>CM044053.1:18625000-19225000 GCA_024086825.1 Abrus pulchellus subsp. cantoniensis | reverse complement strand
GGCAAAGGAAGACGTGTGAAACTCGTCTCAAGCCACTGAAACTCCTTGAATATCACTCCTAGAACTCAAAGGAAGGATTTCTCCCGACCTTCTCCCCTTCTGTCACTTTCTGACACCTTTGAACCAAGTTCTAGTTTTGGTCTCTTTTGGTCCCTTTTTGCGTACCGGCAAAGGAAGTCATGCGAAACTCGTTTCAGGCCACTTAAACTCCTTGAATTTCACTCCGAAGACACAAAGGAAGGCTTTCTCACCACCTTTTCCGTTTCTGTCACTTTCTGGCGCCTTTGGACCCAAGTTCCAGTTTTGGTCTCTTTTGGTCCCTTTTTGCTTACTGGCAAATGGAGATTTGCGAAACTCGTCTCAGGCCACTAAAACTCTTTGAATATCACGCCTAGGACTCAAAGGAAGGCTTTCCCACCACCTTCTCAGTTTCTGGCACTTTTTGGTGCCTCTGGACCCAAGTTCCAGTTTTGGTCTCTTTTGGTTCCCTTTTGCTTACCGGGAAAGGGAAACTTGCAAAACTCGTCTCAGAACACTAAAACTCCTTGAATATCATGCCTAGGACTCGAAGGAAGGCTTTCCCACCACCTTCTCACGTTCTGGCACTTTCTGGTGCCTTTGGACCCAAGTTCCAGTTTTGGTCTCTTTTCGTTCCCTTTTGATTACCGGCAAAGGGAGACTTGTGAAACACGCTTCAGGCCTCTAAAACTCTTTGAATATCACGCCTAGGTCTGAAAGGAAGGCTTTCGCACCACCTTCTCAAGTTCAAGCACTTTCTGGTGCCTTTGTGGACCCAAGTTCTAGTTTTGGTTTCTTTTGGTTCCCTTTTGCATACCGGGAGAGGGAGACTTGCAAAACTCGTCTCAGGCCACTAAAACTCTTTGAATATAACGCCTAGGACCCAAAGGAAGGCTTTCCCACCACCTTCTCACGTTCTGGCACTTTCTGGTGCCTTTGGACCCAAGTTCCAGTTTTGGTCTCTTTTGGTTCCCTTTTGCTTACCGGGAGAGGGAAACTTGCGAAACTCATCTCAGAACACTAAAACTCCTTTAATATCATGCCTAGGACTCAAAGGAAGGCTTTCCAACCACATTCTCACGTTCTGGCACATTCTGGTGCCTTTGGACCCACGTTCCAGTTTTGGTCTCTTTTGGTCCCTTTTTGCTACTGGCAAAGGGAGACTTGCGAAACTCGTCTCAGGCTACTAAAACTCCTTGAATATCACGCCTAGGACTCAAAGGAAGGCTTTTTCACCACCTTCTCACGTTCTGTCCCTTTCTGGCACCTTTGACCCAAGTTCTAGTTTTGGTCTCTTTTGGTCCCTTTTTGGTTACCGGCAAAGAAAGTCGTGCGAAACTCGTCTCAGGCCACTAAAACTCCTTGAATATCACTTCTAGAACTCAAAGGAAGGATTTCTCACCACCTTCTCCCCTTCTGTCACTTTCTGGCACCTTTGGACCCAAGTTTTAGTTTTGGTCTCTTTTGGTCCCTTTTTGTTTACCGGCAAAGGAAGACGTGCGAAACTCGTCTCAGGCCACTAAAACTCTTTGAATATCACGCCTAGCACCCAAAGGAAGGCTTTCCCACCACCTTCTCACGTTCTGGCACTTTCTGGTGCCTTTGGACCCAAGTTCCAGTTTTGGTCTATTTTAGTTCCCTTTTGCTTACCGGCAAATGAAGACGTGCGAAACTCGTCTCAGGCCACTGAAACTCCTTGAATATCACTCCTAGAACTCAAAGGAAGGATTTCTCACCACCTTCTCCCCTTCTGTCACTTTTTGGCACCTTTGACCTAAGTTCTAGTTTTGGTCTCTTTTGGTCCCTTTTTGCTACTGGCAAAGGGAGACTTGCGAAACTCGTCTCAGGCTACTAAAACTCCTTGAATATCACGCCTAGGACTCAAAGGAAGGCTTTTTCACCACCTTCTCACATTCTGTCCCTTTCTGGCACCTTTGACCCAAGTTCTAGTTTTGGTCTATTTTGGTCCCTTTTTGCTTACTAGCAAAGGGAGACTTGCGAAACTCGTCTCAGGCCACTAAAACTCTTGGAATATCACGCCTAGGACTCAAAGGAAGGCTTTCCCACCACCTTCTCAGTTTCTGGCACTTTCTGGTGCCTTTGGACCCAAGTTCCAGTTTTGGTCTCTTTTGGTTCCCTTTTGCTTACCGGGAGAGGGAAACTTGCGAAACTCGTCTCAGAACACTAAAACTCCTTGAATATCATGCCTAGGACTCAAAGGAAGGCTTTCCCACCACCTTCTCACGTTCTGGCACTTTCTGGTGCCTTTGGACCCAAGTTCCAGTTTTGGTCTCTTTTCGTTCCCTTTTGATTACCGGCAAAGGGAGACTTGCGAAACTCGTCTCAGGCCTCTAAAACTCTTTGAATATCACGCCTAGAACTCAAAGGAAGGATTTCTCACCACCTTCTCCCCTTCTGTCACTTTCTGGCACCTTTGACCCAAGTTCTAGTTTTGGTCTCTTTTGGTTCCCTTTTGCTTACCGGCAAAGGAAGACGTGCGAAACTCGTCTCAGGCCACTGAAACTCCTTGAATATCACTCCTAGAATTCAAAGGAAGGATTTCTCCCCACCTTCTCCCCTTCTGTCACTTTCTGGAACCTTTGAACCAAGTTCTAGTTTTGGTCTCTTTTGGTCCCTTTTTGCTTACCGGGAGAGGGAAACTTGCAAAACTCGTCTCAGAACACTAAAACTCCTTGAATATCATGCCTAGGACTCAAAGGAAGGCTTTCCCACCACCTTCTCACGTTCTGGCACTTTCTGGTGCCTTTGGACCCAAGTTCCAGTTTTGGTCTCTTTTCGTTCCCTTTTGATTACCGGCAAAGGGAGACTTGCGAAACTCGTCTCAGGCCTCTAAAACTCTTTGAATATCACGCCTAGAACTCAAAGGAAGGATTTCTCACCACCTTCTCCCCTTCTGTCACTTTCTGGCACCTTTGAACCAAGTTCTAGTTTTGGTCTCTTTTGGTTCCCTTTTGCTTACCGGGAAAGGGAAACTTGCAAAACTCGTCTCAGAACACTAAAACTCCTTGAATATCATGCCTAGGACTCGAAGGAAGGCTTTCCCACCACCTTCTCACGTTCTGGCACTTTCTGGTGCCTTTGGACCCAAGTTCCAGTTTTGGTCTCTTTTCGTTCCCTTTTGATTACCGGCAAAGGGAGACTTGTGAAACTCGTCTCAGGCCTCTAAAACTCTTTGAATATCACGCCTAGGACTGAAAGGAAGGCTTTCCCACCACCTTCTCAGGTTCAAGCACTTTCTGGTGCCTTTGGACCCAAGTTCTAGTTTTAGTTTCTTTTGGTTCCCTTTTGCATACCGGGAGAGGGAAACTTGCAAAACTCGTCTTAGGCCACTAAAACTCTTTGAATATCACGCCTAGGACCCAAAGGAAGGCTTTCCCACCACCTTCTCACGTTCTGGCACTTTCTGGTGCCTTTGGACCCAAGTTCCAGTTTTGGTCTCTTTTGGTTCCCTTTTGCTTACCGGGAGAGGGAAACTTGCGAAACACATCTCAGAACACTAAAACTCCTTGAATATCATGCCTAGGACTCAAAGGAAGGCTTTCCAACCACATTCTCACGTTCTGGCACATTCTGGTGCCTTTGGACCCACGTTCCAGTTTTGGTCTCTTTTGGTCCCTTTTTGCTACTAGCAAAGGGAGACTTGCGAAACTCGTCTCAGGCTACTAAAACTCCTTGAATATCACGCCTAGGACTCAAAGGAAGGCTTTTTCACCACCTTCTCACGTTCTGTCCCTTTCTGGCACCTTTGACCCAAGTTCTAGTTTTGGTCTCTTTTGGTCCCTATTTGCTTACCGGCAAAGAAAGTCGTGCGAAACTCGTCTCAGGCCACTGAAACTCCTTGAATATCACTCCTAGAACTCAAAGGAAGGATTTCTCACCACCTTCTCCCCTTCTGTCACTTTCTGGCACCTTTGGACCCAAGTTTTAGTTTTGGTCTCTTTTGGTCCCTTTTTGTTTACCGGCAAAGGAAGACGTGCGAAACTCGTCTGAGGCCACTAAAACTCTTTGAATATCACGCCTAGCACCCAAAGGAAGGCTTTCCCACCACCTTCTCACGTTCTGGCACTTTCTGGTGCCTTTGGACCCAAGTTCCAGTTTTGGTCTCTTTTAGTTCCCTTTTGCTTACCGGCAAAGGAAGACGTGCGAAACTCGTCTCAGGCCACTGAAACTCCTTGAATATCACTCCTAGAACTCAAAGGAAAGGTTTCTCACCACCTTCTCCCCTTCTGTCACTTTTTGGCACCTTTGACCTAAGTTCTAGTTTTGGTCTCTTTTGGTCCCTTTTTCCTTACCGGCAAAGAAACACGTGCGAAACTCGTCTCAGACCACTGAAACTCCTTGAATATCACTCCGAAGACACAAAGGAAGGCTTTCTCACCACCTTTTCCGCTTCTGGTACTTTCTGGCGCCTTTGGACCTAAGTTCCAGTTTTCGTCTATTTTGGTCCCTTTTTGCTTACTAGCAAAGGGAGACTTGCAAAACTCGTCTCAGGCCACTAAAACTCTTGGAATATCACGCCTAGGACTCAAAGGAAGGCTTTCCCACCACCTTCTCAGTTTCTGGCACTTTCTGGTGCCTTTGGACCCAAGTTCCAGTTTTGGTCTCTTTTGGTTCCCTTTTGCTTATCGGGAGAGGGAAACTTGCGAAACTCGTCTCAGAACACTAAAACTCCTTGAATATCATGCCTAGGACTCAAAGGAAGGCTTTCCCACCACCTTCTCACGTTCTGGCACTTTCTGGTGCCTTTGGACCCAAGTTCCAGTTTTGGTCTCTTTTCGTTCCCTTTTGATTACCGGCAAAGGGAGACTTGCGAAACTCGTCTCAGGCCTCTAAAACTCTTTGAATATCACGCCTAGGACTCAAACGAAGGCTTTCCCACCACCTTCTCACGTTCTGTCACTTTCTGGCACCTTTGGACCCAAGTTCTAGTTTTGGTCTCTTTTGGTCCCTTTTGCTTACCAGCAAAGCAAGACGTGCGAAACTCGTCTCAGGCCACTGAAACTCCTTGAATATCACTCCTAGAACTCAAAGGAAGGATTTCTCCCCACCTTCTCCCCTTCTGTCACTTTCTGGCACCTTTGAACCAAGTTCTAGTTTTGGTCTCTTTTGGTCCCTTTTTGCTTACCGGCAAAGAAACTCGTGCGAAACTCGTCTCAGGCCACTGAAACTCCATGAATATCACTCCTAGAACTCAAAGGAAGGATTTCTCACCACCTTCTCCCCTTCTGTCACTTTCTAGCACCTTTGACCCAAGTTCTAGTTTTGGTCTCCTTTGGTCCCTTTTTGCTTACCGGTAAAAAAAGTCATGCGAAACTCGTCTCAGACCACTGAAACTCCTTGAATATCACTCCGAAGACACAAACGAAGGCTTTCTCACCACCTTTTCCGCTTCTGGCACTTTCTGGCGCCTTTGGACCCAAGTTCCAGTTTTGGTCTATTTTGGTCCCTTTTTGCTTACTAGCAAAGGCAGACTTGCGAAACTCGTCTCAGGCCACTAAAACTCTTTGAATATCACGCCTAGGACTCAAAGGAAGGCTTTCCCACCACCTTCTCAGTTTCTGGCACTTTCTGGTGCCTTTGGACCCAAGTTCATGTTTTGGTCTCTTTTGGTTCCCTTTTACTTACCGGGAGAGGGAGACTTGCAAAACTCGTCTCAGGCCACTAAAACACTTTGAATATCACAATTAGGAACCAAAGGAAGGCTTTCCCACCACCTTCTCACGTTCTGGCACTTTCTGGTGCCTTTGGACCCAAGTTCCAGTTTTGGTCTCTTTTAGTCCCCTTTTGCTTACCGGCAAAAGAAGACGTGCGAAACTCGTCTCAGGCCACTGAAACACCTTGAATATCACTCCTAGAACTCGAAGGAAGAATTTCTCACCACCTTCTCCCCTTCTGTCACTTTCTGGCACCTTTGACCCAAATTCTAGTTTTCGTCTTTTTTGGTTCCCTTTTGCTTACCGGCAAAGGAAGACGTGCGAAACTCGTCTCAGGCCACTGAAACTCTTTGAATATCACGCCTAGGACTCAAACGAAGGCTTTCCCACCACCTTCTCACGTTCTGTCACTTTCTGGCACCTTTGGACCCAAGTTCTAGTTTTGGTCTCTTTTGGTCCCTTTTGCTTACCAGCAAAGCAAGACGTGCGAAACTCGTCTCAGGCCACTGAAACTCCTTGAATATCACTCCTAGAACTCAAAGGAAGGATTTCTCACCACCTTCTCCCCTTCTGTCACTTTCTGGCACCTTTGACCCAAGTTCTAGTTTTGGTCTCTTTTGGTTCCCTTTTGCTTACCGGCAAAGGAAGACGTGCGAAACTCGTCTCAGGCCACTGAAACTCCTTGAATATCACTCCTAGAACTCAAAGGAAGGATTTCTCCCCACCTTCTCCCCTTCTGTCACTTTCTGGCACCTTTGAACCAAGTTCTAGTTTTGGTCTCTTTTGGTCCCTTTTTGCTTACCGGCAAAGGAAGTCATGCGAAACTCGTTTCAGGCCACTTAAACTACTTGAATATCACTCCGAAGACACAAAGGAAAGCTTTCTCACCACCTTTTCCGCTTCTGGCACTTTCTGGCGCCTTTGGACCCAAGTTCCAGTTTTGGTCTCTTTTGGTCCCTTTTTGCTTACTGGCAAATGGAGATTTGCGAAACTCGTCTCAGGCCACTAAAACTCTTTGAATATCACGCCTAGGACTCAAAGGAAGGCTTTCCCACCACCTTCTCAGTTTCTGGCACTCTCTGGTGCCTTTGGACCCAAGTTCAGCTTTGGTCTCTTTTGGTTCCCTTTTGCTTACCGGGAGAGGGAAACTTGCGAAACTCGTCTCAGAACTCTAAAAGTCCTTGAGTATCATGCCTAGGACTCAAAGGAAGGCTTTCCCACCACCTTCTCACGTTCTGGCACTTTCTGGTGCCTTTGGACCCAAGTTCCAGTTTGGTCTCTTTTAGTCCCCTTTTGCTTACCGGCAAAAGAAGACGTGCGAAACTCGTCTCGAGCCACCGAAACTCCTTGAATATCACTCCTAGAACTCGAAGGAAGAATTTCTCACCACCTTCTCCCCTTCGTCACTTTACGGCACCTTTGACCCAAATTCTAGTTTTCGTCTTTTTTGGTTCCCTTTTGCTTACCGGCAAAGGAAGACGTGCGAAACTCGTCTCAGGCCACTGAAACTCTTTGAATATCACGCCTAGGACTCAAACGAAGGCTTTCCCACTACCTTCTCACGTTCTGTCACTTTCTGGCGCCTTTGGACCCAAGTTCTAGTTTTGGTCTCTTTTGGTCCCTTTTGCTTACCAGCAAAGCAAGACGTGCGAAACTCGTCTCGTGCCACCGAAACTCCTTGAATATCACTCCTAGAACTCAAAGGAAGGATTTCTCACCACCTTCTCCCCTTCTGTCACTTTCTGGCACCTTTGACCCAAGTTCTAGTTTTGGTCTCTTTTGGTTCCCTTTTGCTTACCGGCAAAGGAAGACGTGCGAAACTCGTCTCAGGCCACTGAAACTCCTTGAATATCACTCCTAGAACTCAAAGGAAGGATTTCTCCCCACCTTCTCCCCTTCTGTCACTTTCTGGCACCTTTGAACCAAGTTCTAGTTTTGGTCTCTTTTGGTCCCTTTTTGCTTACCGGCAAAGGAAGTCATGCGAAACTCGTTTCAGGCCACTTAAACTACTTGAATATCACTCCGAAGACACAAAGGAAAGCTTTCTCACCACCTTTTCCGCTTCTGGCACTTTCTGGCGCCTTTGGACCCAAGTTCCAGTTTTGGTCTCTTTTGGTCCCTTTTTGCTTACTGGCAAATGGAGATTTGCGAAACTCGTCTCAGGCCACTAAAACTCTTTGAATATCACGCCTAGGACTCAAAGGAAGGCTTTCCCACCACCTTCTCAGTTTCTGGCACTCTCTGGTGCCTTTGGACCCAAGTTCCAGTTTTGGTCTCTTTTGGTTCCCTTTTGCTTACCGGGAGAGGGAAACTTGCGAAACTCGTCTCAGAACTCTAAAAGTCCTTGAGTATCATGCCTAGGACTCAAAGGAAGGCTTTCCCACCACCTTCTCACGTTCTGGCACTTTCTGGTGCCTTTGGACCCAAGTTCCAGTTTTGGTCTCTTTTAGTCCCCTTTTGCTTACCGGCAAAAGAAGACGTGCGAAACTCGTCTCAGGCCACTGAAACTCCTTGAATATCACTCCTAGAACTCGAAGGAAGAATTTCTCACCACCTTCTCCCCTTCTGTCACTTTCTGGCACCTTTGACCCAAATTCTAGTTTTCGTCTTTTTTGGTTCCCTTTTGCTTACCGGCAAAGGAAGACGTGCGAAACTCGTCTCAGGCCACTGAAACTCTTTGAATATCACGCCTAGGACTCAAACGAAGGCTTTCCCACTACCTTCTCACGTTCTGTCACTTTCTGGCGCCTTTGGACCCAAGTTCTAGTTTTGGTCTCTTTTGGTCCCTTTTGCTTACCAGCAAAGCAAGACGTGCGAAACTCGTCTCAGGCCACTAAAACTCCTTGAATATCACTCCTAGAACTCAAAGGAAGGATTTCTCACCACCTTCTCCCCTTCTGTCACTTTCTGGCACCTTTGACCCAAGTTCTAGTTTTGGTCTCTTTTGGTTCCCTTTTGCTTACCGGCAAAGGAAGACGTGCGAAACTCGTCTCAGGCCACTGAAACTCCTTGAATATCACTCCTAGAACTCAAAGGAAGGATTTCTCCCCACCTTCTCCCCTTCTGTCACTTTCTGGCACCTTTGAACCAAGTTCTAGTTTTGGTCTCTTTTGGTCCCTTTTTGCTTACCGGCAAAGGAAGTCATGCGAAACTCGTTTCAGGCCACTTAAACTACTTGAATATCACTCCGAAGACACAAAGGAAAGCTTTCTCACCACCTTTTCCGCTTCTGGCACTTTCTGGCGCCTTTGGACCCAAGTTCCAGTTTTGGTCTCTTTTGGTCCCTTTTTGCTTACTGGCAAATGGAGATTTGTGAAACTCGTCTCAGGCCACTAAAACTCTTTGAATATCACGCCTAGGACTCAAAGGAAGGCTTTCCCACCACCTTCTCAGTTTCTGGCACTCTCTGGTGCCTTTGGACCCAAGTTCCAGTTTTGGTCTCTTTTGGTTCCCTTTTGCTTACCGGGAGAGGGAAACTTGCGAAACTCGTCTCAGAACCCTAAAAGTCCTTGAGTATCATGCCTAGGACTCAAAGGAAGGCTTTCCCACCACCTTCTCACGTTCTGGCACTTTCTGGTGCCTTTGGACCCAAGTTCCAGTTTTGGTCTCTTTTCGTTCCCTTTTGATTACCGGCAAAGGGAGACTTGCGAAACTCGTCTCAGGCCTCTAAAACTCTTTGAATATCACGCCTAGGACTCAAAGGAAGGCTTTCCCACCACCTTCTCAGTTTCTGGCACTCTCTGGTGCCTTTGGACCCAAGTTCCAGTTTTGGTCTCTTTTGGTTCCCTTTTGCTTACCGGGAGAGGGAGACTTGCGAAACTCGTCAAGCACACTAAAACTCTTTGAATATCACGCCTAGGACTCAAAAGAAGGCTTTCCCCCCACCTTCTCACGTTCTGGCACATTCTGGTGCCTTTGGACCCAAGTTCCAGTTTTGGTCTCTTTTCGTTCCCTTTTGATTACCGGCAAAGGGAGACTTGCGAAACTCGTCTCAGGCCTCTAAAACTCTTTGAATATCACGCCTAGGACTCAAACGAAGGCTTTCCCACCACCTTCTCAGGTTCTGTAACTTTCTGGCACCTTTGGACCCAAGTTCTAGTTTTGGTCTCTTTTGGTCCCTTTTTGCTTACCGGCAAAGGAGGTCATGCGAAACTCGTTTCAGGCCACTTAAACTACTTGAATATCACTCCGAAGACACAAAGGAAAGCTTTCTCACCACCTTTTCCGCTTCTGGCACTTTCTGGCGCCTTTGGACCCAAGTTCCAGGTTTGGTCTCTTTTGGTCCCTTTTTGCTTACTGGCAAATGGAGATTTGCGAAACTCGTCTCAGGCCAATAAAACTCTTTGAATATCACGCCTAGGACTCAAAGGAAGGCTTTCCCACCACCTTCTCAGTTTCTGGCACTCTCTGGTGCCTTTGGACCCAAGTTCCAGTTTTGGTCTCTTTTGGTTCCCTTTTGCTTACCGGCAAAGGAAGACGTGTGAAACTCGTCTCAAGCCACTGAAACTCCTTGAATATCACTCCTAGAACTCAAAGGAAGGATTTCTCCCCACCTTCTCCCCTTCTGTCACTTTCTGGCACCTTTGAACCAAGTTCTAGTTTTGGTCTCTTTTGGTCCCTTTTTGCGTACCGGCAAAGGAAGTCATGCGAAACTCGTTTCAGGCCACTTAAACTCCTTGAATTTCACTCCGAAGACACAAAGGAAGGCTTTCTCACCACCTTTTCCGTTTCTGTCACTTTCTGGCGCCTTTGGACCCAAGTTCCAGTTTTGGTCTCTTTTGGTCCCTTTTTGCTTACTGGCAAATGGAGATTTGCGAAACTCGTCTCAGGCCACTAAAACTCTTTGAATATCACGCCTAGGACTCAAAGAAAGGCTTTCCCACCACCTTCTCAGGTTCAAGCACTTTCTGGTGCCTTTGGACCCAAGTTCCAGTTTTGGTCTCTTTGGGTTCCCTTTTGCTTACCGGGAGAGGGAGACTTGCAAAACTCGTCTCAGGCCACTAAAACACTTTGAATATCACGCCTAGGAACCAAAGGAAGGCTTTCCCACCACCTTCTCACGTTCTGGCACTTTCTGGTGCCTTTGGACCCAAGTTCCAGTTTTGGTCTCTTTTAGTTCCCTTTTGCTTACCGGCAAAGGAAGACGTGCGAAACTCGTCTCAGGCCACTGAAACTCCTTGAATATCACTCCTAGAACTCAAAGGAAGGATTTCTCACCACCTTCTCGCCTTCTGTCACTTTCTGGCACCTTTGACCCCAAGTTCTAGTTTTGGTCTCTTTTGGTTCCCTTTTGCTTACCGGCAAAGGAAGACGTGCGAAACTCGTCTCAAGCCATTGAAACTCCTTGAATATCACTCCTAGAACTCAAAGGAAGAATTTCTCACCACCTTCTCCCCTTCTGTCACTTTCTAGCACCTTTGAACCAAGTTCTAGTTTTGGTCTCTTTTCGTCCCTTTTTGCTTACCGGCAAAGAAAGTCATGCGAAACTCGTCTCAGAACACTAAAACTCCTTGAATATCACGCCTAGGACTCAAAGGAAGGCCTTTCCCACCACCTTCTCATGTTCTGGCACTTTCTGGTGCCTTTGGACCCAAGTTCCAGTTTTGGTCTCTTCTGGTCCCTTTTTGCTTACCGGGAGACGGAGACTTGCAAAACTCGTCTCAGGCCGCTAAAACACTTTGAATATCACAATTAGGAACCAAAGGAAGGCTTTCCCACCACCTTCTCACGTTCTGGCACCTTCTGGTGCCTTTGGACCCAAGTTCCAGCTTTGGTCTCTTTTAGTTCCCTTTTACTTACTGGCAAAAGAAGACGTGCGAAATTCGTCTCAGGCCACTGAAACTCCTTGAATATCACTCCTAGAACTCAAAGGAAGAATTTCTCACCACTTTCTCCCCTTCTGTCACTTTCTGGCACCTTTGACCCAAATTCTAGTTTTGGTCTCTTTTGGTTCCCTTTTGCTTACCGGCAAAGAAAGACGTGCGAAACTCGTCTCAGGACACTGAAACTCCTTGAATATCACTCGTAGAACTCAAAGGAAGGATTTCTCCCCACCTTCTCCCCTTCTGTCACTTTCTGGCACCTTTGAACCAAGTTCTAGTTTTGGTCTCTTTTGGTCCCTTTTTGCTTACCGGCAAAGGAAGTCATGCGAAACTCGTTTCAGGCCACTTAAACTCCTTGAATTTCACTCCGAAGACACAAAGGAAAGCTTTCTCACCACCTTTTCCGCTTCTGGCACTTTCTGGCGCCTTTGGACCCAAGTTCCAGTTTTGGTCTCTTTTGGTCCCTTTTTGCTTACTGGCAAATGGAGATTTGCGAAACTCGTCTCAGGCCACTAAAACTCTTTGAATATCACGCCTAGGACTCAAAGGAAGGCTTTCCCACCACCTTCTCAGTTTCTGGCACTTTTTGGTGCCTCTGGACCCAAGTTCAAGTTTTGGTCTCTTTTGGTTCCCTTTTGCTTACCGGGAAAGGGAAACTTGCAAAACTCGTCTCAGAACACTAAAACTCCTTGAATATCATGCCTAGGACTCGAAGGAAGGCTTTCCCACCACCTTCTCACGTTCTGGCACTTTCTGGTGCCTTTGGACCCAAGTTCCAGTTTTGGTCTCTTTTCGTTCCCTTTTGATTACCGGCAAAGGGAGACTTGTGAAACTCGTCTCAGGCCTCTAAAACTCTTTGAATATCACGCCTAGGTCTGAAAGGAAGGCTTTCACACCACCTTCTCAAGTTCAAGCACTTTCTGGTGCCTTTGGACCCAAGTTCCAGTTTTGGTCTCTTTTGGTTCCCTTTTGCTTACCGGGAGAGGGAAACTTGCGAAACTCATCTCAGAACACTAAAACTCCTTTAATATCATGCCTAGGACTCAAAGGAAGGCTTTCCAACCACATTCTCACGTTCTGGCACATTCTGGTGCCTTTGGACCCACGTTCCAGTTTTGGTCTCTTTTGGTCCCTTTTTGCTACTGGCAAAGGGAGACTTGCGAAACTCGTCTCAGGCTACTAAAACTCCTTGAATATCACGCCTAGGACTCAAAGGAAGGCTTTTTCACCACCTTCTCACGTTCTATCCCTTTCTGGCACCTTTGACCCAAGTTCTAGTTTTGGTCTCTTTTGGTCCCTTTTTGGTTACCGGCAAAGAAAGTCGTGCGAAACTCGTCTCAGGCCACTGAAACTCCTTGAATATCACTTCTAGAACTCAAAGGAAGGATTGCTCACCACCTTCTCCCCTTCTGTCACTTTCTGGCACCTTTGGACCCAAGTTTTAGTTTTGGTCTCTTTTGGTCCCTTTTTGTTTACCGGCAAAGGAAGACGTGCGAAACTCGTCTCAGGCCACTAAAACTCTTTGAATATCACGCCTAGGACCCAAAGGAAGGCTTTCCCACCACCTTCTCACGTTCTGGCACTTTCTGGTGCCTTTGGACCCAAGTTCCAGTTTTGGTCTCTTTTGGTTCCCTTTTGCTTACCGGGAGAGGGAAACTTGCGAAACTCATCTCAGAACACTAAAACTCCTTTAATATCATGCCTAGGACTCAAAGGAAGGCTTTCCAACCACATTCTCACGTTCTGGCACATTCTGGTGCCTTTGGACCCACGTTCCAGTTTTGGTCTCTTTTGGTCCCTTTTTGCTACTGGCAAAGGGAGACTTGCGAAACTCGTCTCAGGCTACTAAAACTCCTTGAATATCACGCCTAGGACTCAAAGGAAGGCTTTTTCACCACCTTCTCACGTTCTGTCCCTTTCTGGCACCTTTGACCCAAGTTCTAGTTTTGGTCTCTTTTGGTCCCTTTTTGGTTACCGGCAAAGAAAGTCGTGCGAAACTCGTCTCAGGCCACTGAAACTCCTTGAATATCACTTCTAGAACTCAAAGGAAGGATTGCTCACCACCTTCTCCCCTTCTGTCACTTTCTGGCACCTTTGGACCCAAGTTTTAGTTTTGGTCTCTTTTGGTCCCTTTTTGTTTACCGGCAAAGGAAGACGTGCGAAACTCGTCTCAGGCCACTAAAACTCTTTGAATATCACGCCTAGCACCCAAAGGAAGGCTTTCCCACCACCTTCTCACGTTCTGGCACTTTCTGGTGCCTTTGGACCCAAGTTCCAGTTTTGATCTCTTTTAGTTCCCTTTTGCTTACCGGCAAATGAAGACGTTCGAAACTCGTCTCAGGCCACTGAAACTCCTTGAATATCACTCCTAGAACTCAAAGGAAGGATTTCTCACCACCTTCTCCCCTTCTGTCACTTTTTGGCACCTTTGACCTAAGTTCTAGTTTTGGTCTCTTTTGGTCCCTTTTTGCTACTGGCAAAGGGAGACTTGCGAAACTCGTCTCAGGCTACTAAAACTCCTTGAATATCACGCCTAGGACTCAAAGGAAGGCTTTTTCACCACCTTCTCACGTTCTGTCCCTTTCTGGCACCTTTGACCCAAGTTCTAGTTTTGGTCTATTTTGGTCCCTTTTTGCTTACTAGCAAAGGGAGACTTGCGAAACTCGTCTCAGGCCACTAAAACTCTTGGAATATCACGCCTAGGACTCAAAGGAAGGCTTTCCCACCACCTTCTCAGTTTCTGGCACTTTCTGGTGCCTTTGGACCCAAGTTCCAGTTTTGGTTCCCTTTTGCTTACCGGGAGAGGGAAACTTGCGAAACTCATCTCAGAACACTAAAACTCCTTGAATATCATGCCTAGGACTCAAAGGAAGGCTTTCCCACCACCTTCTCACGTTCTGGCACTTTCTGGTGCCTTTGGACCCAAGTTCCAGTTTTGGTCTCTTTTCGTTCCCTTTTGATTACCGGCAAAGGGAGACTTGCGAAACTCGTCTCAGGCCTCTAAAACTCTTTGAATATCACGCCTAGAACTCAAAGGAAGGATTTCTCACCACCTTCTCCCCTTCTGTCACTTTCTGGCACCTTTGACCCAAGTTCTAGTTTTGGTCTCTTTTGGTTCCCTTTTGCTTACCGGCAAAGGAAGACGTGCGAAACTCGTCTCAGGCCACTGAAACTCCTTGAATATCACTCCTAGAATTCAAAGGAAGGATTTCTCCCCACCTTCTCCCCTTCTGTCACTTTCTGGCACCTTTGAACCAAGTTCTAGTTTTGGTCTCTTTTGGTCCCTTTTTGCTTACCGGGAGAGGGAAACTTGCAAAACTCATCTCAGAACACTAAAACTCCTTGAATATCATGCCTAGGACTCAAAGGAAGGCTTTCCCACCACCTTCTCACGTTCTGGCACTTTCTGGTGCCTTTGGACCCAAGTTCCAGTTTTGGTCTCTTTTCGTTCCCTTTTGATTACCGGCAAAGGGAGACTTGTGAAACTCGTCTCAGGCCTCTAAAACTCTTTGAATATCACGCCTAGGACTGAAAGGAAGGCTTTCCCACCACCTTCTCAGGTTCAAGCACTTTCTGGTGCCTTTGGACCCAAGTTCTAGTTTTAGTTTCTTTTGGTTCCCTTTTGCATACCGGGAGAGGGTGACTTGCAAAACTCGTCTCAGGCCACTAAAACTCTTTGAATATCACGCCTAGGACCCAAAGGAAGGCTTTCCCACCACCTTCTCACGTTCTGGCACTTTCTGGTGCCTTTGGACCCAAGTTCCAGTTTTGGTCTCTTTTGGTTCTCTTTTGCTTACCGGGAGAGGGAAACTTGCGAAACTCATCTCAGAACACTAAAACTCCTTGAATATCATGCCTAGGACTCAAAGGAAGGCTTTCCAACCACATTCTCACGTTCTGGCACATTCTGGTGCCTTTGGACCTACGTTTCAGTTTTGGTCTCTTTTGGTCCCTTTTTGCTACTGGCAAAGGGAGACTTGCGAAACTCGTCTCAGGCTACTAAAACTCCTTGAATATCACGCCTAGGACTCAAAGGAAGGCTTTTTCACCACCTTCTCACGTTCTGTCCCTTTCTGGCACCTTTGACCCAAGTTCTAGTTTTGGTCTCTTTTGGTCCCTTTTTGGTTACCGGCAAAGAAAGTCGTGCGAAACTCGTCTCAGGCCACTGAAACTCCTTGAATATCACTTCTAGAACTCAAAGGAAGGATTTCTCACCACCTTCTCCCCTTCTATCACTTTCTGGCACCTTTGGACCCAAGTTTTAGTTTTGGTCTCTTTTGGTCCCTTTTTGTTTACCGGCAAAGGAAGACGTGCGAAACTCGTCTGAGGCCACTAAAACTCTTTGAATATCACGCCTAGCACCCAAAGGAAGGCTTTCCCACCACCTTCTCACGTTCTGGCACTTTCTGGTGCCTTTGGACCCAAGTTCCAGTTTTGGTCTCTTTTCGTTCCCTTTTGATTACCGGCAAAGGGAGACTTGCGAAACTCGTCTCAGGCCTCTAAAACTCTTTGAATATCACGCCTAGAACTCAAAGGAAGGATTTCTCACCACCTTCTCCCCTTCTGTCACTTTCTGGCACCTTTGACCCAAGTTCTAGTTTTGGTCTCTTTTGGTTCCCTTTTGCTTACCGGCAAAGGAAGACGTGCAAAACTCGTCTCAGGCCACTGAAACTCCTTGAATATCACTCCTAGAATTCAAAGGAAGGATTTCTCCCCACCTTCTCCCCTTCTGTCACTTTCTGGCACCTTTGAACCAAGTTCTAGTTTTAGTCTCTTTTGGTCCCTTTTTGCTTACCGGGAGAGGGAAACTTGCAAAACTCGTCTCAGAACACTAAAACTCCTTGAATATCAAGCCTAGGACTCAAAGGAAGGCTTTCCCACCACCTTCTCACGTTCTGGCACTTTCTGGTGCCTTTGGACCCAAGTTCCAGTTTTGGTCTCTTTTCGTTCCCTTTTGATTACCGGCAAAGGGAGACTTGTGAAACTCGTCTCAGGCCTCTAAAACTCTTTGAATATCACGCCTAGGACTGAAGGGAAGGCTTTCCCACCACCTTCTCAGGTTCAAGCACTTTCTGGTGCCTTTGGACCCAAGTTCTAGTTTTAGTTTCTTTTGGTTCCCTTTTGCATACCGGGAGAGGGAGACTTGCAAAACTCGTCTCAGGCCACTAAAACTCTTTGAATATCACGCCTAGGACCCAAAGGAAGGCTTTCCCACCACCTTCTCACGTTCTGGCACTTTCTGGTGCCTTTGGACCCAAGTTCCAGTTTTGGTCTCTTTTGGTTCCCTTTTGCTTACCTGGAGAGGGAAACTTGCGAAACTCATCTCAAAACACTAAAACTCCTTGAATATCATGCCTAGGACTCAAAGGAAGGCTTTCCAACCACATTCTCACGTTCTGGCACATTCTGGTGCCTTTGGACCCAAGTTCCAGTTTTGGTCTCTTTTGGTCCCTTTCTGCTACTGGCAAAGGGAGACTTGCGAAACTCGTCTCAGGCTACTAAAACTCCTTGAATATCACGCCTAGGACTCAAAGGAAGGCTTTTTCACCACCTTCTCACGTTCTGTCCCTTTCTGGCACCTTTGACCCAAGTTCTAGTTTTGGTCTCTTTTGGTCCCTTTTTGTTTACCGGGAAAGGAAGACGTGCGAAACTCGTCTGAGGCCACTAAAACTCTTTGAATATCACGCCTAGCACCCAAAGGAAGGCTTTCCCACCACCTTCTCACGTTCTGGCACTTTCTGGTGCCTTTGGACCCAAGTTCCAGTTTTGGTCTCTTTTAGTTCCCTTTTTGCTTACCGGCAAAAAAAGTCATGCGAAACTCGTCTCAGACCACTGAAACTCCTTGAATATCACTCCGAAGACACAAAGGAAGGCTTTCTCACCACCTTTTCCGCTTCTGGCACTTTCTGGCGCCTTTGGACCCAAGTTCCAGTTTTGGTCTATTTTGGTCCCTTTTTGCTTACTAGCAAAGGCAGACTTGCGAAACTCGTCTCAGGCCACTAAAACTCTTTGAATATCACGCCTAGGACTCAAAGGAAGGCTTTCCCACCACCTTCTCAGTTTCTGGCACTTTCTGGTGCCTTTGGACCCAAGTTCATGTTTTGGTCTCTTTTGGTTCCCTTTTACTTACCGGGAGAGGGAGACTTGCAAAACTCGTCTCAGGCCACTAAAACACTTTGAATATCACAATTAGGAACCAAAGGAAGGCTTTCCCACCACCTTCTCACGTTCTGGCACTTTCTGGTGCCTTTGGACCCAAGTTCCAGTTTTGGTCTCTTTTAGTCCCCTTTTGTTTACCGGCAAAAGAAGACGTGCGAAACTCGTCTCAGGCCACTGAAACTCCTTGAATATCACTCCTAGAACTCGAAGGAAGAATTTCTCACCACCTTCTCCCCTTCTGTCACTTTCTGGCACCTTTGACCCAAATTCTAGTTTTCGTCTTTTTTGGTTCCCTTTTGCTTACCGGCAAAGGAAGACGTGCGAAAATCGTCTCAAGACACTGAAACTCCTTGAATATCACTCCTAGAACTCAAAGGACGGATTTCTCCCCACCTTCTCCCCTTCTGTCACTTTCTGGCACCTTTGAACCAAGTTCTAGTTTTGGTCTCTTTTGGTCCCTTTTTGCTGACCGGCAAAGAAAGTCGTGCGAAACTCGTCTCAGGCCACTGAAACTCCTTGAATATCACTCTTAGAACTCAAAGGAAGGATTTCTCACCACCTTCTCCCCTTCTGTCACTTTCTACCACCTTTGACCCAAGTTCTAGTTTTGGTCCCTTTTTGCCTACCGGCAAAGAAAGTCATGCGAAACATGTCTCAGACCACTGAAACTCCTTGAATATCACTCCGAAGACACAAAGGAAAGCTTTCTCACCACCTTTTCCGATTCTGGCACTTTCTGGCGCCTTTGGACCCAAGTTCCAGTTTTGGTCTCTTTTGGTCCCTTTTTGCTTACTGGCAAAGGGAGACTTGCGAAACTCGTCTCAGGCCACTAAAACTCTTTGAATATCACGCCTAGGACTCAAAGGAAGGCTTTCCCACCACCTTCTCAGGTTCTGGCACTTTTTGGTGCCTTTGGACCCAAGTTCCAGTTTTAGTCTCTTTTGGTTCCCTTTTGCTTACCGGGAGAGGGAAACTTGCGAAACTCGTCTCAGAACACTAAAACTCCTTGAATATCATGCCTAGGACTCAAAGGAAGGCTTTCCAACCACCTTCTCACGTTCTGGCACATTCTGGTGCCTTTGGACCCAAGTTGCAGTTTTGGTCTCTTTTGGTCCCTTTTTGCTTAACGGCAAAGAAAGTCGTGCGAAACTCGTCTCAAGCCACTGAAACTCCATGAATTTCACTCCGAAGACACAAAGGAAGGCTTTCTCACCACCTTTTCCGCTTCTGGCACTTTCTGGCGCCTTTGGATCCAAGTTCCAATTTTGGTTTCTTTTGGTCCCTTTTTGCTTACTGGCACAGGAAGATTTGCGAAACTCGTCTCAGGCCACTAAAACTCTTTGAATATCACGCCTAGGACTCAAAGAAAGGCTTTCCCACCACCTTCTCAGGTACAAGCACTTTCTGGTGCCTTTGGACCCAAGTTCCATTTTGGTCTCTTTTGGTTCCCTTTTGCTTACCGGGAGAGGAAGACGTGCGAAACTCGTCTCAGGCTACTGAAACTCCTTGAATATCACTCCTAGAACTCAAAGGAAGGATTTCTCCCCACCTTCTCCCCTTCTGTCACTTTCTGCAACTTTTGACCCAAGTTCTAGTTTTGGTCTCTTTTGATCCCTTTTTGCTTACCGGCAAAGGAAGACGTGCGAAACTCCTCTCAGGCCACTGAAACTCCTTGAATATCACTCCTAGAACTCAAAGAAACGATTTCTCACCACCTTCTCCCCTTCTGTCACTTTCTGGCACCTTTGAACCAAGTTCTAGTTTTGGTCTCTTTTGGTCCCTTTTTGCTTACCGGCAAAGAAACTCGTGCGAAACTCGTCTCAGGCCACTGAAACTCCATGAATATCACTCCTAGAACTCAAAGGAAGGATTTCTCACCACCTTCTCCCCATCTGTCACTTTCTGGCACCTTTGGACCCAAGTTCTAGTTTTGGTCTCTTTTGGTCCCTTTTTGCTTACCGGCAAAGGAAGACGTGCGAAACTCATCTCAGGCCACTGAAACTCCTTGAATATCACTCCTAGAACTCAAAGGAAGGATTTCTCCCCACCTTCTCCCCTTCTGTCACTTTCTGGCACCTTTGACCCAAGCTCTAGTTTTGGTCACTTTTGGTCCCTTTTTGCTTAACGGCAAAGAATGTCGTGCGAAACTCGTCTCAGGCCACTGAAACTCCTTGAATATCACTCCTAGAACTCAAAGGAAGGATTTCTCACCACCTTCTCGCCTTTTGTCACTTTCTAGCACCTTTGACCCAAGTTCTAGTTTTGGTCTCTTTTGGTCCTTTTTTGCTTACCGGCAAAGAAAGTCATGCAAAACTCATCTCAGACCACTAAAACTCCTTGAATATCATGCCTAGGACTCAAAGGAAGGCTTTCCAACCACCTTCTCACGTTCTGGCACATTCTGGTGCCTTTGGACCCAAGTTCCAGTTTTGGTCTCTTTTGGTCCCTTTTTGCTTACCGGCAAAGGAAGACGTGCGAAACTCGTCTCAGGCCACTGAAAGTCCTTGAATATCACTCCTAGAACTCAAAGGAAGGAGTTAGCACCACCTTCTCCCCTTCTGTCACTTTCTGGCACCTTTGACCCAAGTTCTAGTTTTGGTCTCTTTTGCTTCCCTTTTGCTTACCGGCAAAGGATGACGTGCGAAACTCGTCTCAGGCCACTGAAATTCCTTGAATATCACTCCTAGAACCGAAAGGAAGGATTTCTCACCACCTTCTCCCCTTCTGTCACTTTCTGGCACCTTTGGACCCAAGTTTTAGTTTTGTTCTCTTTTGGTCCCTTGTTGCTTACCGGCAAAGGAAGACGTGTGAAACTCGTCTCAGGCCACTGAAACTCCTTGAATATCACTCCTAGAACTCAAAGGAAAGATTTAGCACCACCTTCTCCCCTTCTGTCACTTTCTGGCACCTTTGACCCAAGTTCTAGTTTTGGTCTCTTTTGGTTCCCTTTTGCTTACCGGCAAAGAAAGTCATGCGAAACTCGTCTCAGACCACTGAAATTCCTTGAATATCACTCCTAGAACTCAAAGGAAGGATTTCTCACCACCTTCTCCCCTTCTGTCACTTTCTGGCACCTTTGACCCAAGTTCTAGTTTTGGTCACTTTTGGTCCCTTTTTGCTTACCGGCAAAGAATGTCGTGCGAAACTCGTCTCAGGCCACTGAAACTCCTTGAATATCACTCCTAGAACTCAAAGGAAGGATTTCTCCCCACCTTCTCCCCTTCTGTCACTTTCTGGCACCTTTGACCCAAGCTCTAGTTTTGGTCACTTTTGGTCCCTTTTTGCTTACCGGCAAAGAATGTCGTGCGAAACTCGTCTCAGGCCACTGAAAGTCCTTGAATATCACTCCTAGAACTCAAAGGAAGGATTTCTCAGCACCTTCTCCCCTTCTGTTACTTTCTGGCACCTTTGGACCCAAGTTTTAGTTTTGTTCTCTTTTGGTCCCTTGTTGCTTACCGGCAAAGGAAGACGTGTGAAACTCGTCTCAGGCCACTGAAACTCCTTGAATATCACTCCTAGAACTCAAAGGAAAGATTTAGCACCACCTTCTCCCCTTCTGTCACTTTCTGGCACCTTTGACCCAAGTTCTAGTTTTGGTCTCTTTTGGTTCCCTTTTGCTTACCGGCAAAGAAAGTCATGCGAAACTCGTCTCAGACCACTGAAATTCCTTGAATATCACTCCTAGAACTCAAAGGAAGGATTTCTCACCACCTTCTCCCCTTCTGTCACTTTCTGGCACCTTTGACCCAAGTTCTAGTTTTGGTCTCTTTTGGTCCCTTTTTGCTTACCGGCAAAGAAATTCGTGCGAAACTCGTCTGAGGCTTTCTCACCACCTTTTCCGCTTTTGGCACTTTCTAGCGCCTTTGGACCTAAGTTCCAGTTTTGGTCTCTTTTGGTCCCTTTTTGCTTACTGGCAAAGGGAGACTTATGAAACTCGTCTCAGGCCACTAAAACTCTTTGAATATCACGCCTAGGACTCAAAGGAAGGCTTTCCCACTACCTTCTCAGGTTCTGGCACTTTCTGGTGCCTTTGGACCTAAGTTCCAGTTTTGGTCTCTTTTGGTCCCTTTTTGCTTACCGGCAAAGGAAGACGTGCGAAACTCGTCTCAGGCCACTGAAACTCCTTGAATATCACTCCTAGAACTCAAAGGAAGGATTTCTCACCACCTTCTCCCCTTCTGCCACTTTCTGGTGCCTTTGGACCCAAGTTCCAGTTTTGGTCTCTTTTGGTCCCTTTTTGCTTACCGGCAAAGGAAGACGTGCGAAACTCGTCTCAGGCCACTGAAACTCCTTGAATATCACTCCTAGAACTCAAAGGAAGGAGTTAGCACCACCTTCTCCCCTTCTGTCACTTTCTGGCACCTTTGACCCAAGTTCTAGTTTTGGTCTCTTTTGCTTCCCTTTTGCTTACCGGCAAAGGAAGACGTGCGAAACTCGTCTCAGGCCACTGAAATTCCTTGAATATCACTCCTAGAACTCAAAGGAAGGATTTCTCACCACCTTCTCCCCTTCTGTCACTTTCTGGCACCTTTGACCCAAGTTCTAGTTTTGGTCTCTTTTGGTCCCTTTTTGCCTACCGGCAAAGAAAGTCGTGCGAAACTCATCTCAGGCCACTGAAACTCCTTGAATATCACTCCGAAGACACAAAGGAAGGCTTTCTCACCACCTTTTCCGCTTCTGGCACTTTCTGGCGCCTTTGGACCCTAGTTCCAGTTTTGTTCTCTTTTGGTCCCTTTTTCCTTACTGGCAAAGGGAAACTTGCGAAACTCGTCTCAGGCCACTAAAACTCTTTGAATGTCACGCCTAGGACTCAAAGGAAGGCTTTCCCACCACCTTCTCCCCTTCTGGCACTTTCTGGTGGCTTTGGACCCAAGCTCCAGTTTTGGTCTCTTTTGGTCCCTTTTTGCTTACTGGCAAAGGGAGACTTGCGAAACTCGTCTCAAGCCACTGAAACTCCATGAATATCACTCCTAGAACTCAAAGGAAGGATTTCTCACCACCTTCTCCCCTTCTGTCACTTTCTGGCACCTTCGGACCGAAGTTTTAGTTTTGTTCTCTTTTGGTCCCTTTTTGCTTACCGGCAAAGCAAGACGTGCGAAACTCGTCTCAGGCCACTGAAACTCCTTGAACATCACTCCTAGAACTCAAAGGAAGGATTTAGCACCACATTTTCCCTTTCTGTCACTTTCTGGCACCTTTGACCCAAGTTCTAGTTTTGGTCTCTTTTCGTTCCCTTTTGCTTACCGGCAAAGGAAGACGTGCGAAACTCGTCTCAGGCCACTGAAATTCCTTGAATATCACTCCTAGAACTCAAAGGAAGGATTTCTCACCACCTTCTCCCCTTCTGTCACTTTCTGGCACCTTTGACCCAAGTTCTAGTTTTGGTCTCTTTTGGTCCCTTTTTGCTTACCGGCAAAAGGAGATTTGCGAAACTCGTCTCAGGCCACTAAAACTCTTTGAATATCACGCCTAGGACTCAAAGGAAGGCTTTCCCACCACCTTCTCACGTTCTGACACTTTCTGGTGCCTTTGGACCCAAGTTCCAGTTTTGGTCTCTTTTGGTTCCCTTTTCCTTACCGGGAGAGGGAGGCTTGCGAAACTCGTCTCAGAACACTAAAACTCCTTGAATATCATGCCTAGGACTCAAAGGAAGGCTTTTCCACCACCTTCTCACGTTCTGGCACTTTCTGGTGCCTTTGGACCCAAGTTCCAGTTTTGGTCTCTTCTGGTCCCTTTTTGCTTACTGGCAAAGGGAGACTTGCGAAACTCGTCTCAGGCCACTAAAACTCTTTGAATATCACGCCTGGGACTCAAAGGAAGCCTTTCCCGCTACCTTCTCAGGTTCTGGCACTTTCAAGTGCCTTTGGACCGAAGTTCCAGTTTTGGTCTCTTTCGGTTCCCTTTTGCTTACCGGCAAAAGAGAGACTTGCGAAACTTGTCTCAGGCCACTAAAACTCTTTGATTATCACGCCTAGGACTCAAAGGAAGGCTTTCCCACCACCTTCTCACGTTCTGGCACTTTCTGGTGCCTTTGGACCCAAGTTCCAGTTTTAGTCTCTTCTGGTCTCTTTTTTCTTACTAGCAAAGGGAGACTTGCAAAACTCGTCTCAGGCCACTAAAACTCCTTAAATATCACGCCTAGGTCTCAAAGGAAGGCTTTCCCACCACCTTCTCACGTTCTGGCACTTTCTGGTGCCTTTGGACCCAAGTTCCAGTTTAGGTCTTTTCTGGTTCCTTTTTGCTTATTGGCAAAGGGAGACTTGCGAAACTCGTCTCAGGCCACTAAAACTCTTTGAATATTACGCCTAGGACTCAAAGGAAGCCTTTCCCACTACCTTCTCAGGTTCTGGCACTTTCAAGTGCCTTTGGACCCAAGTTCCAGTTTTGGTCTCTTTTGGTTCCCTTTTGCTTACCGGGAAAGGGAGACTTGCGAAACTTCTCTCAGGCCACTAAAACTCTTTGACTATCACGCCTAGGACTCAAAGAAAGGCTTTCCCACCACCTTCTCAGGTTCTGGCACTTTCTGGTGCCTTTGGACCCAAGTTCCAGTTTTGGTCTCTTTTGGTTCCCTTTTGCTTACCGGGAGAGGGAGACTTGCAAAACTCGTCTCAAGCCACTAAAACTCTTTGAATATCACGCCTAGGACCCAAAGGAAGGCTTTCCCACCACCTTCTCACGTTCTGGCACTTTCTGGTGCCTTTGGACCCAAGTTCCAGTTTTGGTCTCTTTTAGTTCCCTTTTGCTTACCGGCAAAGGAAGACGTGCGAAACTCATCTCAAGCCACTGAACCTCCTTCAATATCACTCCTAGAACTCAAAGGAAGGATTTCTCACCACCTTCTCCCCTTCTGTCACTTTCTGGCACCTTTGGACCCAAGTTTTAGTTTTGGGCTCTTTTGGCCCCTTTTTGCTTACCGGCAAAGGAAGTCGTGCGAAACTCGTCTCAGGCCGCTAAAACTCCTTGAATATCACTCCGAAGACACAAAGGATTGCTTTCCCACCACATTCTCACGTTCTGGCACTTTCTGGTGTCTTTGGACCCAAGTTCCAGTTTTAGTCTCTTCTGGTCCCTTTTTGCTTACTAGCAAAGGGAGTCTTGCAAAACTCGTCTCAGGCCACTAAAACTCCTTGAATATCACCCCTAGGACTCAAAGGAAGGCTTTCCCACCACCTTCTCACGTTCTGGCACTTTCTGGTGCCTTTGGACCCAAGTTCCAGTTTTGGTCTCTTGTGGTTCCCTTTTGCTTACCGGCAAAGGAAGACATGCGAAACTCGTCTCAGCCACCGAAACTCCTTGAATATCACTCCGAAGACACAAAGGAAGGCTTTCTAACCACCTTTTTCGCTTCTGGCACTTTCTGGCGCCTTTGGTCCCAAGTTCCAGTTTTGGTATCTTTTGGTCCCTTTTTGCTAACTAGCAAAGAGAGACTTGCAAAACTCGTCTCAGGCCACTAAAACTCCTTGAATATCACCCCTAGGACTCAAAGGAAGGCTTTCCCACCACCTTCTCACGTTCTGGCACTTTCTGGTGCCTTTGGTTCCCTTTTGCTTACCGGCAAAGGAAGACATGCGAAACTCGTCTCAGCCACCGAAACTCCTCGAATATCACTCCGAAGACACAGAGGAAGGCTTTCTAACCACCTTTTCCGCTTTTGGCACTTTCTGGTGCCTTTGGTCCCAAGTTCCAGTTTTGGTATCTTTTGGTCCCTTTTTGCTAACTAGCAAAGAGAGACTTGCGAAACTCGTCTCAGGCAACTAAAACTCCTTGAATATCACGCCTACGACTTAAAGGAAGGCTTTCCCACCATCTTCTCACGTTCTGGCACTTTCTGGTGCCTTTGGACCCAAGTTCCAGTTTTGGTCTCTTGTGGTTCCCTTTTGCTTACCGGCAAAGGAAGACATGCGAAACTCGTCTCAGCCACTGAAACTCCTTGAATATCACTCCGAAGACACAAAGGAAAGCTTTCTCTCCACCTTTTCCGCTTCTGGCACTTTCTGGCGGCTTTGGTCCCAAGTTCCAGTTTTGGTCTCTTTTGGTCCCTTTTTGCTTACTAGAAAAGGGAGACTTGCGAAACTCGTCTCAGGCAACTAAAACTCCTTGAATATCACGCCTACGACTTAAAGGAAGGCTTTCCCACCACCTTCTCACATTCTGGCACTTTCTGGCGCCTTTGGACCCAAGTTCCAGTTTTGGTCTTTTTTGGTCCCTTTTTGCTTACCGGCAAAGGAAGACGTGCGAAACTCGTCTCAGGCCACTAAAACTCCTTGAGTATCATTCTGAAGACACAAAGGATGGCTTTCCCACCACATTCTCACGTTCTGGCACTCTCTGGTGCCTTTGGACCCAAGTTCCAGTTTTCGTCTCTTCTGGTCCCTTTTTGCTTACTAGCAAAGGGAGACTTGCAAAACTCGTCTCAGGCCACTAAAACTCCTTAAATATCACGCCTAGGACTCAAAGGAAGGCTTTCCCACGACCTTCTCACGTTCTGGCACTTTCTGGTGCCTTTGGACCCAAGTTCCAGTTTTGGTCTCTTCTGGTCCCTTTTTGCTTACTGGCAAAGGGAGACTTGCAAAACTCGTCTCAGGCCACTAAAACTCTTTGAATATCACGCCTAGGACTCAAAGGAAGCCTTTCCCACTACCTTCTCAGGTTCTGGCACTTTCAAGTGCCTTTGTCCCAAGTTCCAGTTTTGGTCTCTTTTGGTTCCCTTTTGCTTACCGGCAAAGGGAGACTTGCGAAACTTGTCTCAGGCCACTAAAACTCTTTGAATATCACGCCTAGGACTCCAAGGAAGGCTTTCTCACCACCTTCTCACGTTCCGGCACTTTCTGGCACCTTTGGACCCAAGTTCTAGTTTTGGTCTCTTTTGGTTCCCTTTTGCTTACCGGCAAAGGAAGACGTGCGAAACTCGTCCAAAGCCATTGAAACTCCTTGAATATCACTCCTAGAACTCAAAGGAAGGATTTCTCACCACCTTCTCCCCTTCTGTCACTTTCTGGCACCTTTGGACCCAAGTTCTAGTTTTGGTCTCTTTTGGTCCCTTTTTCCTTACCGGCAAAGGAAGTCGTGCGAAACTCGTCTCAGGCCACTGAAACTCCTTGAATATCACTCCGAAGATACAAAGGAAGGCTTTCCCACCGCATTCTCATGTTCTGCCACTTGCTCGGGCCTTTGGACCCATGTTCCAGTTTTGGTCTCTTTTGGTTCCCTTTTGCTTACCGGCAAAGGAAGACGTGCGAAACTCGTCTCAAGCCACTGAAACTCCTTGAATATCACTCCTAGAACTCAAAGGAAGGATTTCTCACTCCTTCTCCCCTTCTGTCACTTTCTGGCACCTTTGGACCCAAGTTCTAGTTTTGGTTTCTTATAGTCCCCTTTTTTCTTACCGGCAAAGGAAGTCATGCGAAACTCGTTTCAGGCCACTTAAACTCCTTGAATTTCACTCCAAAGACACAAAGGAAAGCTTTCTCACCACCTTTTCCGCTTCTGGCACTTTCTGGCGCCTTTGGACCCAAGTTCCAGTTTTGGTCTCTTCTGGTCCCTTTTTGCTTACCGGCAAAGGGAGACTTGCGAAACTCGTCTCAGGCCACTAAAACTCTTTGAATATCACGCCTGGGACTCAAAGGAAGCCTTTCCCACTACCTTCTCAAGTTCTGGCACTTTCAAGTGCCTTTGGACCCAAGTTCAAGTTTTGGTCTCTTTTGGTTCCCTTTTGCTTACCGGGAGAGGGAGACTTGCAAAACTCGTCTCAGGCCACTAAAACACTTTGAATATCACAATTAGGAACCAAAGGAAGGCTTTCCCACCACCTTCTCACGTTCTGGCACCTTCTGGTGCCTTTGGACCCAAGTTCCAGCTTTGGTCTCTTTTAGTTCCCTTTTGCTTACCGGCAAAAGAAGACGTGCGAAACTCGTCTCAGGCCACTGAAACTCCTTGAATATCACTCCTAGAACTCAAAGGAAGAATTTCTCACCACTTTCTCCTCTTCTGTCACTTTCTGGCACCTTTGACCCAAATTCTAGTTTTGTTCTCTTTTGGTTCCCTTTTGCTTACCGGCAAAGGAAGACGTGCGAAACTCGTCTCAGGACATTGAAACTCCTTGAATATCACTCGTAGAACTCAAAGGAAGGATTTCTCCCCACCTTCTCCACTTCTGTCACTTTCTGGCACCTTTGAACCAAGTTCTAGTTTTGGTCTCTTTTGGTCCCTTTTTGCTTACCGGCAAAGGAAGTCATGCGAAACTCGTTTCAGGCCACTTAAACTCCTTGAATTTCACTCCGAAGACACAAAGGAAAGCTTTCTCACTACCTTTTCCGCTTCTGGCACTTTCTGGCGCCTTTGGACCCAAGTTCCAGTTTTGGTCTCTTTTGGTCCCTTTTTGCTTACTGGCAAATGGAGATTTGCGAAACTCGTCTCAGGCCACTAAAAGTCTTTGAATATCACGCCTACGACTCAAAGGAAGGCTTTCCCACCACCTTCTTAGTTTCTGGCACTTTTTGGTGCCTTTGGACCCAAGTTCCAGTTTTGGTCTCTTTTGGTTCCCTTTTGCTTACCGGGAGAGGGAAACTTGCAAAACTCGTCTCAGAACACTAAAACTCCTTGAATATCATGCCTAGGACTGAAAGGAAGGCTTTCCCACCACCTTCTCACGTTCTGGCACTTTCTGGTGCCTTTGGACCCAAGTTCCAGTTTTGGTCTCTTTTCGTTCCCTTTTGATTACCGGCAAAGGGAGACTTGTGAAACTCGTCTCAGGCCTCTAAAACTCTTTCAATATCACGCCTAGGACTGAAAGGAAGGCTTTCCCACCACCTTCTCAGGTTCAAGCACTTTCTGGTGCCTTTGGACCCCAGTTCTAGTTTTAGTCTCTTTTGGTCCCTTTTTGCTTACCGGCAAAGGAAGTCATGCGAAACTCGTTTCAGGCCACTTAAACTCCTTGAATTTCACTCCGAAGACACAAAGGAAAGCTTTCTCACCACCTTTTCCGCTTCTGGCACTTTCTGGCGCCTTTGGACCCAAGTTCCAGTTTTGGTCTCTTTTGGTCCCTTTTTGCTTACTGGCAAATGGAAATTTGCGAAACTCGTCTCAGGCCACTAAAACTCTTTGAATATCATGCCTAGGACTCAGAGGAAGGCTTTCCTACCACCTTCTCAGTTTCTGGCACTTTTTGGTGCCTTTGGACCCAAGTTCCAGTTTTGGTCTCTTTTGGTTCCCTTTTGCTTACCGGGATAGGGAAACTTGCAAAACTCGTCTCAGAACACTAAAACTCCTTGAATATCATGCCTAGGACTCAAAGGAAGGCTTTCCCACCACCTTCTCACGTTCTGGCACTTTCTGGTGCCTTTGGACCCAAGTTCCAGTTTTGGTCTCTTTTCGTTCCCTTTTGATTACCGGCAAAGGGAGACTTGCGAAACTCGTCTCAGGCCTCTAAAACTCTTTGAATATCACGCCTAGGACTCAAACGAAGGCTTTCTCACCACCTTCTCACGTTCTGTTACTTTCTGGCACCTTTGGACCCAAGTTCTAGTTTTGGTCTCTTTTGGTCCCTTTTGCTTACCGGGAGAGGGAAACTTGCGAAACTCGTCTCAGGCCACTAAAACTCTTTGAATATCACGCCTAGGACTCAAAGGAAGGCTTTCCCACCACCTTCTCAGTTTCTGGCACTTTTTGGTGCCTTTGGACCCAAGTTCCAGTTTTGGTCTCTTTTGGTTCCCTTTTGCTTACCGGGAGAGGGAAACTTGCGAAACTCGTCTCAGGCCACTGAAACTCCTTGAATATCACTCCTAGAACTCAAAGGAAGGATTTCTCACCACCTTCTCCCCTTCTGTCACTTTCTGGCACCTTTGACCCAAGTTCTAGTTTTGGTCTCTTTTGGTTCCCTTTTGCTTACCGGCAAAGGAAGACGTGCGAAACTCGTCTCAGGCCACTGAAACTCCTTGAATATCACTCCTAGGACTCAAAGGAAGGCTTTCCCACCACCTTCTCAGGTTCTGGCACTTTTTGGCGCCTTTGGACCCAAGTTCCAGTTTTAGTCTCTTTTGGTTCCCTTTTGCTTACCGGGAGAGGGAAACTTGCGAAACTCGTCTCAGAACACTAAAACTCCTTGAATATCATGCCTAGGACTCAAAGGAAGGCTTTCCAACCACCTTCTCACGTTCTGGCACATTCTGGTGCCTTTGGACCCATGTTACAGTTTTGGTCTCTTTTGGTCCCTTTTTGCTTAACGGCAAAGAAAGTCGTGCGAAACTCGTCTCAAGCCACTGAAACTTCATGAATTTCACTCCGAAGACAC
This sequence comes from Abrus pulchellus subsp. cantoniensis, assembly GCA_024086825.1. Classification (NCBI taxonomy): domain Eukaryota; kingdom Viridiplantae; phylum Streptophyta; class Magnoliopsida; order Fabales; family Fabaceae; genus Abrus; species Abrus pulchellus. The sequence continues at coordinate 19,195,037 of CM044053.1, read as the reverse complement.
AAAGGAAGGCTTTCTCACCACTTTTTCCGCTTCTGGCACTTTCTGGCGCCTTTGGATCCAAGTTCCAATTTTAGTTTCTTTTGGTCCCTTTTTGCTTACTGGCACAGGGAGATTTGCGAAACTCGTCTTAGGCCACTAAAACTCTTTGAATATCACGCCTAGGACTCAAAGAAAGGCTTTCCCACCACCTTCTCAGGTACAAGCACTTTCTGGTGCCTTTGGACCCAAGTTCCATTTTGGTCTCTTTTGGTTCCCTTTTGCTTACCGGGAGAGGAAGACGTGCGAAACTCGTCTCAGGCCACTGAAACTCCTTGAATATCACTCCTAGAACTCAAAGGAAGGATTTCTCCCCACCTTCTCCCCTTCTGTCACTTTCTGCAACCTTTGACCCAAGTTCTAGTTTTGGTCTCTTTTGGTCCCTTTTTGCTTACCGGCAAAGAAATTCGTGCGAAACTCGTCTCAGACCACTGAAACTCCTTGAATATCACTCCGAAGACACAAAGGAAGGCTTTCTCACCACCTTTTCCGCTTTTGGCACTTTCTGGCGCCTTTGGACCTAAGTTCCAGTTTTGGTCTCTTTTGGTCCCTTTTTGCTTACTGGCAAAGGGAAACTTACGAAACTCGTCTCAGGCCACTAAAACTCTTTGAATATCACGCCTAGGACTCAAAGGAAGGCTTTCCCACTACCTTCTCAGGTTCTGGCACTTTCTGGTGCCTTTGGACCTAAGTTCCAGTTTTGGTCTCTTTTGGTCCCTTTTTGCTTACCGGCAAAGGAAGACGTGCGAAACTCGTCTCAGGCCACTGAAACTCCTTGAATATCACTCCTAGAACTCAAAGGAAGTATTTCTCACCACCTTCTCCCCTTCTGTCACTTTCTGGTGCCTTTGGATCCAAGTTCCTGTTTTGGTCTCTTTTGGTCCCTTTTTGCTTACCGGCAAAGGAAGACGTGCGAAACTCGTCTCAGGCCACTGAAACTCCTTGAATATCACTCCTAGAACTCAAAGGAAGGATTTAGCACCACCTTCTCCCCTTATGTCACTTTCTGGCACCTTTGACCCAAGTTCTAGTTTTGGTCTCTTTTGGTTTCCTTTTGCTTACCGGCAAAGGAAGACGTGCGAAACTCGTCTCAGGCCACTGAAATTCCTTGAATATCACTCCTAGAACTCAAAGGAATGGTTTCTCACCACCTTCTCCCCTTCTGTCACTTTCTGGCACCTTTGACCCAAGTTCTAGTTTTGGTCTCTTTTGGTCCCTTTTTGCTTACCGGCAAAGAAAGTCGTTCGAAACTCATCTCAGGCCACTGAAACTCCTTGAATATCACTCCGAAGACACAAAGGAAGGCTTTCTCACCACCTTTTCCGCTTCTGGCACTTTCTGGCGCCTTTGGACCCTAGTTCCAGTTTTGTTCTCTTTTGGTCCCTTTTTGCTTACTGGCAAAGGGAAACTTGCGAAACTCGTCTCAGGCCACTAAAACTCTTTGAATGTCACGCCTAGGACTCAAAGGAAGGCTTTCCCACCACCTTCTCCCCTTCTGGCACTTTCTGGTGGCTTTGGAACCAAGCTCCAGTTTTGGTCTCTTTTGGTCCCTTTTTGCTTACTGGCAAAGGGAGACTTGCGAAACTCGTCTCAAGCCACTGAAACTCCTTGAATATCACTCCTAGAACTCAAAGGAAGGATTTCTCACCACCTTCTCCCCTTCTGTCACTTTCTGGCACCTTTGACCCAATTTCTAGTTTTGGTCTCTCTTGGTCCCTTTTTACTTACCGGCAAAGAAAGTCGTGCGAAACTCATCTCAGGCCACTGAAACTCCTTGAATATCACTCCGAAGACACAAAGGAAGGCTTTCTCACCACCTTTTCCGCTTCTGGCACTTTCTGGCGCCTTTGGACCCAAGTTCCAGTTTTGGTCTCTTTTGGTCCCTTTTTGCTTACTGGCAAAGGGAGACTTGCGAAACTCGTCTCAGGCCACTAAAACTCTTTGAATATCACGCCAAAACTCAAAGGAAGGCTTTCCCACCACCTTCTCAGGTTCTGGCACTTTTTGGTGCCTTTGGACCCAAGTTCCAGTTTTAGTCTCTTTTGGTTCCCTTTTGCTTACCGGGAGAGGGAAACTTGCGAAACTCGTCTCAGAACACTAAAACTCCTTGAATATCATGCCTAGGACTCAAAGGAAGGCTTTCCAACCACCTTCTCACGTTCTGGCACATTCTGGTGCCTTTGGACCCAGGTTCCAGTTTTAGTCTCTTCTGGTCCCTTTTTGCTTACTGGCAAAGGGAAACTTGCGAAACTCGTCTCAGGCCACTAAAACTCTTTGAATGTCACGCCTAGGACTCAAAGGAAGGCTTTCCCACCACCTTCTCCCCTTCTGGCACTTTCTGGTGGCTTTGGACCCAAGCTCCAGTTTTGGTCTCTTTTGGTCCCTTTTTGCTTACTGGCAAAGGGAGACATGCGAAACTCGTCTCAAGCCACTGAAACTCCTTGAATATCACTCCTAGAACTCAAAGGAAGGATTTCTTACCACCTTCTCCCCTTGTGTCACTTTCTGGCACCCTTGACCCAAATTCTAGTTTTGGTCTCCTTTGGTTCCCTTTTGCTTACCGGCAAAGGAAGACGTGCGAAACTCGTCTCAGGCCACTGACACTCCTTGAATATCACTCCTAGAACTCAAAGGAAGGATTTCTCACCACCTTCTCCCCTTCTGTCACTTTCTGGCACCTTTGGACCGAAGTTTTAGTTTTGTTCTCTTTTGGTCCCTTTTTGCTTACCGGCAAAGGAAGACGTGCGAAACTCGTCTCAGGCCACTGACACTCCTTGAATATCACTCCTAGAACTCAAAGGAAGGATTTCTCACCACCTTCTCCCCTTCTGTCACTTTCTGGCACCTTTGGACCGAAGTTTTAGTTTTGTTCTCTTTTGGTCCCTTTTTGCTTACCGGCAAAGGAAGACGTGCGAAACTCGTCTCAGGCCACTGAAACTCCTTGAACATCACTCCTAGAACTCAAAGGAAGGATTTAGCACCACCTTTTCCCCTTCTGTCACTTTCTGGCACCTTTGACCCAAGTTCTAGTTTTGGTCTCTTTTGGTTCCCTTTTGCTTACCGGCAAAGAAAGTCGTGCGAAACTCGTCTCAGACCACTGAAACTCCTTGAATATCACTCCGAAGACACAAAGGATGGCTTTCCCACCACATTCTCACGTTCTGGCACTCTCTGGTGCCTTTGGACCCAAGTTCCAGTTTTCGTCTCTTCTGGTCCCTTTTTGCTTACTAGCAAAGGGAGACTTGCAAAACTCGTCTCAGGCCACTACAACTCCTTAAATATCACGCCTAGGACTCAAAGGAAGGCTTTCCCACCACCTTCTCACGTTCTGGCACTTTCTGGTGCCTTTGGACCCAACTTCCAGTTTTGGTCTCTTCTGGTCCCTTTTTGCTTACTGGCAAAGGGAGACTCACGAAACTCGTCTCAGTCCACTAAAACTCTTTGAATATCACGCCTGGGACTCAAAGGAATCCTTTCCCACTACCTTCTCAGGTTCTGGCACTTTCAAGTGCCTTTGGACCCAAGTTTCAGTTTTGGTCTCTTTCAGTTCCCTTTTGCTTACCGGCAAAGGGAGACTTGCAAAACTTGTCTCAGGCCACTAAAACTCTTTGATTATCACGCCTAGGACTCAAAGGAAGGCTTTCCCACCACCTTCTCGCGTTCTGGCACTTTCTGGTGCCTTTGGACCCAAGTTCCAGTTTTAGTCTCTTTTGGTCCCTTTTTTCTTACTAGCAAAGGGAGACTTGCAAAACTCGTCTCAGGCCACTAAAACTCCTTAAATATCACGCCTAGGACTCAAAGGAAGCCTTTCCCACTACCTTCTCAGGTTCTGGCACTTTCAAGTGCCTTTGTCCCAAGTTCCAGTTTTGGTCTCTTTTGGTTCCCTTTTGCTTACCGGCAAAGGGAGACTTGCGAAACTTGTCTCAGGCCACTAAAACTCTTTGAATATCACGCCTAGGACTCCAAGGAAGGCTTTCTCACCACCTTCTCACGTTCCGGCACTTTCTGGCACCTTTGGACCCAAGTTCTAGTTTTGGTCTCTTTTGGTTCCCTTTTGCTTACCGGCAAAGGACGACGTGCGAAACTCGTCCAAAGCCATTGAAACTCCTTGAATATCACTCCTAGAACTCAAAGGAAGGATTTCTCACCACCTTCTCCCCTTCTGTCACTTTCTGGCACCTTTGGACCCAAGTTCTACTTTTGGTCTCTTTTGGTCCCTTTTTCCTTACCGGCAAAGGAAGTCGTGCGGAACTCGTCTCAGGCCACTGAAACACCTTGAATATCACTCCGAAGACACAAAGGAAGGCTTTCCCATCGCATTCTAATGTTCTGCCACTTGCTCGTGCCTTTGGACCCAAGTTCCAGTTTTGGTCTCTTTTGGTTCCCTTTTGCTTACCGGCAAAGGAAGACGTGCGAAACTCGTCTCAAGCCACTGAAACTCCTTGAATATCACTCCTAGAACTCAAAGGAAGGATTTCTCACTCCTTCTCCCCTTCTGTCACTTTCTGGCACCTTTGGACCCAAGTTCTAGTTTTGGTTTCTTATAGTCCCCTTTTTTCATACCGGCAAAGGAAGTCATGCGAAACTCGTTTCAGGCCACTTAAACTCCTTGAATTTCACTCCGAAGACACAAAGGAAAGCTTTCTCACCACCTTTTCCGCTTCTGGCACTTTCTGGCGCCTTTGGACCCAAGTTCTAGTTTTGGTCTCTTCTGGTCCCTTTTTGCTTACTGGCAAAGGGAGACTTGCGAAACTCGTCTCAGGCCACTAAAACTCTTTGAATATCACGCCTGGGACTCAAAGGAAGCCTTTCCCACTACCTTCTCAAGTTCTGGCACTTTCAAGTGCCTTTGGACCCAAGTTCAAGTTTTGGTCTCTTTTGGTTCCCTTTTGCTTACCGGGAGAGGGAGACTTGCAAAACTCGTCTCAGGCCACTAAAACACTTTGAATATCACAATTAGGAACCAAAGGAAGGCTTTCCCACCACCTTCTCACGTTCTGGCACCTTCTGGTGCCTTTGGACCCAAGTTCCAGCTTTGGTCTCTTTTAGTTCCCTTTTGCTTACCGGCAAAAGAAGACGTGTGAAACTCGTCTCAGGCCACTGAAACTCCTTGAATATCACTCCTAGAACTCAAAGGAAGAATTTCTCACCACTTTCTCCTCTTCTGTCACTTTCTGGCACCTTTGACCCAAATTCTAGTTTTGGTCTCTTTTGGTTCCCTTTTGATTACCGGCAAAGGAAGACGTGCGAAACTCGTCTCAGGACATTGAAACTCCTTGAATATCACTCGTAGAACTCAAAGGAAGGATTTCTCCCCACCTTCTCCACTTCTGTCACTTTCTGGCACCTTTGAACCAAGTTCTAGTTTTGGTCTCTTTTGGTCCCTTTTTGCTTACCGGCAAAGGAAGTCATGCGAAACTCGTTTCAGGCCACTTAAACTCCTTGAATTTCACTCCGAAGACACAAAGGAAAGCTTTCTCACCACCTTTTCCGCTTCTGGCACTTTCTGGCGCCTTTGGACCCAAGTTCCAGTTTTGGTCTCTTTTGGTCCCTTTTTGCTTACTGGCAAATGGAGATTTGCGAAACTCGTCTCAGGCCACTAAAAGTCTTTGAATATCACGCCTACGACTCAAAGGAAGGCTTTCCCACCACCTTCTCAGTTTCTGGCACTTTTTGGTGCCTTTGGACCCAAGTTCCAGTTTTGGTCTCTTTTGGTTCCCTTTTGCTTACCGGGAGAAGGAAACTTGCAAAACTCGTCTCAGAACACTAAAACTCCTTGAATATCATGCCTAGGACTGAAAGGAAGGCTTTCCCACCACCTTCTCACGTTCTGGCACTTTCTGGTGCCTTTGGACCCAAGTTCCAGTTTTGGTCTCTTTTCGTTCCCTTTTGATTACCGGCAAAGGGAGACTTGTGAAACTCGTCTCAGGCCTCTAAAACTCTTTCAATATCACGCCTAGGACTGAAAGGAAGGCTTTCCCACCACCTTCTCAGGTTCAAGCACTTTCTGGTGCCTTTGGACCCAAGTTCTAGTTTTGGTCTCTTTTGGTCCCTTTTTGCTTACCGGCAAAGGAAGTCATGCGAAACTCGTTTCAGGCCACTTAAACTCCTTGAATTTCACTCCGAAGACACAAAGGAAAGCTTTCTCACCACCTTTTCCGCTTCTGGCACTTTCTGGCGCCTTTGGACCCAAGTTCCAGTTTTGGTCTCTTTTGGTCCCTTTTTGCTTACTGGCAAATGGAAATTTGCGAAACTCGTCTCAGGCCACTAAAACTCTTTGAATATCACACGCCTAGGACTCAAAGGAAGGCTTTCCCACCACCTTCTCAGTTTCTGGCACTTTTTGGTGCCTTTGGACCCAAGTTCCAGTTTTGGTCTCTTTTGGTTCCCTTTTGCTTACCGGGAGAGGGAAACTTGCAAAACTCGTCTCAGAACACTAAAACTCCTTGAATATCATGCCTAGGACTCAAAGGAAGGCTTTCCCACCACCTTCTCACGTTCTGGCACTTTCTGGTGCCTTTGGACCCAAGTTCCAGTTTTGGTCTCTTTTCGTTCCCTTTTGATTACCGGCAAAGGGAGACTTGCGAAACTCGTCTCAGGCCTCTAAAACTCTTTGAATATCATGCCTAGGACTCAAACGAAGGCTTTCTCACCACCTTCTCACGTTCTGTTACTTTCTGGCACCTTTGGACCCAAGTTCTAGTTTTGGTCTCTTTTGGTCCCTTTTGCTTACCGGGAGAGGGAAACTTGCGAAACTCGTCTCAGGCCACTAAAACTCTTTGAATATCACGCCTAGGACTCAAAGGAAGGCTTTCCCACCACCTTCTCAGTTTCTGGCACTTTTTGGTGCCTTTGGACCCAAGTTCTAGTTTTGGTCTCTTTTGGTTCCCTTTTGCTTACCGGGAGAGGGAAACTTGCGAAACTCGTCTCAGGCCACTGAAACTCCTTGAATATCACTCCTAGAACTCAAAGGAAGGATTTCTCACCACCTTCTCCCCTTCTGTCACTTTCTGGCACCTTTGACCCAAGTTCTAGTTTTGGTCTCTTTTGGTTCCCTTTTGCTTACCGGCAAAGGAAGACGTGCGAAACTCGTCTCAGGCCACTGAAACTCCTTGAATATCACTCCTAGGACTCAAAGGAAGGCTTTCCCACCACCTTCTCAGGTTCTGGCACTTTTTGGCGCCTTTGGACCCAAGCTCCAGTTTTAGTCTCTTTTGGTTCCCTTTTGCTTACCGGGAGAGGGAAACTTGCGAAACTCGTCTCAGAACACTAAAACTCCTTGAATATCATGCCTAGGACTCAAAGGAAGGCTTTCCAACCACCTTCTCACGTTCTGGCACATTCTGGTGCCTTTGGACCCAAGTTGCAGTTTTGGTCTCTTTTGGTCCCTTTTTGCTTAACGGCAAAGAAAGTCGTGCGAAACTCGTCTCAAGCCACTGAAACTCCATGAATTTCACTCCGAAGACACAAAGGAAGGCTTTCTCACCACTTTTTCCGCTTCTGGCACTTTCTGGCGCCTTTGGATCCAAGTTCCAATTTTAGTTTCTTTTGGTCCCTTTTTGCTTACTGGCACAGGGAGATTTGCGAAACTCGTCTTAGGCCACTAAAACTCTTTGAATATCACGCCTAGGACTCAAAGAAAGGCTTTCCCACCACCTTCTCAGGTACAAGCACTTTCTGGTGCCTTTGGACCCAAGTTCCATTTTGGTCTCTTTTGGTTCCCTTTTGCTTACCGGGAGAGGAAGACGTGCGAAACTCGTCTCAGGCCACTGAAACTCCTTGAATATCACTCCTAGAACTCAAAGGAAGGATTTCTCCCCACCTTCTCCCCTTCTGTCACTTTCTGCAACCTTTGACCCAAGTTCTAGTTTTGGTCTCTTTTGTTCCCTTTTTGCTTACCGGCAAAGGAAGACGTGCGAAACTCGTGTCAGGCCACTGAAACTCCTTGAATATCACTCCTAGAACTCAAAGGAAGGATTTCTCACCACCTTCTCCCCTTCTGTCACTTTCTGGCACCTTTGGACCCAAGTTCTAGTTTTGGTCTCTTTTGGTCCCTTTTTGCTTACCGGCAAAGGAAGACGTGCGAAACTCGTCTCAGGCCACTGAAACTCCTTGAATATCACTCCTAGAACTCAAAGGAAGGATTTCTCCCCACCTTCTCCCCTTCTGTCACTTTCTGCCACCTTTGACCCAAGCTCTAGTTTTGGTCACTTTTGGTCCCTTTTTGCTTACCGGCAAAGAATGTCATGCGAAACTCGTCTCAGGCCACTGAAACTCCTTGAATATCACTCCTAGAACTCAAAGGAAGGATTTCTCACCACCTTCTCGCCTTTTGTCACTTTCTAGCACCTTTGACCCAAGTTCTAGTTTTTGATATGAACCCCATTTGCACAAGGGCTGACTTAGGATCTTTAGGGTTAGAACCTTGTAGAAAAATTTGAAAATTTAGTGATGAATTTCTGGGCAAATTAGGTGTTGGTCCATGGTGTTAAAAAAGTAAGCAAAAACGCTAGTTTGGTGGTGGCTGGACAGAATTTTAGAAATGACAGTATCTCGAGTTATAGAACTCCAATTGAGGTGATTCCAAAACGAGGTGAAAGTTCTCGTTCTGAAACTCAATTTAGGCTCAAGAATCACTCAATTTGGCTGAGTAGAATGAGAGTTATGATAACGAGATAATTCTGGGCAGATTTGAGTTTTTTTGGAATTTTGGTGAAGAATTGAATGGGGAAAGGAAAGAATCACTCTTTCCAAGGAAGGCAACACACAAAGGGATGTGAAAGCCCTTTGATACAGCCAAGTAGTTCTTGAATCACTCAAGAACTTAGGAGAATCACTCTCACTAAGATAAAAGAGATAAACTCTAATATTTCTGAATCAAACTTAACTTGTCTTATTGATAAGAATGGTTCAGCTTATATAGAAGCTTTACCATCAGAATAACAAAGGTTCCGTAACGGAAAATTTATTCCACTTAGATAATGATCCACTAAGCTAGGAAATAAAGCTACTTGATGGCTGATTGTAACTGAAATTGTGGCAACCAAAAAGTCACCCAACAGCCACTAGCTATGCGCCTCTTGGTCTCCCAAAGGCTGATGCCTAAGTTACCAATTGGGCCCTTATTACAACTTGAAATAAAACCAAACCAAAGCCCATTAGTTGATTAACCGCAAAACATAATTTGGTCAGCCAACTTTACAAAGGATTGGGCCATTATTTAAAACAAATTAAAAACTTAAAAACTGAAGCAAAGTGGCGCCTTAGTTCTCCTCCATTTGGGCCATGATGCAATTCACAACCTTGGTCTTTTCTCTTTGAAACTTGGGCTTGTATTCAATTAATATGGACAACACTTGTTGAAGAGCTTCCTTTGCTCTCCTTGCTCTAGCCCTTGTCATAGGTCCTCCAAGTCCTTCAAGAGGATCCTTGCCTTTGCTCATGGTCATGTCCTCATCAGTTTTGGTCTCTTTTGGTCCCTTTTTGCTTACCGGCAAAGAAAGTCATGCAAAACTCATCTCAGACCACTGAAACTCCTTGAATATCACTCCGAAGACACAAAGGAAGGCTTTCTCACCACCTTTTCCGCTTTTGGCACTTTCTGGCGCCTTTGGACCCAAGTTCCACTTTTGGTCTCTTTTGGTCCCTTTTTGCTTACTGGCAAAGGGAGACTTGCGAAACTCGTCTCAGGCCACTAAAACTCTTTGAATATCACGCCAAGGACTCAAAGGAAGGCTTTCCCACCACCTTCTCAGGTTCTGGCACTTTTTGGTGCCTTTGGACCCAAGTTCCAGTTTTTGTCTCTTTTGGTTCCCTTTTGCTTACCGGGAGAGGGAAACTTGCAAAACTCGTCTCAGAACACTAAAACTCCTTGAATATCATGCCTAGGACTGAAAGGAAGGCTTTCCCACCACCTTCTCACGTTCTGGCACTTTCTGGTGCCTTTGGACCCAAGTTCCAGTTTTGGTCTCTTTTCGTTCCCTTTTGATTACCGGCAAAGGGAGATTTGTGAAACTCGTCTCAGGCCTCTAAAACTCTTTCAATATCACGCCTAGGACTGAAAGGAAGGCTTTCCCACCACCTTCTCAGGTTCAAGCACTTTCTGGTGCCTTTGGACCCCAGTTCTAGTTTTAGTCTCTTTTGGTCCCTTTTTGCTTACCGGCAAAGGAAGTCATGCGAAACTCGTTTCAGGCCACTTAAACTCCTTGAATTTCACTCCGAAGACACAAAGGAAAGCTTTCTCACCACCTTTTCCGCTTCTGGCACTTTCTGGCGCCTTTGGACCCAAGTTCCAGTTTTGGTCTCTTTTGGTCCCTTTTTGCTTACTGGCAAAGGGAGATTTGCGAAACTCGTCTCAGGCCACTAAAACTCTTTGAATATCACGCCTACGACTCAAAGAAACGCTTTGCCACCACCTTCTCAGGTTCAAGAACTTTCTGGTGCCTTTGGACCCAAGTTCCAGTTTTGGTCTCCTTTTGCTTACCAGGAGAGGGAGACTTGCAAAACTCGTCTCAGGCCACTAAAACTCTTTGAATATCACACCTAGGACCCAAAGGAAGGATTTCTCACCACCTTCTCCCCTTCTGTCACTTTCTGGCACCTTTGGACCCAAGTTTTAGTTTTGGTCTCTTTTGGTCCCTTTTTGCTTACCAGCAAAGGAAGACGTGCGAAACTCGTCTGAGGCCACTGAAACTCCTTGAAGTCACTCCTAGAACTCAAAGGAAGGATTTATCACCACCTTCCCCCCTTCTGTCACTTTCTGGCACCTTTGACCCAAGTTCTAGCTTTGGTCTCTTTTGGTTCCCTTTTGCTTACCGGCAAAGGAAGACGTGCGAAACTCGTCTCAGGCCACTGAAAGTCCTTGAATATCACTCCTAGAACTCAAAGGAAGGATTTCTCACCACCTTCTCCCCTTCTGTCACTTTCTGGCACCTTTGGACCCAAGTTTTAGTTTTGTTCTCTTTTGGTCCCTTGTTGCTTACCGGCAAAGGAAGACGTGCGAAACTCGTCTCAGGCCACTGAAACTCCTTGAATATCACTCCTAGAACTCAAAGGAAAGATGTAGCACCACCTTCTCCCCTTCTGTCACTTTCTGCACCTTTGACCCAAGTTCTAGTTTTGGTCTCTTTTGGTTCCCTTTTGCTTACTGGCAAAGAAAGTCATGCGAAACTTGTCTCAGACCACTGAAATTCCTTGAATATCACTCCTAGAACTCAAAGGAAGGATTTCTCACCACCTTCTCCCCTTCTATCACTTTCTGGCACCTTTGACCCAAGTTCTAGTTTTGGTCTCTTTTGGTCCCTTTTTGCTTACCGGCAAAGAAATTCGTGCGAAACTCGTCTCAGACCACTGAAACTCCTTGAATATCACTCCGAAGACACAAAGGAAGGCTTTCTCACCACCTTTTCCGCTTTTGGCACTTTCTGGCGCCTTTGGACCTAAGTTCCAGTTTTGGTCTCTTTTGGTCCCTTTTTGCTTACCGGCAAAGGAAGACGTGCGAAACTCGTCTCAGGCCACTGAAACTCCTTGAATATCACTCCTAGAACTCAAAGGAAGTATTTCTCACCACCTTCTCCCCTTCTGTCACTTTCTGGTGCCTTTGCACCCAAGTTCCTGTTTTGGTCTCTTTTGGTCCCTTTTTGCTTACCGGCAAAGGAAGACGTGCGAAACTCGTCTCAGGCCACTGAAACTCCTTGAATATCACTCCTAGAACTCAAAGGAAGGATTTAGCACCACCTTCTCCCCTTATGTCACTTTCTGGCACCTTTGACCCAAGTTCTAGTTTTGGTCTCTTTTGGTTCCCTTTTGCTTACCGGCAAAGGAAGTCGTGCGAAACTAGTCTCAGGACATGACCATGAGCAAAGGCAAGGATCCTCTTGAAGAACTTGGAGGACCTATGACAAGGGCTAGAGCAAGGAGAGCAAAGGAAGCTCTTCAACAAGTGTTGTCCATATTAATTGAATACAAGCCCAAGTTTCAAAGAGAAAAGACCAAGGTTGTGAATTGCATCATGGCCCAAATGGAGGAGAACTAAGGCGCCACTTTGCTTCAGTTTTTAAGTTTTTAATTTGTTTTAAATAATGGCCCAATCCTTTGTAAAGTTGGCTGACCAAATTATGTTTTGCGGTTAATCAACTAATGGGCTTTGGTTTGGTTTTATTTCAAGTTGTAATAAGGGCCCAATTGGTAACTTAGGCATCAGCCTTTGGGAGACCAAGAGGCGTATAGCTAGTGGCTGTTGGGTGACTTTTTGGTTGCCACAATTTCAGTTACAATCAGCCATCAAGTAGCTTTATTTCCTAGCTTAGTGGATCATTATCTAAGTGGAATAAATTTTCCGTTACGGAACCTTTGTAATTCTGATGGTAAAGCTTCTATATAAGCTGAACCATTCTTATCAATAAGACAAGTTAAGTTTGATTCAGAAATATTAGAGTTTATCTCTTTTATCTTAGTGAGAGTGATTCTCCTAAGTTCTTGAGTGATTCAAGAACTACTTGGCTGTATCAAAGGGCTTTCACATCCCTTTGTGTGTTGCCTTCCTTGGAAAGAGTGATTCTTTCCTTTCCCCATTCAATTCTTCACCAAAATTCCAAAAAAACTCAAATCTGCCCAGAATTATCTCGTTATCATAACTCTCATTCTACTCAGCCAAATTGAGTGATTCTTGAGCCTAAATTGAATTTCAGAACGAGAACTTTCACCTCGTTTTGGAATCACCTCAATTGGAGTTCTATAACTCGAGATACCGTCATTTCTAAAATTCTGTCCAGCCACCACCAAACTAGCGTTTTTGCTTACTTTTTTAACACCATGGACCAACACCTAATTTGCCCAGAAATTCATCACTAAATTTTCAAATTTTTCTACAAGGTTCTAACCCTAAAGATCCTAAGTCAGCCCTTGTGCAAATGGGGTTCATACCATTTGGTATCAGAGCTCCGGTTTAAGGGTTTGAACGTCAAATTGGTAACATCCTTCCTTCATTCTTTTTTTTTGCCAATTGATTACCTTATTGTTCATATTATTTGTGATTATACTGAATCGTTGCAAAAGTTAGGCCCTTGTGATAATTAAAAAAAAAATCGTATAAAAAAACAAAAAAAAAAAGAAGAAGAAAATTTTGGGCTGAATGATTCATGCTTTTCAACAATTTGTTATAAGGTAATATATTGGTGTTCTTAAAGGATTGTTGCTAATTCTCTTGTTTACCAATTTTCCTTTACCCCTTTGTTTTTGTGATTTGTTAGCCTTTTCTTTGTCTACCTAGCCTTTACCTAGCACATATTGGTGAATTGTTCTTTGTTGTGGCCATAATATCTTGAATTGCCTAAGAACCCAAGGAGAATTTGAGTGGTAAAAGGCAAGAGTGTTTTCATTAGAGAAAAAGCCATAATTGTGTGATACACTTGAGTGTGGTGAGGTTTCAAATTCTACTTTCTATTTGCTTGTTACGTTTGAATTTGTTTGTTTGTGATGGCTGAAGGAAATCCTAATCAAGGAGGAGGACTTTCTCCTTTCCAAATGCAAGCCTTGACACAACATTTGGAGAGATTGATGAGGCAACAAAATGATGAGCTCCATGAAAGATTGGACCAATTAGAGAATAGAGGTCATGATGAAGAAGAAAGGAGGAGAAGAGGTAATGACGGTGCTCCTAGACAAAACCGAATTGATGGAGTCAAAATTTCTATTCCTCCATTCAAAGGAAGAAGTGACCCGGAAGCTTATTTGGAGTGGGAGATCAAAATAGAGCATATTTTCACTTGTAATACCTATGAAGAGGCCCAAAAGGTAAAGCTTGCAGCTATGGAGTTTTCCGATTACGCTCTTGTGTGGTGGAACAAATTGCAAAAAGAGAGAGCTAGGAATGAGGAGCCATTGGTGGATACATGGGTTGAAATGAAAAGGATAATGAGGAAGAGATATGTGCCGGCAAGCTATTCTAGGGACTTAAAATTCAAACTTCAAAAATTGTCCCAAGGTAGCAAAGGCGTTGAGGAGTACTACAAGGAAATGGAGGTGCTCATGATTCAAGCCAAGATAGAAGAAGATGAGGAGGTAACTATGGCTAGATTTCTTAGTGGTTTGAATAATGATATTCGTGATATTGTTGAACTGCAGGAATTTGTTGAAATGGAGGACTTGCTTCACAAAGCCATCCAAGTGGAGCAACAATTGAAAAGGAAAGGTGTGGCCAAAAGGTGCTCCACTAATTTTGGTTTTTCTAGTTGGAAGGATAAGGGAAAAGGGGCTGCCACTTCTAGTGCAGCGCCTACACCAACAAAAACTCCTCTAAAAACTCAAGAGCAACCCTCTAAAAGGAGTCGGGATGTGAAGTGCTTTAAGTGCCAAGGCTTAGGACACTATGCATATGAGTGCCCTAACAAAAAAAACCATGATTCTTAGAGATGGAGAGTATATAAGTGAGTCCGAAATTGAAGAGGGAGAGGAGAATGAGGACGTGGAGGAGGAGGTGGAGAAAACACCAGAGGGAGACTTATTGATGATAAGGCGGTTACTTGGTAGCCAATTGAAGCCTTTGGAGGAGAGCCAAAGAGAAAACATCTTCCATACTAGATGTTTGATCAATGGTAAACTTTGCATGGTGATCATTGATGGAGGGAGTTGCACCAATGTGGCGAGTGCAAGACTTGTGTCTAAATTGAATTTAGTTACAAAGCCACATCCTAGGCCATATAGGCTTCAATGGCTTAGTGAGGATGGAGAGGTGCAAGTAAGGAAGCAAGTAGAGTTGGATATTTCCATTGGAAGATACAATGATAAGGTGCTTTGTGATGTTGTTCCTATGGAGGCCAGCCACTTACTCTTGGGGAGACCATGGCAATTTGATAAAAGAGCCAATCATGATGGTTTCACTAACAAAATCTCATTCATGCACCAAGACAAGAAGATAGTGCTCAAACCTTTGAGTCCGCAAGAGGTGTGTGAGGATCAAAGAAAAATGAGAGAAAAGATTGTCCAAGAAAAGAAAGAAAAAGAAAGCCAAACACTTGAGAGCTCAAAAAGTGAGGACAAAAAGAGAGAAACACATGAGAGGAAAAAGAAGAGTGAAACTCTTGAGGTGAAGGAGAGCTTTTTAGCTACAAAAAGTGAGGTCAAGAGGTTGTTTCTATCTAAACAGCCCCTATTTTTGTTAATTTGCAAAAACTATGTTTTGACCACTAACACTTTTGATAACCTTGATTTGCCTTCTAGAGTGAAGTCTCTTTTGCAGGAATTTGGAGATGTGTTTCCAACAAGTGTACCAAGTGGGTTGCCACCATTAAGAGGTATTGAGCATCAAACTGATCTCATTCCAGGAGCTTCTTTGCCTAATAGACCAGCCTATAGAAGCAACCCGCAAGAGACCAAGGAGATCCAAAGACAAGTGGATGAACTCATTGGTAAGGGATGGGTAAGAGATAGCATGAGTCCTTGTGCTGTCCCGGTAATTTTGGTTCCTAAAAAGGATGGGACATGGCGCATGTGTTCTGATTGTAGAGCCCTTAATAACATCACCATTAAATATAGGCATCCTATACCTAGGCTTGATGATTTGCTTGATGAATTGCATGGTGCATGTTACTTCTCTAAAATTGATTTAAAAAGTGGATACAATCAAATTAGGGTTAGAGAAGGGGATGAATGGAAAACTGCTTTCAAAACAAAATATGGTTTGTATGAATGGTTGGTTATGCCTTTTGGCTTAACTAATGCTCCTAGCACTTTCATGAGATTAATGAACCATGTTTTGAGAAAATTCATAGGAAAATTTGTTGTGGTGTACTTTGATGATATTCTTATCTATAGCACTTCACTTGAATTGCATGTTGATCATTTAAAATCTGTCTTGTGTGTGCTTAGAGAAGAACAATTGCATGCCAATCTTGAAAAATGCATCTTTTGTACTAACCATGTTGTGTTTCTTGGTTTTGTTGTAAGTTCAAAAGGAGTACAAGTGGATGAGGAAAAGGTTAGGGCTATTCAAGAATGGCCTACGCCTAAGTCCGTGACTGAAGTGAGAAGTTTCCATGGTTTAGCAAGTTTCTATAGGAGATTTGTGAAGGATTTTAGCACATTGGCAACACCTCTCAATGAAGTGCTTAAGAAAAATGTTGGTTTCAAATGGGGAGAGAAACAAGAAGAAGCTTTCAATGCTCTTAAGCAAAAGCTAACTAATGCCCCCATACTTGCTTTGCCAAACTTTCAAAAATCTTTTGAAATTGAGTGTGATGCTTCAAATGTTGGGATTGGGGCTGTGTTGTTGCAAGAAGGCCATCCAATTGCTTATTTTAGTGAAAAGCTAAGTGGTCCTACCCTTAACTATTCAACTTATGATAAAGAGTTGTATGCCTTAGTGAGAGCTTTGAAAACATGGCAACACTACCTTTATCCCAAGGAATTTATCATTCATAGTGACCATGAGTCTCTCAAATATATCAAGGGACAAGGCAAGCTTAACAAAAGGCATGCCAAGTGGGTGGAATTTCTAGAGCAATTCCTTTATGTTATCAAACATAAAAGAGGAAAAGGTAACATTGTAGCCGATGCTCTTTCTCGGCGTCATGCTTTGATTTCTATGCTTGAAACAAAATTGATTGGTCTTGAATGTTTGAAAAACATGTATGAAAGTGATGAAACTTTTGGTGAAATTTTTAAAAATTGCGAAAAATTTTCAGAAAATGGTTTCTTTAGGTATGAAGGCTTTCTTTTCAAAGAAAACAAATTGTGTGTGCCTAAATGTTCTACAAGAAACTTGCTTGTTGGTGAAGCACATGAAGGAGGTTTAATGGGGCATTTTAGGGTCCAAAAGACTCTAAAAACATTACAAGAACATTTTTATTGGCCTCATTTGAAAAAGGATGTGCAGAAATTTTGTGAACATTGCATTGTTTGTAAAAAGGCAAAGTCAAAGGTAAAGCCTCATGGATTGTATACTCCATTGCCAATTCCAGAGTATCCTTGGATTGATTTATCCATGGATTTTGTTTTGGGGCTGCCAAACACAAGTAGTGGCAAAGATTCAATTTTTGTGGTTGTTGATAGGTTTTCTAAAATGGCTCATTTTATTCCATGTAAAAAGGTGAATGATGCTTCTCATGTGGCTGATTTGTTTTTCAAGGAGATTGTGAGACTCCATGGTTTGCCAAGGAGCATTGTTAGTGATAGGGACTCTAAGTTCCTAAGCCATTTTTGGAGGACCTTGTGGGGCAAGTTAGGCACTAAATTGTTATTTTCAACCACTTGTCACCCACAAACCGATGGGCAAACGGAAGTTGTTAATAGGACGTTGGGAACATTGCTTAGGACAGTTTTAAGAAAGAACTTAAAGACTTGGGAAGTTTGTTTACCCCATGTTGAGTTTGCTTACAATAGGGCTGTTCATAGCACTACTAATTGTTCTCCTTTTGAGGTTGTTTATGGTTTTAACCCACTAACTCCTCTTGATCTTTTGCCTATGCCTAATGTTTCAGTTTTTAAGCATAAAGAAGGTCAAGCAAAGGCGGACTATGTGAAGAAGCTTCATGAGAGAGTCAAAAATCAAATTGAGAGGAGAAATGAAAGCTATGCTAAACAAGCCAACAAAGGGAGAAAGAAGGTTATCTTCGAACCCGGAGATTGGGTTTGGGTGCACATGAGAAAGGAAAGGTTTCGGAACAAAGGAAGTCAAAGCTTCAACCAAGGGGAGATGGTCCATTCCAAGTGCTTGAAAGAATCAATGACAATGCTTACAAAATTGAGCTGCCGGGTGAGTATAATGTTAGTTCCACCTTCAATGTGTCTGACTTATCTCTTCTTGATGTAGATGGAGAATCCGATTTGAGGACAAATCCTTCTCAAGAGGGAGAGAATGATGAGGACATGACCATGAGCAAAGGCAAGGATCCTCTTGAAGGACTTGGAGGACCTATGACAAGGGCTAGAGCAAGGAGAGCAAAGGAAGCTCTTCAACAAGTGTTGTCCATATTAATTGAATACAAGCCCAAGTTTCAAAGAGAAAAGACCAAGGTTGTGAATTGCATCATGGCCCAAATGGAGGAGAACTAAGGCGCCACTTTGCTTCAGTTTTTAAGTTTTTAATTTGTTTTAAATAATGGCCCAATCCTTTGTAAAGTTGGCTGACCAAATTATGTTTTGCGGTTAATCAACTAATGGGCTTTGGTTTGGTTTTATTTCAAGTTGTAATAAGGGCCCAATTGGTAACTTAGGCATCAGCCTTTGGGAGACCAAGAGGCGTATAGCTAGTGGCTGTTGGGTGACTTTTTGGTTGCCACAATTTCAGTTACAATCAGCCATCAAGTAGCTTTATTTCCTAGCTTAGTGGATCATTATCTAAGTGGAATAAATTTTCCGTTACGGAACCTTTGTAATTCTGATGGTAAAGCTTCTATATAAGCTGAACCATTCTTATCAATAAGACAAGTTAAGTTTGATTCAGAAATATTAGAGTTTATCTCTTTTATCTTAGTGAGAGTGATTCTCCTAAGTTCTTGAGTGATTCAAGAACTACTTGGCTGTATCAAAGGGCTTTCACATCCCTTTGTGTGTTGCCTTCCTTGGAAAGAGTGATTCTTTCCTTTCCCCATTCAATTCTTCACCAAAATTCCAAAAAAACTCAAATCTGCCCAGAATTATCTCGTTATCATAACTCTCATTCTACTCAGCCAAATTGAGTGATTCTTGAGCCTAAATTGAATTTCAGAACGAGAACTTTCACCTTGTTTTGGAATCACCTCAATTGGAGTTCTATAACTCGAGATACCGTCATTTCTAAAATTCTGTCCAGCCACCACCAAACTAGCGTTTTTGCTTACTTTTTTAACACCATGGACCAACACCTAATTTGCCCAGAAATTCATCACTAAATTTTCAAATTTTTCTACAAGGTTCTAACCCTAAAGATCCTAAGTCAGCCCTTGTGCAAATGGGGTTCATACCACTTACTGGCAAAGGGAGACTTGTGAAACTCGTCTCAGGCCACTAAAACTCCTTGAATATCACGCCTAGGACTCAAAGGAATGCTTTCCCACCACCTTCTCATGTTCTGGCACTTTCTGGTGCTTTCGACTCAAGTTCTAGTTTTGGTCTCTTTCGGTACCCTTTTGCTTACTGGCAAAGGAAGACATGGGAAACTCGTCTCAAGCTGCTTAAACTCCTTGAATATCACTCCTAGGACTCAAAGAAAGGCTTTCCCACCACCTTCTCACGTTCTGGCACTTTCTGGTGCCTTTGGACCCAAGCTCCACTTTTGGTCTCTTTTGGTTCCCTTTTGCTTACCGTCAAAGGAAGGCGTGCGAAACTCGTCTCAAGCCACGAAAAATCCTTGAATATCACTCATAGAACTCAAAAGAAGGATTTCTCACCACCTTCTCCCCTTCTGTCACCTTTTGGCACCTTTGGACCCAAGTTCTAGATTTGGTCTCTTTTGGTTCCCTTTTGCTTACCGGCAAAGGAAGACGTGCGAAACTCGTCTCAAGCCACTGAAACTCCTTGAATATCACTCCTAGAACTCAAAGGAAGGATTTCTCACCACCTTCTCCCCTTCTGGAACTTTCTGGCGCCTTTGGACCCAAGTTCCAGTTTTGATTTCTTTTGGTCCCTTTTTGCTTACTGGCAAAGGGAGACTTTCAAAACTCATCTCAGGCCACTAAAACTCTTTGATATCACGCCTAGGACTCAAAGGAAGGCTTTCCCACCACCTCCTAACGTTCTGGCACTTTCTGGTGCCTTTGGACCCAAGTTCCAGTTTTGGTCTCTTTTGGTTCCCTTTTACTTACTGGCAAAGGAAGACGTGCGAAACTCGTCTCAGGCCACTAAAAGTGCTTTAATATCACGCCTAGGACTCAAAGGAAGGCTTTCCCACCACCTTCTCACGTTCTGGCACTTTCTGATGCCTTTGGACCCAAGTTCCAGTTTTGGTCTCTTTTGGTTCCCTTTTGCTTACCGGCAAAGGAAGACGTGGGAAACTCGTCTCAAGCCACTGAAACTCCTTGAATATCACTCCTAGAACTCAAAGGAAGGATTTCTCACCACCTTCTCCCCTTTTGTCACTTTCTGGCACCTTTGGACCCAAGTTCTAGATTTGGTCTCTTTGGGTTCCCTTTTGCTTACCGGCAAAGGATGACGTGCGAAACTCGTCTCAGGCCACTAAAACTCCTTTAATATCACGCCTACGACTTAAAGAAAGGCTTTCCCACCACCTTCTCACGTTCTGGCACTTTCTGGTGCCTTTGGACCCAAGCTCCACTTTTGGTCTCTTTTGGTTCCCTTTTGCTTACCGTCAAAGGAAGGCGTGCGAAACTCGTCTCAAGCCACGAAAAATCCTTGAATATCACTCATAGAACTCAAAGGAAGGATTTCTCACCACCTTCTCCCCTTTTGTCACTTTCTGGCACCTTTGGACCCAAGTTCTAGTTTTGGTCTCTTTTGGTCCCTTTTTGCTTACCGGCAAAGGAAGACGTGCGAAACTCGTCTCAAGCCACTGAAACTCCTTGAATATCACTCCTAGAACTCAAAGGAAGGATTTCTCACCACCTTCTCCCCTTCTGGAACTTTCTGGCGCCTTTGGACCCAAGTTCCAGTTTTGATTTCTTTTGGTCCCTTTTTGCTTACTGGCAAAGGGAGACTTGCGAAACTCATCTCAGGCCACTAAAACTCTTTGATATCACGCCTAGGACTCAAAGGAAGGCTTTCCCACCACCTCCTAACGTTCTGGCACTTTCTGGTGCCTTTGGACCCAAGTTCCAGTTTTGGTCTCTTTTGGTTCCCTTTTACTTACCGGCAAAGGAAGACGTGCGAAACTCGTCTCAGGCCACTAAAACTCCTTGAATATCACGCCTAGGACTCAAAGGAATGCTTTCCCACCACCTTCTCATGTTCTTGCACTTTCTGGTGCTTTCGACCCAAGTTCTAGTTTCGGTCTCTTTCGGTACCCTTTTGCTTACCGGCAAATGAAGACGTGGGAAACTCGTCTCAAGCCACTGAAACTCCTTGAATATCACTCCTAGAACTCAAAGGAAGTATTTCTCACCACCTTCTCCCCTTCTGTCACTTTTTGGCACCTTTGACCCAAGTTCTAGTTTTGGTCTCTTTTGGTCCCTTTTTGCTTACCGGCAAAGGAAGTCGTGCGAAACTCGTCTCAGGCCACTAAAACTCCTTGAATATCACTCTGAAGACACAAAGGAAGGCTTTCTCACCACCTTTTCCGCTTCTGGCACTTTCTGGCGCCTTTGGACCCAAGTTCCAGTTTTGGTCTCTTTTGGTCCCTTTTGCTTACCGGCAAAGGAAGTCGTGCGAAACTCATTTCAGGCCACTGAAACTCCTTGAATATCACGCCTAGGACTAAAAGGAAGGCTTTCCCATGACCTTCTCACGTTCTGGCACTTTCTAGTGGCTTTGGACCCAAGTTCCAGTTTTGGTCTCTTTTGGTTCCCTTTTGCTTGCTGGCAAAGGGAGACTTGTGAAACTCGTCTCAGGCCACTAAAACTCCTTGAATATCACGCCTAGGACTCAAAGGAACGCTTTCCCACCACATTCTCACGTTCTGGCACTTTCTGGTGTCTTTGGACCCAAGTTCTAGTTTTGGTCTCTTTCGGTACCCTTTTGCTTACCGGCAAAGGAAGACATGGGAAACTCGTCTCAAGCCACTTAAACTACTTGAATATCACTCCTAGGACTCAAAGGAAGGCTTTCCCACCACCTTCTCACGTTCTGGCACTTTCTGGTGCCTTTGGACCCAAGCTCCACTTTTGGTCTCTTTTGGTTCCCTTTTGCTTACCGTCAAAGGAAGGCGTGCGAAACTCGTCTCAAGCCACGAAAAATCCTTGAATATCACTCATAGAACTCAAAGGAAGGATTTCTCACCACCTTCTCCCCTTCTGTCACCTTCTGGCACCTTTGGACCCAAGGTATAGATTTGGTCTCTTTTGGTTCCCTTTTGCTTACCGGCAAAGGAAGACGTGCGAAACTCGTCTCAAGCCACTGAAACTCCTTGAATATCACTCCTAGAACTCAAAGGAAGGATTTCTCACCACCTTCTCCCCTTCTGAAACTTTCTGGCGCCTTTGGACCCAAGTTCCAGTTTTGATTTCTTTTGGTCCCTTTTTGCTTACTGGCAAAGGGAGACTTGCGAAACTCATCTCAGGCCACTAAAACTCTTTGATATCACGCCTAGGACTCAAAGGAAGGCTTTCCCACCACCTCCTAACGTTCTGGCACTTTCTGGTGCCTTTGGACCCAAGTTCCAGTTTTGGTCTCTTTTGGTTCCCTTTTACTTACCGGCGAAGGAAGACGTGCGAAACTCGTCTCAGGCCACTAAAACTGCTTTAATATCATGCCTAGGACTCAAAAGAAGGCTTTCCCACCACCTTCTCACGTTCTGGCACTTTCTGGTTCCTTTGGACCCAAGTTCCAGTTTTGGTCTCTTTTGGTTCCCTTTTGCTTACCGGCAAAGGAAGACGTGCAAAACTCGTCTCAAGCCACTGAAACTCCTTGAATATCACTCCTAGAACTCAGAGGAAGGATTTCTCACCACCTTCTCCCCTTCTGTCACCTTCTGGCACCTTTGGACCCAAGTTCTAGATTTGGTCTCTTTGGGTTCCCTTTTGCTTACCGGCAAAGGAAGTCGTGCGAAACTCGTCTCAGGCCACTGAAACTCCTTGAATATCACTCCTAGAACTCAAAGGAAGGATTTCTCACCACCTTCTCCCCTTCTGGAACTTTCTGGCGCCTTTGGACCCAAGTTCCAGTTTTGATTTCTTTTGGTCCCTTTTTGCTTACTGGCAAAGGGAGACTTGCGAAACTCATCTCAGGCCACTAAAACTCTTTGATATCACGCCTAGGACTCAAAGGAAGGCTTTCCCACCACCTTCTAACGTTCTGGCACTTTCTGGTGCCTTTGGACCCAAGTTCCAGTTTTGGTCTCTTTTGGTTCCCTTTTACTTACCGGCAAAGGAAGACGTGCGAAACTCGTCTCAGGCCACTAAAACTGCTTTAATATCATGCCTAGGACTTAAAAGAAGGCTTTCCCACCACCTTCTCACGTTCTGGCACTTTCTGGTTCCTTTGGACCCAAGTTCCAGTTTTGGTCTCTTTTGGTTCCCTTTTGCTTACCGGCAAAGGAAGACGTGCAAAACTCGTCTCAAGCCACTGAAACTCCTTGAATATCACTCCTAGAACTCAGAGGAAGGATTTCTCACCACCTTCTCCCCTTCTGTCACCTTCTGGCACCTTTGGACCCAAGTTCTAGATTTGGTCTCTTTGGGTTCCCTTTTGCTTACCGGCAAAGGATGACGTGCTAAACTCGTCTCAGGCTACTAAAACTCCTTTAATATCACGCCTACGACTTAAAGGAAGGCTTTCCCACCACCTTCTCACGTTCTGGCACTTTCTGATGCCTTTGGACCCAAGTTCCAGTTTTGGTCTCTTTTGGTTCCCTTTTGCTTACCGGCAAATGAAGACGTGGGAAACTCGTCTCAAGCCACTGAAACTCCTTGAATATCACTCCTAGAACTCAAAGGAAGGATTTCTCACCACCTTCTCCCCTTTTGTCACTTTCTGGCACCTTTGGACCCAAGTTCTAGTTTTGGTCTCTTTTGGTCCCTTTTTGCATACCGGCAAAGGAAGTCGTGCGAAACCCGTCTCAGGCCACTGAAACTCCTTGAATATCACTCCGAAGACACAAAGGAAGCCTTTCTCACCACCTTTTCTGCTTCTGGCACTTGCTGGTGCCTTTGGACCCAAGTTCCAGTTTTGGTCTCTTCTGGTTCCCTTTTGCTTACCGGTAAAGGAAGACGTGCGAAACTCGTCTCAGGCCACTAAAACTCCTTGAATATCACGCCTAGGACTCAAAGGAAGGCTTTCCCACCACCTTCTCACGTTCTGGCACTTTCTGGTGGCTTTGGACCCAAGTTCCAGTTTTGGTCTCTTTTGGTTCCCTTTTGCTTACTGGCAAAGGGAGACTTGTGAAACTCGTCTCAGGCCACTAAAACTCCTTGAATATCACGCCTAGGACTCAAAGGAAGGCTTTCACACCACCTTCTCACGTTCTGGCACTTTCTGGTGTCTTTGGACCCAAGTTCTAGTTTTGGTCTCTTTCGGTACCCTTTTGCTTACCGGCAAATGAAGACGTGGGAAACTCGTGTCAAGCCACTGAAACTCCTTGAATATCACTCCTAGAACTCAAAGGAAGGATTTCTCACCACCTTCTCCCCTTTTGTCACTTTCTGGCACCTTTGGACCCAAGTTCTAGTTTTGGTCTCTTTTGGTCCCTTTTTGCTTACCGGCAAAGGAAGTCGTACGAAACTTGTCTCAGGCCACTGAAACTCCTTGAATATCACTCTGAAGACACAAAGGAAGTCTTTCTCACCACCTTTTCCGCTTCTGGCACTTGCTGGTGCCTTTGGACCCAAGTTCCAGTTTTGGTCTCTTTTGGTTCCTTTTTGCTTACCGGCAAAGGAAGACGTGCGAAACTCATCTCAGGCCACTAAAACTCCTTGAATATCACGCCTAGGACTCAAAGGAAGGCTTTCCCATGACCTTCTCACGTTCTGGCACTTTCTAGTGGCTTTGGACCCAAGTTCCAGTTTTGGTCTCTTTTGGTTCCCTTTTGCTTACTGGCAAAGGGAGACTTGTGAAACTCGTCTCAGACCACTAAAACTCCTTGAATATCATGCCTAGGACTCAAAGGAACGCTTTTCCACCACCTTCTCACGTTCTGGCACTTTCTGGTGTCTTTGGACCCAAGTTCTAGTTTTGGTCTCTTTCGGTACCCTTTTGCTTACCGGCAAAGGAAGACATTGGAAACTCGTCTCAAGCCACTTAAACTCCTTGAATATCACTCCTACGACTCAAAGGAAGGCTTTCCCATCACCTTCTCAAGTTCTGGCACTTTCTGGTGCCTTTGGACCCAAGCTCCACTTTTGGTCTCTTTTGGTTCCCTTTTGATTACCTTCAAAGGAAGGCGTGCGACACTCGTCTCAAGCCACGAAAAATCCTTGAATATCACTCATAGAACTCAAAGGAAGGATTTCTCACCACCTTCTCCCCTTCTGTCACCTTCTGGCACCTTTGGACCCAAGGTCTAGATTTGGTCGCTTTTGGTTCCCTTTTGCTTACCGGCAAAGGAAGACGTGCGAAACTCGTCTCAAGCCACTGAAACTCCTTGAATATCACTCCTAGAACTCAAAGGAAGGATTTCTCACCACCTTCTCCCCTTCTGGAACTTTCTGGCGCCTTTGGACCCAAGTTCCAGTTTTGATTTCTTTTGGTCCCTTTTTGCTTACTGGCAAAAGGAGACTTGCGAAACTCATCTCAGGCCACTAAAACTCCTTGAATATCACGCCTAGGACTCAAAGGAACGCTTTCCCAGCACCTCCTAACGTTCTGGCACTTTCTGGTGCCTTTGGACCCAAGTTCCAGTTTTGGTCTCTTTTGGTTCCCTTTTACTTACCGGCAAAGGGAGACTTGTGAAACTCGTCTCAGGCCACTAAAACTCGTTGAATATCACGCCTAGGCCTCAAAGGAACGCTTTTCCACCACCTTCTCACGTTCTGGCACTTTCTGGTGTCTTTGGACCCAAGTTCTAGTTTTGGTCTCTTTCGGTACCCTTTTGCTTACCGGCAAAGGAAGACATGGGAAACTCGTCTCAAGCCACTTAAACTCCTTGAATATCACTCCTAGGACTCAAAGGAAGGCTTTCCCACCACCTTCTCACGTTCTGGCACTTTCTGGTGCCTTTGGACCCAAGCTCCACTTTTGGTCTCTTTTGGTTCCCTTTTGCTTACCGTCAAAGGAAGGCGTGCGAAACTCGTCTCAAGCCACGAAAAATCCTTGAATATCACTCATAGAACTCAAAGGAAGGATTTCTCACCACCTTCTCCCCTTCTGTCACCTTCTGGCACCTTTGGACCCAAGGTCTAGATTTGGTCTCTTTTGGTTCCCTTTTGCTTACCGGCAAAGGAAGACGTGCGAAACTCGTCTCAAGCCACTGAAACTCCTTGAATATCACTCCTAGAACTCAAAGGAAGGATTTCTCACCACCTTCTCCCCTTCTGGAACTTTCTGGCGCCCTTGGACCCAAGTTCCAGTTTTGATTTCTTTTGGTCCCTTTTTGCTTACTGGCAAAGGGAGACTTGCGAAACTCAACTCAGGCCACTAAAACTCTTTGATATCACGCCTAGGACTCAGAGGAAGGCTTTCCCACCACCTCCTAACGTTCTGGCACTTTCTGATGCCTTTGGACCCAAGTTCCAGTTTTGGTCTCTTTTGGTTCCCTTTTGCTTACCGGCAAAGGAAGACGTGGGAAACTCGTCTCAAGCCACTGAAACTCCTTGAATATCATTCCTAGAACTCAAAGGAAGGATTTCTCACCACCTTCTCCCCTTTTGTCACTTTCTGGCACCTTTGGACCCAAGTTCAAGTTTTGGTCTCTTTTGGTCCCTTTTTGCTTACCGGCAAAGGAAGTCGTGCGAAACTCGTCTTAGGCCACTGAAACTCCTTGAATATCACTCTGAAGACACAAAGGAAGTATTTCTCACCACCTTTTCCGCTTCTGGCACTTGCTGGTGCCTTTGGACCCAAGTTCCAGTTTTGGTCTCTTTTGGTTCCCTTTTGCTTACCGGCAAAGGAAGACGTGCGAAACTCATCTCAGGCCAATACAACTAATTGAATATCACGCCTAGGACTCAAAGGCAGGCTTTCCCATGACCTTCTCACATTCTGGCACTTTCTAGTGGCTTTGGACCCAAGTTCCAGTTTTGGTCTCTTTTGGTTCCCTTTTGCTTACTGGCAAAGGGAGACTTGTGAAACTCTTCTCAGGCCACTAAAACTCCTTGAATATCACGCCTAGGACTCAAAGGAACGCTTTCCCACCACCTTCTCACGTTCTGGCACTTTCTGGTGTCTTTGGACCCGAGTTCCAGTTTTGGTCTCTTTCGGTACCCTTTTGCTTACCGGCAAAGGAAGACGTGCGAAACTCATCTCAGGCCACTAAAACTCCTTGAATATCACGCCTAGGACTCAAAGGAAGGCTTTCCCATGACCTTCTCACGTTCTGGCACTTTCTAGTGGCTTTGGACCCAAGTTCCAGTTTTGGTCTCTTCTGGTTCCCTTTTGCTTACTGGCAAAGGGAGACTTGTGAAACTCGTCTCAGGCCACTAAAACTCCTTGAATATCACGCCTAGGACTCAAAGGAACGCTTTCCCACCACCTTCTCACGTTCTGGCACTTTCTGGTGTCTTTGGACCCAAGTTCTAGTTTTGGTCTCTTTCGGTACCCTTTTGCTTACCGGCAAAGGAAGACATGGGAAACTCGTCTCAAGCCACTTAAACTCCTTGAATATCACTCCTAGGACTCAAAGGAAGGCTTTCCCACCACCTTCTCACGTTCTGGCACTTTCTGGTGCCTTTGGACCCAAGCTCCACTTTTGGTCTCTTTTGGTTCCCTTTTGCTTACCGTCAAAGGAAGGCGTGCGAAACTCGTCTCAAGCCACGAAAAATCCTTGAATATCACTCATAGAACTCAAAGGAAGGATTTCTCACCACCTTCTCCCCTTTTGTCACCTTCTGGCACCTTTGGACCCAAGGTCTAGATTTGGTCTCTTTTGGTTCCCTTTTGCTTACCGGCAAAGGAAGACGTGCGAAACTCGTCTCAAGCCACTGAAACTCCTTGAATATCACTCCTAGAACTCAAAGGAAGGATTTCTCACCACCTTCTCCCCTTCTGGAACTTTCTGGTGCCCTTGGACCCAAGTTCCAGTTTTGATTTCTTTTGGTCCCTTTTTGCTTACTGGCAAAGGGAGACTTGCGAAACTCAACTCAGGCCACTAAAACTCTTTGATATCACGCCTAGGACTCAGAGGAAGGCTTTCCCACCACCTCCTAACGTTCTGGCACTTTCTGATGCCTTTGGACCCAAGTTCCAGTTTTGGTCTCTTTTGGTTCCCTTTTGCTTACCGGCAAAGGAAGACGTGGGAAACTCGTCTCAAGCCACTGAAACTCCTTGAATATCATTCCTAGAACTCAAAGGAAGGATTTCTCACCACCTTCTCCCCTTTTGTCACTTTCTGGCACCTTTGGACCCAAGTTCAAGTTTTGGTCTCTTTTGGTCCCTTTTTGCTTACCGGCAAAGGAAGTCGTGCGAAACTCGTCTCAGGCCACTGAAACTCCTTGAATATCACTCCGAAGACACAAAGGAAGTCTTTCTCACCACCTTTTCTGCTTCTGGCACTTGCTGGTGCCTTTGGACCCAAGTTCCAGTTTTGGTCTCTTCTGGTTCCCTTTTGCTTACCGGCAAAGGAAGACGTGGGAAACTCGTCTCAAGCCACTGAAACTCCTTGAA
Source organism: Abrus pulchellus subsp. cantoniensis (assembly GCA_024086825.1). NCBI lineage: Eukaryota > Viridiplantae > Streptophyta > Magnoliopsida > Fabales > Fabaceae > Abrus > Abrus pulchellus. The sequence goes on along the minus strand of CM044053.1, from coordinate 19,166,660 downwards.
TAATACTCCTAGAACTCAAAGGAAGGATTTCTCACCACCTTCTCCCCTTTTGTCACTTTCTGGCACCTTTGGACCCAAGTTCTAGTTTTGGTCTCTTTTGGTCCCTTTTTGCTTACCGGCAAAGGAAGTCGTGCGAAACTCGTCTTAGGCCACTGAAACTCCTTGAATATCACTCTGAAGACACAAAGGAAGTATTTCTCACCACCTTTTCCGCTTCTGGCACTTGCTGGTGCCTTTGGACCCAAGTTCCAGTTTTGGTCTCTTTTGGTTCCCTTTTGCTTACCGGCAAAGGAAGACGTGCGAAACTCATCTCAGGCCAATACAACTAATTGAATATCACGCCTAGGACTCAAAGGAAGGCTTTCCCATGACCTTCTCACGTTCTGGCACTTTCTAGTGGCTTTGGACCCAAGTTCCAGTTTTGGTCTCTTTTGGTTCCCTTTTGCTTACCGTCAAAGGAAGGCGTGCGAAACTCGTCTCAAGCCACGAAAAATCCTTGAATATCACTCATAGAAGTCAAAGGAAGGATTTCTCACCACCTTCTCCCCTTCTGTCACCTTCTGGCACCTTTGGACCTAAGGTCTAGATTTGGTCTCTTTTGGTTCCCTTTTGCTTACCGGCAAAGGAAGACGTGCGAAACTCGTCTCAAGCCACTGAAACTCCTTGAATATCACTCCTAGAACTCAAAGGAAGGATTTCTCACCACCTTCTCCCCTTCTGGAACTTTCTGGCGCCTTTGGACCCAAGTTCCAGTTTTGATTTCTTTTGGTCCCTTTTTGCTTTCTGGCAAAGGGAGACTTACGAAACTCATCTCAGGCCGCTAAAACTCTTTGATATCACGCCTAGGACTCAAAGGAAGGCTTTCCCACAACCTTCTCACATTCTGGCACTTTCTGGTGCCTTTGGACCCAATTTTCAGTTTTGGTCTCTTTTGGTTCCCTTTTGCTTACCGACAAAGGAAGACGTGCGGAACTCGTCTCAAGCCACTGAAACTCCTTGAATATCACTCCTAGAACTCAAAGGAAGGATTTCTCACCACCTTCTCCCCTTCTGTCACTTTCTGGCACCTTTGGACCCAAGTTCTAGTTTTGGTCTCTTTTGGACCCTTTTTGCTTACTGGCAAAGGGAGACTTGCGAAACCCATCTCTGGCCACTAAACCTCCTTGAATATCACGCCTACGACTTAAAGTAAGGGTTTCCCACCACCTTCTCACATTCTGGCACTTTCTGGTGCCTTTGGACCCAAGTTCCAGTTTTGGTCTCTTTTGGTTCCCTTTTGCTTACCGGCAAAGGAAGGCGTGTGAAACTCGCCTCAAGCCACTAAAACTCCATGAATATCACGCCTAGGACTCAAAAGAAGGCTATTCCACCACCTTCTCACGTTCAGGCACCTTCTGGTGCCGTTGGACCCAAGTTCTAGTTTTGGTCTCTTTTGGTTCCCTTTTGCTTACCGACAAAGGAAGACGTGCGGAACTCGTCTCAAGCCACTGAAACTCCTTGAATATCACTCCTAGAACTCAAAGGAAGGATTTCTCACCACCTTCTCCCCTTCTGTCACTTTCTGGCACCTTTGGACCCAAGTTCTAGTTTTGGTCTCTTTTGGACCCTTTTTGCTTACTGGCAAAGGGAGACTTGCGAAACCCATCTCTGGCCACTAAACCTCCTTGAATATCACGCCTACGACTTAAAGTAAGGGTTTCCCACCACCTTCTCACATTCTGGCACTTTCTGGTGCCTTTGGACCCAAGTTCCAGTTTTGGTCTCTTTTGGTTCCCTTTTGCTTACCGGCAAAGGAAGGCGTGTGAAACTCGCCTCAAGCCACTAAAACTCCATGAATATCACGCCTAGGACTCAAAAGAAGGCTATTCCACCACCTTCTCACGTTCAGGCACCTTCTGGTGCCGTTGGACCCAAGTTCTAGTTTTGGTCTCTTTTGGTTCCCTTTTGCTTACCGACAAAGGAAGACATGCGAAACTCTTCTAAGGCCACTGAAACTCCTTGAATATCACGCCTAGGACCAAAGGAAGGCTTTCCCACAACCTTCTCACATTCTGGCACTTTCTGGTGCCTTTGGACCCAAGTTCCAGTTTTGGTCTCTTTTGGTTCCCTTTTGCTTACCGGCAAAGGAAGACATGCGAAACTCGTCTCAGGCCACTAAAACTCTTTGAATATCGCGCCAAGGACCAAAGGAAGGCTTTCCCACCACCTTTTCACGTTCTGGCACTTTCTGGTGCCGTTGGACCCAATTTCCAGTTTTGGTCTCTTTTGGTTCCCTTTTGCTTACCGGCAAAGGAAGACGTGTGGAACTCGTCTCAAGCCACTGAAACTCCTTGAATATCACTCCTAGAACTCAAAGGAAGGCTTTCTCACCACCTTTTCCGTTTCTGGCGCTTTCTGGTGCCTTTGGACCCAATTTCCAGTTTTGGTCTCTTTTTGCTTACTGGCAAAGGGAGAGTTGCGAAACTCGTCTCAGGCCACTAAAACTCCTTGAATATCACGCCTACGACTTAAAGGAAGGCTTTCCCACCACCTTCTCACATTCTGGCACTTTCTGGTGCCTTTGGACCAAAGTTCCAGTTTTGGTCTCTTTTGGTTCCCTTTTGCTTACCAGCAAAGGAAGACATGCGAAACTCGTCTCAGGCCACTAAAACTCTTTGAAGATCACGCCAAGGACCAAAGGAAGGCTATCCCACCACCTTCTCACGTTCTGGCACCTTCTGGTGCCTTTGGACCCAATTTTCAGTTTTGGTCTCTTTTGGTTCCCTTTTGCTTACCGACAAAGGAAGACGTGCGAAACTCGTCTCAAGCCACTGAAACTCCTTGAATATCACTCCTAGAACTCAAAGAAAGGATATCTCACCACCTTCTCCCCTTCTGTCACTTTCGGGCACCTTTGGACCCAAGTTCTAGTTTTGGTCTCTTTTGGTCTCTTTTTGCTTACCGGCAAAGGAAGTCGTGCGAAACTCGTCTCAAGCCGCTGAAACTCCTTGAATATCACACCTAGGACTCAAAGGAAGGCTATCCCACCACCTTCTCAAGTTCTGGCACTTTCTGGTGCCTTTGGACCCAACTTCCAGTTTTGGTCTCTTTTGGTTCCCTTTTGCTTACCAGCAAAGGAAGACATGCGAAACTCGTCTCAGGCCACTAAAACTCTTTGAACATCACGCCAAGGACCATAGGAAGGCTTTCCCACCACCTTCTTATGTTCTGGCACTTTCTGGTGCCGTTGGACCCAAGTTCCAGTTTTGGTCTCTTTTGGTTCCCTTTTGCTTACCGGCAAAGGACGGCGTGCGAAACTCGTCTCAGGCCACTAAAACTCCATGAATATCACGCCTAGGACTCAAAGGATGGCTATCCCACCACCTTCTCACGTTCTGGCACCTTCTGGTGCCTTTGGACCCAATTTTCAGTTTTGGTCTCTTTTTGTTCCCTTTTGCTTATCGACAAAGGAAGACGTGCGGAACTCGTCTCAAGCCACTGAAACTCCTTCAATATCACTCGTAGAACTCAAAGGAAGGATTTCTCACCACCTTCTCCCCTTCTGTCACCTTCTGGCACCTTTGGACCCAAGTTCTAGTTTTGGTCTCTTTTGGTATCTTTTTGCTTACCGGGAAAGGAAGTCGTGCGAAACTCGTCTCAGGCCGCTAAAACTCCTTGAATATCACACCTAGGACTCAAAGGAAGGCTATCCCACCACCTTCTCATGTTCTGGCACTTTCTGGTGCCTTTGGACCCAAGTTTCGTTTTTGTTCTCTTTTGGTTCCTTTTTGCTTACCGGCAAAGGAAGACATGCGAAACTCGTCTGAAGCCACTGAAACTCCTTGAATATCACTCCTAGAACTCAAAGGAAGGATTTCTCATCACCTTCTCCCCTTCTGTCACTTTCTGGCACCTTTGGACTCAAGTTCTAGTTTTGGTCTCTTTTGGACCCTTTTTGCTTACCGGCAAAGGGAGACTTGCGAAACTTGTCTCAGTCCACTAAAACTCCTTGAATATCACGCCTACGACTTAAAGGAAGGCTTTCCCACCACCTTCTCACATTCTGGCACTTTCTGGTGCCTTTGGACCCAAGTTCCAGTTTTGGTCTCTTTTGGTTCCCTTTTGCTTACCGGCAAAGGAAGACGTGTGGAACTCGTCTCAAGCCACTGAAACTCCTTGAATATCACTCCTAGAACTCAAAGGAAGGCTTTCTCACCAACTTTTCCGTTTCTGGCACTTTCTGGCGCCTTTGGACCCAAGTTCCAGTTTTGGTCTCTTTTTGCTTCCCGGCAAAGGAAGTCGTGCGAAACTCGTCACAGGCCGCTGAAACTCCTTGAATATCACACCTAGGACTCAAAGGAAGGCTATCCCACCACCTTCTCATGTTCTGGCACTTTCTGGTGCCTTTGGACCCAAGTTTCGGTTTTGGTCTCTTTTGGTTCCTTTTTGCTTACAGACAAAGGAAGACGTGCGAAACTCGTCTCAAGCCACTGAAACTCCTTGAATAACACTCCTAGAACTCAAAGGAAGGATATCTCACCACCTACTCCCCTTCTGTCACTTTCTGGCACCTTTGGACCCAAGTTCTAGTTTTGGTCTCTTTTTGCTTACCGGCAAAGGAAGTCGTGCGAAACTCGTCTCAGGCCGCTGAAACTCCTTGAATATCACTCCTAGAACTCAAAGGAAGGCTTTCTCACCACCTTTTCCGCTTCTGGCACTTTCTGGCGCCTTTGGACCCAAGTTCCAGTTTTGGTCTCTTTTTGCTTACTGGCAGTGGGAGACTTGTGAAACTCGTCTCAGGCCACTAAAACTACTTGAATATCACGCCTAGGACTCAAACAAAGGAAAGCTTTCCCACCACCTTCTCACGTTCTGGCACTTTCTGGTGCCTTTGGACCCAAGTTCCAGTTTTGGTCTCTTTTGGTTGCCTTTTGCTTACCGGCAAAGGAAAACGTGCAAAACTCATCTCAAGCCACTAAAACTCCATGTATATCACGCGTAGGACTCAAAGGAAGGCTTTCCCACCACCTTCTCACTTTTTGGTACATTCTGGTGCCTTTGGCCCCAAGTTCCAGTTTTGGTCTCTTTTGGTTCCCTTTTGCTTACCGGCAAAGGAAGGCGTGCGAAACTGTCTCAGGCCACTAAAACTCCTTGAATATCACGCCTAGGACTCAAAGGAAGGCTATCCCGACACCTTCTCACGTTCTGGCACTTTCTGGTGGCTTTGGACCCAAGTTCCAGTTTTGGTCTCTTTTGGTTCCCTTTTGCTTACCGGCAAAGAAAGACGTGCGAAACTCGTCTCAAGCCACTGAAACTCCTTGAATATCGCTCCGAAGACACAAAGGAAGGCTTTCTTACCACTTTTTCCGCTTCTGGCACTTTCTGGTGGCTTGGGACCCAAGTTCCAGTTTTGGTCTCTTTTGGTTCCCTTTTGCTTACTGGCAAAGAAAGACGTGAGAAACTCGTCTCAAGCCACTGAAACTCCTTGAATATCGCTTCGAAGACACAAAGGAAGGCTTTCTCACCACTTTTTCCGCTTCTGGCACTTTCTGGTGGCTTGGGACCCAAGTTCCAGTTTTGGTCTCTTTTGGTTCCCTTTTGCTTACCGGCAAAGGAAGACATGCAAAACTCGTCTCAAGCCACTGAAACTCCTTGAATATCACACCTAGGACTCAAAGGCAGGCTTTCCCACCACCTTCTCACGTTCTGGCACTTTCTGGTGCCTTTGGACCCAAGTTTCGGTTTTGGTCTCTTTTGGTTCCCTTTTGCTTAACGACAAAGGAAGACGTGCGAAACTCGTGTCAAGCCACTGAAACTCCTTGAATATCACTCCTAGTACTCAAAGGAAGGCTATCCCACCACCTTCTCATGTTCTGGCACTTTCTGGTGCCTTTGGACCCAAGTTTCGGTTTCGGTCTCTTTTGGTTCCTTTTTGCTTACCGGCAAAGGAAGACGTGCGGAACTCGTCTCAAGCCACTGAAACTCCTTGCATATCACTCCTAGAACTCAAAGGAAGGATTTCTCACCACCTTCTCCCCTTTTGTCTCTTTCTGGCACCTTTGGACCTAAGTTCTAGTTTTGCTCCCTTTTCGCTTTTGTCTCTTTCTGGCACCTTCTCCCCTTTTGTCTCTTTTGGTCCCTTTTCGCTTACTGGCAAAGGGAGAGTTGCGAAACTCGTCTCAGGCCACTAAAACTCCTTGAATATCACGCTTTCTAATTAAAGGAAGGCTATCCCACCACCTTCTCATGTTCTGGCACTTTCTGGTGCCTTTGGACCCAAGTTTCGGTTTTTGTCTCTTTTGGTTCCCTTTTGCTTACCGGCAAAGGAAGACATGCGAAACTCCTCTGAAGCCACTGAAACTCGTTAAATATCACTCCTAGAACTCAAAGGAAGGATTTCTCATCACCTTCTCCCCTTCTGTTACTTTCTGGCACCTTTGGACCCAAGTTCTAGTTTTGGTCTCTTTTGGACCCTTTTTCCTTACTGGCAAAGGGAGAGTTGCGAAACTTGTCTCAGGCCACTAAAACTCCTTGAATATCACGCCTACGACTTAAAGGAAGGCTTTCCCACGACCTTCTCACTTTCTGGTACTTTCTGGTGCCTTTGGACCCAAGTTCCAGTTTTAGTCTCTTTTGGTTCCCTTTTGCTTACCGGCAAAGGAAGACGTGCGAAACTCGTCTCAGGCCACTAAAACTCCTTGAATATCACGCCTAGGACTCAAACAAAGGAAAGCATTCCCACCACCTACTCACGTTCTGGCACTTTCTGGTGGCTTTGGACCCAAGCTCCTGTTTTGGTCTCTTTTGGTTCCCTTTTGCTTACCGGCAAAGGAAGACATGCGAAACTCGTCTCAGGCCGCTGAAACTCCTTGAATATCACACCTAGGACTCAAAGGCAGGCTTTCCCACCACCTTCTCACGTTCTGGCACTTTCTGGTGCCTTTGGACCCAAGTTTCGGTTTTGGTCTCTTTTGGTTCCTTTTTGCTTACCGACAAAGGAAGACGTGCGAAACTCGTCTCAAGCCACTGAAACTCCTTGAATATCACTCCTAGAACTCAAAGGAAGGATATCTCACCACCTACTCCCCTTCTGTCACTTTCTGGCAGCTTTGGACCCAAGTTCTAGTTTTGGTCTCTTTTTGCTTACCGGCAAAGGAAGTCGTGCGAAACTCGTCTCAGGCTGCTGAAACTCCTTGAATATCACACCTAGGACTCAAAGGAAGGCTATCCCACCACCTTCTCATGTTCTGGCACTTTCTGGTGCCTTTGGACCCAAGTTTCGGTTTTGGTCTCTTTTGGTTCCCTTTTGCTTACCGGCAAAGGAAGACGTGCGAAACTCGTCTGAAGCCACTGAAACTCCTTGAATATCACTCGTAGAACTCAAAGGAAGGATTTCTCACCACCTTCTCCCCTTCTGTCACTTTCTGGCACCTTTGGACCTAAGTTATAGTTTTGGTCTCTTTTGGTCCCTTTTTGCTTACTGGCAAAGGGAGACTTGCGAAACTCGTCTCAGGCCACTAAAACTCCTTGAATATCACGCCTACGACTTCAAGGAAGGATTTCCCACCACCTTCTCACATTCTGGCACTTTGTGGTGCCTTTGGACCCAAGTTCAAGTTTTGGTCTCTTTTTGTTCCCTTTTGCTTACCGGCAAAGGAAGACGTGCGAAACTCGTCTCAAGCCACTGAAAGTACTTGAATATCTCTCCTAGAACTCAAAGGAAGGATTTCTCACCACCTTCTCCCCTTCTGTCACTTTCTGGCACCTTTGGACCCAAGTTCTAGTTTTCGTCTCTTTTGGTCCCTTTTTGCTTACCGGCAAAGGAAGTCGTGCGAAACTCGTCTCAGGCCGCTGAAACTCCTTGAATATCACTCCTAGAACTCAACGGAAGGCTTTCTCACCACCTTTTCCGCTTCTAGCACTTTCTGGCGCCTTTGGACCCAAGTTCCAGTTTTGGTCTCTTTTTGCTTACTGGCAAAGGGAGACTTGTGAAACTCGTCTCAGGCCACTAAAACTACTTGAATATCACGCCTAGGACTCAAACAAAGGAAAGCTTTCCCACCACCTTCTCACGTTCTGGCACTTTCTGGTGCCTTTGGACCCAAGTTCCAGTTTTGGTAAAGGTTGCCTTTTGCTTACCGGCAAAGGAAAACGTGCAAAACTCATCTCAAGCCACTAAAACTCCATGTATATCACGCGTAGGACTCAAAGGAAGGCTTTCCCACCACCTTCTCACTTTTTGGTACATTCTGGTGCCTTTGGCCCCAAGTTCCAGTTTTGGTCTCTTTTGGTTCCCTTTTGCTTACCGGCAAAGGAAGACATGCGAAACTCCTCTGAAGCCACTGAAACTCGTTAAATATCACTCCTAGAACTCAAAGGAAGGATTTCTCATCACCTTCTCCCCTTCTGTTACTTTCTGGCACCTTTGGACCCAAGTTCTAGTTTTGGTCTCTTTTGGTCCCTTTTCGCTTACTGGCAAAGGGAGAGTTGCGAAACTCGTCTCAGGCCACTAAAACTCCTTGAATATCACGCTTTCTAATTAAAGGAAGGCTTTCCCACCACCTTCTCACATTCTGGCGCTTTCTGGTGCCTTTGGACCCAAGTTCCAGTTTTGGTCTCTTTTGGTTCCCTTTTGCTTACCAGCAAAGGAAGACATGCGAAACTCGTCTCAGGCCACTAAAACTCTTTGAACATCACGCCAAGGACCAAAGGAAGGCTTTCCCACCACCTTCTCACGTTCTGGCACTTTCTGGTGCCTTTGGACCCAAGTTCCAGTTTTGGTCTCTTTTGGTTCCCTTTTGCTTACCGAAAAAGGAAGGCGTGCGAAACTCATCTCAGGCCACTAAAACTCCACGAATATCACGCCTAGGACTCAAAGGAAGGCTATCCCACCACCTTCTCACGTTCTGGCACCTTCTGGTGCCTTTGGACCCAATTTTCAGTTTTGGTCTCTTTTGGTTCCCTTTTGCTTACCGACAAAGGAAGACATGCACAACTTGTCTCAAGCCACTGAAACTCCTTGAATATCACTCCTAGAACTCAAAGGAAGGATATCTCACCACCTTCTCCCCTTCTGTCACTTTCTGACACCTTTGGACCCAAGTTCTAGTTTTGGTCTCTTTTGGTCTCTTTTTGCTTATCGGCAAAGGAAGTCATGCGAAACTCGTCTCAGGCCCCTGAAACTCCTTGAATATCACACCTAGGACTCAAAGGAAGGCTATCCCACCACCTTCTCATGTTCTGGCACTTTCTGGTGCCTTTGGACCCAAGTTTCGGTTTTGGTCTCTTTTGGTTCCCTTTTGCTTAACGACAAAGGAAGACGTGCGAAACTCGTGTCAAGCCACTGAAACTCCTTGAATATCACTCCTAGTACTCAAAGGAAGGCTATCCCACCACCTTCTCATGTTCTGGGACTTTCTGGTGCCTTTGGACCAAAGTTTCGGTTTTTGTCTCTTTTGGTTCCCTTTTGCTTACCGGCAAAGGAAGACATGCGAAACTCCTCTGAAGCCACTGAAACTCGTTAAATATCACTCCTAGAACTCAAAGGAAGGATTTCTCATCACCTTCTCCCCTTCTGTTACTTTCTGGCACCTTTGGTCCCAAGTTCTAGTTTTGGTCTCTTTTGGACCCTTTTTGCTTACTGGCAAAGGGAGAGTTGCGAAACATGTCTCAGGCCACTAAAACTCCTTGAATATCACGCCTACGACTTAAAGGAAGGCTTTCCCAACACCTTCTCACATTCTGGCACTTTCTGGTGCCTTTGGACCCAAGTTCCAGTTTTGGTCTCTTTTGGTTCCCTTTTGCTTACCGGCAAAGGAAGGCGTGCGAAACTCATCTCAGGCCACTAAAACTCCATGAATATCACGCCTAGGACTCAAAGGAAGGCTCTCCAACCACCTTCTCACGTTCTGGCACCTTCTGGTGCCTTTGGACCCAATTTTCAGTTTTGGTCTCTTTTGGTTCCCTTTTGCTTACTGACAAAGGAAGACGTGCGAAACTCGTCTCAAGCCACTGAAACTCCTTGAATATCACTCCTAGAACTCAAAGGAAGGATATCTCACCACCTTCTCCCCTTCTGTCACTTTCTGGCACCTTTGGACCCTAGTTCTAGTTTTGGTCTCTTTTGGTCTCTTTTTGCTTACCGGCGAAGGAAGTCGTGCGAAACTCGTCTCAGGCCGCTGAAACTCCTTGAATGTCACACCTAGGACTCAAAGGAAGGCTATCCCACCACCTTCTCATGTTCTGGCACTTTCTGGTGCCTTTGGACCCATGTTTCGGTTTTGGTTTCTTTTGGTTCCCTTTTGCTTACCGACAAAGGAAGACGTGCGAAACTCGTCTCATGCCACTGAAACTCCTTGAATATCACTCCTAGAACTCAAAGGAAGGATATCTCACCACCTTCTCCCCTTCTGTCACTTTCTGGCACCTTTGGACCCAAGTTCTAGTTTTGGTTTCTTTTGGTCTCTTTTTGCTTACCGGCAAAGGAAGTCATGCGAAACTCGTCTCAGGCCCCTGAAACTCCTTGAATATCACACCTAGGACTCAAGGGAAGGCTATCCCACCACCTTCTCATGTTCTGGCACTTTCTGGTGCCTTTGGACCCAAGTTTCGGTTTTTGTCTCTTTTGGTTCCCTTTTGCTTACCGGCAAAGGAAGACATGCGAAACTCCTCTGAAGCCACTGAAACTCGTTAAATATCACTCCTAGAACTCAAAGGAAGGATTTCTCATCACCTTCTCCCCTTCTGTTACTTTCTGGCACCTTTGGACCCAAGTTCTAGTTTTGGTCTCTTTTGGACCCTTTTTGCTTACTGGCAAAGGGAGACTTGCGAAACTTGTCTCAGGCCACTAAAACTCCTTGAATATCACGCCTACGACTTAAAGGAAGGCTTTCCCAACACCTTCTCACATTCTGGCACTTTCTGGTGCCTTTGGACCCAAGTTTCAGTTTTGGTCTCTTTTGGTTCCCTTTTGCTTATCGGCAAAGGAAGGCGTGCGAAACTGTCACAGGCCACTAAAACTCCTTGGATATCACGCCTAGGACTCAAAGGAAGGCTATCCCGACACCTTCTCACGTTCTGTCACTTTCTCGTTGCTTTGGACCCAAGTTTCAGTTTTGGTCTCTTTTGGTTCCCTTTTGCTTACCGGCAAAGAAAGACGTGCGAAACTCGTCTCAAGCCACTGAAACTCCTTGAATATCGCTCCGAAGACACAAAGGAAGGCTTTCTCACCACTTTTTCTGCTTCTGGCACTTTCTGGTGGCTTGGGACCCAAGTTCCAGTTTTGGTATCTTTTGGTTCCCTTTTGCTTACCGGCAAAGGAAGACATGCAAAACTCGTCTCAAGCCACTGAAACTCCTTGAATATCACTCCGAAGACACAAAGGAAGGCTTTCTCACCACCTTTTCTGCTTCTGGCACTTTCTGGTGCCTTTGGACCCAAGTTCCAGTTTTGGTCTCTTTTGGTTCCCTTTTGCTTACCGGCAAAGGAAGACGTGCGAAACTCGTCTCAGGCCACTAAAACTCCTTGAATATCACGCCTAGGACTCAAACAAAGGAAAGCTTTCCCGCCACCTTCTCACGTTCTGGCACTTTCTGGTGCCTTTGGACCCAAGTTCCAGTTTTGGTAAAGGTTGCCTTTTGCTTACCGGCAAAGGAAAACGTGCAAAACTCATCTCAAGCCACTAAAACTCCATGTATATCACGCGTAGGACTCAAAGGAAGGCTTTCCCACCACCTTCTCACTTTCTGGTACTTTCTGGTGCCTTTGGACCCAAGTTTCAGTTTTGGTCTCTTTTGGTTCCCTTTTGCTTACCAGCAAAGGAAGACGTGCGAAACTCATCTCAAGCCACTAAAACTCTTTGAATATCACGCGTAGGACTCAAAGGAAGGCTTTCCCACCACCTTCTCACTTTCTGGTACTTTTTGGTGCCTTTGGACCCAAGTTCCAGTTTTGGTCTCTTTTGGTTCCCTTTTGCTTACCGGCAAAGGAAGGCGTGCGAAACTCGTCTCAGGCCACTAAAACTCCTTGAATATCACGCCTAGGACTCAAAGGAAGGCTATCCCACCACCTTCTCACGTTCTAGCACTTTCTGGTGGCTTTGGACCCAAGTTCCAGTTTTGGTCTCTTTTGGTTCCCTTTTGCTTACCGGCAAAGGAAGACGTGTGAAACTTGTCTTAAGCCACTGAAACTCCTTGAATATCACTCCGAAGACACAAAGGAAGGCTTTCTCACCACCTTTTCTGCTTCTGGCACTTTCTGGTGCCTTTGGACCCAAGTTCCAGTTTTGGTCTCTTTTGGTTCCCTTTTGCTTACCGGCAAAGGAAGACGTGCGAAACTCGTCTCAGGCCACTAAAACTCCTTGAATATCACGCCTAGGACTCAAACAAAGGAAAGCTTTCCCGCCACCTTCTCACGTTCTGGCACTTTCTGGTGGCTTTGGACCCAAGCTCCAGTTTTGGTCTCTTTTGGTTCCCTTTTGCTTACCGGCAAAGGAAGACATGCGAAACTCGTCTCAGGCCGCTGAAACTCCTTGAATATCACACCTAGGACTCAAAGGAAGGCTTTCCCACCACCTTCTCACGTTCTGGCACTTTCGGGTGGCTTTGGACCCAAGTTCCAGTTTTGGTCTCTTTTGGTTCCCTTTTGCTTACCAGCAAAGGAAGTCGTGCGAAACTCATTTTAGGCCACTGAAACTTCTTGAATATCACTCCGAAGACACAAAGGAAGGCTTTCCCACCACCTTCTCACGTTCTGGCACTTTCTGGTTACTTTGGACCCAAGTTCCAGTTTTGGTCTCTTTTGGTTCCCTTTTGCTTACTGGCAAAGGAAGACGTGCGAACCTCGTCTCAGGCCGCTGAAACTCCTTGAATATCACACCTAGGACTCAAAGGAAGGCTTTCCCACCACCTTCTCACATTCTGGCACTTTCTGGTTGCTTTGGACCCAAGTTCCAGTTTTGATCTCTTTTGGTTCCCTTTTGCTTACCGGCAAAGGAAGACGTGCGAAACTCGTCTCAGGCCACTAAAACTCCTTGAATATCACGCCTAGGACTCAAACAAAGGAAAGCTTTCCCACCACCTTCTCACGTTCTGGCACTTTCTGGTGCCTTTGGACCCAAGTTCCAGTTTTGGTCTCTTTTGGTTCCCTTTTACTTACCGGCAAAGGAAGCCGTGCGAAACTCGTCTCAAGCCACTGAAACTCCTTGAATATCACTCCGAAGACACAAAGGAAGGCTTTCTCACCACCTTTTCCGCTTCTGGCACTTTCTGGTGCCTTTGGACCCAAGTTCCAGTTTTGGTCTCTTTTGGTTGCCTTTTGCTTACCGGCAAAGGAAGACGTGCGAAACTCATCTCAAGCCACTAACTCCTTGAATATCACGCGTAGGACTCAAAGGAAGGCTTTCCCACCACCTTCTCACTTTCTGGTACTTTCTGGTGCCTTTGGACCCAAGTTCCAGTTTTGGTCTCTTTTGGTTCCCTTTTGCTTACCGGCAAATGAAGGCGTGCGAAACTCATCTCAGGCCACTAAAACTCCTTGAATATCACGCCTAGGACTCAAAGGAAGGCTATCCCACCACCTTCTCACGTTCTGGCACTTTCTGGTGGCTTTGGACCCAAGCTCCAGTTTTGGTCTCTTTTGGTTCCCTTTTGCTTACCGGCAAAGGAAGACATGCGAAACTCGTCTCAGGCCGCTGAAACTCCTTGAATATCACACCTAGGACTCAAAGGAAGGCTTTCCCACCACCTTCTCACGTTCTGGCACTTTCTGGTGGCTTTGGACCCAAGTTCCAGTTTTGGTCTCTTTTGGTTCCCTTTTGCTTACCGGCAAAGGAAGTCGTGCGAAACTCGTTTTAGGCCACTGAAACTTCTTGAATATCACACCGAAGACACAAAGGAAGGCTTTCCCACCACCTTCTCACGTTCTGGCACTTTCTGGTGCCTTTGGACCCAAGTTCCAGTTTTGGTCTCTTTTGGTTCCCTTTTGCTTACCGGCAAAGGAAGACGTGCGAAACTCGTCTCAGGCCGCTGAAACTCCTTGAATATCACACCTAGGACTCAAAGGAAGGCTTTCCCACCACCTTCTCACGTTCTGGCACTTTCTGGTGGCTTTGGACCCAAGTTCCAGTTTTGGTCTCTTTTGGTTCCCTTTTGCTTACCGGCAAAGGAAGACGTGCGAAACTCGTCTCAGGCCACTAAAACTCCTTGAATATCACGCCTAGGACTCAAACAAAGGAAAGCTTTCCCACCACCTTCTCACGTTCTGGCACTTTCTGGTGCCTTTGGACCCAAGTTCCAGTTTTGGTCTCTTTTGGTTCCCTTTTACTTACCGGCAAAGGAAGACGTGCGAAACTCGTCTCAAGCCACTGAAACTCCTTGAATATCACTCCGAAGACACAAAGGAAGGCTTTCTCACCACCTTTTCCGCTTCTGGCACTTTCTGGTGCCTTTGGACCGAAGTTCCAGTTTTGGTCTCTTTTGGTTGCCTTTTGCTTACCGGCAAAGCAAGACGTGCGAAACTCATCTCAAGCCACTAACTCCTTGAATATCACGCGTAGGACTCAAAGGAAGGCTTTCCCACCACCTTCTCACTTTCTGGTACTTTCTGGTGCCTTTGGACCCAAGTTCCAGTTTTGGTCTCTTTTGGTTCCCTTTTGCTTACCGGCAAAGGAAGGCGTGCGAAACTCGTCTCAGGCCACTAAAACTCCTTGAATATCACGCCTAGGACTCAAAGGAAGGCTATCCCACCACCTTCTCACGTTCTGGCACTTTCTGGTTACTTTGGACCCAAGTTCCAGTTTTGGTCTCTTTTGGTTCCCTTTTGCTTACCGGCAAAGGAAGACGTGTGAAACTTGTCTTAAGCCACTGAAACTTCTTGAATATCACTCCGAAGACACAAAGGAAGGCTTTCTCACCACCTTTTCCGCTTCTGGCACTTTCTGGCGCATTTGGACCCAAGTTCCAGTTTTAGTCTCTTTTGGTTCCCTTTTGCTTACCGGCAAAGGAAGACGTGCGAAACTCGTCTCAGGACACTATAACTCCTTCAATATCACGCCTAGGACTCAAACAAAGGAAACCTTTCCCACCACCTTCTCACGTTCTGGCACTTTCTGGTGCCTTTGGACCCAAGTTCCAGTTTTGGTCTCTTTTGGTTCCCTTTTGCTTACCGGCAAAGGAAGACGTGCGAAACTCCACTCAAGCCACTGAAACTCCTTGAATATCACTCCGAAGACACAAACGAAGGCTTTCTCACCACCTTTTCCGCTTCTGGAACTTTCTGGCGCCTTTGGAATGAAGTTCCAGTTTTCGTCTCTTTTGGTCCCTTTTTGTTTACCGGCAAAGGAAGTCGTGCGAAACTCGTCTTAGGCCACTGAAACTTCTTGAATATCACTCCGAACACACAAAGGAAGGCTTTCTCACCACCGTTTCCGCTTCTGGCACTTTCTGGTGCCTTTGGAGCCAAGTTCCAGTTTTAGTCTCTTTTGGTTCCCTTTTGCTTACCGGCAAAGGAAGACGTGCGAAACTCGTCTCAGGCCACTAAAACTCCTTGAATATCATGCCTAGGACTCAAACAAAGGAAAGCTTTCCCACCACCTTCTCACGTTCTGGCACTTTCTGGTGGCTTTGGACCCAAGCTTCAGTTTTGGTCTCTTTTGGTTCCCTTTTGCTTACCGGCAAAGGAAGACATGCGAAACTCGTCTCAGGCCGCTGAAACTCCTTGAATATCACACCTAGGACTCAAAGGAAGGCTTTCCCACCACCTTCTCACGTTCTGGTACTTTCTGGTGCCTTTTTGGACCCAAGTTCCAGTTTTAGTCTCTTTTGGTTCCCTTTTGTTTACCGGCAAAGGAAGACGTGCGAAACTCGTCTCAAGCCACTGACACTCCTTGAATATCACGCGTAGGACACAAAGGAAGGCTTTCCCACCACCTTCTCACGTTCTGGCACTTTCTGGTGGCTTTGGACCCAAGTTCCAGTTTTGGTCTCTTTTGGTTCCCTTTTGCTTACCGGCAAAGGAAGTCGTGCGAAACTCGTCTTAGGCCACTGAAACTTCTTGAATATCACTCCGAAGACACAAAGGAAGGCTTTCCCACCACCTTCTCACGTTCTGGCACTTTCTGGTGCCTTTGGACCCAAGTTCCAATTTTGGTCTCTTTTGGTTCCCTTTTGCTTACTGGCAAAGGAAGATGTGCGAAACTCGTCTCAGGCTGCTGAAACTCCTTGAATATCACACCTAGGACTCAAAGGAAGGCTTTCTCACCACCTTCTCACGTTCTGGCACTTTCTGGTTGCTTTGGACCCAAGTTCCAATTTTGGTCTCTTTTGGTTCCCTTTTGCTTACTGGCAAAGGAAGATGTGCGAAACTCGTCTCAGGCTGCTGAAACTCCTTGAATATCACACCTAGGACTCAAAGGAAGGCTTTCCCACCACCTTCTCACGTTCTGGCACTTTCTGGTGCCTTTGGACCCAAGTTCCAGTTTTGGTCTCTTTTGGTTCCCTTTTGCTTACCGGCAAAGGAAGACATGCGAAACTCGTCTCAGGCCGCTGAAACTCCTTGAATATCACGCGTAGGACTCAAAGGAAGGCTTTCCCACCACCTTCTCACGTTCTGGTACTTTCTGGTGCCTTTGGACCCAAGTTCCAGTTTTAGTCTCTTTTGGTTCCCTTTTGCTTACCGGCAAAGGAAGACGTGCGAAACTCGTCTCAGGCCGCTGAAACTCCTTGAATATCACACCTAGGACTCAAAGGAAGGCTTTCCCACCACCTTCTCACGTTCTGGCACTTTCTGGTGGCTTTGGACCCAAGTTCCAGTTTTAGTCTCTTTTGGTTCCCTTTTGCTTACCGACAAAGGAAGACGTGCGAAACTTGTCTCAGGCCACTAAAACTCCTTGAATATCACGCCTAGGACTCAAACAAAGAAAAGCTTTGCCACCACCTTCTCACGTTCTGGCACTTTCTGGTGCCTTTGGACCCAAGTTCCAGTTTTGGTCTCTTTTGGTTGCCTTTTGCTTACCAGCAAAGGAAGACGTGCGAAACTCATCTCAAGCCACTAAAACTCTTTGAATATCACGCGTAGGACTCAAAGGAAGGCTTTCCCACCACCTTCTCACGTTCTGGTACTTTCTGGTGCCTTTGGACCCAAGTTCCAGTTTTAGTCTCTTTTGGTTCCCTTTTGCTTACCGGCAAAGGAAGACGTGCGAAACTCGTCTCAAGCCACTGACACTCCTTGAATATCACGCGTAGGACTCAAAGGAAGGCTTTCCCACCACCTTCTCACGTTCTGGCACTTTCTGGTGGCTTTGGACCCATGTTCCAGTTTTAGTCTCTTTTGGTTCCCTTTTGCTTACCGGCAAAGGAAGTCGTGCGAAACTCGTCTCAAGCCACTGACACTCCTTGAATATCACGCGTAGGACTCAAAGGAAGGCTTTCCCACCACCTTCTCACGTTCTGGCACTTTCTGGTGGCTTTGGACCCAAGTTCCAGTTTTAGTCTCTTTTGGTTCCCTTTTGCTTACCGACAAAGGAAGACGTGCGAAACTTGTCTCAGGCCACTAAAACTCCTTGAATATCACGCCTAGGACTCAAACAAAGAAAAGCTTTGCCACCACCTTCTCACGTTCTGGCACTTTCTGGTGCCTTTGGACCCAAGTTCCAGTTTTGGTCTCTTTTGGTTGCCTTTTGCTTACCAGCAAAGGAAGACGTGCGAAACTCATCTCAAGCCACTAAAACTCTTTGAATATCACGCGTAGGACTCAAAGGAAGGCTTTCCCACCACCTTCTCACTTTCTGGCACTTTCTAGTGCCTTTGGACCCAAGTTCCAGTTTTGGTCTCTTTTGGTTCCCTTTTGCTTACCGGCAAAGGAAGGCGTGCGAAACTCGTCTCAGGCCACTAAAACTCCTTGAATATCACGCCTAGGACTCAAAGTGATGAGGACATGACCATGAGCAAAGGCAAGGATCCTCTTGAAGGACTTGGAGGACCTATGACAAGGGCTAGAGCAAGGAGAGCAAAGGAAGCTCTTCAACAAGTGTTGTCCATATTAATTGAATACAAGCCCAAGTTTCAAAGAGAAAAGACCAAGGTTGTGAATTGCATCATGGCCCAAATGGAGGAGAACTAAGGCGCCACTTTGCTTCAGTTTTTAAGTTTTTAATTTGTTTTAAATAATGGCCCAATCCTTTGTAAAGTTGGCTGACCAAATTATGTTTTGCGGTTAATCAACTAATGGGCATTGGTTTGGTTTTATTTCAAGTTGTAATAAGGGCCCAATTGGTAACTTAGGCATCAGCCTTTGGGAGACCAAGAGGCGCATAGCTAGTGGCTGTTGGGTGACTTTTTGGTTGCCACAATTTCAGTTACAATCAGCCATCAAGTAGCTTTATTTCCTAGCTTAGTGGATCATTATCCAAGTGGAATAAATTTTCCATTACGGAACCTTTGTAATTCTGATGGTAAAGCTTCTATATAAGCTGAACCATTCTTATCAATAAGACAAGTTAAGTTTGATTCAGAAATATTAGAGTTTATCTCTTTTATCTTAGTGAGAGTGATTCTCCTAAGTTCTTGAGTGATTCAAGAACTACTTGGCTGTATCAAAGGGCTTTCACATCCCTTTGTGTGTTGCCTTCCTTGGAAAGAGTGATTCTTTCCTTTCCCCATTCAATTCTTCACCAAAATTCCAAAAAAAACTCAAATCTGCCCAGAATTATCTCGTTATCATAACTCTCATTCTACTCAGCCAAATTGAGTGATTCTTGAGCCTAAATTGAATTTCAGAACGAGAACTTTCACCTCGTTTTGGAATCACCTCAATTGGAGTTCTATAACTCGAGATACCGTCATTTCTAAAATTCTGTCCAGCCACCACCAAACTAGCGTTTTTGCTTACTTTTTTAACACCATGGACCAACACCTAATTTGCCCAGAAATTCATCACTAAATTTTCAAATTTTTCTACAAGGTTCTAACCCTAAAGATCCTAAGTCAGCCCTTGTGCAAATGGGGTTCATATCATTTGGTTATCAGAGCTCCGGTTTAAGGGTTTGAACGTCAAATTGGTAACATCCTTCCTTCATTCTCTTTTTTTGCCAATTGATTACCTTATTGTTCATATTATTTGTGATTGTACTGAATCATTGCAAAAGTTAGGCCCTTGTGATAATTAAAAAAAAATCGTATAAAAAAACAAAAAAAAAAAAGAAGAAGAAAATTTTGGGCTGAATGATTCATGCTTTTCAACAATTTGTTATAAGGTAATATATTGGTGTTCTTAAAGGATTGTTGCTAATTCTCTTGTTTACCAATTTTCCTTTACCCCTTTGTTTTTGTGATTTGTTAGCCTTTTCTTTGTCTACCTAGCCTTTACCTAGCACATATTGGTGAATTGTTCTTTGTTGTGGCCATAATATCTTGAATTGCCTAAGAACCCAAGGAGAATTTGAGTGGTAAAAGGCAAGAGTGTTTTCATTAGAGAAAAAGCCATAATTGTGTGATACACTTGAGTGTGGTGAGGTTTCAAATTCTACTTTCTATTTGCTTGTTACGTTTGAATTTGTTTGTTTGTGATGGCTGAAGGAAATCCTAATCAAGGAGGAGGACTTTCTCCTTTCCAAATGCAAGCCTTGACACAACATTTGGAGAGATTGATGAGGCAACAAAATGATGAGCTCCATGAAAGATTGGACCAATTAGAGAATAGAGGTCATGATGAAGAAGAAAGGAGGAGAAGAGGTAATGACGGTGCTCCTAGACAAAACCGAATTGATGGAGTCAAAATTTCTATTCCTCCATTCAAAGGAAGAAGTGACCCGGAAGCTTATTTGGAGTGGGAGATCAAAATAGAGCATATTTTCACTTGTAATACCTATGAAGAGGCCCAAAAGGTAAAGCTTGCAGCTATGGAGTTTTCCGATTACGCTCTTGTGTGGTGGAACAAATTGCAAAAAGAGAGAGCTAGGAATGAGGAGCCATTGGTGGATACATGGGTTGAAATGAAAAGGATCATGAGGAAGAGATATGTGCCGGCAAGCTATTCTAGGGACTTAAAATTCAAACTTCAAAAATTGTCCCAAGGTAGCAAAGGCGTTGAGAAGTACTACAAGGAAATGGAGGTGCTCATGATTCAAGCCAAGATAGAAGAAGATGAGGAGGTAACTATGGCTAGATTTCTTAGTGGTTTGAATAATGATATTCGTGATATTGTTGAACTGCAGGAATTTGTTGAAATGGAGGACTTGCTTCACAAAGCCATCCAAGTGGAGCAACAATTGAAAAGGAAAGGTGTGGCCAAAAGGAGCTCCACTAATTTTGGTTTTTCTAGTTGGAAGGATAAGGGAAAAGGGGCTGCCACTTCTAGTGCAGCGCCTACACCAACAAAAACTCCTCTAAAAAGTCAAGAGCAACCCTCTAAAAGGAGTCGGGATGTGAAGTGCTTTAAGTGCCAAGGCTTAGGACACTATGCATATGAGTGCCCTAACAAAAAAACCATGATTCTTAGAGATGGAGAGTATATAAGTGAGTCCGAAATTGAAGAGGGAGAGGAGAATGAGGACGTGGAGGAGGAGGTGGAGAAAACACCAGAGGGAGACTTATTGATGATAAGGCGGTTACTTGGTAGCCAATTGAAGCCTTTGGAGGAGAGCCAAAGAGAAAACATCTTCCATACTAGATGTTTGATCAATGGTAAACTTTGCATGGTGATCATTGATGGAGGGAGTTGCACCAATGTGGCGAGTGCAAGACTTGTGTCTAAATTGAATTTAGTTACAAAGCCACATCCTAGGCCATATAGGCTTCAATGGCTTAGTGAGGATGGAGAGGTGCAAGTAAGGAAGCAAGTAGAGTTGGATATTTCCATTGGAAGATACAATGATAAGGTGCTTTGTGATGTTGTTCCTATGGAGGCCAGCCACTTACTCTTGGGGAGACCATGGCAATTTGATAAAAGAGCCAATCATGATGGTTTCACTAACAAAATCTCATTCATGCACCAAGACAAGAAGATAGTGCTCAAACCTTTGAGTCCGCAAGAGGTGTGTGAGGATCAAAGAAAAATGAGAGAAAAGATTGTCCAAGAAAAGAAAGAAAAAGAAAGCCAAACACTTTAGAGCTCAAAAAGTGAGGACAAAAAGAGAGAAACACATGAGAGGAAAAAGAAGAGTGAAACTCTTGAGGTGAAGGAGAGCTTTTTAGCTACAAAAAGTGAGGTCAAGAGGTTGTTTCTATCTAAACAGCCCCTATTTTTGTTAATTTGCAAAAACTATGTTTTGACCACTAACACTTTTGATAACCTTGATTTGCCTTCTAGAGTGAAGTCTCTTTTGCAGGAATTTGGAGATGTGTTTCCAACAAGTGTACCAAGTGGGTTGCCACCATTAAGAGGTATTGAGCATCAAATTGATCTCATTCCAGGAGCTTCTTTGCCTAATAGACCAGCCTATAGAAGCAACCCGCAAGAGACCAAGGAGATCCAAAGACAAGTGGATGAACTCATTGGTAAGGGATGGGTAAGAGATAGCATGAGTCCTTGTGCTGTCCCGGTAATTTTGGTTCCTAAAAAGGATGGGACATGGCGCATGTGTTCTGATTGTAGAGCCCTTAATAACATCACCATTAAATATAGGCATCCTATACCTAGGCTTGATGATTTGCTTGATGAATTGCATGGTGCATGTTACTTCTCTAAAATTGATTTAAAAAGTGGATACAATCAAATTAGGGTTAGAGAAGGGGATGAATGGAAAACTGCTTTCAAAACAAAATATGGTTTGTATGAATGGTTGGTTATGCCTTTTGGCTTAACTAATGCTCCTAGCACTTTCATGAGATTAATGAACCATGTTTTGAGAAAATTCATAGGAAAATTTGTTGTGGTGTACTTTGATGATATTCTTATCTATAGCACTTCACTTGAATTGCATGTTGATCATTTAAAATCTGTCTTGTGTGTGCTTAGAGAAGAACAATTGTATGCCAATCTTGAAAAATGCATCTTTTGTACTAACCATGTTGTGTTTCTTGGTTTTGTTGTAAGTTCAAAAGGAGTACAAGTGGATGAGGAAAAGGTTAGGGCTATTCAAGAATGGCCTACGCCTAAGTCCGTGACCGAAGTGAGAAGTTTCCATGGTTTAGCAAGTTTCTATAGGAGATTTGTGAAGGATTTTAGCACATTGGCAGCACCTCTCAATGAAGTGCTTAAGAAAAATGTTGGTTTCAAATGGGGAGAGAAACAAGAAGAAGCTTTCAATGCTCTTAAGCAAAAGCTAACTAATGCCCCCATACTTGCTTTGCCAAACTTTCAAAAATCTTTTGAAATTGAGTGTGATGCTTCAAATGTTGGGATTGGGGCTGTGTTGTTGCAAGAAGGCCATCCAATTGCTTATTTTAGTGAAAAGCTAAGTGGTCCTACCCTTAACTATTCAACTTATGATAAAGAGTTGTATGCCTTAGTGAGAGCTTTGAAAACATGGCAACACTACCTTTATCCCAAGGAATTTGTCATTCATAGTGACCATGAGTCCCTCAAATATATCAAGGGACAAGGCAAGCTTAACAAAAGGCATGCCAAGTGGGTGGAATTTCTAGAGCAATTCCCTTATGTTATCAAACATAAAAGAGGAAAAGGTAACATTGTAGCCGATGCTCTTTCTCGGCGTCATGCTTTGCTTTCTATGCTTGAAACAAAATTGATTGGTCTTGAATGTTTGAAAAACATGTATGAAAGTGATGAAACATTTGGTGAAATTTTTAAAAATTGTGAAAAATTTTCAGAAAATGGTTTCTTTAGACATGAAGGCTTTCTTTTCAAAGAAAACAAATTGTGTGTGCCTAAATGTTCTACAAGAAACTTGCTTGTTGGTGAAGCACATGAAGGAGGTTTAATGGGGCATTTTGGGGTCCAAAAGACTCTAAAAACATTACAAGAACATTTTTATTGGCCTCATTTGAAAAAGGATGTGCAGAAATTTTGTGAACATTGCATTGTTTGTAAAAAGGCAAAGTCAAAGGTAAAGCCTCATGGATTGTATACTCCATTGCCAATTCCAGAGTATCCTTGGATTGATTTATCCATGGATTTTGTTTTGGGGCTGCCAAACACAAGTAGTGGCAAAGATTCAATTTTTGTGGTTGTTGATAGGTTTTCTAAAATGGCTCATTTTATTCCATGTAAAAAGGTGAATGATGCTTCTCATGTGGCTGATTTGTTTTTCAAGGAGGTTGTGAGACTCCATGGTTTGCCAAGGAGCATTGTCAGTGATAGGGACTCTAAGTTCCTAAGCCATTTTTGGAGGACCTTGTGGGGCAAGTTAGGCACTAAATTGTTATTTTCAACCACTTGTCACCCACAAACCGATGGGCAAACGGAAGTTGTTAATAGGACGTTGGGAACATTGCTTAGGACAGTTTTAAGAAAGAACTTAAAGACTTGGGAAGTTTGTTTATCCCATGTTGAGTTTGCTTACAATAGGGCTGTTCATAGCACTACTAATTGTTCTCCTTTTGAGGTTGTTTATGGTTTTAACCCACTAACTCCTCTTGATCTTTTGCCTATGCCTAATGTTTCAGTTTTTAAGCATAAAGAAGGTCAAGCAAAGGCGGACTATGTGAAGAAGCTTCATGAGAGAGTCAAAAATCAAATTGAGAGGAGAAATGAAAGCTATGCTAAACAAGCCAACAAAGGGAGAAAGAAGGTTATCTTCGAACCCGGAGATTGGGTTTGGGTGCACATGAGAAAGGAAAGGTTTCGGAACAAAGGAAGTCAAAGCTTCAACCAAGGGGAGATGGTCCATTCCAAGTGCTTGAAAGAATCAATGACAATGCTTACAAAATTGAGCTGCCGGGTGAGTATAATGTTAGTTCCACCTTCAATGTGTCTGACTTATCTCTTTTTGATGTAGATGGAGAATCCGATTTGAGGACAAATCCTTCTCAAGAGGGAGAGAATGATGAGGACATGACCATGAGCAAAGGCAAGGATCCTCTTGAAGGACTTGGAGGACCTATGACAAGGGCTAGAGCAAGGAGAGCAAAGGAAGCTCTTCAACAAGTGTTGTCCATATTAATTGAATACAAGCCCAAGTTTCAAAGAGAAAAGACCAAGGTTGTGAATTGCATCATGGCCCAAATGGAGGAGAACTAAGGCGCCACTTTGCTTCAGTTTTTAAGTTTTTAATTTGTTTTAAATAATGGCCCAATCCTTTGTAAAGTTGGCTGACCAAATTATGTTTTGCGGTTAATCAACTAATGGGCATTGGTTTGGTTTTATTTCAAGTTGTAATAAGGGCCCAATTGGTAACTTAGGCATCAGCCTTTGGGAGACCAAGAGGCGCATAGCTAGTGGCTGTTGGGTGACTTTTTGGTTGCCACAATTTCAGTTACAATCAGCCATCAAGTAGCTTTATTTCCTAGCTTAGTGGATCATTATCCAAGTGGAATAAATTTTCCATTACGGAACCTTTGTAATTCTGATGGTAAAGCTTCTATATAAGCTGAACCATTCTTATCAATAAGACAAGTTAAGTTTGATTCAGAAATATTAGAGTTTATCTCTTTTATCTTAGTGAGAGTGATTCTCCTAAGTTCTTGAGTGATTCAAGAACTACTTGGCTGTATCAAAGGGCTTTCACATCCCTTTGTGTGTTGCCTTCCTTGGAAAGAGTGATTCTTTCCTTTCCCCATTCAATTCTTCACCAAAATTCCAAAAAAACTCAAATCTGCCCAGAATTATCTCGTTATCATAACTCTCATTCTACTCAGCCAAATTGAGTGATTCTTGAGCCTAAATTGAATTTCAGAACGAGAACTTTCACCTCGTTTTGGAATCACCTCAATTGGAGTTCTATAACTCGAGATACCGTCATTTCTAAAATTCTGTCCAGCCACCACCAAACTAGCGTTTTTGCTTACTTTTTTTTAACACCATGGACCAACACCTAATTTGCCCAGAAATTCATCACTAAATTTTCAAATTTTTCTACAAGGTTCTAACCCTAAAGATCCTAAGTCTGCCCTTGTGCAAATGGGGTTCATATCACAAAGGAAGGCTGTCCCACCACCTTCTCACGTTCTGGTACTTTCTGGTGCCTTTGGACCCAAGTTCCAGTTTTGGTCTCTTTTGGTTTCCTTTTGCTTACTGGCAAAGGAAGTTGTGCAAAACTTGTCTGAAGCCACTGAAACTCCTTGAATATCACTCCTAGAACTCAAAGGAAGGATTTCTCACCACCTTCTCCCCTTTTGTCACTTTCTGGCACCATTGGACCCAAGTTCTACTTTTGGTCTCTTTTGGTCCCTTTTGCTTACCGGCAAAGGAAGACGTGCGAAACTCGTCTCAGGCCACTAAAACTCCTTGAATATCACGCCTAGGACTCAAAGGAAGGCTTTCCCACCACCTTCTCACGTTCTGGCACTTTCTGGTGCCTTTGGACCCAAGTTCCAGTTTTGGTCTCTTTTGGTTCCCTTTTGCTTACCGGCAAAGGAAGACGTGCGAAACTCATCTCAGGCCACTAAAACTCCTTGAATATCACGCCTAGGACTCAAAGGAAGGCTTTCCCACCACCTTCTCACGTTCTGGCACTTTCTGGTGCCTTTGGACCCAAGTTCCAGTTTTGGTCTCTTTTGGTTTCCTTTTGCTTACCGGCAAAGGAAGACGTGCGAAACTCGTCTGAAGCCACTGAAACTCCTTGAATATCACGCCTAGGACTCAAAGGAAGGCTTTCCCACCACCTTCTCACGTTCTGGCACTTTCTGGTGCCTTTGGACCCAAGTTCCAGTTTTGGTCTCTTTTGGTCCCTTTTTGCTTACTGGCAAAGGGAGACTTGCGAAACTCGTCTCAGGCCACTAAAACTCCTTGAATATCACGCCTAGGACTCAAAGGAAGGCTTTCCCACCACCTTCTCACGTTCTGGCACTTTCTGTTGCCTTCGGACCCAAGTTCCAGTTTTGGTCTCTTTTGGTTTCCTTTTGCTTACTGGCAAAGGAAGTTGTGCAAAACTTGTCTGAAGCCACTGAAACTCCTTGAATATCACTCCTAGAACTCAAAGGAAGGATTTCTCACCACCTTCTCCCCTTTTGTCACTTTCTGGCACCATTGGACCCAAGTTCTACTTTTGGTCTCTTTTGGTCCCTTTTCGCTTACTGGCAAAGGGAGACTTGCGAAACTCGTCTCAGGCCACTAAAACTCCTTGAATATCACGCCTAGGACTCAAAGGAAGGCTTTTCCACCACCTTCTCACGTTCTGGTACTTTCTGGTGCCTTTGGACCCAAGTTCCAGTTTTGGTCTCTTTTGGTCCCTTTTTGCTTACCGGCAAAGGAAGACGTGCGAAACTCGTCTCAGGCCTCTGAAACTCCTTGAATATCACACCTAGGACTCAAAGGAAGGCTTTCCCACCACCTTCTCACGTTCTGGCACTTTCTGGTGCCTTTGGACCCAAGTTCCAGTTTTGGTCTCTTTTGGTTTCCTTTTGCTTACCGGCAAAGGAAGACGTGCGAAACTCGTCTGAAGCCACTGAAACTCCTTGAATATCACTCCTAGAAGTCAAAGGAAGGATTTCCCACCACCTTCTCACGTTCTGGCACTTTCTGGTGCTTTTGGACCCAAGGCCCAGTTTTGGTCTCTTTTGGTCACTTTTTGCTTACTGGCAAAGGGAGACTTGCGAAACTCGTCTCAGGCCACTAAAACTCCTTGAATATCACGCCTAGGACTCAAAGGAAGGCTTTTCCACCACCTTCTCACGTTCTGGCACTTTCTGTTGCCTTCGGACCCAAGTTCCAGTTTTGGTCTCTTTTGGTTTCCTTTTGCTTACTGGCAAAGGAAGTTGTGCAAAACTTGTCTGAAGCCACTGAAACTCCTTGAATATCACTCCTAGAACTCAAAGGAAGGATTTCTCACCACCTTCTCCCCTTTTGTCACTTTCTGGCACCATTGGACCCAAGTTCTACTTTTGGTCTCTTTTGGTCCCTTTGTGCTTACTAGCAAAGGAAGACTTGCGAAACTCGTCTCAGGCCACTAAAACTCCTTGAATATCACGCCTAGGACTCAAAGGAAGGCTTTTCCACCACCTTCTCACGTTCTGGTACTTTCTGGTGCCTTTGGACCCAAGTTCCAGTTTTGGTCTCTTTTGGTCCCTTTTTGCTTACCGGCAAAGGAAGACGTGCGAAACTCGTCTCAGGCCTCTGAAACTCCTTGAATATCACACCTAGGACTCAAAGGAAGGCTTTCCCACCACCTTCTCACGTTCTGGCACTTTCTGGTGCCTTTGGACCCAAGTTCCAGTTTTGGTCTCTTTTGGTTCCCTTTTGCTTACCGGCAAAGGAAGACTTGCGAAACTCGTCTCAGGCCACTAAAACTCCTTGAATATCACGCCTAGGACTCAAAGGAAGGCTTTCCCACCACCTTCTCACGTTCTGGCACTTTCTGGTGCCTTTGGACCCAAGTTCCAGTTTTGGTCTCTTTTGGTTTCCTTTTGCTTACCGGCAAAGGAAGACGTGCGAAACTCGTCTGAAGCCACTGAAACTCCTTGAATATCACTCCTAGAAGTCAAAGGAAGGATTTCCCACCACCTTCTCACGTTCTGGCACTTTCTGGTGCTTTTGGACCCAAGGCCCAGTTTTGGTCTCTTTTGGTCACTTTTTGCTTACTGGCAAAGGGAGACTTGCGAAACTCGTCTCAGGCCACTAAAACTCCTTGATTATCACGGCTTGGGCTCAAAGGAAGGCTTTCCCACCACCTTCTCACGTTCTGGTACTTTCTGGTGCCTTTGGACCCAAGTTCCAGTTTTGGTCTCTTTTGGTTTCCTTTTGCTTACTGGCAAAGGAAGTTGTGCAAAACTTGTCTGAAGCCACTGAAACTCCTTGAATATCACTCCTAGAACTCAAAGGAAGGATTTCTCACCACCTTCTCCCCTTTTGTCACTTTCTGGCACCATTGGACCCAAGTTCTACTTTTGGTCTCTTTTGGTCCCTTTTCGCTTACTGGCAAAGGAAGTCGTGCGAAACTCGTCTCAGGCCTCTGAAACTCCTTGAATATCACACCTAGGACTCAAAGGAAGGCTTTCCCACCACCTTCTCACGTTCTGGCACTTTCTGGTGCCTTTGGACCCAAGTTCCAGTTTTGGTCTCTTTTGGTTCCCTTTTGCTTATCGGCAAAGGAAGACGTGCGAAACTCATCTCAGGCCACTAAAACTCCTTGAATATCACGCCTAGGACTCAAAGGAAGGCTTTCCCACCACCTTCTCACGTTCTGGCACTTTCTGGTGCCTTTGGACCCAAGTTCCAGTTTTGGTCTCTTTTGGTTCCCTTTTGCTTACCGGCAAAGGAAGACGTGCGAAACTCGTCTCAAGCCACTGAAACTCCTTGAATATCACTCCTAGAACTCAAAGGAAGGATTTCCCACCACCTTCTCACGTTCTGGCACTTTCTGGTGCTTTTGGACCCAAGGCCCAGTTTTGGTCTCTTTTGGTCACTTTTTGCTTACCGGCAAAGGAAGACTTGCGAAACTCGTCTCAGGCCACTAAAACTCCTTGAATATCACGCCTAGGACTCAAAGGAAGGCTTTTCCACCACCTTCTCACGTTCTGGCACTTTCTGTTGCCTTCGGACCCAAGTTCCAGTTTTGGTCTCTTTTGGTTTCCTTTTGCTTACTGGCAAAGGAAGTTGTGCAAAACTTGTCTGAAGCCACTGAAACTCCTTGAATATCACTCCTAGAACTCAAAGGAAGGATTTCTCACCACCTTCTCCCCTTTTGTCACTTTCTGGCACCATTGGACCCAAGTTCTACTTTTGGTCTCTTTTGGTCCCTTTTCGCTTACTGGCAAAGGAAGACGTGCGAAACTCGTCTCAGGCCACTAAAACTCCTTGAATATCACGCCTAGGACTCAAAGGAAGGCTTTTCCACCACCTTCTCACGTTCTGGCACTTTCTGGTGCCTTTGGACCCAAGTTCCAGTTTTGGTCACTTTTGGTCCCTTTTTGCTTACCGGCAAAGGAAGACGTGCGAAACTCATCTCAGGCCACTAAAACTCCTTGAATATCACACCTAGGACTCAAAGGAAGGCTTTCCCACCACCTTCTCACATTCTGGCACTTTCTGGTGCCTTTGGACCCAAGTTCCAGTTTTGGTCTCTTTTGGTTTCCTTTTGCTTACCGGCAAAGGAAGACGTGCGAAACTCGTCTGAAGCCACAGAAACACCTTGAATATCACTCCAAAAACTCAAAGCAAGGATTACCCACAACCTTCTCACGTTACGGCACTTTACGGTGCTTTTGGACCCAAGTTCCAGTTTTGGTCTCTTTTGGTCCCTTTTTGCTTACTAGCAAAGGGAGACTTGCGAAACTCGTCTCAGGCCACTAAAACTCCTTGAATATCACGCCTAGGACTCAAAGGAAGGCTTTTCCACCACCTTCCCACGTTCTGGTACTTTCTGGTGCCTTTGGACCCAAGTTCCAGTTTTGGTCTCTTTTGGTTTCCTTTTGCTTACTGGCAAAGGAAGTTGTGCAAAACTTGTCTGAAGCCACTGAAACTCCTTGAATATCACTCCTAGAACTCAAAGGAAGGATTTCTCACCACCTTCTCCCCTTTTGTCACTTTCTGGCACCATTGGACCCAAGTTCTACTTTTGGTCTCTTTTGGTCCCTTTGTGCTTACTAGCAAAGGAAGACTTGCGAAACTCGTCTCAGGCCACTAAAACTCCTTGAATATCACGCCTAGGACTCAAAGGAAGGCTTTTCCACCACCTTCCCACGTTCTGGTACTTTCTGGTGCCTTTGGACCCAAGTTCCAGTTTTGGTCTCTTTTGGTCCCTTTTTGCTTACCGGCAAAGGAAGACGTGCGAAACTCGTCTCAGGCCTCTGAAACTCCTTGAATATCACACCTAGGACTCAAAGGAAGGCTTTCCCACCACCTTCTCACGTTCTGGCACTTTCTGGTGCCTTTGGACCCAAGTTCCAGTTTTGGTCTCTTTTGGTTCCCTTTTGCTTACCGGCAAAGGAAGACGCGCGAAACTCGACTTAGGCCACTAAAACTCCTTGAATATTACGCCTAGGACTCAAAGGAAGGCTTTCCCACCACCTTCTCACGTTCTGGCACTTTCTGGTGCCTTTGGACCCAAGTTCCAGTTTTGGTCTCTTTTGGTTTCCTTTTGCTTACCGGCAAAGGAAGACGTGCGAAACTCGTCTGAAGCCACTGAAACTCCTTGAATATCACTCCTAGAAGTCAAAGGAAGGATTTCCCACCACCTTCTCACGTTCTGGCACTTTCTGGTGCTTTTGGACCCAAGGCCCAGTTTTGGTCTCTTTTGGTCACTTTTTGCTTACTGGCAAAGGGAGACTTGCGAAACTCGTCTCAGGCCACTAAAACTCCTTGATTATCACGGCTTGGGCTCAAAGGAAGGCTTTCCCACCACCTTCTCACGTTCTGGTACTTTCTGGTGCCTTTGGACCCAAGTTCCAGTTTTGGTCTCTTTTGGTTTCCTTTTGCTTACTGGCAAAGGAAGTTGTGCAAAACTTGTCTGAAGCCACTGAAACTCCTTGAATATCACTCCTAGAACTCAAAGGAAGGATTTCTCACCACCTTCTCCCCTTTTGTCACTTTCTGGCACCATTGGACCCAAGTTCTACTTTTGGTCTCTTTTGGTCCCTTTTCGCTTACTGGCAAAGGAAGTCGTGCGAAACTCGTCTCAGGCCTCTGAAACTCCTTGAATATCACACCTAGGACTCAAAGGAAGGCTTTCCCACCACCTTCTCACGTTCTGGCACTTTCTGGTGCCTTTGGACCCAAATTCCAGTTTTGGTCTCTTTTGGTTCCCTTTTGCTTACCGGCAAAGGAAGACGTGCGAAACTCGTCTCAGGCCACTAAAACTCCTTGAATATCACGCCTAGGACTCAAAGGAAGGCTTTCCCACCACCTTCTCACGTTCTGGCACTTTCTGGTGCCTTTGGACCCAAATTCCAGTTTTGGTTTCTTTTGGTTCCCTTTTGCTTACGGGCAAACGAAGACGTGCGAAAGTTGTCTCAAGCCACTAAAACACCTTGAATATCACTCCTAGAACTCAAAGGAAGGATTTCTCACCACCTTCTCCCCTTTTGTCACTTTCTGGCACCATTGGACCCAAGTTCTACTTTTGGTCTCTTTTGGTCCCTTTGTGCCATCGGCAAAGGAAGTCGTGCGAAACTCGTCTCAGGCCTCTGAAACTCCTTGAATATCACACCTAGGACTCAAAGGAAGGCTTTCCCACCACCTTCTCACGTTCTGGCACTTTCTGGTGCCTTTGGACCCAAGTTCCAGTTTTGGTCTCTTTTGGTTCCTTTTTGCTTACCGGCAAAGGAAGACGTGCGAAACTCGTCTCAGAGCCTGAAACTCCTTGAATATCACACCTAGGACTCAAAGGAAGGCTTTCCCACCACCTTCTCACGTTCGCACTTTCGGTGCCTTTGGACCCAAGTTCCAGCTTTTGGTCTCTTTTGGTTCCCTTTTGCTTAACCGCAAAGGAAGACGCGCGAAACTCGACTTAGGCCACTAAAACTCCTTGAATATTACGCCTAGGACTCAAAGGAAGGCTTTCCCACCACCTTCTCACGTTCTGGCACTTTCTGGTGCCTTTGGACCCAAGTTCCAGTTTTGGTCTCTTTTGGTTTCCTTTTGCTTACCGGCAAAGGAAGACGTGCGAAACTCGTCTGAAGCCACTGAAACTCCTTGAATATCACTCCTAGAAGTCAAAGGAAGGATTTCCCACCACCTTCTCACGTTCTGGCACTTTCTGGTGCTTTTGGACCCAAGTTCCAGTTTTGGTCTCTTTTGGTCACTTTTTGCTTACTGGCAAAGGGAGACTTGCGAAACTCGTCTCAGGCCACTAAAACTCCTTGATTATCACGCCTTGGGCTCAAAGGAAGGCTTTTCCACCACCTTCTCACGTTCTGGCACTTTCTGTTGCCTTCGGACCCAAGTTCCAGTTTTGGTCTCTTTTGGTTTCCTTTTGCTTACTGGCAAAGGAAGTTGTGCAAAACTTGTCTGAAGCCACTGAAACTCCTTGAATATCACTCCTAGAACTCAAAGGAAGGATTTCTCACCACCTTCTCCCCTTTTGTCACTTTCTGGCACCATTGGACCCAAGTTCTACTTTTGGTCTCTTTTGGTCCCTTTGTGCTTACTAGCAAAGGAAGACTTGCGAAACTCGTCTCAGGCCACTAAAACTCCTTGAATATCACGCCTAGGACTCAAAGGAAGGCTTTTCCACCACCTTCCCACGTTCTGGTACTTTCTGGTGCCTTTGGACCCAAGTTCCAGTTTTGGTCTCTTTTGGTCCCTTTTTGCTTACCGGCAAAGGAAGACGTGCGAAACTCGTCTCAGGCCTCTGAAACTCCTTGAATATCACACCTAGGACTCAAAGGAAGGCTTTCCCACCACCTTCTCACGTTCTGGCACTTTCTGGTGCCTTTGGACCCAAGTTCCAGTTTTGGTCTCTTTTGGTCCCTTTTTGCTTACCGGCAAAGGAAGACGTGCGAAACTCGTCTTAGGCCACTAAAACTCCTTGAATATCACGCCTAGGACTCAAAGGAAGGCTTTCCCACCACCTTCTCACGTTCTGGCACTTTCTGGTGCCTTTGGACCCAAGTTCCAGTTTTGGTCTCTTTTGGTTTCCTTTTGCTTACCGGCAAAGGAAGACGTGCGAAACTCGTCTGAAGCCACTGAAACTCCTTGAATATCACTCCTAGAAGTCAAAGGAAGGATTTCCCACCACCTTCTCACGTTCTGGCACTTTCTGGTGCTTTTGGACCCAAGGCCCAGTTTTGGTCTCTTTTGGTCACTTTTTGCTTACTGGCAAAGGGAGACTTGCGAAACTCGTCTCAGGCCACTAAAACTCCTTGATTATCACGCCTTGGGCTCAAAGGAAGGCTTTTCCACCACCTTCTCACGTTCTGGCACTTTCTGTTGCCTTCGGACCCAAGTTCCAGTTTTGGTCTCTTTTGGTTTCCTTTTGCTTACTGGCAAAGGAAGTTGTGCAAAACTTGTCTGAAGCCACTGAAACTCCTTGAATATCACTCCTAGAACTCAAAGGAAGGATTTCTCACCACCTTCTCCCCTTTTGTCACTTTCTGGCACCATTGGACCCAAGTTCTACTTTTGGTCTCTTTTGGTCCCTTTTCGCTTACTGGCAAAGGAAGTCGTGCGAAACTCGTCTCAGGCCTCTGAAACTCCTTGAATATCACACCTAGGACTCAAAGGAAGGCTTTCCCACCACCTTCTCACGTTCTGGCACTTTCTGGTGCCTTTGGACCCAAGTTCCAGTTTTGGTCTCTTTTGGTTCCTTTTTGCTTACCGGCAAAGGAAGACGTGCGAAACTCATCTCAGGCCACTAAAACTCCTTGAATATCACGCCTAGGACTCAAAGGAAGGCTTTCCCACCACCTTCTCACGTTCTGGCACTTTCTGGTGCCTTTGGACCCAAATTCCAGTTTTGATCTCTTTTGGTTCCCTTTTGCTTACGGGCAAACGAAGACGTGCGAAAGTTGTCTCAAGCCACTAAAACACCTTGAATATCACTCCTAGAACTCAAAGGAAGGATTTCTCACCACCTTCTCCCCTTTTGTCACTTTCTGGCACCTTTGGACCCAAGTTCTAGTTTTGGTCTCTTTTGGTCCCTTTTTGCTTACCGGCAAAGGAAGACGTGCGAAACTCGTCTCAGGCCTCTGAAACTCCTTGAATATCACACCTAGGACTCAAAGGAAGGCTTTCCCACCACCTTCTCACGTTCTGGCACTTTCTGTTGCCTTCGGACCCAAGTTCCAGTTTTGGTCTCTTTTGGTTTCCTTTTGCTTACTGGCAAAGGAAGTTGTGCAAAACTTGTCTGAAGCCACTGAAACTCCTTGAATATCACTCCTAGAACTCAAAGGAAGGATTTCTCACCACCTTCTCCCCTTTTGTCACTTTCTGCACCATTGGACCCAAGTTCTACTTTTGGTCTCTTTTGGATCCTTTTTGCTTACTAGCAAAGGGAGACTTGCGAAACTCGTCTCAGGCCACTAAAACTCCTTGAATATCACGCCTAGGACTCAAAGGAAGGCTTTTCCACCACCTTCGCACGTTCTGGTACTTTCTGGCACCATTGGACCCAAGTTCCAGTTTTGGTCTCTTTTGGTCCCTTTTGCCATCGGCAAAGGAAGTCGTGCGAAACTCGTCTCAAGCCTCTGAAACTCCTTGAATATCACACCTAGGACTCAAAGGAAGGCTTTCCCACCACCTTCTCACGTTCTGGCACTTTCTGGTGCCTTTGGACCCAAGTTCCAGTTTTGGTCTCTTTTGGTTCCTTTTTGCTTACCGGCAAAGGAAGACGTGCGAAACTCATCTCAGGCCACTAAAACTCCTTGAATATCACGCCTAGGACTCAAAGGAAGGCTTTCCCACCACCTTCTCACGTTCTGGCACTTTCTGGTGCCTTTGGACCCAAATTCCAGTTTTGATCTCTTTTGGTTCCCTTTTGCGGCATAGTAAGACGTGCGAAACTAGTCTCAAGCCACTAAAACTCCTTGAATATCACTCCTAGAACTCAAAGGAAGGATTTCTCACCACCTTCTCCCCTTCTGTCACTTTCTGGCACCTTTGGACCCAAGTTCTAGTTTTGGTCTCTTTTGGTCCCTTTTTGCTTACCGGCAAAGGAAGACGTGCGAAACTCGTCTCAGGCCACTAAAACTCCTTGAATATCACGCCTAGGACTCAAAGGAAGGCTTTCCCACCACCTTCTCACGTTCTGGCACTTTCTGTTGCCTTCGGACCCAAGTTCCAGTTTTGGTCTCTTTTGGTTTCCTTTTGCTTACTGGCAAAGGAAGTTGTGCAAAACTTGTCTGAAGCCACTGAAACTCCTTGAATATCACTCCTAGAACTCAAAGGAAGGATTTCTCACCACCTTCTCCCCTTTTGTCACTTTCTGGCACCATTGGACCCAAGTTCTACTTTTGGTCTCTTTTGGTCCCTTTTCGCTTACTAGCAAAGGGAGACTTGCGAAACTCGTCTCAGGCCACTAAAACTCCTTGAATATCACGCCTAGGACTCAAAGGAAGGCTTTTCCACCACCTTCTCACGTTCTGGTACTTTCTGGTGCCTTTGGACCCAAGTTCCAGTTTTGGTCTCTTTTGGTCCCTTTTCGCTTACTGGCAAAGGAAGTCGTGCGAAACTCGTCTCAAGCCTCTGAAACTCCTTGAATATCACACCTAGGACTCAAAGGAAGGCTTTCCCACCACCTTCTCACGTTACGCACTTTCGGTGCCTTTGGACCCAAGTTCCGCTTTGGTCTCTTTTGGTTCCCTTTTGCTTACCGGCAAAGGAAGACGTGCGAAACTCGTCTTAGGCCACTAAAACTCCTTGAATATCACGCCTAGGACTCAAAGGAAGGCTTTCCCACCACCTTCTCACGTTCTGGCACTTTCTGGTGCCTTTGGACCCAAGTTCCAGTTTTGGTCTCTTTTGGTTTCCTTTTGCTTACCGGCAAAGGAAGACGTGCGAAACTCGTCTGAAGCCACTGAAACTCCTTGAATATCACTCCTAGAAGTCAAAGGAAGGATTTCCCACCACCTTCTCACGTTCTGGCACTTTCTGGTGCTTTTGGACCCAAGGCCCAGTTTTGGTCTCTTTTGGTCACTTTTTGCTTACTGGCAAAGGGAGACTTGCGAAACTCGTCTCAGGCCACTAAAACTCCTTGATTATCACGCCTTGGGCTCAAAGGAAGGCTTTTCCACCACCTTCTCACGTTCTGGCACTTTCTGTTGCCTTCGGACCCAAGTTCCAGTTTTGGTCTCTTTTGGTTTCCTTTTGCTTACTGGCAAAGGAAGTTGTGCAAAACTTGTCTGAAGCCACTGAAACTCCTTGAATATCACTCCTAGAACTCAAAGGAAGGATTTCTCACCACCTTCTCCCCTTTTGTCACTTTCTGGCACCATTGGACCCAAGTTCTACTTTTGGTCTCTTTTGGTCCCTTTTTGCTTACTAGCAAAGGGAGACTTGCGAAACTCGTCTCAGGCCACTAAAACTCCTTGAATATCACGCCTAGGACTCAAAGGAAGGCTTTTCCACCACCTTCTCACGTTCTGGTACTTTCTGGTGCCTTTGGACCCAAGTTCCAGTTTTGGTCTCTTTTGGTCCCTTTTGCTTATCGGCAAAGGAAGACGTGCGAAACTCGTCTGAAGCCACTGAAACTCCTTGACTATCACACCTAGGACTCAAAGGAAGGCTTTCCCACCACCTTCTCACGTTCTGGTACTTTCTGGTGCCTTTGGACCCAAGTTCCAGTTTTGGTCTCTTTTGGTCCCTTTTTGCTTACCGGCAAAGGAAGACGTGCGAAACTCGTCTCAAGCCACTGAAACTCCTTGAATATCACACCTAGGACTCAAAGGAAGGCTTTCCCACCACCTTCTCACGTTCTGGCACTTTCTGGTGCCTTTGGACCCAAGTTCCAGTTTTGGTCTCTTTTGGTTCCTTTTTGCTTACCGGCAAAGGAAGACGTGCGAAACTCGTCTCAGGCCACTAAAACTCCTTGAATATCACGCCTAGGACTCAAAGGAAGGCTTTCCCACCACCTTCTCACGTTCTGGCACTTTTTGGTGCCTTTCGACCCAAGTTCCAGTTTTGGTCTCTTTTGGTTCCCTTTTGCTTACCGGCAAAGGAAGACGTGCCAAACTTGTCTCAAGCCACTAAAACACCTTGAATATCACTCCTAGAACTCAAAGGAAGGATTTCTCATCACCTTCTCCCCTTTTGTCACTTTCTGGCACCACTGGACCCAAGTTCTAGTTTTGGTCTCTTTTGGTCCCTTTTTTCTTACTGGCAAAGGAAGTCGTGCGAAACTCGTCTCAGGCCTCTGAAACTCCTTGAATATCACACCTAGGACTCAAAGGAAGGCTTTCCCACCACCTTCTCACGTTCTGGCACTTTCTGTTGCCTTCGGACCCAAGTTCCAGTTTTGGTCTCTTTTGGTTTCCTTTTGCTTACTGGCAAAGGAAGTTGTGCAAAACTTGTCTGAAGCCACTGAAACTCCTTGAATATCACTCCTAGAACTCAAAGGAAGGATTTCTCACCACCTTCTCCCCTTTTGTCACTTTCTGGCACCATTGGACCCAAGTTCTACTTTTGGTCTCTTTTGGTCCCTTTTTGCTTACTTGCAAAGGGAGACTTGCGAAACTCGTCTAGCCACTAAAACTCCTTGAATATCACGCCTAGGACTCAAAGGAAGGCTTTTCCACCACCTTCTCACGTTACGGTACTTTCGGTGCCTTTGGACCCAAGTTCCAGCTTTTGGTCTCTTTTGGTCCCTTTTGCCATCGGCAAAGGAAGACGTGCGAAACTCGTCTCAAGCCTCGAAACTCCTTGAATATCACGCGTAGGACTCAAAGGAAGGCTTTCCCACCACCTTCTCACATTCTGGCACATTCTGGTGCCATTGGACCCAAGTTCCAGTTTTGGTCTCTTTTGGTTCCTTTTGCTAACCGGCAAAGGAAGACGTGCGAAACTCATCTCAGGCCACTAAAACTCCTTGAATATCACGCCTAGGACTCAAAGGAAGGCTTTCCCACCACCTTCTCACGTTCTGGCACTTTCTGGTGCCTTTGGACCCAAGTTCCAGTTTTGGTCTCTTTTGGTTCCCTTTTGCTTACCGGCAAAGGAAGACGTGCGAAACTCGTCTCAAGCCACTAAAACTCCTTGAATATCACTCCTAGAACTCAAAGGAAGGATTTCTCACCACCTTCTCCCCTTCTGTCACTTTCTGGCACCTTTGGACCCAAGTTCTAGTTTTGGTCTCTTTTGGTCCCTTTTTGCTTACCGGCAAAGGAAGACGTGCGAAACTCGTCTCAGGCCACTAAAACTCCTTGAATATCACACCTAGGACTCAAAGGAAGGCTTTCCCACCACCTTCTCACGTTCTGGCACTTTCTGGTGCCTTTGGACCCAAGTTCCAGTTTTGGTCTCTTTTGGTTTCCTTTTGCTTACTGGCAAAGGAAGTTGTGCAAAACTTGTCTGAAGCCACTGAAACTCCTTGAATATCACTCCTAGAACTCAAAGGAAGGATTTCTCACCACCTTCTCCCCTTTTGTCACTTTCTGGCACCATTGGACCCAAGTTCCAGTTTTGGTCTCTTTTTGCTTACTAGCAAAGGGAGACTTGCGAAACTCGTCTCAGGCCACTAAAACTCCTTGAATATCACGCCTAGGACTCAAAGGAAGGCTTTTCCACCACCTTCTCACGTTCTGGTACTTTCTGGTGCCTTTGGACCCAAGTTCCAGTTTTGGTCTCTTTTAGTCCCTTTTGCCATCGGCAAAGGAAGACGTGCGAAACTCGTCTCAGGCCTCTGAAACTCCTTGAATATCACACCTAGGACTCAAAGGAAGGCTTTCCCACCACCTTCTCACGTTCTGGCACTTTCTGGTGCCTTTGGACCCAAGTTCCAGTTTTGGTCTCTTTTGGTTCCTTTTTGCTTACCGGCAAAGGAAGACGTGCGAAACTCATCTCAGGCCACTAAAACTCCTTGAATATCACGCCTAGGACTCAAAGGAAGGCTTTCCCACCACCTTCTCACGTTCTGGCACTTTCCGGTGCCTTTGGACCCAAGTTCCAGTTTTGGTCTCTTTTGGTTCCCTTTTGCTTACCGGCAAAGGAAGACGTGCGAAACTGGTCTCAGGCCACTAAAACTCCTTGAATATCACTCCTAGAACTCAAAGGAAGGATTTCTCACCACCTTCTCCCCTTCTGTCACTTTCTGGCACATTTGGACCCATGT
The DNA here is from genome assembly GCA_024086825.1 of Abrus pulchellus subsp. cantoniensis. Classification (NCBI taxonomy): domain Eukaryota; kingdom Viridiplantae; phylum Streptophyta; class Magnoliopsida; order Fabales; family Fabaceae; genus Abrus; species Abrus pulchellus. The sequence goes on along the minus strand of CM044053.1, from coordinate 19,127,929 downwards.
TCTAGTTTTGGTCTCTTTTGGTCCCTTTTTGCTTACTGGCAAAGGAAGACTTGCGAAACTCGTCTCAGGCCACCAAAACTCCTTGAATATCACGCCTAGGACTCAAAGGAAGGCTTTCCCACCACCTTCTCACGTTCTGGCACTTTCTGGTGCCTTTGGACCCAAGTTCAGCTTTTGGTCTCTTTTGGTTTCCTTTTGCTTACCGGCAAAGGAAGTTGTGCAAAACTTGTCCGAAGCCACCGAAACTCCTTGAATATCACTCCTAGAACTCAAAGGAAGGATTTCTCACCACCTTCTCCCCTTTTGTCACTTTCTGGCACCATTGGACCCAAGTTCTACTTTTGGTCTCTTTTGGTCCTTTTTGCTTACTAGCAAAGGGAGACTTGCGAAACTCGTCTCAGGCCACTAAAACTCCTTGAATATCACGCCTAGGACTCAAAGGAAGGCTTTTCCACCACCTTCTCACGTTCTGGTACTTTCTGGTGCCTTTGGACCCAAGTTCCAGTTTTGGTCTCTTGTGGTCCCTTTTTGCTCGGCAAAGGAAGACGTGCGAAACTCGTCTCAAGCCTCCGAAACTCCTTGAATATCACACCTAGGACTCAAAGGAAGGCTTTCCCACCACCTTCTCACGTTACGCACTTTCTGGTGCCTTTGGACCCAAGTTCCAGTTTTGGTCTCTTTTGGTCCCTTTTTGCTTACCGGCAAAGGAAGACGTGCGAAACTCGTCTCAGGCCACTAAAACTCCTTGAATATCACACCTAGGACTCAAAGGAAGGCTTTCCCACCACCTTCTCACGTTCTGGCACTTTCTGGTGCCTTTGGACCCAAGTTCCAGTTTTGGTCTCTTTTGGTTTCCTTTTGCTTACCGGCAAAGGAAGACGTGCGAAACTCGTCTGAAGCCACTGAAACTCCTTGAATATCACTCCTAGAAGTCAAAGGAAGGATTTCCCACCACCTTCTCACGTTCTGGCACTTTCTGGTGCTTTTGGACCCAAGGCCCAGTTTTGGTCTCTTTTGGTCACTTTTTGCTTACTGGCAAAGGGAGACTTGCGAAACTCGTCTCAGGCCACTAAAACTCCTTGATTATCACGCCTTGGGCTCAAAGGAAGGCTTTTCCACCACCTTCTCACGTTCTGGCACTTTCTGTTGCCTTCGGACCCAAGTTCCAGTTTTGGTCTCTTTTGGTTTCCTTTTGCTTACTCGCAAAGGAAGTTGTGCAAAACTTGTCTGAAGCCACTGAAACTCCTTGAATATCACTCCTAGAACTCAAAGGAAGGATTTCTCACCACCTTCTCTCCTTTTGTCACTTTCTGGCACCATTGGACCCAAGTTCTACTTTTGGTCTCTTTTGGTCCCTTTTCGCTTACTAGCAAAGGGAGACTTGCGAAACTCGTCTCAGGCCACTAAAACTCCTTGAATATCACGCCTAGGACTCAAAGGAAGGCTTTTCCACCACCTTCTCACGTTCTGGTACTTTCTGGTGCCTTTGGACCCAAGTTCCAGTTTTGGTCTCTTTTGGTCCCTTTTCGCTTACTGGCAAAGGAAGTCGTGCGAAACTCGTCTCAAGCCTCTGAAACTCCTTGAATATCACACCTAGGACTCAAAGGAAGGCTTTCCCACCACCTTCTCATGTTCTGGCACTTTCTGGTGCCTTTGGACCCAAGTTCCAGTTTTGGTCTCTTTTGGTCCCTTTTTGCTTACTGGCAAAGGAAGTCGTGCGAAACTCGTCTCAAGCCTCTGAAACTCCTTGAATATCACACCTAGGACTCAAAGGAAGGCTTTCCCACCACCTTCTCACGTTCTGGCACTTTCTGGTGCCTTTGGACCCAAGTTCCAGTTTTGGTCTCTTTTGGTTCCCTTTTGCTTACTGCTAAAGGAAGACGTGCGAAACTCGTCTCAGGCCACTAAAACTCCTTGAATATCACGCCTAGGACTCAAAGGAAGGATTTCCCACCACCTTCTCACGTTCTGACACTTTCTGGTGCCTTTGGACCCAAGTTCCAGTTTTGATCTCTTTTGGTTCCTTTTTGCTTACCAGCAAAGGAAGAAGTGCAAAACTCGTCTCAAGCCACTAAAACTCCTTGAATATCACTCCTAGAACTCAAAGGAAGGATTTCTCACCACCTTCTCCCCTTTTGTCACTTTCTGGCACATTTGGACCCAAGTTCTAGTTTTGGTCTCTTTTGGTTCCCTTTTGCTTACCGGCAAAGGAAGACGTGCGAAACTCGTCTCAGGCCACTAAAACTCCTTGAATATCACACCTAGGACTCAAAGGAAGGCTTTCCCACCACCTTCTCACGTTCTGGCACTTTCTGGTGCCTTTGGACCCAAGTTCCAGTTTTGGTCTCTTTTGGTTTCCTTTTGCTTACTGGCAAAGGAAGTTGTGCAAAACTTGTCTGAAGCCACTGAAACTCCTTGAATATCACTCCTAGAACTCAAAGGAAGGATTTCTCACCACCTTCTCCCCTTTTGTCACTTTCTGGCACCATTGGACCCAAGTTCTACTTTTGGTCTCTTTTGGATCCTTTTTGCTTACTAGCAAAGGGAGACTTGCGAAACTCGTCTCAGGCCACTAAAACTCCTTGAATATCACGCTTAGGACTCAAAGGAAGGCTTTTCCACCACCTTCGCACGTTCTGGTACTTTCTGGCACCATTGGACCCAAGTTCCAGTTTTGGTCTCTTTTGGTCCCTTTTCGCTTACTGGCAAAGGAAGTCGTGCGAAACTCGTCTCAAGCCTCTGAAACTCCTTGAATATCACACCTAGGACTCAAAGGAAGGCTTTCCCACCACCTTCTCACGTTCTGGCACTTTCTGGTGCCTTTGGACCCAAGTTCCAGTTTTGGTCTCTTTTGGTTCCTTTTTGCTTACCGGCAAAGGAAGACGTGCGAAACTCATCTCAGGCCACTAAAACTCCTTGAATATCACGCCTAGGACTCAAAGGAAGGCTTTCCCACCACCTTCTCACGTTCTGGCACTTTCTGGTGCCTTTGGACCCAAGTTCCGCTTTGGTCTCTTTTGGTTCCCTTTTGCTTACGGGCAAACGAAGACGTGCGAAAGTTGTCTCAAGCCACTAAAACACCTTGAATATCACTCCTAGAACTCAAAGGAAGGATTTCTCATCACCTTCTCCCCTTTTGTCACTTTCTGGCACCACTGGACCCAAGTTCTAGTTTTGGTCTCTTTTGGTTTCCTTTTGCTTACCGGCAAAGGAAGACGTGCGAAACTCGTCTCAGGCCACTAAAACTCCTTGAATATCACGCCTAGGACTCAAAGGAAGGCTTTCCCACCACCTTCTCACGTTCTGGCACTTTCTGTTGCCTTCGGACCCAAGTTCCAGTTTTGGTCTCTTTTGGTTTCCTTTTGCTTACTGGCAAAGGAAGTTGTGCAAAACTTGTCTGAAGCCACTGAAACTCCTTGAATATCACTCCTAGAACTCAAAGGAAGGATTTCTCACCACCTTCTCCCCTTTTGTCACTTTCTGGCACCATTGGACCCAAGTTCTACTTTTGGTCTCTTTTGGTCCTTTTTGCTTACTAGCAAAGGGAGACTTGCGAAACTCGTCTCAGGCCACTAAAACTCCTTGAATATCACGCCTAGGACTCAAAGGAAGGCTTTTCCACCACCTTCTCACGTTCTGGTACTTTCTGGTGCCTTTGGACCCAAGTTCCAGTTTTGGTCTCTTTTGGTCCCTTTTGCCATCGGCAAAGGAAGACGTGCGAAACTCGTCTGAAGCCACTGAAACTCCTTGAATATCACACCTAGGACTCAAAGGAAGGCTTTCCCACCACCTTCTCACGTTCTGGCACTTTCTGGTGCCTTTGGACCCAAGTTCCAGTTTTGGTCTCTTTTGGTTCCTTTTTGCTTACCGGCAAAGGAAGACGTGCGAAACTCATCTCAGGCCACTAAAACTCCTTGAATATCACGCCTAGGACTCAAAGGAAGGCTTTCCCACCACCTTCTCACGTTCTGGCACTTTCTGGTGCCTTTGGACCCAAATTCCAGTTTTGATCTCTTTTGGTTCCCTTTTGCTTACGGGCAAACGAAGACGTGCGAAAGTTGTCTCAAGCCACTAAAACACCTTGAATATCACTCCTAGAACTCAAAGGAAGGATTTCTCATCACCTTCTCCCCTTTTGTCACTTTCTGGCACCACTGGACCCAAGTTCTAGTTTTGGTCTCTTTTGGTCCCTTTTTTCTTACTGGCAAAGGAAGTCGTGCGAAACTCGTCTCAGGCCTCTGAAACTCCTTGAATATCACACCTAGGACTCAAAGGAAGGCTTTCCCACCACCTTCTCACGTTCTGGCACTTTCTGTTGCCTTCGGACCCAAGTTCCAGTTTTGGTCTCTTTTGGTTTCCTTTTGCTTACTGGCAAAGGAAGTTGTGCAAAACTTGTCTGAAGCCACTGAAACTCCTTGAATATCACTCCTAGAACTCAAAGGAAGGATTTCTCACCACCTTCTCCCCTTTTGTCACTTTCTGGCACCATTGGACCCAAGTTCTACTTTTGGTCTCTTTTGGATCCTTTTTGCTTACTAGCAAAGGGAGACTTGCGAAACTCGTCTCAGGCCACTAAAACTCCTTGAATATCACGCCTAGGACTCAAAGGAAGGCTTTTCCACCACCTTCTCACGTTCTGGTACTTTCTGGTGCCTTTGGACCCAAGTTCCAGTTTTGGTCTCTTTTGGTTCCCTTTTGCTTATCGGCAAAGGAAGTCGTGCGAAACTCGTCTCAGGCCTCTGAAACTCCTTGAATATCACACCTAGGACTCAAAGGAAGGCTTTCCCACCACCTTCTCACGTTCTGGCACTTTCTGGTGCCTTTGGACCCAAGTTCCAGTTTTGGTCTCTTTTGGTTCCCTTTTGCTTACCGGCAAAGGAAGACGTGCGAAACTCATCTCAGGCCACTAAAACTCCTTGAATATCACGCCTAGGACTCAAAGGAAGGCTTTCCCACCACCTTCTCACGTTCTGGCACTTTCTGGTGCCTTTGGACCCAAATTCCAGTTTTGATCTCTTTTGGTTCCCTTTTGCTTACGGGCAAACGAAGACGTGCGAAAGTTGTCTCAAGCCACTAAAACACCTTGAATATCACTCCTAGAACTCAAAGGAAGGATTTCTCATCACCTTCTCCCCTTTTGTCACTTTCTGGCACCACTGGACCCAAGTTCTAGTTTTGGTCTCTTTTGGTCCCTTTTTTCTTACTGGCAAAGGAAGTCGTGCGAAACTCGTCTCAGGCCTCTGAAACTCCTTGAATATCACACCTAGGACTCAAAGGAAGGCTTTCCCACCACCTTCTCACGTTCTGGCACTTTCTGTTGCCTTCGGACCCAAGTTCCAGTTTTGGTCTCTTTTGGTTTCCTTTTGCTTACTGGCAAAGGAAGTTGTGCAAAACTTGTCTGAAGCCACTGAAACTCCTTGAATATCACTCCTAGAACTCAAAGGAAGGATTTCTCACCACCTTCTCCCCTTTTGTCACTTTCTGGCACCATTGGACCCAAGTTCTACTTTTGGTCTCTTTTGGTCCCTTTTTGCTTACTAGCAAAGGGAGACTTGCGAAACTCGTCTCAGGCCACTAAAACTCCTTGAATATCACGCCTAGGACTCAAAGGAAGGCTTTTCCACCACCTTCCCACGTTCTGGTACTTTCTGGTGCCTTTGGACCCAAGTTCCAGTTTTGGTCTCTTTTGGTCCCTTTTTGCTTACCGGCAAAGGAAGACGTGCGAAACTCGTCTCAGGCCTCTGAAACTCCTTGAATATCACACCTAGGACTCAAAGGAAGGCTTTCCCACCACCTTCTCACGTTCTGGCACTTTCTGGTGCCTTTGGACCCAAGTTCCAGTTTTGGTCTCTTTTGGTTCCCTTTTGCTTACCGGCAAAGGAAGACGCGCGAAACTCGACTTAGGCCACTAAAACTCCTTGAATATTACGCCTAGGACTCAAAGGAAGGCTTTCCCACCACCTTCTCACGTTCTGGCACTTTCTGGTGCCTTTGGACCCAAGTTCCAGTTTTGGTCTCTTTTGGTTTCCTTTTGCTTACCGGCAAAGGAAGACGTGCGAAACTCGTCTGAAGCCACTGAAACTCCTTGAATATCACTCCTAGAAGTCAAAGGAAGGATTTCCCACCACCTTCTCACGTTCTGGCACTTTCTGGTGCTTTTGAACCCAAGGCCCAGTTTTGGTCTCTTTTGGTCACTTTTTGCTTACTGGCAAAGGGAGACTTGCGAAACTCGTCTCAGGCCACTAAAACTCCTTGATTATCACGCCTTGGGCTCAAAGGAAGGCTTTTCCACCACCTTCTCACGTTCTGGCACTTTCTGTTGCCTTCGGACCCAAGTTCCAGTTTTGGTCTCTTTTGGTTTCCTTTTGCTTACTGGCAAAGGAAGTTGTGCAAAACTTGTCTGAAGCCACTGAAACTCCTTGAATATCACTCCTAGAACTCAAAGGAAGGATTTCTCACCACCTTCTCCCCTTTTGTCACTTTCTGGCACCATTGGACCCAAGTTCTACTTTTGGTCTCTTTTGGTCCCTTTTCGCTTACTGGCAAAGGAAGTCGTGCGAAACTCGTCTCAGGCCTCTGAAACTCCTTGAATATCACACCTAGGACTCAAAGGAAGGCTTTCCCACCACCTTCTCACGTTCTGGTGCCTTTGGACCCAAGTTCCAGTTTTGGTCTCTTTTGGTTCCCTTTTGCTTACCGGCAAAGGAAGACGTGCGAAACTCATCTCAGGCCACTAAAACTCCTTGAATATCACGCCTAGGACTCAAAGGAAGGCTTTCCCACCACCTTCTCACGTTCTGGCACTTTCTGGTGCCTTTGGACCCAAATTCCAGTTTTGATCTCTTTTGGTTCCCTTTTGCTTACGGGCAAACGAAGACGTGCGAAAGTTGTCTCAAGCCACTAAAACACCTTGAATATCACTCCTAGAACTCAAAGGAAGGATTTCTCATCACCTTCTCCCCTTTTGTCACTTTCTGGCACCACTGGACCCAAGTTCTAGTTTTGGTCTCTTTTGGTCCCTTTTTTCTTACTGGCAAAGGAAGTCGTGCGAAACTCGTCTCAGGCCTCTGAAACTCCTTGAATATCACACCTAGGACTCAAAGGAAGGCATTCCCACCACCTTCTCACCTTCTAGCACTTTCTGGTGCCTTTGGACCCAAGTTCCAGTTTTGGTCTCTTTTGGTCCCTTTTTGCTTACTGGCAAAGGGAGACTTGCGAAACTCGTCTCAGGCCACTAAAACTCCTTGAATATCACGCCTAGGACTCAAAGGAAGGCTTTTCCACCACCTTCTCACGTTCTGGTACTTTCTGGTGCCTTTGGACCCAAGTTCCAGTTTTGGTCTCTTTTGGTTTCCTTTTGCTTACCGGCAAAGGAACACGTGCGAAACTCGTCTGAAGTAACTGAAACTCCTTGAATATCACTCCTAGAACTCAAAGGAAGGATTTCCCACCACCTTCTCACGTTCTGGCACTTTCTGGTGCTTTTGGACCCAAGGTCCAGTTTTGGTCTCTTTTGGTCCCTTTTTGCTTACTGGCAAAGGGAGACTTGCGAAACTCGTCTCAGGCCACTAAAACTCCTTGATTATCACGCCTTGGGCTCAAAGGAAGGCTTTTCCACCACCTTCTCACGTTCTGGCACTTTCTGTTGCCTTCGGACCCAAGTTCCAGTTTTGGTCTCTTTTGGTTTCCTTTTGCTTACTGGCAAAGGAAGTTGTGCAAAACTTGTCTGAAGCCACTGAAACTCCTTGAATATCACTCCTAGAACTCAAAGGAAGGATTTCTCACCACCTTCTCCCCTTTTGTCACTTTCTGGCACCATTGGACCCAAGTTCTACATTTGGTCTCTTTTGGTCCCTTTTCGCTTACTGGCAAAGGAAGTTGTGCGAAACTTGTCTCTGGCCACTGAAACTTCTTGAATATCACTCCGAAGACACAAAGGAAGGCTTTCTCACCACCTTTTCCGCTTCTGGCAATTTTTGACGCCTTTGGACCCAAGTTCTAGTTTTGGTCTCTTTTGGTCCCTTTTTGCTTACTGGCAAAGGGAGACTTGCGAAACTCGTCTTAGGCCACTAAAACTCCTTGAATATCACGCCTAGGACTCAAAGGAAGGCTTTCCCACCACCTTCTCACGTTCTGGCACTTTCTGGTGCCTTTGGACCCAAGTTCCAGTTTTGGTCTCTTTTGGTTCCCTTTTGCTTACCGGCAAAGGAAGACGTGCGAAACTCGTCTCAAGCCACCGAAACTCCTTGAATATCACTCCTAGAACTCAAAGGAAGGATTTCTCACCACCTTCTCCCCTTCTGGCACTTTCTGGCGCCTTTGGACCCAAGTTCCAGTTTTGGTCTCTTTTGGTTCCCTTTTGCTTACCGGCAAAGGAAGACGTGCGAAACTCGTCTCAGGCCACTGAAACTCCTTGAATATCACTCCAAAGATACAAAGGAAGGCTTTCCCACCACCTTCTCACGTTCTGGCACTTTCTGGTGCCTTTGGACCCAATTTCTAGTTTTGGTCTCTTTTGGTCCCTTTTTGCTTACCGACAAAGGAAGTCGTCCGAAACTCGTCTCAGGCCACTGAAACTCCTTGAATATCACACCTAGGACTCAAAGGAAGGCTTTCCCACCACCTTCTCACGTTCTGGCACTTTCTGGTGCCTTTGGACCCAAGTTCCAGTTTTGGACTCTTTTAGTTCCCTTTTGCTTACCGGCAAAGGAAGGAGTGCGAAACTCGTCTCAAGCCACTGAAACTCCTTGAATATCACTCCTAGAAGTCAAAGGAAGGATTTCTCACCACCTTCTCCCCTTCTGTCACTTTCTCGCACCTTTGGACCCAAGTTCTAGTTTTGGTCTCTTTTGGTCCCTTTTTGCTTACCTGCAAAGGAAGTCGTGCGAAACTCGTCTCCGGCCACTGACACTCCTTGAATAGCACTCCAAAGACACAAAGGAAGGCTTTCCCACCACCTTTTCACGTTCTGGCACTTTCTGGTGCCTTTGGACCCAAGTTCCAATTTTGGTCTCTTTTGGTTCCCTTTTGCTTACCGGCAAAGGAAGACGTGCGAAACTCGTCTCAAGCCACTGAAACTACTTGAATATCACTCCTAGAACTCAAAGGAAGGATTTCTCACCACCTTCTCCCCTTCTGTCACTTTCTGGCACCTTTGGACCCAAGTTCAAGTTTTGGTCTCTTTTGGTCTTTTTTTGCTTACTAGCAAAGGGAGACTTGCGAAACTTGTCTCAGGCCACTAAAACTCCTTGAATATCACGCCTAGGACTCAAAGGAAGGCTTTCCCACCACCTTCTCACGTTCTGGCACTTTCTGGTGCCTTTGGACCCAAGTTCCAGTTTTAGTCTCTTTTGGTTCCCTTTTGCTTACCGGCAAAGGAAGACGTGCGAAACTCGTCTCAAGCCACTGAAACTCCTTGAATATCACTCCTAGAAATCAAAGGAAAGATTTCTCACCACCTTTTCCGCTTCTGGCACTTTCTTGCGCCTTTGGACCCAAGTTCCAGTTTTGGTCTCTTTTGGTTCCCTTCGGCTTACCGGCAAAGGAAGACGTGCGAAATTCATCTCAGGCCACTAAAACTTCTTGAATATCATGCTTAGGACTCAAAGGAAGGCTTTCCCACCACCTTCTCACGTTCTGGCACTTTCTGGTGCCTTTGGACCCAAGTTCCAGTTTTGGTCTCTTTTTGTTCCCTTTTGCTTACCGGCAAAGGAAGACATGCGAAACTCGTCTCAAGCCAGTGAAACTCCTTGATTATCACTCGTAGAACTCAAAGGAAGGATTTATCACCACCTTCTCCCCTTCTGTCACTTTCTGGCGCCTTTGGACCCAAGTTCCAGTTTTGGTCTCTTTTTGCTTACCGGCAAAGGGAGTCGTGCGAAACTTGTCTCAAGCCGCTGAAACTCCTTGAATATCACTCCTAGAACTCAAAGGAAGGATTTCTCACCACCTTCTCCCCTTCTATCACCTTCAGGCACCTTTGGACCCAAGTTCTAGTTTTGGTCTCTTTTGGTCCCTTTTTGCTTACTGGCAAAGGAAACCGTGCGAAACTCGTCTCAGGCCACTGAAACTACTTGAATATCACTCCGAAGACACAAAGGAAGGCTTTCTCACCACCTTTTCCGCTTCTGGAACTTTCGGTGCCTTTGGACCCATGTTCCTGTTTTGGTCTCTTTTGGTCCCTTTTGCTTGGGCAAAGGAGACTTGCGAAACTCGTCTCAGCCACTAAAACTCCTTGAATATCACGCCTAGGACTCAAAGGACGGCTTTCCCACCACCTTCTCACGTTCTGGCACTTTCTGGTGCCTTTGGACCCAAGTTCCAGTTTTAGTCTCTTTTGGTTCCCTTTTGCTTACCGGCAAAGGAAGACGTGCAAAACTCGTCTCAAGCCACTGAAACTCCTTGAATATCACTCTTAGAAATCAAAGGAAAGATTTCTCACCACCTTTTCCGCTTCTGGCACTTTCTTGCGCCTTTGGACCCAAGTTCCAGTTTTGATCTCTTTTGGTTCCCTTCGGCTTACCGGCAAAAGAAGACGTGCGAAACTCGTCTCAGGCCGCTGAAACTCCTTGAATATCACACCTAGGACTCAAAGGAAAGATTTCTCACCACCTTTTCCGCTTCTGTCACTTTCTGGCGCCTTTGGACCCAAGTTCCAGTTTTGGTCTCTTCTGGTTCCCTTTTGCTTACCGGCAAAGGAAGACGTGCGAAACTCGTCTCAAGCCACTGAAACTCCTTGAATATCACTCTGAAGATACAAAGGAAGGCTTTCCCACCACCTTCTCACGTTCTGGCACTTTCTGGTGCCTTTGGACGCAAGTTCCAATTTTGGTCTCTTTTGGTTCCCTTTTGCTTATCGGCAAAGGAAGACGTGCGAAACTCGTCTCAAGCCACTGAAACTCCTTATATATCACTGCTAGAACTCAAAGGAAGGTTTTCTCACCACCTTCTCCCCTTCTGTCACTTTCTGGCGCCTTTGGACCCAAGTTCCAGTTTTGGTCTCTTTTGGTCCCGTGCGAAAGTCGTCTCAGGCCGCTGAAACTCCTTTAATATCACACGTAGAACTCCAAGGAAGGATTTCCCACCACCTTCTCACGTTACGGCACTTTCGATGCCTTTGGACCCAAGTTCCAGCTTTGGTCTCTTTTGGTTCCCTTTTGCTTATCGGCAAAGGAAGATGTGCGAAACTCGTCTCAAGCCACTGAAACTCCTTGAATATCACTGCTAGAACTCAAAGGAAGGCTTTCCCACCACCTTCTCCCCTTCGTCACTTTCTCGGCACCTTTGGACCCAAGTTTTAGTTTTGGTCTCTTTTGGTCTCTTTTTGCTTATCGGCAAAGGAAGACGTGCGAAACTCGTCTTAAGCCACCGAAACTCCTTGAATATCACTCCGAAGACTCAAAGGAAGGCTTTCCCACCACCTTCTCACGTTACGGCACTTTCGGTGCCTTTGGACCCAAGTTCCAGTTTTGGTCTCTTTTGTTTCCCTTCTGCTTACCGGCAAAGGAAGACGTGCGAAACTCGTCTCGAAGCCACCGAAACTCCTTGAATGTATCTCCTAGAACTCAAAGGAAGGATTTCTCATCACCTTCTCCCCTTTTGTCACTTTCTGGCACCATTGGACCCAAGTTCTACTTTTGGTCTCTTTTGGTCCCTTTTTGCTTACTGGCAAAGGAAGTCGTGCGAAACTCGTCTCAGGCCTCTGAAACTCCTTGAATATCACACCTAGGACTCAAAGGAAGGCTTTCCCACCACCTTCTCACGTTCTGGCACTTTCTGGTGCCTTTGGACCCAAGTTCCAGTTTTGGTCTCTTTTGGTTCCCTTTTGCTTACCGGCAAAGGAAGGCATGCGAAACTCGTCTCAAGCCACTGAAACTCCTTGAATGTATCTCCTAGAACTCAAAGGAAGGATTTCTCATCACCTTCTCCCCTTTTGTCACTTTCTGGCACCACTGGACCCAAGTTCTAGTTTTGGTCTCTTTTGGTCCCTTTTTTCTTACTGGCAAAGGAAGTCGTGCGAAACTCGTCTCAGGCCACTGAAACTCCTTGAATATCACGCCTAGGACTCAAAGGAAGGCTTTCCCACCACCTTCTCACGCTCCGGCACTTTACGGTGCCTTTGGACCCAAGTTCCGCTTTGGTCTCTTTTGGTTCCCTTTTGCTTACCGGCAAAGGAAGGCATGCGAAACTCGTCTCAAGCCACTGAAACTCCTTGAATATCACTCCTAGAAGTCAAAGGAAGGATGTCTCACCACCTTCTCCCCCTTTGGCACTTTCTGGACCCTTTTGACCCACGTTCGAGTTTTGGTCTCTTTTGGTCCCTTTTTGCTTACCGGCAAAGGAAGTCGTGCGAAACTCGTCTCTGGCCACTGACACTCCTTGAATATCACTCCAAAGACACAAAAAAGGAAGGCTTTCCCACCACCTTCTCACGTTCTGGCAATTTCTGGTGCCTTTGGACCCAAGTTCCAATTTTGGTCTCTTTTGGTTCCTTTTTGCTTACTGGCAAAGGAAGACGTGCGAAACTCGTCTCAAGCCACTGAAACTCCTTGAATATCACTCCTAGAACTCAAAGGAAGGATTTCTCACCACCTTCTCCCCTTCTGTCACTTTTTGGCACCTTTGGACCCAAGTTCTAGTTCTGGTCTCTTTTGGTCCCTTTTGCTTACCTAAGAAGGAAGTCATGCGAAACTTGTCTCAGGCTACTAAAACTCCTTGAATATCACGCCTAGGACTCAAAGGAAGGCTATCCCACCACCTTCTCACGTTCTGGCACTTTCTGGTGCCTTTGGACCCAAGTTCCAGTCTTAGTCTCTTTTGGTTCCCTTTTGCTTACCGGCAAAGGAAGACGTGCGAAACTCGTCTCAAGCCACTGAAACTCCTTGAATATCACTCCTAGAAATCAAAGGAAAGATTTCAAACCACCTTTTCCGCTTCTGGCACTTTCTTGCGCCTTTGGACCCAAGTTCCAGTTTTGGTCTCTTTTGGTTCCGTTCGGCTTACCGGCAAAGGAAGACATGCGAAACTCGTCTCAGGCCACTAAAACTCCTTGAATATCACGCCTAGGACTCAAAGGAAGGCTTTCCCACCACCTTCTCACGTTCTGGCACTTTCTGGTGCCTTTGGACCAAAGTTCCAGTTTTGGTCTCTTTTTGTTCCCTTTTGCTTACCGGCAAAGGAAGACGTGCGAAACTTGTCTCAAGCCACTGAAACTCCTTGAATATCACACCTAGGACTCAAAGGAAGGCTTTTCCACCACCTTCTCACGTTCTGGCACTTTCTGGTGCCTTTGGACCCAAGTTCCAGTTTTGGTCTCTTTTGGTCCCTTTTTGCTTACCGGCAAAGGGAGTCGTGCGAAACTAGTCTCAGGCCGCTGAAACTCCTTGAATATCACTCCTAGAACTCAAAGGAAGGATTTCTCACCACGTTTTCCGCTTCTGGTACTTTCTGGCGCCTTTGGACCCAAGTTCCAGTTTTGGTCTCTTTTGGTTCCCTTTTGCTTACCGGCAAAGCAAGACGTGCGAAACTCATCTCAAGTCACTGAAACTCCTTGAATATCACTCCAAGAACTCAAAGGAAGGCTTTCCCACCACCTTCTCACGTTCTGGCACATTCTGGTGCCTTTGGACCGAAGTTCCAGTTTTGGTCTCTTTTTGTTCCCTTTTGCTTACCGGCAAAGGAAGACGTGCGAAACTTGTCTCAAGCCACTGAAACTCCTTGAATATCACTCGTAGAACTTAAAGGAAGGATTTATCACCACCTTCTCCCCTTCTGTCACTTTCTGGCGCCTTTGGACCCAAGTTCCAGTTTTGGTCTCTTTTGGTCCCTTTTTGCTTACCGGCAAAGGGAGTCGTGCGAAACTAGTCTCAGGCCGCTGAAACTCCTTGAATATCACTCCTAGAACTCAAAGGAAGGATTTCTCACCACGTTTTCCGCTTCTGGTACTTTCTGGCGCCTTTGGACCCAAGTTCCAGTTTTGGTCTCTTTTGGTTCCCTTTTGCTTACCGGCAAAGCAAGACGTGCGAAACTCATCTCAAGTCACTGAAACTCCTTGAATATCACTCCAAGAACTCAAAGGAAGGCTTTCCCACCACCTTCTCACGTTCTGGCACATTCTGGTGCCTTTGGACCGAAGTTCCAGTTTTGGTCTCTTTTTGTTCCCTTTTGCTTACCGGCAAAGGAAGACGTGCGAAACTTGTCTCAAGCCACTGAAACTCCTTGAATATCACTCGTAGAACTTAAAGGAAGGATTTATCACCACCTTCTCCCCTTCTGTCACTTTCTGGCGCCTTTGGACCCAAGTTCCAGTTTTGGTCTCTTTTGGTCCCTTTTTGCTTACCGGCAAAGGGAGTCGTGCGAAACTCGTCTCAGGCCGCTGAAACACCTTGAATATCACACCTAGAACTCAAAGGAAGGCTTTTCCACCACCTTCTCACGTTCTGGCACTTTCTGGTGCCTTTGGACCCAAGTTCCAGTTTTGGTCTCTTTTGGTCCCTTTTTGCTTACCGGCAAAGGGAGTCGTGCGAAACTCGTCTCAGGCCGCTGAAACTCCTTGAATATCACACCTAGGACTCAAAGGAAAGATTTCTCACCACCTTTTCCGCTTCTGGCACTTTCTTGTGCCTTTGGACCCAAGTTCCAGTTTTGGTCTCTTTTGGTTCCCTTTTGCTTACCGGCAAAGGAAGACGTGCGAAACTCGTCTCAAGCCACTAAAACTCCTTGAATATCACGCCTAGGACTCTGATGAGGATTTCCGTAAGCCTCTTGAATTTTGGACCTACTAGGACTAGGACGTATCTAAAGCTACAAAACTCGAAAATGGGTGATTAAAAAACGGGAGGAATATTCACGTTGTGAACCTTAATTTTGACTCAAGAATCACTTAATTTGGATTTGTATAACGCAAGATATGGATAAAATTTATTATGGGTTTAATTTGGGGGTTTGTTTGGAAGAGAATGCTATGATCCTTAAAATTCAGAATTGGGAAAAAAAAATAAAAATTGAAATTCATACCTTGTAAAGAGAATAAAAGGAAGGAAATATGATAGGGAAGGCGCCACAAACAAGGATGTTTGATAAGCCAACAAGATCGCCACAAGAACGAATGAATTCTTGATAAGATCGGAGGTTGTAAGGAAGAACCCTAGCAGAGAATAATTCTCACTATAATCTGATTTCAATCATGTATATCCTCAAAATGATTTTCAAGTGTTTTAGTACAATTCAGTTTTGGAGTTTGTCCACATGGACTTCGACATATAAAAACAAAAACTAATCCCTTTAGCACAAACATGATGTATATGTTCTAGTGGTTAAGCGAACATATTACATCCTAAGGTGCGAGGGTTCAAATCTTGTAATAGACAATAAAGCATAATAACATGTTTTTTTTTACACAAAGTACCAAAATAAATAAAAAGTCTTCAAAATTCAAATTGAAACTTTGGACTCTTCCTTCATTGTAAGTGGGCTATGCATGTGTACACTTTAGAATTAAAGTGATGGACTTCATCTGGGTATTAGGCCTCACATTGGGGTTGGGCTTCTAGCATGGTGCTCAGCATGTGTTGTAGAGATTCTTGGCCCTTCCTTGATCTAGCTCTTGTCATGGGCCCTCCTAAGCCTTGTAATGGATCTTGGACTGCTTGGGCCCGCGGTTGGTCTTGGACTTGGGTTTGGGCCTGGGCTTCACTCCTTATGTCCACATCAGACTCAAAGGAAGGCTTTCCCACCACCTTCTCACGTTCTGGCACTTTCTGGTGCCTTTGGACCCAAGTTCCAGTTTTGGTCGCTTTTGGTTCCCTTTTGCTTACCGGCAAAGGAAGCCGTGCGAAACTCATATCAAGCCACTGAAACTCCTTGAATATCACTCCTAGAACTCAAAGGAAGGATTTCTCACCACGTTTTCCGCTTCTGGCACTTTCTGGCGCCTTTGGACCCAAGTTCCAGTTTTGGTCTCTTTTGGTTCCCTTTTGCTTACCGGCAAAGCAAGACGTGCGAAACTCATCTCAAGTCACTGAAACTCCTTGAATATCACTCCAAGAACTCAAAGGAAGGCTTTCCCACCACCTTCTCACGTTCTGGCACTTTCTGGTGCCTTTGGACCGAAGTTCTAGTTTTGGTCTCTTTTTGTTCCCTTTTGCTTACCGGCAAAGGGAGTCGTGCGAAACTAGTCTCAGGCCGCTGAAACTCCTTGAATATCACTCCTAGAACTCAAAGGAAGGATTTCTCACCACCTTCTCCCCTTCTGTCACTTTCTGGCGCCTTTGGACCCAAGTTCCAGTTTTGGTCTCTTTTGGTCCCTTTTTGCTTACCGGCAAAGGGAGTCGTGCGAAACTCGTCTCAGGCCGCTGAAACTCCTTGAATATCACACCTAGGACTCAAAGGAAGGCTTTTCCACCACCTTCTCACGTTCTGGCACTTTCTGGTGCCTTTGGACCCAAGTTCCAGTTTTGGTCTCTTTTGGTCCCTTTTTGCTTACCGGCAAAGGGAGTCGTGCGAAACTCGTCTCAGGCCGCTGACACTCCTTGAATATCACACCTAGGACTCAAAGGAAAGATTTCTCACCACCTTTTCCGCTTCTGGCACTTTCTTGTGCCTTTGGACCCAAGTTCCAGTTTTGGTCTCTTTTGGTTCCCTTTTGCTTACCGGCAAAGGAAGACGTGCGAAACTCGTCTCAAGCCACTAAAACTCCTTAAATATCACGCCTAGGACTCTGATGAGGATTTCCGTAAGCCTCTTGAATTTCGGACCTACTAGGACTAGGACGTATCTAAAGCTACAAAACTCGAAAATGGGTGATTAAAAAACGGGAGGAATATTCACGTTGTGAACCTTAATTTTGACTCAAGAATCACTTAATTTGGATTTGTATAACGCAAGATATGGATAAAATTTATTATGGGTTTAATTTGGGGGTTTGTTTGGAAGAGAATGCTATGATCCTTAAAATTCAGAATTGGGAAAAAAAAATAAAAATTGAAATTCATACCTTGTAAAGAGAATAAAAGGAAGGAAATATGATAGGGAAGGCGCCACAAACAAGGATGTTTGATAAGCCAACAAGATCGCCACAAGAACGAATGAATTCTTGATAAGATCGGAGGTTGTAAGGAAGAACCCTAGCAGAGAATAATTCTCACTATAATCTGATTTCAATCATGTATATCCTCAAAATGATTTTCAAGTGTTTTAGTACAATTCAGTTTTGGAGTTTGTCCACATGGACTTCGACATATAAAAACAAAAACTAATCCCTTTAGCACAAACATGATGTATATGTTCTAGTGGTTAAGCGAACATATTACATCCTAAGGTGCGAGGGTTCAAATCTTGTAATAGACAATAAAGCATAATAACATGTTTTTTTTTACACAAAGTACCAAAATAAATAAAAAGTCTTCAAAATTCAAATTGAAACTTTGGACTCTTCCTTCATTGTAAGTGGGCTATGGATGTGTACACTTTAGAATTAAAGTGATGGACTTCATCTGGGTATTAGGCCTCACATTGGGGTTGGGCTTCTAGCATGGTGCTCAGCATGTGTTGTAGAGATTCTTGGCCCTTCCTTGATCTAGCTCTTGTCATGGGCCCTCCTAAGCCTTGTAATGGATCTTGGACTGCTTGGGCCCGCGGTTGGTCTTGGACTAGGGTTTTGGCCTGGGCTTCACTCCTTATGTCCACATCAGACTCAAAGGAAGGCTTTCCCACCACCTTCTCACGTTCTGGCACTTTCTGGTGCCTTTGGACCCAAGTTCCAGTTTTGGTCGCTTTTGGTTCCCTTTTGCTTACCGGCAAAGGAAGCCGTGCGAAACTCATCTCAAGCCACTGAAACTCCTTGAATATCACTCCTAGAACTCAAAGGAAGGATTTCTCACCACGTTTTCCGCTTCTGGCACTTTCTGGCGCCTTTGGACCCAAGTTCCAGTTTTGGTCTCTTTTGGTTCCCTTTTGCTTACCGGCAAAGCAAGACGTGCGAAACTCATCTCAAGTCACTGAAACTCCTTGAATATCACTCCAAGAACTCAAAGGAAGGATTTCTCACCACCTTCTCCCCTTCTGTCACTTTCTGGCACCTTTGGACCTAAGTTCTAGTTTTGGTCTCTTTTGGTCCCTTTTTGCTTACCGGCAAAGGGTGACTTGCGAAACTCGTCTCAATCCACTAAAACTCTTTGAATATCACGCCTAGGACTCAAACGAAGGCTTTCCCACCACCTTCTCACGTTTTGGCACTTTCTGGTGCCTTTGGACCCAAGTTCCAGTTTTAGTTTCTTTTGGTTCCCTTTTGCTTACTGGCAAAGGAAGACGTGCGAAACTCGTCTCAGGCCACTAAAACTCCTTGAGTATCATGCCTAGGACTCAAAGGAAGGCTTTCCCACCACCTTCTCACGTTCTGGCACTTTCTGGTGCCTTTGGACCCAAGTTCCAGTTTTGATCTCTTTTGGTTCCCTTTTGCTTACCGGTAAACGAAGACGTGCGAAACTTGTCTCAAGCCACTGACACACCTTGAATATCACTCCTAGAACTCAAAGGAAGAATTTCTCACCACCTTCTCCCCTTCTGGCACTTTTTGGCACCTTTGGACCCAAGTTCTAGTTTTGGTCTCTTTTGGTCCCTTTTTCCTTACTGGCAAAGGGTGACTTGCGAAACTCATCTCAATCCACTAAAACTCATTGAATATCACGCCTAGGACTCACAGGAAGGCTTTCCCACCACCTTCTCACGTTCTGGCACTTTCTGGTGCCTTTGGACCCAAGTTCCAGTTTTGGTCTCTTTTGGTTCCATTTTGCATACCGGCAAAGGAAGACGTGCGAAACTCGTCTGAAGCCACTGAAACTTCTTGAATATCACTCCTAGAACTCAAAGGAAGGATTTCTCACCACCTTCTCCCCTTCTGTCACTTTCAGGCACCTTTGGACCCAAGTTCTAGTTTTGGTCTCTTTTGGTTTCTTTTTGCTTACTGGCAAAGGAAGTCGTGCGAAACTCGTCTCAGGCCACTGAAACTCCTTGAATATCACTCCGAAGACACAAAGGAAGGCTTTCTCACCACCTTTTCCGCTTCTGGCACTTTTTGGCACCTTTGAACCCATGTTCCAATTTTGGTCTCTTTTTGCTTACTTGCAAAGGGAGACTTACGAAACTCGTCTCAGGCTACTAAAACTCCTTGAATATCACGCCTAGGACTCAAAGGATGGCTTTCCCACCACCTTCTCACGTTCTGCCACTTTCTGGTGCCTTTGGACCCAAGTTCCAGTTTTGGTCTCTTTTGGTTTCCTTTTGCTTACCGGCAAAGGAAGACGTGCGAAACTCATCTCAAGCCACTGAAACTCCTTGAATATCACTCCTAGAACTCAAAGGAAGGATTTCTCACCACCTTTTCCGCTTCTGGCACTTTCTGGCGCCTTTAGACCCAAGTTCCAGTTTTGGTCTCTTTTGGTTCCCTTTTGCTTACCGGCAAAGGAAGACGTGCGAAACTCGTCTTAAGCCACTGAAACTCCTTGAATATCACTCCTAGAACTCAAAGGAAGGATTTCACACCACCTTCTCCCCTTCTGTCACTTTCTGGCACCTTTGGACCCAAGTTCTAGTTTTGGTCTCTTTTGGTCCCTCTTTCCTTACTAGCAAAGGGTGACTTGCGAAACTCATCTTAATCCACTAAAACTCTTTGAATATCACGCCTAGGACTCAAAGGAAGGCTTTCCCACCACCTTCTCACGTTCTTGCACTTTCTGGTGCCTTTGGACCCAAGTTCCAGTTTTGATCTCTTTTGGTTCCCTTTTGCTTACCGGTAAACGAAGACATGCGAAACTTGTCTCAAGCCACTGAAACACCTTGAATATCACTCCTAGAACTCAAAGGAAGAATTTCTCACCACCTTCTCCCCTTCTGTCACTTTTTGGCACCTTTGGACCCAAGTTCTAGTTTTGGTCTCTTTTGGTCCCTTTTTCCTTACTGGCAAAGGGTGACTTGCGAAACTCGTCTCAATCCACTAAAACTCATTGAATATCACGCCTAGGACTCACAGGAAGGCTTTCCCACCACCTTTTCACGTTCTGGCACTTTCTGGTGCCTTTGGACCCAAGTTCCAGTTTTGGTCTCTTTTGGTTCCATTTTGCATACCGGCAAAGGAAGACATGCGAAACTCGTCTGAAGCCACTGAAACTCCTTCAATATCACTCCTAGAACTCAAAGGAAGGATTTCTCACCACCTTCTCACGTTCTGTCACTTTCAGGCACCTTTGGACCCAAGTTCTAGTTTTGGTCTCTTTTGGTCCCTTTTTGCTTACTGGCAAAGGAAACCGTGCGAAACTCGTCTCAAGCCACTGAAACTCCTTGAATATCACTCCGAAGACACAAAGGAAGGCTTTCTCACCACCTTTTCCGCTTCTGGCACTTTCTGGCGCCTTTGGACGCATGTTCCAGTTTTGGTCTCTTTTTGCTTACTTGCAAAGGAAGACTTGCGAAACTCGTCTCAGGCTACTAAAACTCCTTGAATATCACGCCTAGGACTCAAAGGATGGCTTTCCCACCACCTTCTCACGTTCGGCACTTTCGGTGCCTTTGGACCCAAGTTCCGCTTTTGATCTCTTTTGGTTCCCTTTTGCTTACCAAAGAAAGGAAGACGTGCGAAACTCATCTCAAGCCACCGAAACTCTTTGAATATCACGCCTAGGACTCAAAGGAAGGCTTTCCCACCACCTTCTCCCCTTCGTCACTTTTTGGCACCATTGGACCCAAGTTCTAGTTTTGGTCTCTTTTGGTCCCTCTTTCCTTATCGGCAAAGGGTGACTTGCGAAACTCATCCGAATCCACTAAAACTCTTTGAATATCACGCCTAGGACTCAAAGGAAGGCTATCCCACCACCTTCTCACGTTACGGCACTTTCTCGGTGCCTTTGGACCCAAGTTCCGCCTTAGTCTCTTTTGGTTCCCTTTTGCTTACCTAAGCAAAGGAAGACGTGCGAAACTCGTCTCAAGCCACCGAAACTCCTTGAATATCACTCCTAGAAATCAAAGGAAAGATTTCAAACCACCTTTTCCGCTTCGGCACTTTCTTGCGCCTTTGGACCCAAGTTCCGCTTTGGTCTCTTTTGGTTCCGTTCGCCATCGGCAAAGGAAGACATGCGAAACTCGTCTCAGGCCACTAAAACTCCTTGAATATCACGCCTAGGACTCAAAGGAAGGCTTTCCCACCACCTTCTCACGTTCTGGCACTTTCTGGTGCCTTTGGACCAAAGTTCCAGTTTTGGTCACTTTTTGTTCCGTTTTGCTTACCGGCAAAGGAAGACGTGCGAAACTTGTCTCAAGCCACTGAAACTCCTTGAATATCACACCTAGGACTCAAAGGAAGGCTTTTCCACCACCTTCTCACGTTCTGGCACTTTCTGGTGCCTTTGGACCCAAGTTCCAGTTTTGGTCTCTTTTGGTTCCCTTTTGCTTACCGGCAAAGGAAGCCGTGCGAAACTCATCTCAAGCCACTGAAACTCCTTGAATATCACTCCTAGAACTCAAAGGAAGGATTTCTCACCACGTTTTCCGCTTCTGGCACTTTCTGGCGCCTTTGGACCCAAGTTCCAGTTTTGGTCTCTTTTGGTTCCCTTTTGCTTACCGGCAAAGCAAGACGTGAGGAGCTCATCTCAAGTCACTGAAACTCGATGAATATCACTCCAAGAACTCAAAGGAAGGATTTCTCACCACCTTCTCCCCTTCTGTCACTTTCTGGCACCTTTGGACCTAAGTTCTAGTTTTGGTCTCTTTTGGTCCCTTTTTGCTTACCGGCAAAGGGTGACTTGCGAAACTCGTCTCAATCCACTAAAACTCTTTGAATATCACGCCTAGGACTCAAACGAAGGCTTTCCCACCACCTTCTCACGTTTTGGCACTTTCTGGTGCCTTTGGACCCAAGTTCCAGTTTTAGTTTCTTTTGGTTCCCTTTTGCTTACTGGCAAAGGAAGACGTGCGAAACTCGTCTCAGGCCACTAAAACTCCTTGAGTATCATGCCTAGGACTCAAAGGAAGGCTTTCCCACCACCTTCTCACGTTCTGGCACTTTCTGGTGCCTTTGGACCCAAGTTCCAGTTTTGATCTCTTTTGGTTCCCTTTTGCTTACCGGTAAACGAAGACGTGCGAAACTTGTCTCAAGCCACTGACACACCTTGAATATCACTCCTAGAACTCAAAGGAAGAATTTCTCACCACCTTCTCCCCTTCTGTCACTTTTTGGCACCTTTGGACCCAAGTTCTAGTTTTGGTCTCTTTTGGTCCCTTTTTCCTTACTGGCAAAGGGTGACTTGCGAAACTCATCTCAATCCACTAAAACTCATTGAATATCACGCCTAGGACTCACAGGAAGGCTTTCCCACCACCTTCTCACGTTCTGGCACTTTCTGGTGCCTTTGGACCCAAGTTCCAGTTTTGGTCTCTTGTGGTTCCATTTTGCATACCGGCAAAGGAAGACGTGCGAAACTCGTCTGAAGCCACTGAAACTTCTTGAATATCACTCCTAGAACTCAAAGGAAGGATTTCTCACCACCTTCTCCCCTTCTGTCACTTTCAGGCACCTTTGGACCCAAGTTCTAGTTTTGGTCTCTTTTGGTCCCTTTTTGCTTACTGGCAAAGGAAGTCGTGCGAAACTCGTCTCAGGCCACTGAAACTCCTTGAATATCACTCCGAAGACACAAAGGAAGGCTTTCCCACCACCTTCTCACGTTCTGGCACTTTCTGGTGCCTTTGGACCCAAGTTCCAGTTTTGGTCTCTTTTGGTTTCCTTTTGCTTACCGGCAAAGGAAGACGTGCGAAACTCATCTCAAGCCACTGAAACTCCTTGAATATCACTCCTAGAACTCAAAGGAAGAATTTCTCACCACCTTCTCCCCTTCTGTCACTTTTTGGCACCTTTGGACCCAAGTTCTAGTTTTGGTCTCTTTTGGTCCCTTTTTCCTTACTGGCAAAGGGTGACTTGCGAAACTCATCTGAATCCACTAAAACTCTTTGAATATCACGCCGAAACTCCTTGAATATCACTCCTAAAACTCAAAGGAAGGATTTCTCACCACCTTCTCACGTTCTGGCACTTTCTGGCGCCTTTGGACCCAAGTTCCAGTTTTGGTCTCTTTTGGTTCCCTTTTGCTTACTGGCAAAGGAAGACGTGCGAAACTCGTCTCAGGCCACTAAAACTCCTTGAGTATCATGCCTAGGACTCAAAGGAAGGCTTTCCCACCACCTTCTCACGTTCTGGCACTTTCTGGTGCCTTTGGACCCAAGTTCCAGTTTTGATCTCTTTTGGTTCCCTTTTGCTTACCGGTAAACGAAGACGTGCGAAACTTGTCTCAAGCCACTGACACACCTTGAATATCACTCCTAGAACTCAAAGGAAGAATTTCTCACCACCTTCTCCCCTTCTGTCACTTTTTGGCACCTTTGGACCCAAGTTCTAGTTTTGGTCTCTTTTGGTCCCTTTTTCCTTACTGGCAAAGGGTGACTTGCGAAACTCATCTCAATCCACTAAAACTCATTGAATATCACGCCTAGGACTCACAGGAAGGCTTTCCCACCACCTTCTCACGTTCTGGCACTTTCTGGTGCCTTTGGACCCAAGTTCCAGTTTTGGTCTCTTTTGGTTCCATTTTGCATACCGGCAAAGGAAGACGTGCGAAACTCGTCTGAAGCCACTGAAACTTCTTGAATATCACTCCTAGAACTCAAAGGAAGGATTTCTCACCACCTTCTCCCCTTCTGTCACTTTCAGGCACCTTTGGACCCAAGTTCTAGTTTTGGTCTCTTTTGGTCCCTTTTTGCTTACTGGCAAAGGAAGTCGTGCGAAACTCGTCTCAGGCCACTGAAACTCCTTGAATATCACTCCGAAGACACAAAGGAAGGCTTTCCCACCACCTTCTCACGTTCTGGCACTTTCTGGTGCCTTTGGACCCAAGTTCCAGTTTTGGTCTCTTTTGGTTTCCTTTTGCTTACCGGCAAAGGAAGACGTGCGAAACTCATCTCAAGCCACTGAAACTCCTTGAATATCACTCCTAGAACTCAAAGGAAGAATTTCTCACCACCTTCTCCCCTTCTGTCACTTTTTGGCACCTTTGGACCCAAGTTCTAGTTTTGGTCTCTTTTGGTCCCTTTTTCCTTACTGGCAAAGGGTGACTTGCGAAACTCATCTGAATCCACTAAAACTCTTTGAATATCACGCCTAGGACTCAAGGGAAGGCTTTCCCACCACCTTCTCACGTTCTGGCACTTTCTGGTGCCTTTGGACCCAAGTTCCAGTTTTGGTCTCTTTTGGTTCCCTTTTGCTTACCGGCAAAGGGAGTCGTGCGAAACTAGTCTCAGGCCGCTGAAACTCCTTGAATATCACTCCTAAAACTCAAAGGAAGGATTTCTCACCACCTTCTCCCCTTCTGTCACTTTCTGGCGCCTTTGGACCCAAGTTCCAGTTTTGGTCTCTTTTGGTCCCTTTTTGCTTACCGGCAAAGGGAGTCGTGCGAAACTCGTCTCAGGCCGCTGAAACTCCTTGAATATCACACCTAGGACTCAAAGGAAGGCTTTTCCACCACCTTCTCACGTTCTGGCACTTTCTGGTGCCTTTGGACCCAAGTTCCAGTTTTGGTCTCTTTTGGTCCCTTTTTGCTTACCGGCAAAGGGAGTCGTGCGAAACTCGTCTCAGGCCGCTGACACTCCTTGAATATCACACCTAGGACTCAAAGGAAAGATTTCTCACCACCTTTTCCGCTTCTGGCACTTTCTTGTGCCTTTGGACCCAAGTTCCAGTTTTGGTCTCTTTTGGTTCCCTTTTGCTTACCGGCAAAGGAAGACGTGCGAAACTCGTCTCAAGCCACTAAAACTCCTTAAATATCACGCCTAGGACTCTGATGAGGATTTCCGTAAGCCTCTTGAATTTCGGACCTACTAGGACTAGGACGTATCTAAAGCTACAAAACTCGAAAATGGGTGATTAAAAAACGGGAGGAATATTCACGTTGTGAACCTTAATTTTGACTCAAGAATCACTTAATTTGGATTTGTATAACGCAAGATATGGATAAAATTTATTATGGGTTTAATTTGGGGGTTTGTTTGGAAGAGAATGCTATGATCCTTAAAATTCAGAATTGGGAAAAAAATAAAAATTGAAATTCATACCTTGTAAAGAGAATAAAAGGAAGGAAATATGATAGGGAAGGCGCCACAAACAAGGATGTTTGATAAGCCAACAAGATCGCCACAAGAACGAATGAATTCTTGATAAGATCGGAGGTTGTAAGGAAGAACCCTAGCAGAGAATAATTCTCACTATAATCTGATTTCAATCATGTATATCCTCAAAATGATTTTCAAGTGTTTTAGTACAATTCAGTTTTGGAGTTTGTCCACATGGACTTCGACATATAAAAACAAAAACTAATCCCTTTAGCACAAACATGATGTATATGTTCTAGTGGTTAAGCGAACATATTACATCCTAAGGTGCGAGGGTTCAAATCTTGTAATAGACAATAAAGCATAATAACATGTTTTTTTTTTACACAAAGTACCAAAATAAATAAAAAGTCTTCAAAATTCAAATTGAAACTTTGGACTCTTCCTTCATTGTAAGTGGGCTATGGATGTGTACACTTTAGAATTAAAGTGATGGACTTCATCTGGGTATTAGGCCTCACATTGGGGTTGGGCTTCTAGCATGGTGCTCAGCATGTGTTGTAGAGATTCTTGGCCCTTCCTTGATCTAGCTCTTGTCATGGGCCCTCCTAAGCCTTGTAATGGATCTTGGACTGCTTGGGCCCGCGGTTGGTCTTGGACTAGGGTTTTGGCCTGGGCTTCACTCCTTATGTCCACATCAGACTCAAAGGAAGGCTTTCCCACCACCTTCTCACGTTCTGGCACTTTCTGGTGCCTTTGGACCCAAGTTCCAGTTTTGGTCGCTTTTGGTTCCCTTTTGCTTACCGGCAAAGGAAGCCGTGCGAAACTCATCTCAAGCCACTGAAACTCCTTGAATATCACTCCTAGAACTCAAAGGAAGGATTTCTCACCATGTTTTCCGCTTCTGGCACTTTCTGGCGCCTTTGGACCCAAGTTCCAGTTTTGGTCTCTTTTGGTTCCCTTTTGCTTACCGGCAAAGCAAGACGTGCGAAACTCATCTCAAGTCACTGAAACTCCTTGAATATCACTCCTAGAACTCAAAGGAAGGATTTCTCACCACCTTCTCCCCTTCTGTCACTTTCTGGCACCTTTGGACCTAAGTTCTAGTTTTGGTCTCTTTTGGTCCCTTTTTGCTTACCGGCAAAGGGTGACTTGCGAAACTCGTCTCAATCCACTAAAACTCTTTGAATATCACGCCTAGGACTCAAACAAAGGCTTTCCCACCACCTTCTCACGTTTTGGCACTTTCTGGTGCCTTTGGACCCAAGTTCCAGTTTTAGTTTCTTTTGGTTCCCTTTTGCTTACTGGCAAAGGAAGACGTGCGAAACTCGTCTCAGGCCACTAAAACTCCTTGAGTATCATGCCTAGGACTCAAAGGAAGGCTTTCCCACCACCTTCTCACGTTCTGGCACTTTCTGGTGCCTTTGGACCCAAGTTCCAGTTTTGATCTCTTTTGGTTCCCTTTTGCTTACCGGTAAACGAAGACGTGCGAAACTTGTCTCAAGCCACTGACACACCTTGAATATCACTCCTAGAACTCAAAGGAAGAATTTCTCACCACCTTCTCCCCTTCTGGCACTTTTTGGCACCTTTGGACCCAAGTTCTAGTTTTGGTCTCTTTTGGTCCCTTTTTCCTTACTGGCAAAGGGTGACTTGCGAAACTCATCTCAATCCACTAAAACTCATTGAATATCACGCCTAGGACTCACAGGAAGGCTTTCCCACCACCTTCTCACGTTCTGGCACTTTCTGGTGCCTTTGGACCCAAGTTCCAGTTTTGGTCTCTTTTGGTTCCATTTTGCATACCGGCAAAGGAAGACGTGCGAAACTCGTCTGAAGCCACTGAAACTTCTTGAATATCACTCCTAGAACTCAAAGGAAGGATTTCTCACCACCTTCTCCCCTTCGTCACTTTCAGTGCACCTTTGGACCCAAGTTCTAGTTTTGGTCTCTTTTGGTCCCTTTTTGCTTACCGGCAAAGGAAGTCGTGCGAAACTCGTCTCAGGCCACTGAAACTCCTTGAATATCACTCCGAAGACACAAAGGAAGGCTTTCTCACCACCTTTTCCGCTTCTGGCACTTTTTGACACCTTTGAACCCATGTTCCAGTTTTGGTCTCTTTTTGCTTACTTGCAAAGGGAGACTTACGAAACTCGTCTCAGGCTACTAAAACTCCTTGAATATCACGCCTAGGACTCAAAGGATGGCTTTCCCACCACCTTCTCACGTTACGCCACTTTCTCGGTGCCTTTGGACCCAAGTTCCGCTTTGGTCTCTTTTGGTTTCCTTTTGCTTACCGGCAAAGGAAGACGTGCGAAACTCATCTCAAGCCACTGAAACTCCTTGAATATCACTCCTAGAACTCAAAGGAAGGATTTCTCACCACCTTTTCCGCTTCTGGCACTTTCTGGCGCCTTTAGACCCAAGTTCCAGTTTTGGTCTCTTTTGGTTCCCTTTTGCTTACCGGCAAAGGAAGACGTGCGAAACTCGTCTTAAGCCACTGAAACTCCTTGAATATCACTCCTAGAACTCAAAGGAAGGATTTCACACCACCTTCTCCCCTTCTGTCACTTTCTGGCACCTTTGGACCCAAGTTCTAGTTTTGGTCTCTTTTGGTCCCTCTTTCCTTACTAGCAAAGGGTGACTTGCGAAACTCATCTTAATCCACTAAAACTCTTTGAATATCACGCCTAGGACTCAAAGGAAGGCTTTCCCACCACCTTCTCACGTTCTTGCACTTTCTGGTGCCTTTGGACCCAAGTTCCAGTTTTGATCTCTTTTGGTTCCCTTTTGCTTACCGGTAAACGAAGACATGCGAAACTTGTCTCAAGCCACTGAAACACCTTGAATATCACTCCTAGAACTCAAAGGAAGAATTTCTCACCACCTTCTCCCCTTCTGTCACTTTTTGGCACCTTTGGACCCAAGTTCTAGTTTTGGTCCCTTTTTCCTTACTGGCAAAGGGTGACTTGCGAAACTCGTCTCAATCCACTAAAACTCATTGAATATCACGCCTAGGAGTCACAGGAAGGCTTTCCCACCACCTTTTCACGTTCTGGCACTTTCTGGTGCCTTTGGACCCAAGTTCCAGTTTTGGTCTCTTTTGGTTCCATTTTGCATACCGGCAAAGGAAGACATGCGAAACTCGTCTGAAGCCACTGAAACTCCTTCAATATCACTCCTAGAACTCAAAGGAAGGATTTCTCACCACCTTCTCACGTTCTGTCACTTTCAGGCACCTTTGGACCCAAGTTCTAGTTTTGGTCTCTTTTGGTCCCTTTTTGCTTACTGGCAAAGGAAACCGTGCGAAACTTCGTCTCAAGCCACCGAAACTCCTTGAATATCACTCCGAAGACACAAAGGAAGGCTTTCTCACCACCTTTTCCGCTTCTGGCACTTTCTGGCGCCTTTGGACGCATGTTCCAGTTTTGGTCTCTTTTTGCTTACTTGCAAAGGAAGACTTGCGAAACTCGTCTCAGGCTACTAAAACTCCTTGAATATCACGCCTAGGACTTAAAGGATGGCTTTCCCACCACCTTCTCACGTTCTGGCACTTTCTGGTGCCTTTGGACCCAAGTTCCAGTTTTGATCTCTTTTGGTTCCCTTTTGCTTACCAAAGAAAGGAAGACGTGCGAAACTCATCTCAAGCCACTGAAACTCTTTGAATATCACGCCTAGGACTCAAAGGAAGGCTTTCCCACCACCTTCTCCCCTTCTGTCACTTTTTGGCACCTTTGGACCCAAGTTCTAGTTTTGGTCTCTTTTGGTCCCTCTTTCCTTACTGGCAAAGGGTGACTTGCGAAACTCATCTGAATCCACTAAAACTCTTTGAATATCACGCCTAGGACTCAAAGGAAGGCTATCCCACCACCTTCTCACGTTCTGGCACTTTCTGGTGCCTTTGGACCCAAGTTCCAGTCTTAGTCTCTTTTGGTTCCCTTTTGCTTATCGGCAAAGGAAGACGTGCGAAACTCGTCTCAAGCCACTGAAACTCCTTGAATATCACTCCTAGAAATCAAAGGAAAGATTTCAAACCACCTTTTCCGCTTCTGGCACTTTCTTGCGCCTTTGGACCCAAGTTCCAGTTTTGGTCTCTTTTGGTTCCGTTCGGCTTACCGGCAAAGGAAGACATGCGAAACTCGTCTCAGGCCACTAAAACTCCTTGAATATCACGCCTAGGACTCAAAGGAAGGCTTTCCCACCACCTTCTCACGTTCGGCACTTTCGGTGCCTTTGGACCAAAGTTCCGCTTTGGTCACTTTTTGTTCCGTTTTGCTTACCGGCAAAGGAAGACGTGCGAAACTTGTCTCAAGCCACTGAAACTCCTTGAATATCACACCTAGGACTCAAAGGAAGGCTTTTCCACCACCTTCTCACGTTCTGCCACTTTCTGGTGCCTTTGGACCCAAGTTCCAGTTTTGGTCTCTTTTGGTCCCTTTTTGCTTACCGGCAAAGGGAGTCGTGCGAAACTAGTCTCAGGCCGCTGAAACTCCTTGAATATCACTCCTAGAACTCAAAGGAAGGATTTCTCACCACGTTTTCCGCTTCTGGTACTTTCTGGCGCCTTTGGACCCAAGTTCCAGTTTTGGTCTCTTTTGGTTCCCTTTTGCTTACCGGCAAAGCAAGACGTGCGAAACTCATCTCAAGTCACTGAAACTCCTTGAATATCACTCCAAGAACTCAAAGGAAGGCTTTCCCACCACCTTCTCACGTTCTGCCACTTTCTGGTGCCTTTGGACCCAAGTTCCAGTTTTGGTCTCTTTTGGTTTCCTTTTGCTTACCGGCAAAGGAAGACGTGTGAAACTCATCTCAAGCCACTGAAACTCCTTGAATATCACTCCTAGAACTCAAAGGAAGGATTTCTCACCACCTTTTCCGCTTCTGGCACTTTCTGGCGCCTTTAGACCTAAGTTCCAGTTTTGGTCTCTTTTGGTTCCCTTTTGCTTACCGGCAAAGGAAGACGTGCGAAACTCGTCTTAAGCCACTGAAACTCCTTGAATATCACTCCTAGAACTCAAAGGAAGGATTTCACACCACCTTCTCCCCTTCTGTCACTTTCTGGCACCTTTGGACCCAAGTTCTAGTTTTGGTCTCTTTTGGTCCCTCTTTCCTTACTAGCAAAGGGTGACTTGCGAAACTCATCTGAATCCACTAAAACTCTTTGAATATCACGCCTAGGACTCAAAGGAAGGCTTTCCCACCACCTTCTCACGTTCTTGCACTTTCTGGTGCCTTTGGACCCAAGTTCCAGTTTTGATCTCTTTTGGTTCCCTTTTGCTTACCGGTAAACGAAGACGTGCGACACTTGTCTCAAGCCACTGACACACCTTGAATATCACTCCTAGAACTCAAAGGAAGAATTTCTCACCACCTTCTCCCCTTCTGTCACTT
The DNA here is from genome assembly GCA_024086825.1 of Abrus pulchellus subsp. cantoniensis. Taxonomy (NCBI): domain Eukaryota; kingdom Viridiplantae; phylum Streptophyta; class Magnoliopsida; order Fabales; family Fabaceae; genus Abrus; species Abrus pulchellus. Next base: position 19,097,395 of record CM044053.1, on the reverse strand, counting down.
TTTGGCACCTTTGGACCCAAGTTCTAGTTTTGGTCTCTTTTGGTCCCTTTTTCCTTACTGGCAAAGGGTGACTTGCGAAACTCATCTCAATCCACTAAAACTCATTGAATATCACGCCTAGGACTCACAGGAAGGCTTTCCCACCACCTTCTCACGTTCTGGCACTTTCTGGTGCCTTTGGACCCAAGTTCCAGTTTTGGTCTCTTTTGGTTCCATTTTGCATACCGGCAAAGGAAGACGTGCGAAACTCGTCTGAAGCCACTGAAACTTCTTGAATATCACTCCTAGAACTCAAAGGAAGGATTTCTCACCACCTTCTCCCCTTCTGTCACTTTCAGGCACCTTTGGACCCAAGTTCTAGTTTTGGTCTCTTTTGGTCCCTTTTTGCTTACTGGCAAAGGAAGTCGTGCGAAACTCGTCTCAGGCCACTGAAACTCCTTGAATATCACTCCGAAGACACAAAGGAAGGCTTTCTCACCACCTTTTCCGCTTCTGGCACTTTTTGGCACCTTTGAACCCATGTTCCAGTTTTGGTCTCTTTTTGCTTACTTGCAAAGGGAGACTTACGAAACTCGTCTCAGGCTACTAAAACTCCTTGAATATCACGCCTAGGACTCAAAGGATGGCTTTCCCACCACCTTCTCACGTTCTGCCACTTTCGGTGCCTTTGGACCCAAGTTCCAGTTTTGGTCTCTTTTGGTTTCCTTTTGCTTACCGGCAAAGGAAGACGTGCGAAACTCATCTCAAGCCACTGAAACTCCTTGAATATCACTCCTAGAACTCAAAGGAAGGATTTCTCACCACCTTTTCCGCTTCTGGCACTTTCTGGCGCCTTTAGACCCAAGTTCCAGATTTGGTCTCTTTTGGTTCCCTTTTGCTTACCGGCAAAGGAAGACGTGCGAAACTCGTCTTAAGCCACTGAAACTCCTTGAATATCACTCCTAGAACTTAAAGGAAGGATTTCACACCACCTTCTCCCCTTCGTCACTTTACGGCACCTTTGGACCCAAGTTCTAGTTTTGGTCTCTTTTGGTCCCTCTTTCCTTACTAGCAAAGGGTGACTTGCGAAACTCATCTGAATCCACTAAAACTCTTTGAATATCACGCCTAGGACTCAAAGGAAGGCTTTCCCACCACCTTCTCACGTTCTTGCACTTTCTGGTGCCTTTGGACCCAAGTTCCGCTTTGATCTCTTTTGGTTCCCTTTTGCTTACCGGTAAACGAAGACATGCGAAACTTGTCTCAAGCCACTGAAACACCTTGAATATCACTCCTAGAACTCAAAGGAAGAATTTCTCACCACCTTCTCCCCTTCTGTCACTTTTTGGCACCTTTGGACCCAAGTTCTAGTTTTGGTCTCTTTTGGTCCCTTTTTCCTTACTGGCAAAGGGTGACTTGCGAAACTCGTCTCAATCCACTAAAACTCATTGAATATCACGCCTAGGACTCACAGGAAGGCTTTCCCACCACCTTTTCACGTTCTGGCACTTTCTGGTGCCTTTGGACCCAAGTTCCAGTTTTGGTCTCTTTTGGTTCCATTTTGCATACCGGCAAAGGAAGACATGCAAAACTCGTCTGAAGCCACTGAAACTCCTTCAATATCACTCCTAGAACTCAAAGGAAGGATTTCTCACCACCTTCTCACGTTTTGTCACTTTCAGGCACCTTTGGACCCAAGTTCTAGTTTTGGTCTCTTTTGGTCCCTTTTTGCTTACTGGCAAAGGAAACCGTGCGAAACTCGTCTCAAGCCACTGAAACTCCTTGAATATCACTCCGAAGACACAAAGGAAGGCTTTCTCACCACCTTTTCCGCTTCTGGCACTTTCTGGCGCCTTTGGACGCATGTTCTAGTTTTGGTCTCTTTTTGCTTACTTGCAAAGGGAGACTTGCGAAACTCGTCTCAGGCTACTAAAACTCCTTGAATATCACGCCTAGGACTCAAAGGATGGCTTTCCCACCACCTTCTCACGTTCTGGCACTTTCTGGTGCCTTTGGACCCAAGTTCCAGTTTGGTCTCTTTTGGTTCCCTTTTGCTTACCAGCAAAGGAAGACGTGCGAAACTCATCTCAAGCCACTGAAACTCTTTGAATATCACGCCTAGGACTCAAAGGAAGGCTTTCCCACCACCTTCTCCCCTTCTGTCACTTTTTGGCACCTTTGGACCCAAGTTCTAGTTTTGGTCTCTTTTGGTCCCTCTTTCCTTATTGGCAAAGGGTGACTTGCGAAACTCATCTGAATCCACTAAAACTCTTTGAATATCACGCCTAGGACTCAAAGGAAGGCTATCCCACCACCTTCTCACGTTCTGGCACTTTCTGGTGCCTTTGGACCCAAGTTCCAGTCTTAGTCTCTTTTGGTTCCCTTTTGCTTACCGGCAAAGGAAGACGTGCGAAACTCGTCTCAAGCCACTGAAACTCCTTGAATATCACTCCTAGAAATCAAAGGAAAGATTTCAAACCACCTTTTCCGCTTCTGGCACTTTCTTGCGCCTTTGGACCCAAGTTCCAGTTTTGGTCTCTTTTGGTTCCGTTCGGCTTACCGGCAAAGGAAGACATGCGAAACTCGTCTCAGGCCACTAAAACTCCTTGAATATCACGCCTAGGACTCAAAGGAAGGCTTTCCCACCACTTCTCACGTTCTGGCACTTTCTGGTGCCTTTGGACCAAAGTTCCAGTTTTGGTCTCTTTTTGTTCCGTTTTGCTTACCGGCAAAGGAAGACGTGCGAAACTTGTCTCAAGCCACTGAAACTCCTTGAATATCACACCTAGGACTCAAAGGAAGGCTTTTCCACCACCTTCTCACGTTCTGGCACTTTCTGGTGCCTTTGGACCCAAGTTCCAGTTTTGGTCTCTTTTGGTCCCTTTTTGCTTACCGGCAAAGGGAGTCGTGCGAAACTAGTCTCAGGCCGCTGAAACTCCTTGAATATCACTCCTAGAACTCAAAGGAAGGATTTCTCACCACGTTTTCCGCTTCTGGTACTTTCTGGCGCCTTTGGACCCAAGTTCCAGTTTTGGTCTCTTTTGGTTCCCTTTTGCTTACCGGCAAAGCAAGACGTGCGAAACTCATCTCAAGTCACTGAAACTCCTTGAATATCACTCCAAGAACTCAAAGGAAGGCTTTCCCACCACCTTCTCACGTTCTGGCACTTTCTGGCGCCTTTGGACCCAAGTTCCAGTTTTGGTCTCTTTTGGTTTCCTTTTGCTTACCGGCAAAGGAAGACGTGCGAAACTCATCTCAAGCCACTGAAACTCCTTGAATATCACTCCTAGAACTCAAAGGAAGGATTTCTCACCACGTTTTCCGCTTCTGGCACTTTCTGGCGCCTTTAGACCCAAGTTCCAGTTTTGGTCTCTTTTGGTTCCCTTTTGCTTACCGGCAAAGGAAGACGTGCGAAACTCGTCTTAAGCCACTGAAACTCCTTGAATATCACTCCTAGAACTCAAAGGAAGGATTTCACACCACCTTCTCCCCTTCTGTCACTTTCTGGCACCTTTGGACCCAAGTTCTAGTTTTGGTCTCTTTTGGTCCCTCTTTCCTTACTAGCAAAGGGTGACTTGCGAAACTCATCTGAATCCACTAAAACTCTTTGAATATCACGCCTAGGACTCAAAGGAAGGCTTTCCCACCACCTTCTCACGTTCTTGCACTTTCTGGTGCCTTTGGACCCAAGTTCAGCTTTTGATCTCTTTTGGTTCCCTTTTGCTTACCGGTAAACGAAGACATGCGAAACTTGTCTCAAGCCACTGAAACACCTTGAATATCACTCCTAGAACTCAAAGGAAGAATTTCTCACCACCTTCTCCCCTTCTGTCACTTTTTGGCACCTTTGGACCCAAGTTCTAGTTTTGGTCTCTTTTGGTCCCTTTTTCCTTACTGGCAAAGGGTGACTTGCGAAACTCGTCTCAATCCACTAAAACTCATTGAATATCACGCCTAGGACTCACAGGAAGGCTTTCCCACCACCTTTTCACGTTCTGGCACTTTCTGGTGCCTTTGGACCCAAGTTCCAGTTTTGGTCTCTTTTGGTTCCATTTTGCATACCGGCAAAGGAAGACATCCGAAACTCGTCTGAAGCCACTGAAACTCCTTCAATATCACTCCTAGAACTCAAAGGAAGGATTTCTCACCACCTTCTCACGTTCTGTCACTTTCAGGCACCTTTGGACCCAAGTTCCAGTTTTGGTCTCTTTTTGTTCCCTTTTGCTTACCGGCAAAGGAAGACGTGCGAAACTTGTCTCAAGCCACTGAAACTCCTTGAATATCACACCTAGGACTCAAAGGAAGGCTTTTCCACCACCTTCTCACGTTCTGGCACTTTCTGGTGCCTTTGGACCCAAGTTCCAGTTTTGGTCTCTTTTGGTCCCTTTTTGCTTACCGGCAAAGGGAGTCGTGCGAAACTAGTCTCAGGCCGCTGAAACTCCTTGAATATCACTCCTAGAACTCAAAGGAAGGATTTCTCACCACGTTTTCCGCTTCTGGTACTTTCTGGCGCCTTTGGACCCAAGTTCCAGTTTTGGTCTCTTTTGGTTCCCTTTTGCTTACCGGCAAAGCAAGACGTGCGAAACTCATCTCAAGTCACTGAAACTCCTTGAATATCACTCCAAGAACTCAAAGGAAGGCTTTCCCACCACCTTCTCACATTCTGGCACTTTCTGGTGCCTTTGGACCGAAGTTCCAGTTTTGGTCTCTTTTTGTTCCCTTTTGCTTACCGGCAAAGGAAGACGTGCGAAACTTGTCTCAAGCCACTGAAACTCCTTGAATATCACTCGTAGAACTTAAAGGAAGGATTTATCACCACCTTCTCCCCTTCTGTCACTTTCTGGCGCCTTTGGACCCAAGTTCCAGTTTTGGTCTCTTTTGGTCCCTTTTTGCTTACCGGCAAAGGGAGTCGTGCGAAACTCGTCTCAGGCCGCTGAAACTCCTTGAATATCACACCTAGAACTCAAAGGAAGGCTTTTCCACCACCTTCTCACGTTCTGGCACTTTCTGGTGCCTTTGGACCCAAGTTCCAGTTTTGGTCTCTTTTGGTCCCTTTTTGCTTACCGGCAAAGGGAGTCGTGCGAAACTCGTCTCAGGCCGCTGAAACTCCTTGAATATCACACCTAGGACTCAAAGGAAAGATTTCTCACCACCTTTTCCGCTTCTGGCACTTTCTTGTGCCTTTGGACCCAAGTTCCAGTTTTGGTCTCTTTTGGTTCCCTTTTGCTTACCGGCAAAGGAAGACGTGCGAAACTCGTCTCAAGCCACTAAAACTCCTTGAATATCACGCCTAGGACTCTGATGAGGATTTCCGTAAGCCTCTTGAATTTTGGACCTACTAGGACTAGGACGTATCTAAAGCTACAAAACTCGAAAATGGGTGATTAAAAAACGGGAGGAATATTCACGTTGTGAACCTTAATTTTGACTCAAGAATCACTTAATTTGGATTTGTATAACGCAAGATATGGATAAAATTTATTATGGGTTTAATTTGGGGGTTTGTTTGGAAGAGAATGCTATGATCCTTAAAATTCAGAATTGGGAAAAAAAAATAAAAATTGAAATTCATACCTTGTAAAGAGAATAAAAGGAAGGAAATATGATAGGGAAGGCGCCACAAACAAGGATGTTTGATAAGCCAACAAGATCGCCACAAGAACGAATGAATTCTTGATAAGATCGGAGGTTGTAAGGAAGAACCCTAGCAGAGAATAATTCTCACTATAATCTGATTTCAATCATGTATATCCTCAAAATGATTTTCAAGTGTTTTAGTACAATTCAGTTTTGGAGTTTGTCCACATGGACTTCGACATATAAAAACAAAAACTAATCCCTTTAGCACAAACATGATGTATATGTTCTAGTGGTTAAGCGAACATATTACATCCTAAGGTGCGAGGGTTCAAATCTTGTAATAGACAATAAAGCATAATAACATGTTTTTTTTTTTCACAAAGTACCAAAATAAATAAAAAGTCTTCAAAATTCAAATTGAAACTTTGGACTCTTCCTTCATTGTAAGTGGGCTATGCATGTGTACACTTTAGAATTAAAGTGATGGACTTCATCTGGGTATTAGGCCTCACATTGGAGTTGGGCTTCTAGCATGGTGCTCAGCATGTGTTGTAGAGATTCTTGGCCCTTCCTTGATCTAGCTCTTGTCATGGGCCCTCCTAAGCCTTGTAATGGATCTTGGACTGCTTGGGCCCGCGGTTGGTCTTGGACTTGGGTTTGGGCCTGGACTTCACTCCTTATGTCCACATCAGACTCAAAGGAAGGCTTTCCCACCACCTTCTCACGTTCTGGCACTTTCTGGTGCCTTTGGACCCAAGTTCCAGTTTTGGTCGCTTTTGGTTCCCTTTTGCTTACCGGCAAAGGAAGCCGTGCGAAACTCATCTCAAGCCACTGAAACTCCTTGAATATCACTCCTAGAACTCAAAGGAAGGATTTCTCACCACGTTTTCCGCTTCTGGCACTTTCTGGCGCCTTTGGACCCAAGTTCCAGTTTTGGTCTCTTTTGGTTCCCTTTTGCTTACCGGCAAAGCAAGACGTGCGAAACTCATCTCAAGTCACTGAAACTCCTTGAATATCACTCCAAGAACTCAAAGGAAGGCTTTCCCACCACCTTCTCACGTTCTGGCACTTTCTGGTGCCTTTGGACCGAAGTTCTAGTTTTGGTCTCTTTTTGTTCCCTTTTGCTTACCGGCAAAGGAAGACGTGCGAAACTTGTCTCAAGCCACTGAAACTCCTTGAATATCACTCGTAGAACTTAAAGGAAGGATTTATCACCACCTTCTCCCCTTCTGTCACTTTCTGGCGCCTTTGGACCCAAGTTCCGCTTTTGGTCTCTTTTGGTCCCTTTTTGCTTACCTGCAAAGGGAGTCGTGCGAAACTCGTCTCAAAGGCCGCTGAAACTCCTTGAATATCACACCTAGGACTCAAAGGAAGGCTTTTCCACCACCTTCTCACGTTCTGGCACTTTCTGGTGCCTTTGGACCCAAGTTCCAGTTTTGGTCTCTTTTGGTCCCTTTTTGCTTACCGGCAAAGGGAGTCGTGCGAAACTCGTCTCAGGCCGCTGACACTCCTTGAATATCACACCTAGGACTCAAAGGAAAGATTTCTCACCACCTTTTCCGCTTCTGGCACTTTCTTGTGCCTTTGGACCCAAGTTCCAGTTTTGGTCTCTTTTGGTTCCCTTTTGCTTACCGGCAAAGGAAGACGTGCGAAACTCGTCTCAAGCCACTAAAACTCCTTAAATATCACGCCTAGGACTCTGATGAGGATTTCCGTAAGCCTCTTGAATTTCGGACCTACTAGGACTAGGACGTATCTAAAGCTACAAAACTCGAAAATGGGTGATTAAAAAACGGGAGGAATATTCACGTTGTGAACCTTAATTTTGACTCAAGAATCACTTAATTTGGATTTGTATAACGCAAGATATGGATAAAATTTATTATGGGTTTAATTTGGGGGTTTGTTTGGAAGAGAATGCTATGATCCTTAAAATTCAGAATTGGGAAAAAAAAATAAAAATTGAAATTCATACCTTGTAAAGAGAATAAAAGGAAGGAAATATGATAGGGAAGGCGCCACAAACAAGGATGTTTGATAAGCCAACAAGATCGCCACAAGAACGAATGAATTCTTGATAAGATCGGAGGTTGTAAGGAAGAACCCTAGCAGAGAATAATTCTCACTATAATCTGATTTCAATCATGTATATCCTCAAAATGATTTTCAAGTGTTTTAGTACAATTCAGTTTTGGAGTTTGTCCACATGGACTTCGACATATAAAAACAAAAACTAATCCCTTTAGCACAAACATGATGTATATGTTCTAGTGGTTAAGCGAACATATTACATCCTAAGGTGCGAGGGTTCAAATCTTGTAATAGACAATAAAGCATAATAACATGTTTTTTTTTACACAAAGTACCAAAATAAATAAAAAGTCTTCAAAATTCAAATTGAAACTTTGGACTCTTCCTTCATTGTAAGTGGGCTATGCATGTGTACACTTTAGAATTAAAGTGATGGACTTCATCTGGGTATTAGGCCTCACATTGGGGTTGGGCTTCTAGCATGGTGCTCAGCATGTGTTGTAGAGATTCTTGGCCCTTCCTTGATCTAGCTCTTGTCATGGGCCCTCCTAAGCCTTGTAATGGATCTTGGACTGCTTGGGCCCGCGGTTGGTCTTGGACTAGGGTTTGGGCCTGGGCTTCACTCCTTATGTCCACATCAGACTCAAAGGAAGGCTTTCCCACCACCTTCTCACGTTACGGCACTTTCGGTGCCTTTGGACCCAAGTTCCGCTTTGGTCGCTTTTGGTTCCCTTTTGCTTACCGGCAAAGGAAGCCGTGCGAAACTCATCTCAAGCCACTGAAACTCCTTGAATATCACTCCTAGAACTCAAAGGAAGGATTTCTCACCACGTTTTCCGCTTCTGGCACTTTCTGGCGCCTTTGGACCCAAGTTCCAGTTTTGGTCTCTTTTGGTTCCCTTTTGCTTACCGGCAAAGCAAGACGTGCGAAACTCATCTCAAGTCACTGAAACTCCTTGAATATCACTCCAAGAACTCAAAGGAAGGATTTCTCACCACCTTCTCCCCTTCTGTCACTTTCTGGCACCTTTGGACCTAAGTTCTAGTTTTGGTCTCTTTTGGTCCCTTTTTGCTTACCGGCAAAGGGTGACTTGCGAAACTCGTCTCAATCCACTAAAACTCTTTGAATATCACGCCTAGGACTCAAACGAAGGCTTTCCCACCACCTTCTCACGTTTTGGCACTTTCTGGTGCCTTTGGACCCAAGTTCCAGTTTTAGTTTCTTTTGGTTCCCTTTTGCTTACTGGCAAAGGAAGACGTGCGAAACTCGTCTCAGGCCACTAAAACTCCTTGAGTATCATGCCTAGGACTCAAACGAAGGCTTTCCCACCACCTTCTCACGTTTTGGCACTTTCTGGTGCCTTTGGACCCAAGTTCCAGTTTTAGTTTCTTTTGGTTCCCTTTTGCTTACTGGCAAAGGAAGACGTGCGAAACTCGTCTCAGGCCACTAAAACTCCTTGAGTATCATGCCTAGGACTCAAAGGAAGGCTTTCCCACCACCTTCTCACGTTCTGGCACTTTCTGGTGCCTTTGGACCCAAGTTCCAGTTTTGGTCTCTTTTGGTTCCATTTTGCATACCGGCAAAGGAAGACGTGCGAAACTCGTCTGAAGCCACTGAAACTTCTTGAATATCACTCCTAGAACTCAAAGGAAGGATTTCTCACCACCTTCTCCCCTTCTGTCACTTTCTGGCACCTTTGGACCCAAGTTCTAGTTTTGGTCTCTTTTGGTCCCTTTTTGCTTACTGGCAAAGGAAGTCGTGCGAAACTCGTCTCAGGCCACTGAAACTCCTTGAATATCACTCCGAAGACACAAAGGAAGGCTTTCCCACCACCTTCTCACGTTCTGGCACTTTCTGGTGCCTTTGGACCCAAGTTCCAGTTTTGGTCTCTTTTGGTTTCCTTTTGCTTACCGGCAAAGGAAGACGTGCGAAACTCATCTCAAGCCACTGAAACTCCTTGAATATCACTCCTAGAACTCAAAGGAAGGATTTCTCACCACCTTTTCCGCTTCTGGCACTTTCTGGCGCCTTTAGACCCAAGTTCCAGTTTTGGTCTCTTTTGGTTCCCTTTTGCTTACCCGCAAAGGAAGACGTGCGAAACTCGTCTTAAGCCACTGAAACTCCTTGAATATCACTCCTAGAACTCAAAGGAAGGATTTCACACCACCTTCTCCCCTTCTGTCACTTTCTGGCACCTTTGGACCCAAGTTCTAGTTTTGGTCTCTTTTGGTCCCTCTTTCCTTACTAGCAAAGGGTGACTTGCGAAACTCATCTGAATCCACTAAAACTCTTTGAATATCACGCCTAGGACTCAAAGGAAGGCTTTCCCACCACCTTCTCACGTTCTTGCACTTTCTGGTGCCTTTGGACCCAAGTTCCAGTTTTGATCTCTTTTGGTTCCCTTTTGCTTACCGGTAAACGAAGACATGCGAAACTTGTCTCAAGCCACTGAAACACCTTGAATATCACTCCTAGAACTCAAAGGAAGAATTTCTCACCACCTTCTCCCCTTCTGTCACTTTTTGGCACCTTTGGACCCAAGTTCTAGTTTTGGTCTCTTTTGGTCCCTTTTTCCTTACTGGCAAAGGGTGACTTGCGAAACTCGTCTCAATCCACTAAAACTCATTGAATATCACGCCTAGGACTTACAGGAAGGCTTTCCCACCACCTTTTCACGTTCTGGCACTTTCTGGTGCCTTTGGACCCAAGTTCCAGTTTTGGTCTCTTTTGGTTGCATTTTGCATACCGGCAAAGGAAGACATGCGAAACTCGTCTGAAGCCACTGAAACTCCTTGAATATCACTCCTAGAACTCAAAGGAAGGATTTCTCACCACCTTCTCACGTTCTGTCACTTTCAGGCACCTTTGGACCCAAGTTCTAGTTTTGGTCTCTTTTGGTCCCTTTTTGCTTACTGGCAAAGGAAACCGTGCGAAACTCGTCTCAAGCCACTGAAACTCCTTGAATATCACTCCGAAGACACAAAGGAAGGCTTTCTCACCACCTTTTCCGCTTCTGGCACTTTCTGGCGCCTTTGGACGCATGTTCCAGTTTTGGTCTCTTTTTGCTTACTTGCAAAGGGAGACTTGCGAAACTCGTCTCAGGCTACTAAAACTCCTTGAATATCATGCCTAGGACTCAAAGGATGGCTTTCCCACCACCTTCTCACGTTCTGGCACTTTCTGGTGCCTTTGGACCCAAGTTCCAGTTTTGGTCTCTTTTGGTTCCCTTTTGCTTACCAGCAAAGGAAGACGTGCGAAACTCATCTCAAGCCACTGAAACTCTTTGAATATCACGCCTAGGACTCAAAGGAAGGCTTTCCCACCACCTTCTCCCCTTCTGTCACTTTTTGGCACCTTTGGACCCAAGTTCTAGTTTTGGTCTCTTTTGGTCCCTCTTTCCTTACTGGCAAAGGGTGACTTGCGAAACTCATCTGAATCCACTAAAACTCTTTGAATATCATGCCTAGGACTCAAAGGAAGGCTTTCCCACCACCTTCTCACGTTCTGGCACTTTCTGGTGCCTTTGGACCCAAGTTCCGCTTTGGTCTCTTTTGGTTCCATTTTGCTTACCGGCAAAGGAAGACGTGCGAAACTCGTCTCAGGCCACTAAAACTCCTTGAATATCACGCCTAGGACTCAAAGGAAGGATTTCTCACCACCTTTTTCGCTTCTGGCACTTTCTGGCGCCTTTTGGATCCAAGTTCCAGTTTTGGTCTCTTTTGGTTCCCTTTTGCTTATCGGCAAAGCAAGATGTGCGAAGCTCGTCTCAAGCCACTGAAACTCCTTGAATATCACTCCAAGAACTCAAAGGAAGGATTTCTCACCACCTTCTCCCCTTCTGTCACTTTCTCGCCCTATTGGACCTAACTTCTAGTTTTGGTCTCTTTTGGTCCCTTTTTGCTTACCGGCAAAGGGTGACCTGCGAAACTCGTCTCAATCCACTAAAACTCTTTGAATATCACGCCTAGGACTCAAAGGAAGGCTTTCCCACCACCTTCTCACGTTCTGGCACTTTCTGGTGCCTTTGGACCCAAGTTCCAGTTTTGATCTCTTTTGGTTCCCTTTTGCTTACCGGTAAACGAAGACGTGCGAAACTTCTCTCAAGCCACTGAAACACCTTGAATATCACTCCTAGAACTCAAAGGAATAATTCCTCACCACCTTCTCCCCTTCTGTCACTTTTTGGCACCTTTGGACCCAAGTTCTAGTTTTGGTCTTTTTTGGTCCCTCTTTCCTTACTGGCAAAGGGTGACTTGCGAAACTCATCTGAATCCACTAAAACTCTTTGAATATCACGCCTAGGACTCAAGGGAAGGCTTTCCCACCACCTTCTCACGTTCTGGCACTTTCTGGTGCCTTTGGACCCAAGTTCCAGTTTTGGTCTCTTTTGGTTCCATTTTGCTTACCGGCAAAGGAAGACGTGCGAAACTCGTCTCAGGCCACTAAAACTCGTTGAATATCACGCCTAGGACTCAAAGGAAGGATTTCCCACCACCTTCTCACGTTCTGGCACTTTCTGGTGCCTTTGGACCCAAGTTCCAGTTTTGATCTCTTTTGGTTCCCTTCGGCTTACCGGCAAACGAAGACGTGCAAAACTTGTCTAAAGCCACTGAAACACCTTGAATATCACTCCTAGAACTCAAAGGAAGAATTTCTCACCACCTTCTCCACTTCTGTCACTTTCTGGCACCTTTGGACCCAAGTTCTAGTTTTGGTCTCTTTTGGTCCCTTTTTGTTTACCGGCAAAGGAAGTCGTGCGAAACTCGTCTCAGGCCACTGAAACTCCTTGAATATCACTCCGAAGACACAAAGGAAGGCTATCCCACCACCTTCTCACGTTCTGGCACTTTCTGGTGCCTTTGGACCCAAGTTCCAGTTTTAGTCTCTTTTGGTTCCCTTTTGCTTACCGGCAAAGGAAGACGTGCGAAAGTCGTCCCAAGCCACTGAAACTCCTTGAATATCACTCCTAGAAATCAAAGGAAAGATTTCTCACCACCTTTTCCGCTTCTGGCACTTTCTTGCGCCTTTGGACCCAAGTTCCAGTTTTGGTCTCTTTTTGTTCCCTTTTGCTTACCGGCAAAGGAAGACGTGCGAAACTCGTCTCAAGCCACTGAAACTCCTTGATTATCACTCGTAGAACTCAAAGGAAGGATTTATCACCACCTTCTCCCCTTCTGTCACTTTCTGGCGCCTTTGGACCCAAGTTCCAGTTTTGGTCTCTTTTGGTCCCTTTTTGTTTACCGGCAAAGGAAGTCGTGCGAAACTCGTCTCAGGCCACTGAAACTCCTTGAATATCACTCCGAAGACACAAAGGAAGGCTATCCCACCACCTTCTCACGTTCTGGCACTTTCTGGTGCCTTTGGACCTAAGTTCCAGTTTTAGTCTCTTTTGGTTCCCTTTTGCTTACCGGCAAAGGAAGACGTGCAAAACTCGTCTCAAGCCACTGAAACTCCTTGAATATCACTCTTAGAAATCAAAGGAAAGATTTCTCACCACCTTTTCCGCTTCTGGCACTTTCTTGCGCCTTTGGACCCAAGTTCCAGTTTTGATCTCTTTTGGTTCCCTTCGGCTTACCGGCAAAAGAAGACGTGCGAAACTCGTCTCAGGCCGCTGAAACTCCTTAAATATCACACCTAGGACTCAAAGGAAAGATTTCTCACCACCTTTTCCGCTTCTGTCACTTTCTGGCGCCTTTAGACCCAAGTTCCAGTTTTGGTCTCTTTTGGTTCCCTTTTGCTTACCGGCAAGGGAAGACGTGCGAAACTCGTTTCAAGCCACTAAAACTCCTTGAATATCACTTCGAAGACACAAAGGAAGGCTTTCTCACCACCTTTTCCGCTTCAGGCACTTTTTGACCCTTTGGACGCAAGTTCCAGTTTTGGTCTCTTTTGGTTCCCTTTTGCTTACCGGCAAAGGAAGACGTGCGAAAGTCGTCTCAAGCCACTGAAACTCCTTGAATATCACTCCTAGAAATCAAAGGAAAGATTTCTCACCACCTTTTGCGCTTCTGGCACTTTCTTGCGCCTTTGGACCCAAGTTCCAGTTTTGGTCTCTTTTGGTTCCCTTCGGCTTACCGGCAAAGGAAGACGTGCGAAATTCGTCTCAGGCCACTAAAACTCCTTGAATATCACGCCTAGGACTCAAAGGAAGGCTTTCCCACCACCTTCTCACGTTCTGGCACTTTCTGGTGCCTTTGGACCCAAGTTCCAGTTTTGGTCTCTTTTGGTTCCCTTTGCTTACCGGCAAAGCAAGACGTGCGAAACTCATCTCAAGTCACTGAAACTCCTTGAATATCACTCCAAGAACTCAAAGGAAGGATTTCTCACCACCTTCTCCCCTTCTGTCACTTTCTGGCACCTTTGGACCTAAGTTCTAGTTTTGGTCTCTTTTGGTCCCTTTTTGCTTACCGGCAAAGGGTGACTTCTGAAACTCGTCTCAATCCACTAAAACTCTTTGAATATCACGCCTAGGACTCAAAGGAAGGCTTTCCCACCACCTTCTCACGTTTTGGAACTTTCTGGTGCCTTTGGACCCAAGTTCCTGTTTTGGTCTCTTTTGGTTCCCTTTTGCTTACCGGCAAAGGAAGACGTGCGAAACTCGTCTCAAGCCACTGAAACTCCTTGAATATCACTGCTAGAACTCAAAGGAAGGCTATCCCACCACCTTCTCACGTTCTGGCACTTTCTGGTGCCTTTGGACCCAAGTTCCAATTTTGATCTCTTTTGGTTCCCTTTTGCTTACCGGCAAACGAAGACGTGCGAAACTTGTCTCAAGCCACTGAAACACCTAAAATATCACTCCTAGAACTCAGAGGAAGAATTTCTCACCACCTTCTCCCCTTCTGTCACTTTCTGGCACCTTTGGACCCAACTTCTAGTTTTGGTCCCTTTTTGCTTACCGGCAAAGGAAGTCGTGCGAAACTCGTCTCAGGCCACTGAAACTCCTTGAATATCACTCCGAAGGCACAAAGGAAGGCTTTCTCACCACCTTTTCCGCTTCTGGCACTTTCTGGCGCCTTTGGACCCAAGTTCCGCTTTTGGTCTCTTTTGGTTCCATTTTGCTTACCGCCAGAGGAAGACGTGCGAAACTCGTCTCAGGCCACTAATACTCCTTGAATATCACGCCTAGGACTCAAAGGAAGGATTTCCCACCACCTTCTCACGTTCTGGCACTTTCTGGTGCCTTTGGACCCAAGTTCCAGTTTTGGTCTCTTTTGGTTCCCTTTTGCTTACCGGCAAAGGAAGACGTGCGAAACTTGTCTCAAGCCACTGAAACTCCTTGAATATCACTCCTAGAAATCAAAGGAAAGATTTCTCACCACCTTTTGCGCTTCTGGCACTTTCTTGCGCCTTTGGACCCAAGTTCCAGTTTTGGTCTCTTTTGGTTCCATTTTGCTTACCGCCAGAGGAAGACGTGCGAAACTCGTCTCAGGCCACTAAAACTCCTTGAATATCACGCCTAGGACTCAAAGGAAGGCTTTCCCACCACCTTCTCACGTTCTGGCACTTTCTGGTGCCTTTGGACCCAAGTTCCAGTTTTGGTCTCTTTTGGTTCCCTTTTGCTTACCGGCAAAGCAAGACGTGCGAAACTCATCTCAAGTCACTGAAACTCCTTGAATATCACTCCAAGAACTCAAAGGAAGGATTTCTCACCACCTTCTCCCCTTCTGTCACTTTCTGGCACCTTTGGACCTAAGTTCTAGTTTTGGTCTCTTTTGGTCCCTTTTTGCTTCCCGACAAAGGGTGACTTGTGAAACTCGTCTCAATCCACTAAAACTCTTTGAATATCATGCCTAGGACTCAAAGGAAGGCTTTCCCACCACCTTCTCACGTTTTGGCACTTTCTGGTGCCTTTGGACCCAAGTTCCAGTTTTGGTCTCTTTTGGTTCCCTTTTGCTTACCGGCAAAGGAAGACGTGCGAAACTCGTCTCAGGCCACTAAAACTCCTTGAATATCACGCCTAGGACTCAAGGAAGGATTTCCCACCACCTTCTCACGTTCTGGCACTTTCTGGTGCCTTTGGACCCAAGTTCCAGTTTTGATCTCTTTTGGTTCCCTTTTGCTTACCGGCAAACGAAGATGTGCGAAACTTGTCTCAAGCCACTGAAACACCTAAAATATCACTCCTAGAACTCAGAGGAAGAATTTCTCACCACCTTCTCCCCTTCTGTCACTTTCTGGCACCTTTGGACCCAAGTTCTAGTTTTGGTCCCTTTTTGCTTACCGGCAAAGGAAGTCGTGCGAAACTCGTCTCAGGCCACTGAAACTCCTTGAATATCACTCCGAAGGCACAAAGGAAGGCTTTCTCACCACCTTTTCCGTTTCTGGCACTTTCTGGCGCCTTTGGACCCAAGTTCCAGTTTCGGTCTCTTTTGGTTCCATTTTGCTTACCGCCAGAGGAAGACGTGCGAAACTCGTCTCAGGCCACTAAAACTCCTTGAATATCACGCCTAGGACTCAAAGGAAGGATTTCCCACCACCATCTCACGTTCTGGCACTTTCTGGTGCCTTTGGACCCAAGTTCCAGTTTTGGTCTCTTTTGGTTCCCTTTTGCTCACCGGCAAAGGAAGACGTGCGAAACTCGTCTCAAGCCACTGAAACTACTTGAATATTACTCCTAGAACTCAAAGGAAGGATTTCTCACCACCTTCTCCCCTTCTGTCACTTTCTGGCACCTTTGGACCTAAGTTCTAGTTTTGGTCTCTTTTGGTCCCTTTTTACTTACCAGCAAAGGAAGTCGGGCGAAACTTGTCTCAGGCTACTAAAACTCCTTGAATATCACGCCTAGGACTCAAAGGAAGGCTATCCCACCACCTTCTCACGTTCTAGCACTTTCTGGTGCCTTTGGACCCAAGTTCCAGTTTTAGTCTCTTTTGGTTCCCTTTTGCTTACCGGCAAAGGAAGACGTGCGAAACTCGTCTCAAGCCACTGAAACTCCTTGAATATCACTCCTAGAAATCAAAGGAAAGATTTCTCACCACCTTTTCCGCTTCTGGCACTTTCTTGCGCCTTTGGACCCAAGTTCCAGTTTTGGTCTCTTTTGGTTCCCTTCGGCTTACCGGCAAAGGAAGACGTGCGAAATTCGTCTCAGGCCACTAAAACTCCTTGAATATCACGCCTAGGACTCAAAAGAAGGCTTTCCCACCACCTTCTCACGTTCTGGCACTTTCTGGTGCCTTTGGACCCAAGTTCCAGTTTTGGTCTCTTTTTGTTCCCTTTTGCTTACCGGCAAAGGAAGACGTGCGAAACTCGTCTCAAGCCACTGAAACTCCTTGATTATCACTCGTAGAACGCAAAGGAAGGATTTATCACCACCTTCTCCCCTTCTGTCACTTTCTGGCGCCTTTGGACCCAAGTTCCAGTTTTGGTCTCTTTTGGTCCCTTTTTGCTTACCGGCAAAGGGAGTCGTGCGAAACTTGTCTCAAGCCGCTGAAACTCCTTGAATATCACTCCTAGAACTCAAAGGAAGGATTTATCACCACCTTCTCCCCTTCTGTCATATTCTGGCACCTTTGGACCCAAGTTCTAGTTTTGGTCTCTTTTGGTCTCTTTTTTCTTACTAGCAAAGGAAGACGTGCGAAATTCGTCTCAGGCCACTAAAACTCCTTGAATATCACGCCTAGGACTCAAAGGAAGGCTTTCCCACCACCTTCTCACGTTCTGGCACTTTCTGGTGCCTTTGGACCCAAGTTCCAGTTTTGGTCTCTTTTGGTTCCCTTTTGCTTACCGGCAAAGCAAGACGTGCGAAACTCATCTCAAGTCACTGAAACTCCTTGAATATCACTCCAAGAACTCAAAGGAAGGATTTCTCACCACCTTCTCCCCTTCTGTCACTTTCTGGCACCTTTGGACCTAAGTTCTAGTTTTGGTCTCTTTTGGTCCCTTTTTGCTTACCGGCAAAGGGTGACTTCTGAAACTCGTCTCAATCCACTAAAACTCTTTGAATATCACGCCTAGGGTTCAAAGGAAGGCTTTCCCACCACCTTCTCACGTTTTGGCACTTTCTGGTGCCTTTGGACCCAAGTTCCAGTTTTGGTCTCTTTTGGTTCCCTTTTGCTTACCGGCAAAGAAAGACGTGCGAAACTCGTCTCAGGCCACTAAAACTCCTTGAATATCACGCCTAGGACTCAAGGAAGGATTTCCCACCACCTTCTCACGTTCTGGCACTTTCTGGTGCCTTTGGACCCAAGTTCCAGTTTTGATCTCTTTTGGTTCCCTTTTGCTTACCGGCAAACGAAGACGTGCGAAACTTGTCTCAAGCCACTGAAACACCTAAAATATCATTCCTAGAACTCAGAGGAAGAATTTCTCACCACCTTCTCCCCTTCTGTCACTTTCTGGCACCTTTGGACCCAAGTTCTAGTTTTGGTCCCTTTTTGCTTACCGGCAAAGGAAGTCGTGCGAAACTCGTCTCAGGCCACTGAAACTCCTTGAATATCACTCCGAAGGCACAAAGGAAGGCTTTCTCACCACCTTTTCCGCTTCTGGCACTTTCTGGCGCCTTTGGACCCAAGTTCCAGTTTTGGTCTCTTTTGGTTCCATTTTGCTTACCGCCAGAGGAAGACGTGCGAAACTCGTCTCAGGCCACTAAAACTCCTTGAATATCACGCCTAGGACTCAAAGGAAGGATTTCCCACCACCTTCTCACGTTCTGGCACTTTCTGGTGCCTTTGGACCCAAGTTTCAGTTTTGATCTCCTTTGGTTCCTTTTTGCTTACCGGCAAAGGAAGACGTGCGAAACTCATCTCAAGCCACTGAAACTCCTTGAATATCACTCCTAGAACTCAAAGGAAGGATTTCTCACCACCTTTTCCGCTTCTGGCACTTTCTGGCGCCTTTAGACCCGAGTTCCAGTTTTGGTCTCTTTTGGTTCCCTTTTGCTTACCGGCAAAGGAAGACGTGCGAAACTCGTCTCAAGCCACTGAAACTCCTTGAATATCACTGCTAGAACTCAAAGGAAGGATTTCTCACCATCTTCTCCCCTTCTGTCATATTCTGGCACCTTTGGACCCAAGTTCTAGTTTTGGTCTCTTTTAGTCCCTTTTTGCTTACTGGCAAAGGAAGTCGTGCGAAACTCGTCTCAGGCCTCTGAAACTCCTTGAATATCACGCCTAGGACTCAAAGGAAGGCTTTTCCACCACCTTCTCACGTTCTGGCACTTTCTGGTGCCTTTGGACCCAAGTTCCAATTTTCGTCTCTTTTGGTTTCCTTTTACTTACCGGCAAAGGAAGACGTGCGAAAATCGTCTGAAGCCACTGAAACTCCTTGAATATCACTCCTAGAACTCGAAGGAAGGATTTCTCACCACCTTCTCCCCTTCTGTCATATTCTGGCACCTTTGGACCCAAGTTCTAGTTTTGGTCTCTTTTGGTCTCTTTTTTCTTACTAGCAAAGAAAGACGTGCGAAACTCGTCTTAAGCCACTGAAACTCCTTGAATATCACTCCGAAGACACAAAGGAAGGCTTTCTCACCACCTTTTCCACTTCTGGCACGTTCTGGCGCCTTTCGACCCAAGTTCCAGTTTTGGTCTCTTCTGGTTCCCTTTTGCTTACCGGCAAAGGAAGACGTGCGAAACTCGTCTGAAGCCACTGAAACTCCTTGAATATCACTCCTAGAACTCAAAGAAAGGATTTCACACCACCTTCTCCCCTTCTGTATCTTTCTGGCACCTTTCCCAAGTTCTTGTTTTGGTCTCTTTTGGTCTCTTTTTGCTTACTGGCAAAGGAAGACGTGCGAAACTCGTCTCAAGCCACTGAAACTCCTTGAATATCACTCCGAAGATACAAAGGAAGGCTTTCCCACCACCTTCTCACGTTCTGGCACTTTCTGGTGCCTTTGCACGCAAGTTCCAATTTTGGTCTCTTTTGGTTCCCTTTTGCTTATCGGCAAAGGAAGACGTGCGAAACTCGTCTCAAGCCATTGAAACTCCATGACTATCACTGCTAGAACTCAAAGGAAGGTTTTCTCACCACCTTCTCCCCTTCTGTCACTTTCTGGCGCCTTTGGACCCAAGTTCCAGTTTTGGTCTCTTTTGGTCCCGTGCGAAAGTCGTCTCAGGCCGCTGAAACTCCTTTAATATCACACGTAGGACTCCAAGGAAGGATTTCCCACCACCTTCTCACGTTCTGGCACTTTCTGATGCCTTTGGACCCAAGTTCCAGTTTTGGACTCTTTTGGTTCCCTTTTGCTTATCGGCAAAGGAAGACGTGCGAAACTCGTCTCAAGCCATTGAAACTCCTTGAATATCACTGCTAGAACTCAAAGGAAGGATTTCTCACCACCTTCTCCCCTTCTGTCACTTTCTGGCACCTTTGGACCCAAGTTTTAGTTTTGGTCTCTTTTGGTCTCTTTTTGCTTACTGGCAAAGGAAGACGTGCGAAACTCGTCTTAAGCCACTGAAACTCCATGAATATCGCTCCGAAGACAGAAAGGAAGGCTTTCTCACCACCTTTTCCACTTCTGGCACTTTCTGGCGCCTTTGGACCCAAGTTTCAGTTTTTGTCTCTTTTGGTTCCCTTTAGCTTACCAGCAAAGGAAGACGTGCGAAACTCGTCTGAAGCCACTGAAACTCCTTGAATGTATCTCCTAGAACTCAAAGGAAGGATTTCTCGCCACCTTCTCCCCTTTTGTCACTTTCTGGCACCATTGGACCCAAGTTCTAGTTTTGGTCTCTTTTGGTCCCTTTTCCTTACTGGCAAAGGAAGTCGTGCGACACTCGTCTCAAGCCTCTGAAACTCCTTGAATATCACACCTAGGACTCAAAGGAAGGCTTTCCCACCACCTTCTCACGCTCTGGCACTTTTTGGTGCCTTTGGACCCAAGTTCCAGTTTTGGTCTCTTTTGGTTCCCTTTTGCTTACCGGCAAAGGAAGGCATGCGAAACTCGTCTCAAGCCACTGAAACTCCTTGAATATCACTCCTAGAAGTCAAAGGAAGGATTTCTCACCACCATCTCCCCTTCTGTCACTTTCTGGCACTTTGAGACCCAAGTTCTAGTTTTGGTCTCTTTTGGTCCCTTTTTGCTTACCGGCAAAGGAAGTCGTGCGAAACTCGTCTCTGGCCACTGACACTCCTTGAATATCACTCCGAAGACACAAAAAAGGAAGGCTTTCCCACCACCTTCTCACGTTCTGGCAATTTCTGGTGCCTTTGGACCCAGGTTCTAATTTTGGTCTCTTTTGGTTCCTTTTTGCTTACCGGCAAAGGAAGACGTGCGAAACTCGTCTCAAGCCACTGAAACTCCTTGAATATCACTCCTAGAACTCAAAGGAAGGATTTCTCACCACCTTCTCCCCTTCTGTCACTTTCTGGCACCTTTGGACCCAAGTTCTAGTTTAGGTCTCTTTTGGTCCCTTTTTGCTTACCGGCAAAGGAAGTCATGCGAAACTTGTCTCAGGCTACTAAAACTCCTTGAATATCACGCCTAGGACTCAAAGGAAGGCTATCCCACCACCTTCTCACGTTCTGGCACTTTCTGGTGCCTTTGGACCCAAGTTCCAGTTTTAGTCTCTTTTGGTTCCCTTTTGCTTACCGGCAAAGGAAGACGTGCGAAACTCGTCTCAAGCCACTGAAACTCCTTGAATATCACTCCTAGAAATCAAAGGAAAGATTTCTCACCACCTTTTCTGCTTCTGGCACTTTCTTGCGCCTTTGGACCCAAGTTCCAGTTTTGGTCTCTTTTGGTTCCGTTCGGCTTACCGGCAAAGGAAGACGTGCGAAACTCGTCTCAGGCCACTAAAACTCCTTGAATATCACGCCTAGGACTCAAAGGAAGGCTTTCCCACCACCTTCTCACGTTCTGGCACTTTCTGGTGCCTTTGGACCGAAGTTCCAGTTTTGGTCTCTTTTTGTTCCCTTTTGCTTACCGGCAAAGGAAGACGTGCGAAACTTGTCTCAAGCCACTGAAACTCCTTGAATATAACTCGTAGAACTTAAAGGAAGGATTTATCACCACCTTCTCCCCTTCTGTCGCTTTCTGGCGCCTTTGGACCCAAGTTCCAGTTTTGGTCTCTTTTGGTCCCTTTTTGGTTACCGGCAAAGGGAGTCGTGCGAAACTCGTCTCAGGCCGCTGAAACTCCTTGAATATCACACCTAGGACTCAAAGGAAGGCTTTCCCACCACCTTCTCACGTTCTGGCACTTTCTGGTGCCTTTGGACCCAAGTTCTAGTTTTGGTCTCTTTTGGTCCCTTTTTGCTTACCGGCAAAGGGAGTCGTGCGAAACTCGTCTCAGGCCGCTGAAACTCCTTGAATATCACACCTAGGACTCAAAGGAAAGATTTCTCACCACCTTTTCCGCTTCTGGCACTTTCTTGTGCCTTTGGACCCAAGTTCCAGTTTTGGTCTCTTTTGGTTCCCTTTTGCTTACCGGCAAAGGAAGACGTGCGAAACTCGTCTCAAGCCACCAAAACTCATTGAATATCACGCCTAGGACTCTGATGAGGATTTCCGTAAGCCTCTTGAATTTCGGACCTACTAGGACTAGGACGTATCTAAAGCTACAAAACTCGAGAATGGGTGATTAAAAAACGGGAGGAATATTCACGTTGTGAACCTTAATTTTGACTCAAGAATCACTTAATTTGGATTTGTATAACGCAAGATATGGATAAAATTTATTATGGGTTTAATTTGGGGGTTTGTTTGGAAGAGAATGCTATGATCCTTAAAATTCAGAATTGGGAAAAAAAATAAAAATTGAAATTCATACCTTGTAAAGAGAATAAAAGGAAGGAAATATGATAGGGAAGGCGCCACAAACAAGGATGTTTGATAAGCCAACAAGATCGCCACAAGAACGAATGAATTCTTGATAAGATCGGAGGTTGTAAGGAAGAACCCTAGCAGAGAATAATTCTCACTATAATCTGATTTCAATCATGTATATCCTCAAAATGATTTTCAAGTGTTTTAGTACAATTCAGTTTTGGAGTTTGTCCACATGGACTTCGACATATAAAAACAAAAACTAATCCCTTTAGCACAAACATGATGTATATGTTCTAGTGGTTAAGCGAACATATTACATCCTAAGGTGCGAGGGTTCAAATCTTGTAATAGACAATAAAGCATAATAACATGTTTTTTTTTACACAAAGTACCAAAATAAATAAAAAGTCTTCAAAATTCAAATTGAAACTTTGGACTCTTCCTTCATTGTAAGTGGGCTATGCATGTGTACACTTTAGAATTAAAGTGATGGACTTCATCTGGGTATTAGGCCTCACATTGGGGTTGGGCTTCTAGCATGGTGCTCAGCATGTGTTGTAGAGATTCTTGGCCCTTCCTTGATCTAGCTCTTGTCATGGGCCCTCCTAAGCCTTGTAATGGATCTTGGACTGCTTGGGCCCGCGGTTGGTCTTGGACTTGGGTTTGGGCCTGGGCTTCACTCCTTATGTCCACATCAGACTCAAAGGAAGGCTTTCCCACCACCTTCTCACGTTACGGCACTTTCTCGGTGCCTTTGGACCCAAGTTCCAGCTTTTGGTCTCTTTTGGTTCCCTTTTGCTTACCGGCAAAGGAAGCCGTGCGAAACTCATCTCAAGCCACTGAAACTCCTTGAATATCACTCCTAGAACTCAAAGGAAGGATTTCTCACCACGTTTTCCGCTTCTGGCACTTTCTGGCGCCTTTGGACCCAAGTTCCAGTTTTGGTCTCTTTTGGTTCCCTTTTGCTTACCGGCAAAGCAAGACGTGCGAAACTCATCTCAAGTCACTGAAACTCCTTGAATATCACTCCAAGAACTCAAAGGAAGGAT
Organism: Abrus pulchellus subsp. cantoniensis; assembly: GCA_024086825.1. Classification (NCBI taxonomy): domain Eukaryota; kingdom Viridiplantae; phylum Streptophyta; class Magnoliopsida; order Fabales; family Fabaceae; genus Abrus; species Abrus pulchellus. The sequence goes on along the minus strand of CM044053.1, from coordinate 19,074,049 downwards.
TTCTCACCACCTTCTCCCCTTCTGTCACTTTCTGGCACCTTTGGACCTAAGTTCTAGTTTTGGTCTCTTTTGGTCCCTTTTTGCTTACCGGCAAAGGGTGACTTGCGAAACTCGTCTCAATCCACTAAAACTCTTTGAATATCACGCCTAGGACTCAAACGAAGGCTTTCCCACCACCTTCTCACGTTTTGGCACTTTCTGGTGCCTTTGGACCCAAGTTCTAGTTTTGGTTTCTTTTGGTTCCCTTTTGCTTACCGGCAAAGGGTGACTTGCGAAACTCGTCTCAAGTCACTGAAACTCCTTGAATATCACTCCTAGAACTCAAAGGAAGGATTTCTCACCACCTTCTCCCCTTCTGTCACTTTCAGGAACCTTTGGACCCAAGTTCTAGTTTTGGTCTCTTTTAGTCCCTTTTTGCTTACTGGCAAAGGAAGTCGTGCGAAACTCGTCTCAGGCCACTGAAACTCCTTGAATATCACTCCTAGAACTCAAAGGAAGGATTTCTCACCACCTTCTCCCCTTCTGTCACTTTCAGGCACCTTTGGACCCAAGTTCTAGTTTTGGTCTCTTTTGGTCCCTTTTTGCTTACTGGCAAAGGAAGTCGTGCGAAACTCGTCTCAGGCCACTGAAACTCCTTGAATATCACTCCGAAGACACAAAGGAAGGCTTTCTCACCACTTTTTCCGCTTCTGGCACTTTTTGGCACCTTTGGACCCATGTTCCAGTTTTGGTCTCTTTTTGCTTACTGGCAAAGGGAGACTTGCGAAACTCGTCTCAGGCTACTAAAACTCCTTGAATATCACGCCTAGGACTCAAAGGAAGGCTTTCCCACCACCTTCTCCCCTTCTGTCACTTTCTGGCACCTTTGGACCCAAGTTCTAGTTTTGGTCTCTTTTGGTTCCCTTTTGCTTACCGGCAAAGGAAGACGTGCGAAACTCGTCTCAGGCCACTAAAACTCCTTGAATATCACGCCTAGGACTCAAGGAAGGATTTCCCACCACCTTCTCACGTTCTGGCACTTTCTGGTGCCTTTGGACCCAAGTTCCAGTTTTGATCTCTTTTGGTTCCCTTTTGCTTACCGGCAAACGAAGACGTGCGAAACTTGTCTCAAGCCACTGAAACACCTAAAATATCACTCCTAGAACTCAGAGGAAGAATTTCTCACCACCTTCTCCCCTTCTGTCACTTTCTGGCACCTTTGGACCCAAGTTCTAGTTTTGGTCCCTTTTTGCTTACCGGCAAAGGAAGTCGTGCGAAACTCGTCTCAGGCCACTGAAACTCCTTGAATATCACTCCGAAGGCACAAAGGAAGGCTTTCTCACCACCTTTTCCGCTTCTGGCACTTTCTGGCGCCTTTGGACCCAAGTTCCAGTTTTGGTCTCTTTTGGTTCCATTTTGCTTACCGCCAGAGGAAGACGTGCGAAACTCGTCTCAAGCCACTGAAACTCCTTGATTATCACTCGTAGAACTCAAAGGAAGGATTTATCACCACCTTCTCCCCTTCTGTCACTTTCTGGCGCCTTTGGACCCAAGTTCCAGTTTTGGTCTCTTTTGGTTCCGTTCGGCTTACCGGCAAAGGAAGACGTGCGAAACTCGTCTCAGGCCACTAAAACTCCTTGAATATCACGCCTAGGACTCAAAGGAAGGCTTTCCCACCACCTTCTCACGTTCTGGCACTTTCTGGTGCCTTTGGACCGAAGTTCCAGTTTTGGTCTCTTTTTGTTCCCTTTTGCTTACCGGCAAAGGAAGACGTGCGAAACTTGTCTCAAGCCACTGAAACTCCTTGAATATCACTCCGAAGACACAAAGGAAGGCTTTCTCACCACCTTTTCCGCTTCTGGAACTTTCTGGCGCCTTTGGACCCATGTTCCAGTTTTGGTCTCTTTTTGCTTACTTGCAAAGGGAAACTTGCGAAACTCGTCTCAAGCCACTAAAACTCCTTGAATATCACGCCTAGGACTCAAAGGACGGCTTTCCCACCACCTTTTCACGTTCTGGCACTTTCTGGTGCCTTTGGACCCAAGTTCCAGTTTTAGTCTCTTTTGGTTCCCTTTTGCTTACCGGCAAAGGAAGACGTGCAAAACTCGTCTCAAGCCACTAAAACTCCTTGAATATCACTCTTAGAAATCAAAGGAAAGATTTCTCACCACCTTTTCCGCTTCTGGCACTTTCTTGCGCCTTTGGACCCAAGTTCCAGTTTTGATCTCTTTTGGTTCCCTTCGGCTTACCGGCAAAAGAAGACGTGCGAAACTCGTCTCAGGCCGCTGAAACTCCTTAAATATCACACCTAGGACTCAAAGGAAAGATTTCTCACCACCTTTTCCGCTTCTGTCACTTTCTGGCGCCTTTAGACCCAAGTTCCAGTTTTGGTCTCTTTTGGTTCCCTTTTGCTTACCGGCAAGGGAAGACGTGCGAAACTCGTCTCAAGCCACTAAAACTCCTTGAATATCACTTCGAAGACACAAAGGAAGGCTTTCTCACCACCTTTTCCGCTTCAGGCACTTTTTGACCCTTTGGACGCAAGTTCCAGTTTTGGTCTCTTTTGGTCCCTTTTTGCTTACCGACAAAGCAAGTCGTGCGAAACTCGTCTCAGGCCGCTGAAACTACTTGAATATCACACCTAGGACTCAAAGGACGGCTTTCCCACCACCTTCTCACGTTCTGGCACTTTCTGATGCCTTTGGACCCAAGTTCCAGTTTTGGACTCTTTTAGTTCCCTTTTGCTTACCGACAAAGGAAGGCGTGCGAAACTCGTCTCAAGCCACTGAAACTCCTTGAATATCACTCCTAGAAATCAAAGGAAAGATTTCTCACCACCTTTTCTGCTTCTGGCACTTTCTTGCGCCTTTGGACCCAAGTTCCAGTTTTGGTCTCTTTTGGTTCCGTTCGGCTTACCGGCAAAGGAAGACGTGCGAAACTCGTCTCAGGCCACTAAAACTCCTTGAATATCACGCCTAGGACTCAAAGGAAGGCTTTCCCACCACCTTCTCACGTTCTGGCACTTTCTGGTGCCTTTGGACCGAAGTTCCAGTTTTGGTCTCTTTTTGTTCCCTTTTGCTTACCGGCAAAGGAAGACGTGCGAAACTTGTCTCAAGCCACTGAAACTCCTTGAATATAACTCGTAGAACTTAAAGGAAGGATTTATCACCACCTTCTCCCCTTCTGTCGCTTTCTGGCGCCTTTGGACCCAAGTTCCAGTTTTGGTCTCTTTTGGTCCCTTTTTGGTTACCGGCAAAGGGAGTCGTGCGAAACTCGTCTCAGGCCGCTGAAACTCCTTGAATATCACACCTAGGACTCAAAGGAAGGCTTTCCCACCACCTTCTCACGTTCTGGCACTTTCTGGTGCCTTTGGACCCAAGTTCTAGTTTTGGTCTCTTTTGGTCCCTTTTTGCTTACCGGCAAAGGGAGTCGTGCGAAACTCGTCTCAGGCCGCTGAAACTCCTTGAATATCACACCTAGGACTCAAAGGAATGATTTCTCACCACCTTTTCCGCTTCTGGCACTTTCTTGTGCCTTTGGACCCAAGTTCCAGTTTTGGTCTCTTTTGGTTCCCTTTTGCTTACCGGCATAGGAAGACGTGCGAAACTCGTGTCAAGCCACCAAAACTCCTTGAATATCACGCCTAGGACTTTGATGAGGATTTTCGTAAGCCTCTTGAATTTCGGACCTACTAGGACTAGGACGTATCTAAAGCTACAAAACTCGAGAATGGGTGATTAAAAAACGGGAGGAATATTCACGTTGTGAACCTTAATTTTGACTCAAGAATCACTTAATTTGGATTTGTATAACGCAAGATATGGATAAAATTTATTATGGGTTTAATTTGGGGGTTTGTTTGGAAGAGAATGCTATGATCCTTAAAATTCAGAATTGGGAAAAAAAAATAAAAATTGAAATTCATACCTTGTAAAGAGAATAAAAGGAAGGAAATATGATAGGGAAGGCGCCACAAACAAGGATGTTTGATAAGCCAACAAGATCGCCACAAGAACGAATGAATTCTTGATAAGATCGGAGGTTGTAAGGAAGAACCCTAGCAGAGAATAATTCTCACTATAATCTGATTTCAATCATGTATATCCTCAAAATGATTTTCAAGTGTTTTAGTACAATTCAGTTTTGGAGTTTGTCCACATGGACTTCGACATATAAAAACAAAAACTAATCCCTTTAGCACAAACATGATGTATATATTCTAGTGGTTAAGCGAACATATTACATCCTAAGGTGCGAGGGTTCAAATCTTGTAATAGACAATAAAGCATAATAACATGTTTTTTTACACAAAGTACCAAAATAAATAAAAAGTCTTCAAAATTCAAATTGAAACTTTGGACTCTTCCTTCATTGTAAGTGGGCTATGCATGTGTACACTTTAGAATTAAAGTGATGGACTTCATCCGGGTATTAGGCCTCACATTGGGGTTGGGCTTCTAGCATGGTGCTCAGCATGTGTTGTAGAGATTCTTGGCCCTTCCTTGATCTAGCTCTTGTCATGGGCCCTCCTAAGCCTTGTAATGGATCTTGGACTGCTTGGGCCCGCGGTTGGTCTTGGACTTGGGTTTGGGCCTGGGCTTCACTCCTTATGTCCACATCAGACTCAAAGGAAGGCTTTCCCACCACCTTCTCACGTTCTGGCACTTTCTGGTGCCTTTGGACCCAAGTTCCAGTTTTGGTCGCTTTTGGTTCCCTTTTGCTTACCGGCAAAGGAAGCCGTGCGAAACTCATCTCAAGCCACTGAAAATCCTTGAATATCACTCCTAGAACTCAAAGGAAGGATTTCTCACCACGTTTTCCGCTTCTGGCACTTTCTGGCGCCTTCGGACCCAAGTTCCAGTTTTGGTCTCTTTTGGTTCCCTTTTGCTTACCGGCAAAGCAAGACGTGCGAAACTCATCTCAAGTCACTGAAACTCCTTGAATATCACTCCAAGAACTCAAAGGAAGGATTTCTCACCACCTTCTCCCCTTCTGTCACTTTCTGGCACCTTTGGACCTAAGTTCTAGTTTTGGTCTCTTTTGGTCCCTTTTTGCTTACCGGCAAAGGGTGACTTGCGAAACTCGTCTCAATCCACTAAAACTCTTTGAATATCACGCCTAGGACTCAAACGAAGGCTTTCCCACCACCTTCTCACGTTTTGGCACTTTCTGGTGCCTTTGGACCCAAGTTCCAGTTTTGGTTTCTTTTGGTTCCCTTTTGCTTACCGGCAAAGGAAGACGTGCGAAACTCGTCTCAGGCCACTAAAACTCCTTGAGTATCACGCCTAGGACTCAAAGGAAGGCTTTCCCACCACCTTCTCACGTTCTGGCACTTTCTGGTGCCTTTGGACCCAAGTTCCAGTTTTGATCTCTTTTGGTTCCCTTTTGCTTACCGGTAAACGAAGACGTGCGAAACTTGTCTCAAGCCACTGAAACACCTTGAATATCACTCCTAGAACTCAAAGGAAGAATTTCTCACCACCTTCTCCCCTTCTGTCACTTTTTGGCACCTTTGGACCCAAGTTCTAGTTTTGGTCTCTTTTGGTCCCTTTTTCCTTACTGGCAAAGGGTGACTTGCGAAACTCGTCTCAATCCACTAAAACTCATTAAATATCACGCCTAGGACTCACAGGAAGGCTTTCCCACCACCTTCTCACGTTCTGGCACTTTCTGGTGCCTTTGGACCCAAGTTCCAGTTTTGGTCTCTTTTGGTTCCATTTTGCATACCGGCAAAGGAAGACGTGCGAAACTCGTCTGAAGCCACTGAAACTCCTTGAATATCACTCCTAGAACTCAAAGGAAGGATTTCTCACCACCTTCTCCCCTTCTGTCACTTTCAAGCACCTTTGGACCCAAGTTCTAGTTTTGGTCTCTTTTGGTCCCTTTTTGCTTACTGGTAAAGGAAGTCGTGCGAAACTCGTCTCAGGCCACTGAAACTCCTTGAATATCACTCCGAAGACACAAAGGAAGGCTTTCTCACCACTTTTTCCGCTTCTGGCACTTTTTGGCACCTTTGGACCCATGTTCCAGTTTTGGTCTCTTTTTGCTTACTTGCAAAGGGAGACTTACGAAACTCGTCTCAGGCTACTAAAACTCCTTGAATATCCCGCCTAGGACTCAAAGGATGGCTTTCCCACCACCTTCTCACGTTCTGGCACTTTCTGGTGCGTTTGGACCCAAGTTCCAGTTTTGGTCTCTTTTGGTTCCCTTTTGCTTACCGGCAAAGGAAGACGTGCGAAACTCGTCTTAAGCCACTGAAACTCCTTGAATATCACTCCTAGAACTCAAAGGAAGGATTTCACACCACCTTCTCCCCTTCTGTCACTTTCTGGCACCTTTGGACCCAAGTTCTAGTTTTGGTCTCTTTTGGTCCCTCTTTCCTTACTGGCAAAGGGTGACTTGCGAAACTCATCTGAATCCACTAAAACTCTTTGAATATCACGCCTAGGACTCAAAGGAAGGCTTTCCCACCACCTTCTCACGTTCTGGCACTTTCTGGTGCCTTTGGACCCAAGTTCCAGTTTTGGTCTCTTTTGGTTCCCTTTTGCTTACCGGCAAAGGAAGACGTGCGAAACTCGTCTCAGGCCACTAAAACTCCTTGAATATCACGCCTAGGACTCAAGGAAGGATTTCCCACCACCTTCTCACGTTCTGGCACTTTCTGGTGCCTTTGGACCCAAGTTCCAGTTTTGATCTCTTTTGGTTCCCTTTTGCTTACCGGCAAACGAAGACGTGCGAAACTTGTCTCAAGCCACTGAAACACCTAAAATATCACTCCTAGAACTCAGAGGAAGAATTTCTCACCACCTTCTCCCCTTCTGTCACTTTCTGGCACCTTTGGACCCAAGTTCTAGTTTTGGTCCCTTTTTGCTTACCGGCAAAGGAAGTCGTGCGAAACTCGTCTCAGGCCACTGAAACTCCTTGAATATCACTCCGAAGGCACAAAGGAAGGCTTTCTCACCACCTTTTCCGCTTCTGGCACTTTCTGGCGCCTTTGGACCCAAGTTCCAGTTTTGGTCTCTTTTGGTTCCATTTTGCTTACCGCCAGAGGAAGACGTGCGAAACTCGTCTCAGGCCACTAAAACTCCTTGAATATCACGCCTAGGACTCGAAGGAAGGATTTCCCACCACCTTCTCACGTTCTGGCACTTTCTGGTGCCTTTGGACCCAAGTTCCAGTTTTGGTCTCTTTTGGTTCCCTTTTGCTTACCGGCAAAGGAAGACGTGCGAAACTCGTCTCAAGCCACTGAAACTACTTGAATATTACTCCTAGAACTCAAAGGAAGGATTTCTCACCACCTTCTCCCCTTCTGTCACTTTCTGGCACCTTTGGACCTAAGTTCTAGTTTTGGTCTCTTTTGGTCCCTTTTTGCTTACCAGCAAAGGAAGTCGGGCGAAACTTGTCTCAGGCTACTAAAACTCCTTGAATATCACGCCTAGGACTCAAGGTGATGGAGACCATATTTTGGAGGGAGCTAACAGCCTAGGCAATTTGGAGGAGCATGGCAATGATTCAAAGGCTCTTGAAGGCATTGGAGGTCCTATGACAAGGGCAAGAGCAAGAAAAGCGAAGGAGGTGTTGCATCAACTCATGGTCAAGCATTTTGGAGAGAAGGAGCCACCTTTACAAGTGCAGCCCAAGTTTGTGTCATATTCATGCTTAGAAGGATAACAAGACAATTTGTTTTGTTTACATTGACAAGAACAAGAGGAGGGCTCAAGTGGTCAAGAGCGTAAGGTTAAAGGAGAGTTAGGAGTTAAAGGTCATGGGTTCAAGTCCTAGCTTTGCACATTTGGAGGCTACTTGTATCATTTTATTTTAATTATCGTATTGGTCTTATACTGATCAGATTTTAGCAAGGATTTAAGAGTTTATTTAAATTGCACAAGTTGAAATTTTAATATAGAAAATTAGGTGACATGGCAATGTGGGCCAACTTCTTATGATGGGTAAATCAAATCAGCCTAGGTTAGATAAAAGGGGGCTGAACATGAAAATGTAAAAACAATCAGTTTTGGAGTGAATAAAAAAAACTTCCTTTTTTTTCTCTAAGTGTGAAGCTTGAGAACCTAGAGAGTGATTCTCTATTCCTTGAGTGATTCAAGGGCTGTTTCTTGTTATTTTTCTAAGGTAAGTTGTTAATTGAATTCCTTTGTGTGTGATGCCATGGAATTCTTTTAATTTCCTTTAATTTTCGTATCTATTCTTTGCTGATTTCGTTTTCCCCAATCTCCTTAACCCTAAATCAATAATCTTGATTGAGTTGCCTTTCTGGGATTTTTCTTTCCAATTTCGTTTTCCTTTTTTTTGGTTCTCCAAATTTCGTTTGTGTTTGTTTGCTGTTGTTTGCCTCTGTTTCTTCTTTCTTCTTCCTGTGAACAATTCAGAACAAGGTCCAGCCCTCAAAGATCCTATCCCATTTGGGAACACATCAAGTTGTATCAAAGCTCTTGTTGAGAGGGTTTTGAAGACCTATTGACATCAAACAAGGTAGCCCTAATTCCTTTTCTCAATTTCACATTTGGTATTCCATTGGATTGAAATTGCAAACTGTTTTGGTAGTGGGCAGAATTGAATTGACGAAAAAAAAATCAAAAGAGGGAAAGAAACCCTAATTTTTGCCCTAGTTGCATTCTGAACCACAATTACAAAATTAGCCCCAAATTGAAAGTGAAGAAACTCTAATTCACCAATTAGTACCAAATTCATCCAATTAGGTTTGTGGGTTACAAAATTGCTTATCTTACATTGATGCTCAATCTTGAATTGTGTAATTGGAATTGTTATTCCTGTTTTTCTGTCCTTGTTTGTCATTACGTACTTCTTTGTGTCTTTGTCTACCTTTTAAAAAAAATTTTTTTTTTCTTCATCCTTTACTTCTAAATAGCTTTCGTGTCTTTGTTTGTGTGTTATTTTCTTCTATAACCGTGGTCAAAACACTTTTTTTTTTGTTGTCCTTGCTGAAATTTTGTGGATTTATACTCTTTGGTTTTTAATTAACTTGTTACCTTGCTAAATATAAAGTTCTAGTATTGAATCTTTCAAGGATCAAGAGGATCAAAGAGTGGAAAAAGGCAAGAGTGTAAAAAAAAAAAAAAAGCCATTTTTTTTTAGTGAAACACTTTGGTAAGGAAGAGATTTGGCCGAATTGATTCTTGCATGATTACTTGATCTTGGTTTGTGTTTTGGATAAGATATGGCAGGTCAAGGAGGATTGGATCCTATGCAAATGCAAGCTCTCACTCAACATCTTGAGAGGTTGCTTAAACAACAAAATGAAGAGTTGCATGAAAGGATTGATCAATTGGAGCAAAGGAGAGAATTTGGAGGGAGAAACCAAAATGAGGAGCATAGAAGGGAGAGAGATACTACAAGGCAGCAAGCCGTTAGAGGAGTAAAGCTCACCATTCCTCCATTCCGTGGCAAGAATGATCCAGAAGCCTATCTTGAATGGGAGATGAAGATTGAGAATGTTTTTGCCTGTGGAGATTATGATGAGGAACAAAAGGTAAGGTTGGCTGCCACTGAGTTTTCTCATTATGCTTTGATTTGGTGGAATAAATTGCAGAGAGAAAGACGAGGGAGAAGATAGCCCTCCGATTCAGACTTGGACTGAAATGAAAAGGATGATGAGGAAGAGATACATTCCTAGTTCATATGAAAGAGATTTGAAGTTCAAGCTTCAAAAGCTCACCCAAGGAAGTAGGAGCGTTGAGGAGTACCACAAGGAGATGGAGCTATTGATGATTCAAGCCAACTTGGAGGAGGATCCCGAAGTAACAATGGTGAGGTTTGTTAATGGCTTGTCTCATGATGTTAGGGATGTGGTTGAATTACAGGAATATATTGAGATGGAAGACTTGTTACACAAAGCAATGCAAGTTGAGCAGCAATTGAAAAGAAAAGGTGTAGCTAAAAGGAGTTTCACTCCAAACTCTTCCAAATGGAATGAAAAGCCTAAGAGGGAGGGTTATGGTTCAAGCTCTTCCACTTTAAGTCCAACAAGTAAATCAGCCAAGGGGTTCTCTCCATCTACTAGAAATGATTCTAAGGGAAAAAGTGAAACTTCAGGAAGGGCTAGAGATGTGACATGTTTCAAGTGCCAAGGAAAGGGTCACTATGCCTATGAGTGCCCTACAAAAAGAACAATCATCATCAAAGACAATGGTGAATACACTAGTGAGTCAGATTTTGGAGACACTGCTAGTGAGGAAGAGTTGAATGCAGAGGTTGATGTTGAAGGGGATGTCTTGATGGTGAGGAGGCTATTGGGTAATAAGTTGGTGCCCTTGGATGGTAGCCAAAGGGAGAATATCTTCCATACTAGGTGCACGGTTCAAGGAAAGGTATGCTTAGTTATTATTGATGGTGGGAGCTGCACAAATGTAGCTAGCACACGTTTGGTGTCTAAGCTTAATCTTTCCACCAAACCTCATCCAAGACCCTACAAGCTACAATGGCTAAGTGAAAGTGGTGAAGTAGCGGTGAAGCATCAAGTGGAGGTACCTATATCCATTGGGAGCTATAATGATGTTATTTTATGTGATGTGGTTCCTATGGAGGCTACTCATATCTTGCTTGGTAGGCCTTGGCAATATGACCACAAGGCTGTTCATGATGGGTTTACCAACAAGATCTCATTCTTGCAAAACAACAAGAAAGTGGTGCTTAATCCCTTAAGTCCACAAGAGGTTTGTAATGATCAAATGAGAATGAGAGAAAAAATGATTAAAGAGAAAAAAGAGAGAAGGGCAGAAAGTGACTTAGAGAAAAGTCAAAGAGAGAAAAGTAAAGGATTGGAAGAAAATAAAAAGAAAAATAAAAAAAATAATGAGAGTGGAGTGGCAAAGGAAAAAGAAGTGAGAAAAAGTTTGCTTGCAAAACAACCACTCTATGTGTTGTATTGCAAACCATGTTTGTCCACTAACATCTCTTTTCCTTTAGATCTTCCTCCTCCTATATCTTCTTTGTTGCAGGAGTTCAAAGATGTTTTTCCTCTGGAGTTGCCAAGTGGATTACCACCATTGAGAGGAATAGAGCATCACATTGATCTCATCCCAGGAGCTTCCATTCCAAACAAGCCAGCTTATAGGAGCAATCTGAGGAAACCAAAGAAATTTGCAGGCAAGTGGAAGAACTTCTTTCTAAAGGTTGGGTAAGAGATTCTTTATCTCCTTGTGCTGTGCCTGTAATTCTAGTTCCTAAGAAAGATGGTTCTTGGCGTATGTGTAGTGATTGTAGGTCTGTCAATAACATTACTATTAAGTATAGGCATCCCATTCCTAGGTTGGATGATCTACTTGATGAATTGCATAGTGCTACTGTATTTTCAAAAATTGATTTAAAAAGTGGATACAACCAAATTCGGATTCGTGAAGGTGACGAGTGGAAAACAGCCTTCAAAACCAAATTTGGTTTGTATGAATGGATGGTTATGCCATTCGGTTTGACCAATGCACCAAGCACATTCATGAGGTTGATGAACCATGTTTTAAGAGATTTTATAGGTAGATTTGTGGTAGTTTATTTTGATGACATATTAGTGTATAGTGAGTCTTTAGAAGTACATGCAAGGCATTTAGGTGCTGTTTTGGGAGCTTTGAGAAAAGAAAGTTTGTATGCTAACTTGGAAAAATGCACATTTTGTCAAGATCATGTTGTTTTTCTGGGGTATATGATTAGTAATCAGGGGGTTCAGGTGGATGAATCAAAAATAAAAGCTATACTAGAATGGCCAACTCCTAAAACCGTGAGTGAGGTGAGAAGTTTTCATGGGTTGGCTAGCTTTTATAGGAGATTTGTGAGGGATTTTAGCACTTTGGCTGCACCTATGACTGAGTTGATAAAGAAAAATGTCACTTTTAGGTGGGGAGAAAAACAAGAGAAAGCTTTCAATGATATAAAACAAAAGCTTGTGAGTGCACCCATCCTAGCTTTACCAAATTTTTCCAAATCCTTTGAAGTTGAGTGTGATGCTTCTAACATAGGTATAGGTGCTGTATTGTTGCAAGAAGGCCACCCAATAGCTTACTTTAGTGAAAAATTAAGTGGGGCAGTGCTTAATTATTCAACCTATGATAAGGAGCTTTATGCTTTAGTGAGAGCAATGAGGGTTTGGCAACATTACCTTCTTCCTAAGGAGTTTGTAATCCATAGTGATCATGAGTCTTTGAAATACCTTAGGGGGCAAGGGAAGTTGAATAAGAGACATGCAAAGTGGGTAGAATTCTTAGAGCAATTTCCTTATGTAATAAAGCATAAGAAAGGTAAAGGAAATATAGTTGCTGATGCATTATCTAGGAGATATACCTTATTTGCTATAATGGAAACCAAGATGTTAGGATTTGAATCAATGAAAGACATGTACCATGATGATATTGATTTCGGTCCTATATACTTGAAATGTGAAAAAGCTGCATGAGATGGTTTCTATAGGTTTGATGGATACATGTTTAAAAATAACAAGTTGTGTGTGCCTAAAAGTTCAATTAGGGAATTGCTTGTTAAGGAAGCACATTGTGGTGGATTAATGGGACACTTTGGGGTACAAAAGACCTTAGCCATGTTGCAAGAACACTTTTATTGGCCAAAAATGAAGCATGATGTAAACCAATTCTGCATTAAATGTGTTGAGTGCAGAAAGGCTAAGTCTAAGGTATTGCCACAAGGTTTGTATTCTCCTCTCCCTATACCTGAGCATCCTTGGATTGATGTGTCTATGGATTTTGTGTTAGGGCTGCCTAGGACCCAAAGTGGTAAGGATTCCATCTTTGTAGTTGTAGATAGGTTCTCTAAAATGGCACATTTCATTCCTTGTAAAAAAGTTGATGATGCTTGTCATGTGGCAGATTTGTTTTTCAGGGAAGTAGTGAGGTTACATGGACTCCCTAGAAGTGTGGTAAGTGATAGAGATAGCAAGTTCTTGAGTCATTTTTGGAGAACTTTGTGGGGTAAGTTAGGTACTAAACTTCTCTTTTCTACTACTTGTCACCCACAAACAGATGGGCAAACAGAGGTAGTGAATAGGACTTTAGGGACTTTGCTTAGAGCGATCTTAAAGAAAAATTTAAAATCTTGGGAATTATGCTTACCACATGTAGAATTTGCTTATAATAGGGCTGTACATTCCACTACAAAATGCTCTCCTTTTGAAATTGTTTATGGTTTTAATCCATTAACCCCTCTTGATTTGATTTCTATGCCTAACATCTCTGTGTTTAAGCATAAGGAAGGAGCTGCCAAAGCTGATTTTGTTAAAAGGATTCATGAACAAGTAAAAGCTCAAATTGAGAAGAGAACTGAATCTTATGCAAAACAAGCTAATAAGGGCCGCAAGAAAATAGTTTTTCAACCTTGGTGATTGGGTGTGGGTACATTTCGGAAAAGAAAGATTTCGAACAAAGGAAATCAAAACTTCACCCAAGAGGAGATGGACCTTTTAGAGTCTTGGAGAAGATTGGTGACAATGCATATAAGATAGAACTTCCAGGTGAGTATAACGTAAGTTCAACCTTTAATGTTGCTGATCTTTCTTTGTTTGATGTAGGAGAAGATTTGAGGGCAAATCCAATTGAAGAGGGAGGGAATGATGGAGACCATATTTTGGAGGGAGCTAACAGCCTAGGCAATTTGGAGGAGCATGGCAATGATTCAAAGGCTCTTGAAGGCATTGGAGGTCCTATGACAAGGGCAAGAGCAAGAAAAGCGAAGGAGGTGTTGCATCAACTCATGGTCAAGCATTTTGGAGAGAAGGAGCCACCTTTACAAGTGCAGCCCAAGTTTGTGTCATATTCATGCTTAGAAGGATAACAAGACAATTTGTTTTGTTTACATTGACAAGAACAAGAGGAGGGCTCAAGTGGTCAAGAGCGTAAGGTTAAAGGAGAGTTAGGAGTTAAAGGTCATGGGTTCAAGTCCTAGCTTTGCACATTTGGAGGCTACTTGTATCATTTTATTTTAATTATCGTATTGGTCTTATACTGACCAGATTTTAGCAAGGATTTAAGAGTTTATTTAAATTGCACAAGTTGAAATTTTAATATAAAAAATTAGGTGACATGGCAATGTGGGCCAACTGCTTATGATGGGTAAATCAAATCAGCCTAGGTTAGATAAAAGGGGGCTGAACATGAAAATGTAAAAACAATCAGTTTTGGAGTGAATAAAAAAAACTTCCTTTTTTTTCTCTAAGTGTGAAGCTTGAGAACCTAGAGAGTGATTCTCTATTCCTTGAGTGATTCAAGGGCTGTTTCTTGTTATTTTTCTAAGGTAAGTTGTTAATTGAATTCCTTTGTGTGTGATGCCATGGAATTCTTTTAATTTCCTTTAATTTTCGTATCTATTCTTTGCTGATTTCGTTTTCCCCAATCTCCTTAACCCTAAATCAATAATCTTGATTGAGTTGCCTTTCTGGGATTTTTCTTTCCAATTTCGTTTTCCTTTTTTTTTGGTTCTCCAAATTTCGTTTGTGTTTGTTTGCTGTTGTTTGCCTCTGTTTCTTCTTTCTTCTTCCTGTGAACAATTCAGAACAAGGTCCAGCCCTCAAAGATCCTATCCCATTTGGGAACACATCACAAAGGAAGGCTATCCCACCACCTTCTCACGTTCTGGCACTTTCTGGTGCCTTTGGACCCAAGTTCCAGTTTTAGTCTCTTTTGGTTCCCTTTTGCCTACCGGCAAAGGAAGACGTGCGAAACTCGTCTCAAGCCACTGAAACTCCTTGAATATCACTCCTAGAAATCAAAGGAAAGATTTCTCACCACCTTTTGCGCTTCTGGCACTTTCTTGCGCCTTTGGACCCAAGTTCCAGTTTTGGTCTCTTTTGGTTCCCTTCGGCTTACCGGCAAAGGAAGACGTGCGAAATTCGTCTCAGGCCACTAAAACTCCTTGAATATCACGCCTAGGACCCAAGGAAGGATTTCCCACCACCTTCTCACGTTCTGGCACTTTCTGGTGCCTTTGGACCCAAGTTCCAGTTTTGATCTCTTTTGGTTCCCTTTTGCTTACCGGCAAACGAAGACGTGCGAAACTTGTCTCAAGCCACTGAAACACCTAAAATATCATTCCTAGAACTCAGAGGAAGAATTTCTCACCACCTTCTCCCCTCGTCACTTTACGGCACCTTTGGACCCCAGTTCTAGTTTTGGTCCCTTTTTGCTTACCGGCAAAGGAAGTCGTGCGAAACTCGTCTCAGGCCACTGAAACTCCTTGAATATCACTCCGAAGGCACAAAGGAAGGCTTTCTCACCACCTTTTCCGCTTCTGGCACTTTCTGGCGCCTTTGGACCCAAGTTCCAGTTTTGGTCTCTTTTGGTTCCATTTTGCTTACCGCCAGAGGAAGACGTGCGAAACTCGTCTCAGGCCACTAAAACTCCTTGAATATCACGCCTAGGACTCAAAGGAAGGATTTCCCACCACCTTCTCACGTTCTGGCACTTTCTGGTGCCTTTGGACCCAAGTTTCAGTTTTGATCTCCTTTGGTTCCTTTTTGCTTACCGGCAAAGGAAGACGTGCGAAACTCATCTCAAGCTACTGAAACTCCTTGAATATCACTCCTAGAACTCAAAGGAAGGATTTCTCACCACCTTTTCCGCTTCTGGCACTTTCTGGCGCCTTTAGACCCGAGTTCCAGTTTTGGTCTTTTTTGGTTCCCTTTTGCTTACTGGCAAAGGAAGTCGTGCGAAACTCGTCTCAGGCCTCTGACACTCCTTGAATATCACGCCTAGGACTCAAAGGAAGGCTTTTCCACCACCTTCTCACGTTCTGGCACTTTCTGGTGCCTTTGGACCCAAGTTCCAATTTTCGTCTCTTTTGGTTTCCTTTTACTTACCGGCAAAGGAAGACGTGCGAAACTCGTCTGAAGCCACTGAAACTCCTTGAATATCACTCCTAGAACTCGAAGGAAGGATTTCTCACCACCTTCTCCCCTTCTGTCATATTCTGGCACCTTTGGACCCAAGTTCTAGTTTTGGTCTCTTTTGGTCTCTTTTTTCTTACTAGCAAAGGAAGACGTGCGAAACTCGTCTTAAGCCACTGAAACTCCTTGAATATCACTCCGAAGACACAAAGGAAGGCTTTCTCACCACCTTTTCCACTTCTGGCGCGTTCTGGCGCCTTTGGACCCAAGTTCCAGTTTTGGTCTCTTCTGGTTCCCTTTTGCTTACCGGCAAAGGAAGACGTGCGAAACTCGTCTGAAGCCACTGAAACTCCTTGAATATCACTCCTAGAACTCAAAGAAAGGATTTCACACCACCTTCTCCCCTTCTGTAACTTTCTGGCACCTTTGGACCCAAGTTCTTGTTTTGGTCTCTTTTGGTCTCTTTTTGCTTACTGGCAAAGGAAGACGTGCGAAACTCGTCTCAAGCCACTGAAACTCCTTGAATATCACTCCGAAGATACAAAGGAAGGCTTTCCCACCACCTTCTCACGTTCTGGCACTTTCTGGTGCCTTTGGACGCAAGTTCCAATTTTGGTCTCTTTTGGTTCCCTTTTGCTTATCGGCAAAGGAAGACGTGCGAAACTCCTCTCAAGCCATTGAAACTCCTTGAATATCACTGCTAGAACTCAAAGGAAGGCTTTCTCACCACCTTTTCCACTTTTGGCACTTTCTGGCGCCTTTGGACCCAAGTTCCAGATTTGGTCTCTTTTTTGTCCCTTTTTGCTTACTTGCAAAGGGAGACTTGCGAAACTCGTCTCAGGCCACTAAAACTCCTTGAATATCACGCCTAGGACTCAAAGGAAGGCTTTCCCACCACCTTCTCACGTTCTGGCACTTTCTGGTGCCTTTGGACCCAAGATCCAGTTTTGATCTCTTTTGCTTACCGGTAAACGAAGACGTGCGAAACTTGTCTCAAGCCACTGAAACACCTTGAATATCACTCCTAGAACTCAAAGGAAGAATTTCTCACCACCTTCTCCCCTTCTGTCACTTTTTGGCACCTTTGGACCCAAGTTCTAGTTTTGGTCTCTTTTGGTTTCCTTTTGCTTACCGGCAAAGGAAGACGTCCGAAACTCATCTCAATCCACTGAAACTCCTTGAATATCACTCCTAGAACTCAAAGGAAGGATTTCTCACCACCTTCTCTTCTTCTGTCACTTTCTGGCACCTTTGGACCTAAGTTCTAGTTTTGGTCTCTTTTGGTCCCTTTTAGCTTACCGGCAAAGGGTGACTCACCACCTTCTCACGTTTTGGCACTTTCTAGTGCCTTTAGACCCAAGTTCCAGTTTTGGTCTCTTTTGGTTCCCTTTTGCTTACCGGCAAAGGAAGACGTGCGAAACTCGTCTCAAGCCACTGAAACTCCTTGAATATCACTCCGAAGACACAAAGGAAGGCTTTCTCACCACCTTTTCCGCTTCTGGCACTTTCTGGCACCTTTGGACCCAAGTTCCAGTTTTGGTCTCTTTTGGTCCCTTTTTCCTTACCGACAAAGGAAGTCGTGCGAAACTCGTCTCAGGCCACTGAAACTCCTTGAATATCACACCTAGGACTCCAAGGAAGGATTTCCCACCACCTTCTCACGTTCTGGCACTTTCTGATGCCTTTGGACCCAAGTTCCAGTTTTGGTCTCTTTTGGTTCCCTTTTGCTTATCGGCAAAGGAAGACGTGCGAAACTCGTCTCAAGCCACTGAAACTCCTTGAATATCACTGCTAGAACTCAAAGGAAGGATTTCTCACCAACTTCTCCCCTTCTGTCACTTTTTGGCACCTTTGGACCCAAGTTCTAGTTTTGGTCTCTTTTGGTCCCTTTTTGTTTACCGGCAAAGGAAGACGTGCGAAACTCGTCTTAAGCCACTGAAACTCCTTGAATATCACTCCGAAGACACAAAGGAAGGCTTTCTCACCACCTTTTCCACTTCTGGCACTTTCTGGCGCTTTTGGACCCAAGTTCTAGTTTTTGTCTCTTTTGGTTCCCTTGTGCTTACCGGCGAAGGAAGACGTTCGAAACTCGTCTGAAGCCACTGAAACTCCTTGAATATCACTCCTAGAACTCAAAGGAAGGATTTCATACCACCTTATCCCGATTTGTCACTTTCTGGCACCATTGGACCCAAGTTCTAGTTTTGGTCTCTTTTGGTCCCTTTTTGCTTACTGGCAAAGGAAGTCGTGCGAAACTCGTCTCAGGCCTCTGAAACTCCTTGAATATCACACCTAAGACTCAAAGGAAGGCTTTCCCACCAGCTTATCACGTTCTGGCACTTTCTGATGCCTTTGGACCCAAGTTCCAGTTTTGATCTCTTTTGGTTCCCTTTTGCTTACCAGCAAAGGAAGTCGTGCGAAACTCGTCTTAGGCCACTAAAACTCCTTGAATATCACTTCGAAGACGCAAAGGAAGGCTTTCTCACCACCTTTTCCGCTTTTGGCACTTTCTGGTGCCTTTGGACCCAAGTTCTAGTTTTGGTCTCTTTTGGTCCCTTTTTGCTTACTGGCAAAGGGAGACTTGCGAAACTCGTCTCAGGCCACTAAAACTCCTTGAATATCACGCCTCGGACTCAAAGGAAGGCTTTTCCACCACCTTCTCCCGTTCTGGTGCCTTTGGACCCATGTCCCAGTTTCGGTCTCTTTTGGTTTCCTTTTGCTTACCGGCAAAGGAAGACGTGCGAAACTCGTCTGAAGCCACTGAAACTCCTTGAATATCACTCCTAGAACTCAAAGGAAGGATTTCCCACCACCTTCTCACGTTCTGGCACTTTCTGGTGCTTTTGGAACCAAGGTCCAGTTTTGGTCTCTTTTGGTTCCCTTTTGCTTACCGGCAATGGAAGACGTGCAAAACTTGTCTCAAGCCACTAAAACTCCTTGAATATCACGCCTAGGACACAAAGGAAGGGTTTTCCACCACCTTCTTACGTTCTGGCACTTTCTGGTGCCTTTGGGCCTAAGTTCCAGTGTTGGTCTCTTTTGGTTTCCTTTTGCTTATCGGCAAAGGAAGACGTGCGAAACTCGTCTGAAGCCACTGAAACTCCTTGAATATCACTCCTATAACTCAAAGGAAGGATTTCTCACCACCTTCTCCCCTTTTGTCACTTTCTGGCACCATTGGACCCAAGTTCTAGTTTTGGTCTCTTTTGGTCCCTTTTTGCTTACTGGCAAAGGAAGTCGTGCGAAACTCGTCTCAGGCCTCTGAAACTCCTTGAATATCACACCTAGGACTCAAAGAAAGGCTTTCCCACCACCTTCTCACGTTCTGGCACTTTCTGATGCCTTTGGACCTAAGTTCCAGTTTTGGTCTCTTTTGGTTCCCTTTTGCTTACCAGCAAAGGAAGTCGTGCGAAACTCGTCTCAGGCCACTGAAACTCCTTGAATATCACTCCAAAGATACAAAGGAAGGCTTTCTTACCACCTTTTCCGCTTTTTGCACTTTCTGGCGCCTTTGGACCCAAGTTCCAGTTTTGGTCTCTTTTGGTCCCTTTTTGCTTATTGACAAAGGGAGACTTGCGAAACTCGTCTCAGGCCACTAAAAGTCCTTGAATATCACGCCTAGGACTCAAAGGATGGCTTTCCCACCACCTTCTCACGTTCTGGCACTTTCTGGTGCCTTTGGACCCAAGTTCCAGTTTCGGTCTCTTTTGGTTTCCTTTTGCTTACCGGCAAAGGAAGACGTGCGAAACTCATCTCAAACCACTGTAACTCCTTGAATAACACTCCAAGAACTCAAAGGAAGGATTTCTCACCACCTTTTCCACTTATGGCACTTTTTGGCACCTTTAGACCCAAGTTCCAGTTTTGGTCTCTTTTGGTTCCCTTTTGCTTACCGGCAAAGGAAGACGTGCGAAACTCGTCTAAAGCCACTGAAACTCCTTGAATTTCACTCCGAAGACACAAAGGAAGGCTTTCTTACCACCTTTTCCGCTTTTCGCACTTTCTGGCGCCTTTAGACCCAAGTTCCAGTTTTGGTCTCTTTTGGTCCCTTTTTGCTTACTGACAAAGGGAGACTTGTGAAACTCGTCTCAGGCCACTAAAAATCGTTGAATATCACGCCTAGAACTCAAAGGAAGGATTTCCCACCACCTTGTCACGTTCTGGCACTTTCTGCTGCTTTTGGACCCAAGGTCCAGTTTTAGTCTCTTTTGGTCCCTTTTTGCTTACTGGCAAAGGGAGAATTGCGAAACTCGTCTCAGGCCACTAAAACTCCTTGATTATCACGCCTACTAATCAAAGGAAGGCTTTTCCACCACCTTCTCACGTTCTGGCACTTTCTGGTGCCTTTGGACCCAAGTTCCAGTTTTGGTCTCTTTTGGTTTTCTTTTGCTTACCGGCAAAGGAAGACGTGCGAAACTCGTCTGAAGCCACTGAAACTCCTTGAATATCACTCCTAGAACTCAAAGGAAGGATTTCCCACCACCTTCTCACGTTCTGGCACTTTCTGGTACTTTTGGACCGAAGGTCCAGTTTTGGTCTCTTTTGGTTCCCTTTTGCTTACCGGCAATGGAAGACGTGCGAAACTCGTCTCAGGCCACCAAAAATCCTTGAATATCACGCCTAGGACTCAAAGGAAAGCTTTCCCACCACCTTCTCACGTTTTGGCACATTCTGGTGCCTTTGGACCTAAGTTCCAGTTTTGGCCTCTTTTGGTTCCCTTTTGCTTATCGGCAAAGGAACACGTGCGAAACTCGTCTGAAGCCACTGAAACTCCTTGAATATCACTCCGAAGACACAAAGGAAGGCTTTCTCACCACCTTTTCCGCTTCTGGCACTTTCTGGCGCCTTTGGACCCAAGTTCCAGTTTTGGTCTGTTTTGGTCCCTTTTGCTTACTGGCAAAGGGAGACTTGCGAAACTCGTCTCAGGCTACTAAAACTACTTGATTATCACGCCTAGGACTCAAAGGAAGGCTTTTCCACCACCTTCTCACGTTCTGGCACTTTCTGTTGCCTTCGGACCTAAGTTCCAGTTTTGGTCTCTTTTGGTTCCCTTTTGCTTACTGGCAAAGGAAAGACGTGCGAAACTTGTCTGAAGCCACTGAAACTCCTTGAATATCACTCCTAGAACTCAAAGGAAGGATTTCTCACCACCTTCTCCCCTTTTGTCACTTTCTGGCACCATTGGACCCAAGTTCTAGTTTTGGTCTCTTTTGGTCCCTTTTTGCTTACTGGCAAAGGAAGTCGTCCGAAACTCGTCTCAGGCCTCTGAAACTCCTTGAATATCATACCTAGGACTCAAAGGAAGGCTTTCCCACCACCTTCTCACGTTCTGGCACTTTCTGGTGCCTTTGGACCCAAGTTCCAGTTTTGGTCTCTTTTGGTTCCCTTTTGCTTACCGGCAAAGGAAGACGTGCGAAACTCGTCTCAGGCCACTAAAACTCCTTGAATATCACGCCTAGGACTCAAAGGAAGGCTTTCCCACCACCTTCTCACGTTCTGGCACTTTCTGGTGCCTTTGGACCCAAGTTCCAGTTTTGATCTCTTTTGGTTCCCTTTTGCTTACCGGCAAACGAAGACGTGCGAAACTTGTCTAAAGCCACTGAAACACCTTGAATATCACTCCTAGAAGTCAAAGGAAGAATTTCTCACCACCTTCTCCCCTTCTGTCACTTTCTGGCACCTTTGGACCCAAGTTCTAGTTTTGGTCTCTTTTGGTCCCTTTTTGCTTACCGGCAAAGGAAGTCGTGCGAAACTCGTCTCAGGCCACTGAAACTCCTTGAATATCACTCCGAAGACACAAAGGAAGGCTTTCTCACCACCTTTTCCGCTTCTGGCACTTTCTGGCGCCTTTGGACCCAAGTTCCAGTTTTGGTCTCTTTTGGTTTCCTTTTGCTTACCGGTAAACGAAGACGTGTGAAACTCATCTCAAGCCACTGAAACTCCTTGAATATCACTCCTAGAACTCAAAGGAAGGATTTCTCACCACCTATTCCGCTTCTGGCACTTTCTGGCGGCTTTGGACCCAAGTTCCAGTTTTGGTCTCTTTTGGTCCCTTTTTGCTTACCGGCAAAGGAAGTCGTGCGAAACTCGTCTCAGGCCACTGAAACTCCTTGAATATCACTCCGAAGACACAAAGGAAGGCTTTCTCACCACCTTTTCCGCTTCTGGCACTTTCTGGCGCCTTTGGACCCAAGTTCCAGTTTTGGTCTCTTTTGGTCCTTTTTTGCTTACTGGCAAAGGGAGACTTGCGAAACTCGTCTCAGGCCACTAAAACTCCTTGAATATCACACCTAGGACTCAAAGGAAGGCTTTTCCACCACCTTCTCACGTTCTGGCACTTTCTGGTGCCTTTGGACCCAAGTTCCAGTTTTGGTCTCTTTTGGTTTCCTTTTGCTTACCGGCAAACGAAGACGTGCGAAACTCGTCTGCAGCCATTGAAAGTCCTTGAATATCACTCCTAGAACTCAAAGGAAGGATTTCTCACCACGTTCTCCCCTTCTGTCACTTTCTGGCACCTTTGGACCCAAGTTCTAGTTTTGGTCTCTTTTGGTCTCTTTTTGCTTGCTGGCAAAGGAAGTCGTGCGAAACTCGTCTAAGGCCACTAAAACTACTTGAATATCACTTCGAAGACGCAAAGGAAGGCTTTCTCACCACCTTTTCCGCTTTTGGCACTTTCTGGCGCCTTTGGACCCAAGTTCCAGTTTTGGTCTCTTTCGGTTCCCTTTTGCTTACCGGCAAAGGAAGACGTGCGAAAGTCAACTCAAAGGAAGGCTTTCCCACCACCTTCTCGCGTTCTGGCACTTTCTGGTGCCTTTGGACCCAAGTTCCAGTTTTGGTCTCTTTTGGTTCCCTTTTGCTTACCGGCAAAGGAAGAAATGCGAAACTCGTCTCAAGCCACTGAAACTCCTTGAACATCACTCCTAGAACTCAAAGGAAGGATTTCTCACCACCTTTTCTGCTTCTGTCACTTTCTGGCACCATTGGACCCAAGTTCTAGTTTTGGTCTCTTTTGGTCCCTTTTTGCTTACCGGCAAAGGAAGTCGTGCGAAACTCATCTCAGGCCACTGAAACTCCTTGAATATCACTCCGAAGACACAAAGGAAGGCTTTCTCACCACCTTCTCCGCTTCTGGCACTTTCTGGCGCCTTTGGACCAAAGTTCCAGTTTTTGTCTTTTTTGGTCCCTTTTTGCTTACTGGCAAAGGGAGACTTGCGAAACTTGTCTCAGTCCACTAAAACTCTTTGAATATCACGCCTAGGACTCAAAGGAAGGCTTTCCCACCACCTTCTCACGTTCTGGCACTTTCTGGTGACTTTGGACCCAAGTTCCAGTTTTGGTCTCTTTTGGTTCCATTTTGCTTACCGGCAAAGGAAGACGTGTGAAACTCGTCTCAGGCCACTAAAACTCCTTGAATGTCACGCCTAGGACTCAAAGGAAGGCTTTCCCACCACCTTCTCACGTTCGGCACTTTCTGGTGCCTTTGGACCCAAGTTCCACTTTTGGTCGCTTTTGCTTCCCTTTTGCTTACCGGCAAAGGAAGACGTGCGAAATTCGTCTGAAGCCACTGAAACTCCTTGAATATCACTCCTAGAACTCAAAGGAAGGATTTCTCACACCTTCTCCCCTTCTGTCACTTTCTGGCACCTTTGGACCCAAGTTCTAGTTTTGGTCTCTTTTGGTCTCTTTTTGCTTACTGGCAAAGGAAGTCGTGCGAAACTCGTCTCAGGCCACTAAAACTCCTTGAATATCACTCCGAAGATGCAAAGGAAGGCTTTCTCACCACCTTTTCCGCTTTTGGCACTTTCTGGCGCCTTTGGACCCAAGTTCTAGTTTTGGTCTCTTATGGTTCCCTTTTGCTTACCGGCAAAGGAAGGCGTGCGAAACTCGTCTCATGCCACTAAAACTCCTTGAACATCACGCCTAGCACTCAAAGGAAGGCTTTCCCACCACCTTCTCGCGTTCTGGCACTTTCTGGTGCCTTTGGACCCAAGTTCCAGTTTTGGTCTCTTTTGGTTCCCTTTTGCTTACCGGCAAAGGAAGACGAGCGAAACTCGTCTCAAGCCACTGAAATTCCTTGAACATCACTCCTAGAACTCAAAGGAAGGATTTCTCACCACCTTTTCTGCTTCTGTCACTTTCTGGCACCATTGGACCCAAGTTCTAGTTTTGGTCTCTTTTGGTCCCTTTTTGCTTACTGGCAAATGAAGTCGTGCAAAACTCGTCTCAGGCCACTAAAACTCCTTGAATATCACTCTGAAGATGCAAAGGAAGGTTTTCTCACCACCTTTTCCGCTTTTGGCACTTTCTGGCGCCTTTGGACCCAAGTTCCAGTTTTTGTCTTTTTTGGTCCCTTTTTGCTTACTGGCAAAGGGAGACTTGCGAAACTTGTCTCAGTCCACTAAAACTCTTTGAATATCACGCCTAGGACTCAAAGGAAGGCTTTCCCACCACCTTCTCACGTTCTGGCACTTTCTGGTGACTTTGGACCCAAGTTCCAGTTTTGGTCTCTTTTGGTTCCCTTTTGCTTACCGGCAAAGGAAGACGTGCGAAACTCGTCTTAGGCCACTAAAACTCCTTGAATGTCACGCCTAGGACTCAAAGGAAGGATTTCCCACCACCTTCTCACATTCGGCACTTTCTGGTGCCTTTGGACCCAAGTTCCACTTTTGGTCGCTTTTGCTTCCCTTTTGCTTACCGGCAAAGGAAGACGTGCGAAATTCGTCTGAAGCCACTGAAACTGCTTGAATATCACTCCTAGAACTCAAAGGAAGGATTTCTCACCACCTTCTCCCCTTCTGTCACTTTCTGGCACCATTGGACCCAAGTTCTAGTTTTGGTCTCTTTTGGTCCCTTTTTGCTTACTGCCAAAGGAAGTCGTGCGAAACTCGTCTCAGGCCACTGAAACTCCTTGAATATCACTCCGAAGACACAAAGGAAGGCTTTCTCACCACCTTTTCCGCTTTGGGCACTTTCTGGCGCCTTTGGACCCAAGTTCCAGTTTTGGTCTCTTTTGGTCCTTTTTTGCTTACTGGCAAAGGGAGACTTGCGAAACTCGTCTCAGGCCACTAAAACTCCTTGAATATCACACCTAGGACTCAAAGGAAGGCTTTTCCACCACCTTCTCACGTTCTGGCACTTTCTGGTGCCTTTGGACCCAAGTTCCAGTTTTGGTCTCTTTTGGTTTCCTTTTGCTTACCGGCAAACGAAGACGTGCGAAACTCGTCTGCAGCCATTGAAAGTCCTTGAATATCACTCCTAGAACTCAAAGGAAGGATTTCTCACCACGTTCTCCCCTTCTGTCACTTTCTGGCACCTTTGGACCCAAGTTCTAGTTTTGGTCTCTTTTGGTCCCTTTTTGCTTACCGGCAAAGGAAGTCGTGCGAAACTCGTCTCAGGCCACTGAAACTCCTTGAATATCACTCCGAAGACACAAAGGAAGGCTTTCTCACCACCTTTTCCGCTTCTGGCACTTTCTGGCGCCTTTGGACCCAAGTTCCAGTTTTTGTCTTTTTTGGTCCCTTTTTGCTTACTGGCAAAGGGAGACTTGCGAAACTTGTCTCAGTCCACTAAAACTCTTTGAATATCATGCCTAGGACTCAAAGGGAGGCTTTCCCACCACCTTCACACGTTCTGGCACTTTCTGGTGCCTTTGGACCCAAGTTCCACTTTTGGTCGCTTTTGGTTCCCTTTTGCTTACCGGCAAAGGAAGAAGTGCGAAACTCGTCTCAAGCCACTGAAACTCCTTGAATATCACTCCGAAGACACAAAGGAAGGCTTTCTCACCACCTTTTCCGTTTCTGGCGTGCCTTTGGACCCAAGTTCTAGTTTTGGTCTCTTTTGGTTTCCTTTTGCTTACGGGCAAAGGAAGACGTGCGAAACTTGTCTGAAGCCACTGAAACTCCTTGAATATCACTCCGAAGACACAAAGGAAGGCTTTCTCACCACCTTTTCCACTTCTGGAACTTTCTGGTGCCTTTGGACCCAAGTTCCAGTTTTGGTCTCTTTTGGTTTCCTTTTCCTTACCGGCAAAGGAAGACGTGCGAAATTCGTCTGAAGCCACTGAAACTCCTTGAATATCACTCCTAGAACTCAAAGGAATGATTTCTCACACCTTCTCCCCTTCTGTCACTTTCTGGCACCTTTGGACCCAAGTTCTAGTTTTGGTCTCTTTTGGTCTCTTTTTGCTTACCGGCAAAGGAAGTCGTGCGAAACTCGTCTCAGGCCACTAAAACTCCTTGAATATCACGCCCTACGACTTAAAGGAAAGCTTTCTCAACATCTTTTCCGCTTCTGGCACTTTCTGGCGCCTTTGGACCCAAGTTCCAGTTTTGGTCTCTTTTGGTTCCCTTTGCTTACCGACAAAGGAAGACGTGCGAAACTCGTCTCATGCCACTAAAACTCCTTGAACATCATGCCTAGGACTCAAAGGAAGGCTTTCCCACCACCTTCTCGCGTTCTGGCACTTTCTGGTGCCTTTGGACCCAAGTTCCAGTTTTGGTCTCTTTTGGTTCCCTTTTGCTTACCGGCAAAGGAAGACGAGCGAAACTCGTCTCAAGCCACTGAAACTCCTTGAACATCACTCCTAGAACTCAAAGGAAGGATTTCTCACCACCTTTTCCGCTTCTGTCACTTTCTGGCACCATTGGACCCAAGTTCTAGTTTTGGTCTCTTTTGGTCCCTTTTTGCTTACCGGCAAAGGAAGTCGTGCGAAATTCGTCTCAAGCCACTGAAACTCCTTGAATATCACTCCGAAGACACAAAGGAAGGCTTTCTCACCACCTTTTCCACTTCTGGCACTTTCTGGCGCCTTTGGACCCAAGTTCCAATTTTTGTCTTTTTTGGTCCCTTTTTGCTTACTGGCAAAGGGAGACTTGCGAAACTTGTATCAGTCCACTAAAACTCTTTGAATATCATGCCTAGGACTCAAAGGAAGGCTTTCCCACCACCTTCTCATGTTCTGGCACTTTCTGGTGCCTTTGGACCCAAGTTCTAGTTTTGGTCTCTTTTGGTCCCTTCTTGCTTACCGGCAAAGGAAGTCGTGCGAAACTCGTCTCAAACCACTGAAACTCCTTGAATATCACTCCGAAGACACAAAGGAAGGCTTTCTCACCACCTTTTCCGCTTCTGGCACTTTCTGGTGCCTTTGGACCCAAGTTCCAGTTTTGGTCTCTTTTGGTTTCCTTTTGCTTACCGGCAAAGGAAGACGTGCGAAACTCGTCTGAAGCCACTGAAACTCCGTGAATATCACTCCTAGAACTCAAAGGAAGGATTTCCCACCACCTTCTGACGTTCTGGCACTTTCTAGTGCTTTTCGACCCAAGGTCCAGTTTTGGTCTCTTTTGGTTCCCTTTTGCTTACCGGCAATGGAAGACGTGCGAAACTTGTCTCAAGCCAGTAAAACTCCTTGAATATCACGCCTAGGACACAAAGGAAGGCTTTTCCACCACCTTCTCACGTTCTGGCACTTTCTGGTGCCTTCGGACCCAAGTTCCAGTTTTGGTCTCGTTTGGTTTCCTTTTGCTTACTGGCAAAGGAAGACGTGCGGAACTTGTCTGAAGCCACTGAAACTCCTTGAATATCACTCCTAGAACTCAAAGGAAGGATTTCTCACCACCTTCTCCCCTTTTGTCACTTTCTGCCACCATTGGACCCAAGTTCTAGTTTTGCTCTTTTGGTCTCCTTTTGCTTACTGGCAAAGGAAGTCATGCGAAACTCGTCTCAGGCCTCTGAAACTCCTTGAATATCACACCTAGGACTCAAAGGAAGGCTTTCCCACCACCTTCTCACATTCTGGCACTTTCTGATGCCTTTGGACCCAAGTTCTAGTTTTGGTCTCTTTTGGTTCCCTTTTGTTTACCGACAAAGGAAATCGTGCAAAACTCGTCTCAGGCCGCTGAAACTCCTTGAATATCACACCTAGGACTCAAAGGAAAGATTTCTCACCACCTTTTCCGCTTCTGTCACTTTCTGGCGCCTTTGGACCCAAGTTCCAGTTTTGGTCTCTTCTGGTTCCCTTTTGCTTACCGGCAAAGGAAGACGTGCGAAACTCGTCTGAAGCCACTGAAACTCCTTGAATATCACTCCTAGAACTCAAAGAAAGGATTTCACACCACCTTCTCCCCTTCTGTAACTTTCTGGCACCTTTGGACCCAAGTTCTTGTTTTGATCTCTTTTGGTCTCTTTTTGCTTACTGGCAAAGGAAGACGTGCGAAACTCGTCTCAAGCCACTGAAACTCCTTGAATATCACTCTGAAGATACAAAGGAAGGCTTTCCCACCACCTTCTCACGTTCTGGCACTTTCTGGTGCCTTTGGACGCAAGTTCCAATTTTGGTCTCTTTTGGTTCCCTTTTGCTTATCGGCAAAGGAAGACGTGCGAAACTCGTCTCAAGCCACTGAAACTCCTTATATATCACTGCTAGAACTCAAAGGAAGGTTTTCTCACCACCTTCTCCCCTTCTGTCACTTTCTGGCGCCTTTGGACCCAAGTTCTAGTTTTGGTCTCTTTTGGTCCCGTGCGAAAGTCGTCTCAGGCCGCTGAAACTCCTTTAATATCACACGTAGAACTCCAAGGAAGGATTTCCCACCACCTTCTCACGTTCTGGCACTTTCTGATGCCTTTGGACCCAAGTTCCAGTTTTGGTCTCTTTTGGTTCCCTTTTGCTTATCGGCAAAGGAAGATGTGCGAAACTCGTCTCAAGCCACTGAAACTCCTTGAATATCACTGCTAGAACTCAAAGGAAGGATTTCTCACCACCTTCTCCCCTTCTGTCACTTTCTGGCACCTTTGGACCCAAGTTTTAGTTTTGGTCTCTTTTGGTCTCTTTTTGCTTACTGGCAAAGGAAGACGTGCGAAACTCGTCTTAAGCCACTGAAACTCCTTGAATATCACTCCGAAGACAGAAAAGAAGGCTTTCCAGCCACCTTCTCACGTTCTGGCACTTTCTGGTGCCTTTGGACCCAAGTTCCAGTTTTGGTCTCTTTTGTTTCCCTTCTGCTTACCGGCAAAGGAAGACGTGCGAAACTCGTCTGAAGCCACTGAAACTCCTTGAATGTATCTCCTAGAACTCAAAGGAAGGATTTCTCGCCACCTTCTCCCCTTTTGTCACTTTCTGGCACCATTGGACCCAAGTTCTAGTTTTGGTCTCTTTTGGTCCCTTTTTGCTTACTGGCAAAGGAAGTCGTGCGACACTCGTCTCAGGCCTCTGAAACTCCTTGAATATCACACCTAGGACTCAAAGGAAGGCTTTCCCACCACCTTCTCACGCTCTGGCACTTTCTGGTGCCTTTGGACCCAAGTTCCAGTTTTGGTCTCTTTTGGTTCCCTTTTGCTTACCGGCAAAGGAAGGCATGCGAAACTCGTCTCAAGCCACTGAAACTCCTTGAATGTATCTCCTAGAACTCAAAGGAAGGATTTCTCGCCACCTTCTCCCCTTTTGTCACTTTCTGGCACCATTGGACCCAAGTTCTAGTTTTGGTCTCTTTTGGTCCCTTTTTGCTTATTGGCAAAGGAAGTCGTGCGACACTCGTCTCAGGCCTCTGAAACTCCTTGAATATCACACCTAGGACTCAAAGGAAGGCTTTCCCACCACCTTCTCACGCTCTGGCACTTTCTGGTGCCTTTGGACCCAAGTTCCAGTTTTGGTCTCTTTTGGTTCCCTTTTGCTTACCGGCAAAGGAAGGCATGCGAAACTCGTCTCAAGCCACTGAAACTCCTTGAATATCACTCCTAGAAGTCAAAGGAAGGATTTCTCACCACCTTCTCCCCTTTTGTCACTTTCTGGCACCTTTGGACCCAAGTTCTAGTTTTGGTCTCTTTTGGTCCCTTTTTGCTTACCGGCAAAGGAAGTCGTGCGAAACTCGTCTCTGGCCACTGACACTCCTTGAATATCACTCCAAAGACACAAAAAAGGAAGGCTTTCCCACCACCTTCTCACGTTCTGGCAATTTCTGGTGCCTTTGGACCCAAGTTCCAATTTTGGTCTCTTTTGGTTCCTTTTTGCTTACTGGCAAAGGAAGACGTGCGAAACTCGTCTCAAGCCACTGAAACTCCTTGAATATCACTCCTAGAACTCAAAGGAAGGATTTCTCACCACCTTCTCCCCTTCTGTCACTTTTTGGCACCTTTGGACCCAAGTTCTAGTTTTGGTCTCTTTTGGTCCCTTTTTGCTTACCGGCAAAGGAAGTCATGCGAAACTTGTCTCAGGCTACTAAAACTCCTTGAATATCACGCCTAGGACTCAAAGGAAGGCTATCCCACCACCTTCTCACGTTCTGGCACTTTCTGGTGCCTTTGGACCCAAGTTCCAGTCTTAGTCTCTTTTGGTTCCCTTTTGCTTACCGGCAAAGGAAGACGTGCGAAACTCGTCTCAAGCCACTGAAACTCCTTGAATATCACTCCTAGAAATCAAAGGAAAGATTTCAAACCACCTTTTCCGCTTCTGGCACTTTCTTGCGCCTTTGGACCCAAGTTCCAGTTTTGGTCTCTTTTGGTTCCGTTCGGCTTACCGGCAAAGGAAGACATGCGAAACTCGTCTCAGGCCACTAAAACTCCTTGAATATCACGCCTAGGACTCAAAGGAAGGCTTTCCCACCACCTTCTCACGTTCTGGCACTTTCTGGTGCCTTTGGACCAAAGTTCCAGTTTTGGTCTCTTTTTGTTCCCTTTTGCTTACCGGCAAAGGAAGACGTGCGAAACTTGTCTCAAGCCACTGAAACTCCTTGAATATCACACCTAGGACTCAAAGGAAGGCTTTTCCACCACCTTCTCACGTTCTGGCACTTTCTGGTGCCTTTGGACCCAAGTTCCAGTTTTGGTCTCTTTTGGTCCCTTTTTGCTTACCGGCAAAGGGAGTCGTGCGAAACTAGTCTCAGGCCGCTGAAACTCCTTGAATATCACTCCTAGAACTCAAAGGAAGGATTTCTCACCACGTTTTCCGCTTCTGGTACTTTCTGGCGCCTTTGGACCCAAGTTCCAGTTTTGGTCTCTTTTGGTTCCCTTTTGCTTACCGGCAAAGCAAGACGTGCGAAACTCATCTCAAGTCACTGAAACTCCTTGAATATCACTCCAAGAACTCAAAGGAAGGCTTTCCCACCACCTTCTCACGTTCTGGCACATTCTGGTGCCTTTGGACCGAAGTTCCAGTTTTGGTCTCTTTTTGTTCCCTTTTGCTTACCGGCAAAGGAAGACGTACGAAACTTGTCTCAAGCCACTGAAACTCCTTGAATATCACTCCTAGAACTCAAAGGAAGGATTTCTCACCACCTTCTCCCCTTCTGTCACTTTCTGGCACCTTTGGACCCAAGTTCCAGTTTTGGTCTCTTTTGGTCCCTTTTTGCTTACCGGCAAAGGGAGTCGTGCGAAACTCGTCTCAGGCCGCTGAAACTCCTTGAATATCACACCTAGGACTCAAAGGAAGGCTTTTCCACCACCTTCTCACGTTCTGGCACTTTCTGGTGCCTTTGGACCCAAGTTCCAGTTTTGGTCTCTTTTGGTCCCTTTTTGCTTACCGGCAAAGGGAGTCGTGCGAAACTCGTCTCAGGCCGCTGAAACTCCTTGAATATCACACCTAGGACTCAAAGGAAAGATTTCTCACCACCTTCTCACGTTCTGGCACTTTCTGGTGCCTTTGGACCCAAGTTCCAGTTTTGGTCGCTTTTGGTTCCCTTTTGCTTACCGGCAAAGGAAGCCGTGCGAAACTCATCTCAAGCTACTGAAACTCCTTGAATATCACTCCTAGAACTCAAAGGAAGGATTTCTCACCACGTTTTCCGCTTCTGGCACTTTCTGGCGCCTTTGGACCCAAGTTCCAGTTTTGGTCTCTTTTGGTTCCCTTTTGCTTACCGGCAAAGCAAGACGTGCGAAACTCATCTCAAGTCACTGAAACTCCTTGAATATCACTCCAAGAACTCAAAGGAAGGCTTTCCCACCACCTTCTCACGTTCTGGCACTTTCTGGTGCCTTTGGACCGAAGTTCTAGTTTTGGTCTCTTTTTGTTCCCTTTTGCTTACCGGCAAAGGAAGACGTGCGAAACTTGTCTCAAGCCACTGAAACTCCTTGAATATCACTCGTAGAACTTAAAGGAAGGATTTATCACCACCTTCTCCCCTTCTGTCACTTTCTGGCGCCTTTGGACCCAAGTTCCAGTTTTGGTCTCTTTTGGTCCCTTTTTGCTTACCGGCAAAGGGAGTCGTGCGAAACTCGTCTCAGGCCGCTGAAACTCCTTGAATATCACACCTAGGACTCAAAGGAAGGCTTTTCCACCACCTTCTCACGTTCTGGCACTTTCTGGTGCCTTTGGACCCAAGTTCCAGTTTTGGTCTCTTTTGGTCCCTTTTTGCTTACCGGCAAAGGGAGTCGTGCGAAACTCGTCTCAGGCCGCTGACACTCCTTGAATATCACACCTAGGACTCAAAGGAAAGATTTCTCACCACCTTTTCCGCTTCTGGCACTTTCTTGTGCCTTTGGACCCAAGTTCCAGTTTTGGTCTCTTTTGGTTCCCTTTTGCTTACCGGCAAAGGAAGACGTGCGAAACTCGTCTCAAGCCACTAAAACTCCTTAAATATCACGCCTAGGACTCTGATGAGGATTTCCGTAAGCCTCTTGAATTTCGGACCTACTAGGACTAGGACGTATCTAAAGCTACAAAACTCGAAAATGGGTGATTAAAAAACGGGAGGAATATTCACGTTGTGAACCTTAATTTTGACTCAAGAATCACTTAATTTGGATTTGTATAACGCAAGATATGGATAAAATTTATTATGGGTTTAATTTGGGGGTTTGTTTGGAAGAGAATGCTATGATCCTTAAAATTCAGAATTGGGAAAAAAAAATAAAAATTGAAATTCATACCTTGTAAAGAGAATAAAAGGAAGGAAATATGATAGGGAAGGCGCCACAAACAAGGATGTTTGATAAGCCAACAAGATCGCCACAAGAACGAATGAATTCTTGATAAGATCGGAGGTTGTAAGGAAGAACCCTAGCAGAGAATAATTCTCACTATAATCTGATTTCAATCATGTATATCCTCAAAATGATTTTCAAGTGTTTTAGTACAATTCAGTTTTGGAGTTTGTCCACATGGACTTCGACATATAAAAACAAAAACTAATCCCTTTAGCACAAACATGATGTATATGTTCTAGTGGTTAAGCGAACATATTACATCCTAAGGTGCGAGGGTTCAAATCTTGTAATAGACAATAAAGCATAATAACATGTTTTTTTTTTACACAAAGTACCAAAATAAATAAAAAGTCTTCAAAATTCAAATTGAAACTTTGGACTTTTCCTTCATTGTAAGTGGGCTATGCATGTGTACACTTTAGAATTAAAGTGATGGACTTCATCTGGGTATTAGGCCTCACATTGGGGTTGGGCTTCTAGCATGGTGCTCAGCATGTGTTGTAGAGATTCTTGGCCCTTCCTTGATCTAGCTCTTGTCATGGGCCCTCCTAAGCCTTGTAATGGATCTTGGACTGCTTGGGCCCGCGGTTGGTCTTGGACTAGGGTTTTGGCCTGGGCTTCACTCCTTATGTCCACATCAGACTCAAAGGAAGGCTTTCCCACCACCTTCTCACGTTCTGGCACTTTCTGGTGCCTTTGGACCCAAGTTCCAGTTTTGGTCGCTTTTGGTTCCCTTTTGCTTACCTAAGCAAAGGAAGCCGTGCGAAACTCATCTCAAGCCACTGAAACTCCTTGAATATCACTCCTAGAACTCAAAGGAAGGATTTCTCACCACGTTTTCCGCTTCTGGCACTTTCTGGCGCCTTTGGACCCAAGTTCCAGTTTTGGTCTCTTTTGGTTCCCTTCGCTACAGGCAAAGCAAGACGTGCGAAACTCATCTCAAGTCACTGAAACTCCTTGAATATCACTCCAAGAACTCAAAGGAAGGATTTCTCACCACCTTCTCCCCTTCTGTCACTTTCTGGCACCTTTGGACCTAAGTTCTAGTTTTGGTCTCTTTTGGTCCCTTTTTGCTTACCGGCAAAGGGTGACTTGCGAAACTCGTCTCAATCCACTAAAACTCTTTGAATATCACGCCTAGGACTCAAACGAAGGCTTTCCCACCACCTTCTCACGTTTTGGCACTTTCTGGTGCCTTTGGACCCAAGTTCCAGTTTTAGTTTCTTTTGGTTCCCTTTTGCTTACTGGCAAAGGAAGACGTGCGAAACTCGTCTCAGGCCACTAAAACTCCTTGAGTATCATGCCTAGGACTCAAAGGAAGGCTTTCCCACCACCTTCTCACGTTCTGGCACTTTCTGGTGCCTTTGGACCCAAGTTCCAGTTTTGATCTCTTTTGGTTCCCTTTTGCTTACCGGTAAACGAAGACGTGCGAAACTTGTCTCAAGCCACTGACACACCTTGAATATCACTCCTAGAACTCAAAGGAAGAATTTCTCACCACCTTCTCCCCTTCTGGCACTTTTTGGCACCTTTGGACCCAAGTTCTAGTTTTGGTCTCTTTTGGTCCCTTTTTCCTTACTGGCAAAGGGTGACTTGCGAAACTCATCTCAATCCACTAAAACTCATTGAATATCACGCCTAGGACTCACAGGAAGGCTTTCCCACCACCTTCTCACGTTCTGGCACTTTCTGGTGCCTTTGGACCCAAGTTCCAGTTTTGGTCTCTTTTGGTTCCATTTTGCATACCGGCAAAGGAAGACGTGCGAAACTCGTCTGAAGCCACTGAAACTTCTTGAATATCACTCCTAGAACTCAAAGGAAGGATTTCTCACCACCTTCTCCCCTTCTGTCACTTTCAGGCACCTTTGGACCCAAGTTCTAGTTTTGGTCTCTTTTGGTCCCTTTTTGCTTACTGGCAAAGGAAGTCGTGCGAAACTCGTCTCAGGCCACTGAAACTCCTTGAATATCACTCCGAAGACACAAAGGAAGGCTTTCTCACCACCTTTTCCGCTTCTGGCACTTTTTGGCACCTTTGAACCCATGTTCCAGTTTTGGTCTCTTTTTGCTTACTTGCAAAGGGAGACTTACGAAACTCGTCTCAGGCTACTAAAACTCCTTGAATATCACGCCTAGGACTCAAAGGATGGCTTTCCCACCACCTTCTCACGTTCTGCCACTTTCTGGTGCCTTTGGACCCAAGTTCCAGTTTTGGTCTCTTTTGGTTTCCTTTTGCTTACCGGCAAAGGAAGACGTGCGAAACTCATCTCAAGCCACTGAAACTCCTTGAATATCACTCCTAGAACTCAAAGGAAGGATTTCTCACCACCTTTTCCGCTTCTGGCACTTTCTGGCGCCTTTAGACCCAAGTTCCAGTTTTGGTCTCTTTTGGTTCCCTTTTGCTTACCGGCAAAGGAAGACGTGCGAAACTCGTCTTAAGCCACTGAAACTCCTTGAATATCACTCCTAGAACTCAAAGGAAGGATTTCACACCACCTTCTCCCCTTCTGTCACTTTCTGGCACCTTTGGACCCAAGTTCTAGTTTTGGTCTCTTTTGGTCCCTCTTTCCTTACTAGCAAAGGGTGACTTGCGAAACTCATCTGAATCCACTAAAACTCTTTGAATATCACGCCTAGGACTCAAAGGAAGGCTTTCCCACCACCTTCTCACGTTCTTGCACTTTCTGGTGCCTTTGGACCCAAGTTCCAGTTTTGATCTCTTTTGGTTCCCTTTTGCTTACCGGTAAACGAAGACATGCGAAACTTGTCTCAAGCCACTGAAACACCTTGAATATCACTCCTAGAACTCAAAGGAAGAATTTCTCACCACCTTCTCCCCTTCTGTCACTTTTTGGCACCTTTGGACCCAAGTTCTAGTTTTGGTCTCTTTTGGTCCCTTTTTCCTTACTGGCAAAGGGTGACTTGCGAAACTCGTCTCAATCCACTAAAACTCATTGAATATCACGCCTAGGACTCACAGGAAGGCTTTCCCACCACCTTTTCACGTTCTGGCACTTTCTGGTGCCTTTGGACCCAAGTTCCAGTTTTGGTCTCTTTTGGTTCCATTTTGCATACCGGCAAAGGAAGACATGCGAAACTCGTCTGAAGCCACTGAAACTCCTTCAATATCACTCCTAGAACTCAAAGGAAGGATTTCTCACCACCTTCTCACGTTCTGTCACTTTCAGGCACCTTTGGACCCAAGTTCTAGTTTTGGTCTCTTTTGGTCCCTTTTTGCTTACTGGCAAAGGAAACCGTGCGAAACTCGTCTCAAGCCACTGAAACTCCTTGAATATCACTCCGAAGACACAAAGGAAGGCTTTCTCACCACCTTTTCCGCTTCTGGCACTTTCTGGCGCCTTTGGACGCATGTTCCAGTTTTGGTCTCTTTTTGCTTACTTGCAAAGGAAGACTTGCGAAACTCGTCTCAGGCTACTAAAACTCCTTGAATATCACGCCTAGGACTCAAAGGATGGCTTTCCCACCACCTTCTCACGTTCTGGCACTTTCTGGTGCCTTTGGACCCAAGTTCCAGTTTTGATCTCTTTTGGTTCCCTTTTGCTTACCAGCAAAGGAAGATGTGCGAAACTCATCTCAAGCCACTGAAACTCTTTGAATATCACGCCTAGGACTCAAAGGAAGGCTTTCCCACCACCTTCTCCCCTTCTGTCACTTTTTGGCACCTTTGGACCCAAGTTCTAGTTTTGGTCTCTTTTGGTCCCTCTTTCCTTACTGGCAAAGGGTGACTTGCGAAACTCATCTGAATCCACTAAAACTCTTTGAATATCACGCCTAGGACTCAAAGGAAGGCTATCCCACCACCTTCTCACGTTCTGGCACTTTCTGGTGCCTTTGGACCCAAGTTCCAGTCTTAGTCTCTTTTGGTTCCCTTTTGCTTACCGGCAAAGGAAGACGTGCGAAACTCGTCTCAAGCCACTGAAACTCCTTGAATATCACTCCTAGAAATCAAAGGAAAGATTTCAAACCACCTTTTCCGCTTCTGGCACTTTCTTGCGCCTTTGGACCCAAGTTCCAGTTTTGGTCTCTTTTGGTTCCGTTCGGCTTACCGGCAAAGGAAGACATGCGAAACTCGTCTCAGGCCACTAAAACTCCTTGAATATCACGCCTAGGACTCAAAGGAAGGCTTTCCCACCACCTTCTCACGTTCTGGCACTTTCTGGTGCCTTTGGACCAAAGTTCCAGTTTTGGTCACTTTTTGTTCCGTTTTGCTTACCGGCAAAGGAAGACGTGCGAAACTTGTCTCAAGCCACTGAAACTCCTTGAATATCACACCTAGGACTCAAAGGAAGGCTTTTCCACCACCTTCTCACGTTCTGGCACTTTCTGGTGCCTTTGGACCCAAGTTCCAGTTTTGGTCTCTTTTGGTCCCTTTTTGCTTACCGGCAAAGGGAGTTGTGCGAAACTAGTCTCAGGCCGCTGAAACTCCTTGAATATCACTCCTAGAACTCAAAGGAAGGATTTCTCACCACGTTTTCCGCTTCTGGTACTTTCTGGCGCCTTTGGACCCAAGTTCCAGTTTTGGTCTCTTTTGGTTCCCTTTTGCTTACCGGCAAAGCAAGACGTGCGAAACTCATCTCAAGTCACTGAAACTCCTTGAATATCACTCCAAGAACTCAAAGGAAGGCTTTCCCACCACCTTCTCACGTTCTGGCACTTTCTGGTGCCTTTGGACCCAAGTTCCAGTTTTGGTCTCTTTTGGTTTCCTTTTGCTTACCGGCAAAGGAAGACGTGCGAAACTCATCTCAAGCCACTGAAACTCCTTGAATATCACTCCTAGAACTCAAAGGAAGGATTTCTCACCACGTTTTCCGCTTCTGGCACTTTCTGGCGCCTTTGGACCCAAGTTCCAGTTTTGGTCTCTTTTGGTTCCCTTACGCTACTGCAAGAAAGCAAGACGTGCGAAACTCATCTCAAGCCACTAAAACTCCTTGAATATCACTCCTAGAACTCAAAGGAAGGATTTCTCACCACCTTCTCCCCTTCTGTCACTTTCTGGCACATTTGGACCTAAGTTCTAGTTTTGGTCTCTTTTGGTCCCTTTTTGCTTACTGGCAAAGGGAGACTTGCGAAACTCGTCTCAATCCACTAAAACTCTTTGAATATCACGCCTAGGACTCAAACGAAGGCTTTCCCACCACCTTCTCACGTTTTGGCACTTTACGGTGCCTTTGGACCCAAGTTCAGCTTTAGTTTCTTTTGGTTCCCTTTTGCTTACTGGCAAAGGAAGACGTGCGAAACTCGTCTCAGGCCACTAAAACTCCTTGAGTATCATGCCTAGGACTCAAAGGAAGGCTTTCCCACCACCTTCTCACGTTCTGGCACTTTCTGGTGCCTTTGGACCCAAGTTCCAGTTTTGATCTCTTTTGGTTCCCTTTTGCTTACCGGTAAACGAAGACGTGCGAAACTTGTCTCAAGCCACTGACACACCTTGAATATCACTCCTAGAACTCAAAGGAAGAATTTCTCACCACCTTCTCCCCTTCTGGCACTTTTTGGCACCTTTGGACCCAAGTTCTAGTTTTGGTCTCTTTTGGTCCCTTTTTCCTTACTGGCAAAGGGTGACTTGCGAAACTCATCTCAATCCACTAAAACTCATTGAATATCACGCCTAGGACTCACAGGAAGGCTTTCCCACCACCTTCTCACGTTCTGGCACTTTCTGGTGCCTTTGGACCCAAGTTCCAGTTTTGGTCTCTTTTGGTTCCATTTTGCATACCGGCAAAGGAAGACGTGCGAAACTCGTCTGAAGCCACTGAAACTTCTTGAATATCACTCCTAGAACTCAAAGGAAGGATT
Source organism: Abrus pulchellus subsp. cantoniensis (assembly GCA_024086825.1). Classification (NCBI taxonomy): domain Eukaryota; kingdom Viridiplantae; phylum Streptophyta; class Magnoliopsida; order Fabales; family Fabaceae; genus Abrus; species Abrus pulchellus. The sequence continues at coordinate 19,035,489 of CM044053.1, read as the reverse complement.
TCTCACCACCTTCTCCCCTTCTGTCACTTTCTGGCACCTTTGGACCCAAGTTCTAGTTTTGGTCTCTTTTGGTCCCTTTTTGCTTACTGGCAAAGGAAGTCGTGCGAAACTCGTCTCAGGCCACTGAAACTCCTTGAATATCACTCCGAAGACACAAAGGAAGGCTTTCTCACCACCTTTTCCGCTTCTGGCACTTTTTGGCACCTTTGAACCCATGTTCCAGTTTTGGTCTCTTTTTGCTTACTTGCAAAGGGAGACTTACGAAACTCGTCTCAGGCTACTAAAACTCCTTGAATATCACGCCTAGGACTCAAAGGATGGCTTTCCCACCACCTTCTCACGTTCTGCCACTTTCTGGTGCCTTTGGACCCAAGTTCCAGTTTTGGTCTCTTTTGGTTTCCTTTTGCTTACCGGCAAAGGAAGACGTGCGAAACTCATCTCAAGCCACTGAAACTCTTTGAATATCACGCCTAGGACTCAAAGGAAGGCTTTCCCACCACCTTCTCCCCTTCTGTCACTTTTTGGCACCTTTGGACCCAAGTTCTAGTTTTGGTCTCTTTTGGTCCCTCTTTCCTTACTGGCAAAGGGTGACTTGCGAAACTCATCTGAATCCACTAAAACTCTTTGAATATCACGCCTAGGACTCAAAGGAAGGCTATCCCACCACCTTCTCACGTTCTGGCACTTTCTGGTGCCTTTGGACCCAAGTTCCAGTCTTAGTCTCTTTTGGTTCCCTTTTGCTTACCGGCAAAGGAAGACGTGCGAAACTCGTCTCAAGCCACTGAAACTCCTTGAATATCACTCCTAGAAATCAAAGGAAAGATTTCAAACCACCTTTTCCGCTTCTGGCACTTTCTTGCGCCTTTGGACCCAAGTTCCAGTTTTGGTCTCTTTTGGTTCCGTTCGGCTTACCGGCAAAGGAAGACATGCGAAACTCGTCTCAGGCCACTAAAACTCCTTGAATATCACGCCTAGGACTCAAAGGAAGGCTTTCCCACCACTTCTCACGTTCTGGCACTTTCTGGTGCCTTTGGACCAAAGTTCCAGTTTTGGTCTCTTTTTGTTCCGTTTTGCTTACCGGCAAAGGAAGACGTGCGAAACTTGTCTCAAGCCACTGAAACTCCTTGAATATCACACCTAGGACTCAAAGGAAGGCTTTTCCACCACCTTCTCACGTTCTGGCACTTTCTGGTGCCTTTGGACCCAAGTTCCAGTTTTGGTCTCTTTTGGTCCCTTTTTGCTTACCTGCAAGAAAGGGAGTCGTGCGAAACTAGTCTCAGGCCGCTGAAACTCCTTGAATATCACTCCTAGAACTCAAAGGAAGGATTTCTCACCACGTTTTCCGCTTCTGGTACTTTCTGGCGCCTTTGGACCCAAGTTCCAGTTTTGGTCTCTTTTGGTTCCCTTTTGCTTACCGGCAAAGCAAGACGTGCGAAACTCATCTCAAGTCACTGAAACTCCTTGAATATCACTCCAAGAACTCAAAGGAAGGCTTTCCCACCACCTTCTCACGTTCTGGCACTTTCTGGTGCCTTTGGACCCAAGTTCCAGTTTTGGTCTCTTTTGGTTTCCTTTTGCTTACCGGCAAAGGAAGACGTGCGAAACTCATCTCAAGCCACTGAAACTCCTTGAATATCACTCCTAGAACTCAAAGGAAGGATTTCTCACCACCTTTTCCGCTTCTGGCACTTTCTGGCGCCTTTAGACCCAAGTTCCAGTTTTGGTCTCTTTTGGTTCCCTTTTGCTTACCGGCAAAGGAAGACGTGCGAAACTCCTCTAAAGCCACTGAAACTCCTTGAATATCACTCCTAGAACTCAAAGGAAGGATTTCACACCACCTTCTCCCCTTCTGTCACTTTCTGGCACCTTTGGACCCAAGTTCTAGTTTTGGTCTCTTTTGGTCCCTCTTTCCTTACTAGCAAAGGGTGACTTGCGAAACTCATCTGAATCCACTAAAACTCTTTGAATATCACGCCTAGGACTCAAAGGAAGGCTTTCCCACCACCTTCTCACGTTCTTGCACTTTCTGGTGCCTTTGGACCCAAGTTCCAGTTTTGATCTCTTTTGGTTCCCTTTTGCTTACCGGTAAACGAAGACATGCGAAACTTGTCTCAAGCCACTGAAACACCTTGAATATCACTCCTAGAACTCAAAGGAAGAATTTCTCACCACCTTCTCCCCTTCTGTCACTTTTTGGCACCTTTGGACCCAAGTTCTAGTTTTGGTCTCTTTTGGTCCCTTTTTCCTTACTGGCAAAGGGTGACTTGCGAAACTCGTCTCAATCCACTAAAACTCATTGAATATCACGCCTAGGACTCACAGGAAGGCTTTCCCACCACCTTTTCACGTTCTGGCACTTTCTGGTGCCTTTGGACCCAAGTTCCAGTTTTGGTCTCTTTTGGTTCCATTTTGCATACCGGCAAAGGAAGACATGCGAAACTCGTCTGAAGCCACTGAAACTCCTTCAATATCACTCCTAGAACTCAAAGGAAGGATTTCTCACCACCTTCTCACGTTCTGTCACTTTCAGGCACCTTTGGACCCAAGTTCTAGTTTTGGTCTCTTTTGGTCCCTTTTTGCTTACTGGCAAAGGAAACCATGCGAAACTCGTCTCAAGCCACTGAAACTCCTTGAATATCACTCCGAAGACACAAAGGAAGGCTTTCTCACCACCTTTTCCGCTTCTGGCACTTTCTGGCGCCTTTGGACGCATGTTCCAGTTTTGGTCTCTTTTTGCTTACTTGCAAAGGGAGACTTGCGAAACTCGTCTCAGGCTACTAAAACTCCTTGAATATCACGCCTAGGACTCAAAGGATGGCTTTCCCACCACCTTCTCACGTTCTGGCACTTTCTGGTGCCTTTGGACCCAAGTTCCAGTTTTGGTCTCTTTTGGTTCCCTTTTGCTTACCAGCAAAGGAAGACGTGCGAAACTCATCTCAAGCCACTGAAACTCTTTGAATATCACGCCTAGGACTCAAAGGAAGGCTTTCCCACCACCTTCTCCCCTTCTGTCACTTTTTGGCACCTTTGGACCCAAGTTCTAGTTTTGGTCTCTTTTGGTCCCTCTGTCCTTACTGGCAAAGGGTGACTTGCGAAACTCATCTGAATCCACTAAAACTCTTTGAATATCACGCCTAGGACTCAAAGGAAGGCTATCCCACCACCTTCTCACGTTCTGGCACTTTCTGGTGCCTTTGGACCCAAGTTCCAGTCTTAGTCTCTTTTGGTTCCCTTTTGCTTACCGGCAAAGGAAGACGTGCGAAACTCGTCTCAAGCCACTGAAACTCCTTGAATATCACTCCTAGAAATCAAAGGAAAGATTTCAAACCACCTTTTCCGCTTCTGGCACTTTCTTGCGCCTTTGGACCCAAGTTCCAGTTTTGGTCTCTTTTGGTTCCGTTCGGCTTACCGGCAAAGGAAGACATGCGAAACTCGTCTCAGGCCACTAAAACTCCTTGAATATCACGCCTAGGACTCAAAGGAAGGCTTTCCCACCACCTTCTCACGTTCTGGCACTTTCTGGTGCCTTTGGACCAAAGTTCCAGTTTTGGTCTCTTTTTGTTCCCTTTTGCTTACCGGCAAAGGAAGACGTGCGAAACTTGTCTCAAGCCACTGAAACTCCTTGAATATCACACCTAGGACTCAAAGGAAGGCTTTTCCACCACCTTCTCACGTTCTGGCACTTTCTGGTGCCTTTGGACCCAAGTTCCAGTTTTGGTCTCTTTTGGTCCCTTTTTGCTTACCGGCAAAGGGAGTCGTGCGAAACTAGTCTCAGGCCGCTGAAACTCCTTGAATATCACTCCTAGAACTCAAAGGAAGGATTTCTCACCACGTTTTCCGCTTCTGGTACTTTCTGGCGCCTTTGGACCCAAGTTCCAGTTTTGGTCTCTTTTGGTTCCCTTTTGCTTACCGGCAAAGCAAGACGTGCGAAACTCATCTCAAGTCACTGAAACTCCTTGAATATCACTCCAAGAACTCAAAGGAAGGCTTTCCCACCACCTTCTCACGTTCTGGCACTTTCTGGTGCCTTTGGACCGAAGTTCCAGTTTTGGTCTCTTTTTGTTCCCTTTTGCTTACCGGCAAAGGAAGACGTGCGAAACTTGTCTCAAGCCACTGAAACTCCTTGAATATCACTCGTAGAACTTAAAGGAAGGATTTATCACCACCTTCTCCCCTTCTGTCACTTTCTGGCGCCTTTGGACCCAAGTTCCAGTTTTGGTCTCTTTTGGTCCCTTTTTGCTTACCGGCAAAGGGAGTCGTGCGAAACTCGTCTCGAGGCCGCTGAAACTCCTTGAATATCACACCTAGAACTCAAAGGAAGGCTTTTCCACCACCTTCTCACGTTACGGCACTTTCGGTGCCTTTGGACCCAAGTTCAGCTTTTGGTCTCTTTTGGTCCCTTTTTGCTTACCTGCAAAGGGAGTCGTGCGAAACTCGTCTCAGGCCGCTGACACTCCTTGAATATCACACCTAGGACTCAAAGGAAAGATTTCTCACCACCTTTTCCGCTTCTGGCACTTTCTTGTGCCTTTGGACCCAAGTTCCAGTTTTGGTCTCTTTTGGTTCCCTTTTGCTTACCGGCAAAGGAAGACGTGCGAAACTCGTCTCAAGCCACTAAAACTCCTTGAATATCATGCCTAGGACTCTGATGAGGATTTCCGTAAGCCTCTTGAATTTTGGACCTACTAGGACTAGGACGTATCTAAAGCTACAAAACTCGAAAATGGGTGATTAAAAAACGGGAGGAATATTCACGTTGTGAACCTTAATTTTGACTCAAGAATCACTTAATTTGGATTTGTATAACGCAAGATATGGATAAAATTTATTATGGGTTTAATTTGGGGGTTTGTTTGGAAGAGAATGCTATGATCCTTAAAATTCAGAATTGGGAAAAAAAATAAAAATTGAAATTCATACCTTGTAAAGAGAATAAAAGGAAGGAAATATGATAGGGAAGGCGCCACAAACAAGGATGTTTGATAAGCCAACAAGATCGCCACAAGAACGAATGAATTCTTGATAAGATCGGAGGTTGTAAGGAAGAACCCTAGCAGAGAATAATTCTCACTATAATCTGATTTCAATCATGTATATCCTCAAAATGATTTTCAAGTGTTTTAGTACAATTCAGTTTTGGAGTTTGTCCACATGGACTTCGACATATAAAAACAAAAACTAATCCCTTTAGCACAAACATGATGTATATGTTCTAGTGGTTAAGCGAACATATTACATCCTAAGGTGCGAGGGTTCAAATCTTGTAATAGACAATAAAGCATAATAACATGTTTTTTTTACACAAAGTACCAAAATAAATAAAAAGTCTTCAAAATTCAAATTGAAACTTTGGACTCTTCCTTCATTGTAAGTGGGCTATGCATGTGTACACTTTAGAATTAAAGTGATGGACTTCATCTGGGTATTAGGCCTCACATTGGAGTTGGGCTTCTAGCATGGTGCTCAGCATGTGTTGTAGAGATTCTTGGCCCTTCCTTGATCTAGCTCTTGTCATGGGCCCTCCTAAGCCTTGTAATGGATCTTGGACTGCTTGGGCCCGCGGTTGGTCTTGGACTTGGGTTTGGGCCTGGACTTCACTCCTTATGTCCACATCGACTCAAAGGAAGGCTTTCCCACCACCTTCTCACGTTACGGCACTTTACGGTGCCTTTGGACCCAAGTTCCGTTTTGGTCGCTTTTGGTTCCCTTTTGCTTACCGGCAAAGGAAGCCGTGCGAAACTCATCTCAAGCCACTGAAACTCCTTGAATATCACTCCTAGAACTCAAAGGAAGGATTTCTCACCACGTTTTCCGCTTCTGGCACTTTCTGGCGCCTTTGGACCCAAGTTCCAGTTTTGGTCTCTTTTGGTTCCCTTTTGCTTACCGGCAAAGCAAGACGTGCGAAACTCATCTCAAGTCACTGAAACTCCTTGAATATCACTCCAAGAACTCAAAGGAAGGCTTTCCCACCACCTTCTCACGTTCTGGCACTTTCTGGTGCCTTTGGACCGAAGTTCTAGTTTTGGTCTCTTTTTGTTCCCTTTTGCTTACCGGCAAAGGAAGACGTGCGAAACTTGTCTCAAGCCACTGAAACTCCTTGAATATCACTCGTAGAACTTAAAGGAAGGATTTATCACCACCTTCTCCCCTTCTGTCACTTTCTGGCGCCTTTGGACCCAAGTTCCAGTTTTGGTCTCTTTTGGTCCCTTTTTGCTTACCGGCAAAGGGAGTCGTGCGAAACTCGTCTCAGGCCGCTGAAACTCCTTGAATATCACACCTAGGACTCAAAGGAAGGCTTTTCCACCACCTTCTCACGTTCTGGCACTTTCTGGTGCCTTTGGACCCAAGTTCCAGTTTTGGTCTCTTTTGGTCCCTTTTTGCTTACCGGCAAAGGGAGTCGTGCGAAACTCGTCTCAGGCCGCTGACACTCCTTGAATATCACACCTAGGACTCAAAGGAAAGATTTCTCACCACCTTTTCCGCTTCTGGCACTTTCTTGTGCCTTTGGACCCAAGTTCCAGTTTTGGTCTCTTTTGGTTCCCTTTTGCTTACCGGCAAAGGAAGACGTGCGAAACTCGTCTCAAGCCACTAAAACTCCTTAAATATCACGCCTAGGACTCTGATGAGGATTTCCGTAAGCCTCTTGAATTTCGGACCTACTAGGACTAGGACGTATCTAAAGCTACAAAACTCGAAAATGGGTGATTAAAAAACGGGAGGAATATTCACGTTGTGAACCTTAATTTTGACTCAAGAATCACTTAATTTGGATTTGTATAACGCAAGATATGGATAAAATTTATTATGGGTTTAATTTGGGGGTTTGTTTGGAAGAGAATGCTATGATCCTTAAAATTCAGAATTGGGAAAAAAATAAAAATTGAAATTCATACCTTGTAAAGAGAATAAAAGGAAGGAAATATGATAGGGAAGGCGCCACAAACAAGGATGTTTGATAAGCCAACAAGATCGCCACAAGAACGAATGAATTCTTGATAAGATCGGAGGTTGTAAGGAAGAACCCTAGCAGAGAATAATTCTCACTATAATCTGATTTCAATCATGTATATCCTCAAAATGATTTTCAAGTGTTTTAGTACAATTCAGTTTTGGAGTTTGTCCACATGGACTTCGACATATAAAAACAAAAACTAATCCCTTTAGCACAAACATGATGTATATGTTCTAGTGGTTAAGCGAACATATTACATCCTAAGGTGCGAGGGTTCAAATCTTGTAATAGACAATAAAGCATAATAACATGTTTTTTTTTTACACAAAGTACCAAAATAAATAAAAAGTCTTCAAAATTCAAATTGAAACTTTGGACTCTTCCTTCATTGTAAGTGGGCTATGCATGTGTACACTTTAGAATTAAAGTGATGGACTTCATCTGGGTATTAGGCCTCACATTGGGGTTGGGCTTCTAGCATGGTGCTCAGCATGTGTTGTAGAGATTCTTGGCCCTTCCTTGATCTAGCTCTTGTCATGGGCCCTCCTAAGCCTTGTAATGGATCTTGGACTGCTTGGGCCCGCGGTTGGTCTTGGACTAGGGTTTGGGCCTGGGCTTCACTCCTTATGTCCACATCAGACTCAAAGGAAGGCTTTCCCACCACCTTCTCACGTTCTGGCACTTTCTGGTGCCTTTGGACCCAAGTTCCAGTTTTGGTCGCTTTTGGTTCCCTTTTGCTTACCGGCAAAGGAAGCCGTGCGAAACTCATCTCAAGCCACTGAAACTCCTTGAATATCACTCCTAGAACTCAAAGGAAGGATTTCTCACCACGTTTTCCGCTTCTGGCACTTTCTGGCGCCTTTGGACCCAAGTTCCAGTTTTGGTCTCTTTTGGTTCCCTTTTGCTTACCGGCAAAGCAAGACGTGCGAAACTCATCTCAAGTCACTGAAACTCCTTGAATATCACTCCAAGAACTCAAAGGAAGGATTTCTCACCACCTTCTCCCCTTCTGTCACTTTCTGGCACCTTTGGACCTAAGTTCTAGTTTTGGTCTCTTTTGGTCCCTTTTTGCTTACCGGCAAAGGGTGACTTGCGAAACTCGTCTCAATCCACTAAAACTCTTTGAATATCACGCCTAGGACTCAAACGAAGGCTTTCCCACCACCTTCTCACGTTTTGGCACTTTCTGGTGCCTTTGGACCCAAGTTCCAGTTTTAGTTTCTTTTGGTTCCCTTTTGCTTACTGGCAAAGGAAGACGTGCGAAACTCGTCTCAGGCCACTAAAACTCCTTGAGTATCATGCCTAGGACTCAAAGGAAGGCTTTCCCACCACCTTCTCACGTTCTGGCACTTTCTGGTGCCTTTGGACCCAAGTTCCAGTTTTGATCTCTTTTGGTTCCCTGTTGCTTACCAGAACGAAGACGTGCGAAACTTGTCTCAAGCCACTGACACACCTTGAATATCACTCCTAGAACTCAAAGGAAGAATTTCTCACCACCTTCTCCCCTTCTGTCACTTTTTGGCACCTTTGGACCCAAGTTCTAGTTTTGGTCTCTTTTGGTCCCTTTTTCCTTACTGGCAAAGGGTGACTTGCGAAACTCATCTCAATCCACTAAAACTCATTGAATAATACGCCTAGGACTCACAGGAAGGCTTTCCCACCACCTTCTCACGTTCTGGCACTTTCTGGTGCCTTTGGACCCAAGTTCCAGTTTTGGTCTCTTTTGGTTCCATTTTGCATACCGGCAAAGGAAGACGTGCGAAACTCGTCTGAAGCCACTGAAACTTCTTGAATATCACTCCTAGAACTCAAAGGAAGGATTTCTCACCACCTTCTCCCCTTCTGTCACTTTCAGGCACCTTTGGACCCAAGTTCTAGTTTTGGTCTCTTTTGGTCCCTTTTTGCTTACTCGCAAAGGAAGTCGTGCGAAACTCGTCTCAGGCCACTGAAACTCCTTGAATATCACTCCGAAGACACAAAGGAAGGCTTTCCCACCACCTTCTCACGTTCTGGCACTTTCTGGTGCCTTTGGACCCAATTCCAGTTTTGGTCTCTTTTGGTTTCCTTTTGCTTACCGGCAAAGGAAGACGTGCGAAACTCATCTCAAGCCACTGAAACTCCTTGAATATCACTCCTAGAACTCAAAGGAAGGATTTCTCACCACCTTTTCCGCTTCTGGCACTTTCTGGCGCCTTTAGACCCAAGTTCCAGTTTTGGTCTCTTTTGGTTCCCTTTTGCTTACCGGCAAAGGAAGACGTGCGAAACTCGTCTTAAGCCACTGAAACTCCTTGAATATCACTCCTAGAACTCAAAGGAAGGATTTCACACCACCTTCTCCCCTTCTGTCACTTTCTGGCACCTTTGGACCCAAGTTCTAGTTTTGGTCTCTTTTGGTCCCTCTTTCCTTACTAGCAAAGGGTGACTTGCGAAACTCATCTGAATCCACTAAAACTCTTTGAATATCACGCCTAGGACTCAAAGGAAGGCTTTCCCACCACCTTCTCACGTTCTTGCACTTTCTGGTGCCTTTGGACCCAAGTTCCAGTTTTGATCTCTTTTGGTTCCCTTTTGCTTATGCAGAACGAAGACATGCGAAACTTGTCTCAAGCCACCGAAACACCTTGAATATCACTCCTAGAACTCAAAGGAAGAATTTCTCACCACCTTCTCCCCTTCTGTCACTTTTTGGCACCTTTGGACCCAAGTTCTAGTTTTGGTCTCTTTTGGTCCCTTTTTCCTTACTGGCAAAGGGTGACTTGCGAAACTCGTCTCAATCCACTAAAACTCATTGAATATCACGCCTAGGACTCACAGGAAGGCTTTCCCACCACCTTTTCACGTTCTGGCACTTTCTGGTGCCTTTGGACCCAAGTTCCAGTTTTGGTCTCTTTTGGTTGCATTTTGCATACCGGCAAAGGAAGACATGCGAAACTCGTCTGAAGCCACTGAAACTCCTTGAATATCACTCCTAGAACTCAAAGGAAGGATTTCTCACCACCTTCTCACGTTCTGTCACTTTCAGGCACCTTTGGACCCAAGTTCTAGTTTTGGTCTCTTTTGGTCCCTTTTTGCTTACTGGCAAAGGAAACCGTGCGAAACTCGTCTCAAGCCACTGAAACTCCTTGAATATCACTCCGAAGACACAAAGGAAGGCTTTCTCACCACCTTTTCCGCTTCTGGCACTTTCTGGCGCCTTTGGACGCATGTTCCAGTTTTGGTCTCTTTTTGCTTACTTGCAAAGGGAGACTTGCGAAACTCGTCTCAGGCTACTAAAACTCCTTGAATATCATGCCTAGGACTCAAAGGATGGCTTTCCCACCACCTTCTCACGTTCTGGCACTTTCTGGTGCCTTTGGACCCAAGTTCCAGTTTTGGTCTCTTTTGGTTCCCTTTTGCTTACCAGCAAAGGAAGACGTGCGAAACTCATCTCAAGCCACTGAAACTCTTTGAATATCACGCCTAGGACTCAAAGGAAGGCTTTCCCACCACCTTCTCCCCTTCTGTCACTTTTTGGCACCTTTGGACCCAAGTTCTAGTTTTGGTCTCTTTTGGTCCCTCTTTCCTTACTGGCAAAGGGTGACTTGCGAAACTCATCTGAATCCACTAAAACTCTTTGAATATCATGCCTAGGACTCAAAGGAAGGCTTTCCCACCACCTTCTCACGTTCTGGCACATTCTGGTGCCTTTGGACCCAAGTTCCAGTTTTGGTCTCTTTTGGTTCCATTTTGCTTACCGGCAAAGGAAGACGTGCGAAACTCGTCTCAGGCCACTAAAACTCCTTGAATATCACCCCTAGGACTCAAAGGAAGGATTTCTCACCACCTTTTTCGCTTCTGGCACTTTCTGGCGCCTTTTGGATCCAAGTTCCAGTTTTGGTCTCTTTTGGTTCCCTTTTGCTTATCGGCAAAGCAAGATGTGCGAAGCTCGTCTCAAGCCACTGAAACTCCTTGAATATCACTCCAAGAACTCAAAGGAAGGATTTCTCACCACCTTCTCCCCTTCTGTCACTTTCTCGCCCTATTGGACCTAACTTCTAGTTTTGGTCTCTTTTGGTCCCTTTTTGCTTACCGGCAAAGGGTGACCTGCGAAACTCGTCTCAATCCACTAAAACTCTTTGAATATCACGCCTAGGACTCAAAGGAAGGCTTTCCCACCACCTTCTCACGTTACGGCACTTTACGGTGCCTTTGGACCCAAGTTCCAGCTTTGATCTCTTTTGGTTCCCTTTTGCTTACCTAAACGAAGACGTGCGAAACTTCTCTCAAGCCACTGAAACACCTTGAATATCACTCCTAGAACTCAAAGGAATAATTCCTCACCACCTTCTCCCCTTCTGTCACTTTTTGGCACCTTTGGACCCAAGTTCTAGTTTTGGTCTTTTTTGGTCCCTCTTTCCTTACTGGCAAAGGGTGACTTGCGAAACTCATCTGAATCCACTAAAACTCTTTGAATATCACGCCTAGGACTCAAGGGAAGGCTTTCCCACCACCTTCTGACGTTCTGGCACTTTACGGTGCCTTTGGACCCAAGTTCCAGTTTTGGTCTCTTTTGGTTCCATTTTGCTTACCGGCAAAGGAAGACGTGCGAAACTCGTCTCAGGCCACTAAAACTCGTTGAATATCACGCCTAGGACTCAAAGGAAGGATTTCCCACCACCTTCTCACGTTCTGGCACTTTCTGGTGCCTTTGGACCCAAGTTCCAGTTTTGATCTCTTTTGGTTCCCTTTTGCTTACCGGCAAACGAAGACGTGCAAAACTTGTCTAAAGCCACTGAAACACCTTGAATATCACTCCTAGAACTCAAAGGAAGAATTTCTCACCACCTTCTCCACTTCTGTCACTTTCTGGCACCTTTGGACCCAAGTTCTAGTTTTGGTCTCTTTTGGTCCCTTTTTGTTTACCGGCAAAGGAAGTCGTGCGAAACTCGTCTCAGGCCACTGAAATTCCTTGAATATCACTCCGAAGACACAAAGGAAGGCTATCCCACCACCTTCTCACGTTCTGGCACTTTCTGGTGCCTTTGGACCCAAGTTCCAGTTTTAGTCTCTTTTGGTTCCCTTTTGCTTACCGGCAAAGGAAGACGTGCGAAAGTCGTCCCAAGCCACTGATACTCCTTGAATATCACTCCTAGAAATCAAAGGAAAGATTTTTCACCACCTTTTCCGCTTCTGGCACTTTCTTGCGCCTTTGGACCCAAGTTCCAGTTTTGGTCTCTTTTGGTTCCCTTCGGCTTACCGGCAAAGGAAGACGTGCGAAATTCGTCTCAGGCCACTAAAACTCCTTGAATATCACGCCTAGGACTCAAAGGAAGGCTTTCCCACCACCTTCTCACGTTCTGGCACTTTCTGGTGCCTTTGGACCCAAGTTCCAGTTTTGGTCTCTTTTGGTTCCATTTTGCATACCGGCAAAGGAAGACGTGCGAAACTCGTCTCAAGCTACTGAAACTCCTTGAATATCACGCCTAGGACTCAAAGGAAGGCTTTCTCACCATCTTCTCCCCTTCTGTCACTTTTTGGCACCTTTGGACCCAAGTTCCAGTTTTGGTCTCTTTTGGTTTCCTTTTGCTTACCGGCAAAGGAAGACGTGCGAAACTCATCTCAAGCCACTGAAACTCCTTGAATATCACTCCTAGAACTCAAAGGAAGGATTTCTCACCACCTTTTCCGCTTCTGGCACTTTCTGGCGCCTTTAGACCCAAGTTCCAGTTTTGGTCTCTTTTGGTTCCCTTTTGCTTACCGGCAAAGGAAGACGTGCGAAACTCGTCTCAAGCCACTGAAACTCCTTGATTATCACTCGTAGAACTCAAAGGAAGGATTTATCACCACCTTCTCCCCTTCTGTCACTTTCTGGCGCCTTTGGACCCAAGTTCCAGTTTTGGTCTCTTTTGGTCCCTTTTTGCTTACCGGCAAAGGGAGTCGTGCGAAACTTGTCTCAAGCCGCTGAAACTCCTTGAATATCACTCCTAGAACTCAAAGGAAGGATTTCTCACCACCTTCTCCCCTTCTATCACTTTCAGGCACCTTTGGACCCAAGTTCTAGTTTTGGTCTCTTTTGGTCCCTTTTTGCTTACTGGCAAAGGAAACCGTGCGAAACTAGTCTCGGGCCACTGAAACTCCTTGAATATCACTCCGAAGACACAAAGGAAGGCTTTCTCACCACCTTTTCCGCTTCTGGCACTTTCTGGCGCCTTTGGACCCATGTTCCAGTTTTGGACTCTTTTAGTTCCCTTTTGCTTACCGGCAAAGGAAGGCGTGCAAAACTCGTCTCAAGCTACTGAAACTCCTTGAATATCACGCCTAGGACTCAAAGGAAGGCTTTCCCACCACCTTCCCACGTTCTGGCACTTTACGGGGCCTTTGGACCCAAGTTCCAGTTTTGGTCTCTTTTTGTTCCCTTTTGCTTACCGGCAAAGGAAGACGTGCGAAACTCGTCTCAAGCCACTGAAACTCCTTGATTATCACTCGTAGAACTCAAAGGAAGGATTTATCACCACCTTCTCCCCTTCTGTCACTTTCTGGCGCCTTTGGACCCAAGTTCCAGTTTTGGTCTCTTTTGGTCCCTTTTTGCTTACCAGCAAAGGGAGTCGTGCGAAACTTGTCTCAAGCCGCTGAAACTCCTTGAATATCACTCCTAGAACTCAAAGGAAGGATTTCTCACCCCCTTCTCCCCTTCTATCACTTTCAGGCACCTTTGGACCCAAGTTCTAGTTTTGGTCTCTTTTGGTCCCTTTTTGCTTACTGGCAAAGGAAACCGTGCGAAACTAGTCTCGGGCCATTGAAACTCCTTGAATATCACTCCGAAGACACAAAGGAAGGCTTTCTCACCACCTTTTCCGCTTCTGGCACTTTCTGGCGCCTTTGGACCCATGTTCCAGTTTTGGACTCTTTTAGTTCCCTTTTGCTTACCGGCAAAGGAAGGCGTGCAAAACTCGTCTCAAGCTACTGAAACTCCTTGAATATCACGCCTAGGACTCAAAGGAAGGCTTTCCCACCACCTTCCCACGTTCTGGCACTTTCTGGGGCCTTTGGACCCAAGTTCCAGTTTTGGCCTCTTTTTGTTCCCTTTTGCTTACCGGCAAAGGAAGACGTGCGAAACTCGTCTCAAGCCACTGAAACTCCTTGATTATCACTCGTAGAACTCAAAGGAAGGATTTATCACCACCTTCTCCCCTTCTGTCACTTTCTGGCGCCTTTGGACCCAAGTTCCAGTTTTGGTCTCTTTTGGTCCCTTTTTGCTTACCAAAGAAAGGGAGTCGTGCGAAACTTGTCTCAAGCCGCTGAAACTCCTTGAATATCACTCCTAGAACTCAAAGGAAGGATTTCTCACCACCTTCTCCCCTTCTATCACTTTCAGGCACCTTTGGACCCAAGTTCCACTTTTGGTCTCTTTTGGTCCCTTTTGCTTACCGGCAAAGGAAACCGTGCGAAACTCATTTCAGGCCACTGAAACTCCTTGAAAATCACTCCGAAGACACAAAGGAAGGCTTTCTCACCACCTTTTCCGCTTCTGACACTTTCTGGTGCCTTTGGACCCATGTTCCAGTTTTGGACTCTTTTAGTTCCCTTTTGCTTACCGGCAAAGGAAGGCGTGCAAAACTCGTCTCAAGCTACTGAAACGCCTTGAATATCACGCCTAGGACTCAAAGGAAGGCTTTCCCACCACCTTCCCACGTTCTGGCACTTTCTGGGGCCTTTGGACCCAAGTTCCAGTTTTGGTCTCTTTTTGTTCCCTTTTGCTTACCGGCAAAGGAAGACGTGCGAAACTCGTCTCAAGCCACTGAAACTCCTTGATTATCACTCGTAGAACTCAAAGGAAGGATTTATCACCACCTTCTCCCCTTCTGTCACTTTCTGGCGCCTTTGGACCCAAGTTCCAGTTTTGGTCTCTTTTGGTCCCTTTTTGCTTACCAAAGAAAGGGAGTCGTGCGAAACTTGTCTCAAGCCGCTGAAACTCCTTGAATATCACTCCTAGAACTCAAAGGAAGGATTTCTCACCACCTTCTCCCCTTCTATCACTTTCAGGCACCTTTGGACCCAAGTTCTAGTTTTGGTCTCTTTTGGTCCCTTTTTGCTTACTGGCAAAGGAAACCGTGCGAAACTAGTCTCGGGCCATTGAAACTCCTTGAATATCACTCCGAAGACACAAAGGAAGGCTTTCTCACCACCTTTTCCGCTTCTGGCACTTTCTGGCGCCTTTGGACCCATGTTCCAGTTTTGGACTCTTTTAGTTCCCTTTTGCTTACCGGCAAAGGAAGGCGTGCAAAACTCGTCTCAAGCTACTGAAACTCCTTGAATATCACGCCTAGGACTCAAAGGAAGGCTTTCCCACCACCTTCCCACGTTCTGGCACTTTCTGGGGCCTTTGGACCCAAGTTCCAGTTTTGGTCTCTTTTTGTTCCCTTTTGCTTACCGGCAAAGGAAGACGTGCGAAACTCGTCTCAAGCCACTGAAACTCCTTGATTATCACTCGTAGAACTCAAAGGAAGGATTTATCACCACCTTCTCCCCTTCTGTCACTTTCTGGCGCCTTTGGACCCAAGTTCCAGTTTTGGTCTCTTTTGGTCCCTTTTTGCTTACCAGCAAAGGGAGTCGTGCGAAACTTGTCTCAAGCCGCTGAAACTCCTTGAATATCACTCCTAGAACTCAAAGGAAGGATTTCTCACCACCTTCTCCCCTTCTATCACTTTCAGGCACCTTTGGACCCAAGTTCTAGTTTTGGTCTCTTTTGGTCCCTTTTTGCTTACTGGCAAAGGAAACCGTGCGAAACTAGTCTCGGGCCATTGAAACTCCTTGAATATCACTCCGAAGACACAAAGGAAGGCTTTCTCACCACCTTTTCCGCTTCTGGCACTTTCTGGCGCCTTTGGACCCATGTTCCAGTTTTGGACTCTTTTAGTTCCCTTTTGCTTACCGGCAAAGGAAGGCGTGCAAAACTCGTCTCAAGCTACTGAAACGCCTTGAATATCACGCCTAGGACTCAAAGGAAGGCTTTCCCACCACCTTCCCACGTTCTGGCACTTTCTGGGGCCTTTGGACCCAAGTTCCAGTTTTGGTCTCTTTTTGTTCCCTTTTGCTTACCGGCAAAGGAAGACGTGCGAAACTCGTCTCAAGCCACTGAAACTCCTTGATTATCACTCGTAGAACTCAAAGGAAGGATTTATCACCACCTTCTCCCCTTCTGTCACTTTCTGGCGCCTTTGGACCCAAGTTCTAGTTTTGGTCTCTTTTGGTCCCTTTTTGCTTACTGGCAAAGGAAACCGTGCGAAACTAGTCTCAGGCCACTGACACTCCTTGAATATCACTCCGAAGACACAAAGGAAGGCTTTCTCACCACCTTTTCCGCTTCTGGAACTTTCTGGCGCCTTTGGACCCATGTTCCAGTTTTGGTCTCTTTTTGCTTACTTGCAAAGGGAGACTTGCGAAAATCGTCTCAAGCCACTAAAACTCCTTGAATATCACGCCTAGGACTCAATGGACGGCTTTCCCACCACCTTCTCACGTTCTGGCACTTTCTGGTGCCTTTGGACCCAAGTTCCAGTTTTAGTCTCTTTTGGTTCCCTTTTGCTTACCGGCAAAGGAAGACGTGCAAAACTCGTCTCAAGCCACTGAAACTCCTTGAATATCACTCTTAGAAATCAAAGGAAAGATTTCTCACCACCTTTTCCGCTTCTGGCACTTTCTTGCGCCTTTGGACCCAAGTTCCAGTTTTGATCTCTTTTGGTTCCCTTCGGCTTACCGGCAAAAGAAGACGTGCGAAACTCGTCTCAGGCCGCTGAAACTCCTTAAATATCACACCTAGGACTCAAAGGAAAGATTTCTCACCACCTTTTCCGCTTCTGTCACTTTCTGGCGCCTTTAGACCCAAGTTCCAGTTTTGGTCTCTTTTGGTTCCCTTTTGCTTACCGGCAAGGGAAGACGTGCGAAACTCGTTTCAAGCCACTAAAACTCCTTGAATATCACTTCGAAGACACAAAGGAAGGCTTTCTCACCACCTTTTCCGCTTCAGGCACTTTTTGACCCTTTGGACGCAAGTTCCAGTTTTGGTCTCTTTTGGTTCCCTTTTGCTTACCGGCAAAGGAAGACGTGCGAAAGTCGTCTCAAGCCACTGAAACTCCTTGAATATCACTCCTAGAAATCAAAGGAAAGATTTCTCACCACCTTTTGCGCTTCTGGCACTTTCTTGCGCCTTTGGACCCAAGTTCCAGTTTTGGTCTCTTTTGGTTCCCTTCGGCTTACCGGCAAAGGAAGACGTGCGAAATTCGTCTCAGGCCACTAAAACTCCTTGAATATCACGCCTAGGACTCAAAGGAAGGCTTTCCCACCACCTTCTCACGTTCTGGCACTTTCTGGTGCCTTTGGACCCAAGTTCCAGTTTTGGTCTCTTTTGGTTCCCTTTTGCTTACCGGCAAAGCAAGACGTGCGAAACTCATCTCAAGTCACTGAAACTCCTTGAATATCACTCCAAGAACTCAAAGGAAGGATTTCTCACCACCTTCTCCCCTTCTGTCACTTTCTGGCACCTTTGGACCTAAGTTCTAGTTTTGGTCTCTTTTGGTCCCTTTTTGCTTACCGGCAAAGGGTGACTTCTGAAACTCGTCTCAATCCACTAAAACTCTTTGAATATCACGCCTAGGACTCAAAGGAAGGCTTTCCCACCACCTTCTCACGTTTTGGAACTTTCTGGTGCCTTTGGACCCAAGTTCCTGTTTTGGTCTCTTTTGGTTCCCTTTTGCTTACCGGTAAAGGAAGACGTGCGAAACTCGTCTCAGGCCACTAAAACTCCTTGAATATCACGCCTAGGACTCAAGGAAGGATTTTCCACCACCTTCTCACGTTCTGGCACTTTCTGGTGCCTTTGGACCCAAGTTCCAGTTTTGATCTCCTTTGGTTCCCTTTTGCTTACCGGCAAACGAAGACGTGCGAAACTTGTCTCAAGCCACTGAAACACCTAAAATATCACTCCTAGAACTCAGAGGAAGAATTTCTCACCACCTTCTCCCCTTCTGTCACTTTCTGGCACCTTTGGACCCAAGTTCTAGTTTTGGTTCCTTTTTGCTTACCGGCAAAGGAAGACGTGCGAAACTCATTTCAAGCCACTGAAACTCCTTGAATATCACTCCTAGAACTCAAAGGAAGGATTTCTCACCACCTTTTCCGCTTCTGGCACTTTCTGGCGCCTTTAGACCCGAGTTCCAGTTTTGGTCTCTTTTGGTTCCCTTTTGCTTACCGGCAAAGGAAGACGTGCGAAACTCGTCTCAAGCCACTGAAACTCCTTGAATATCACTGCTAGAACTCAAAGGAAGGCTATCCCACCACCTTCTCACGTTCTGGCACTTTCTGGTGCCTTTGGACCCAAGTTCCAATTTTGATCTCTTTTGGTTCCCTTTTGCTTACCGGCAAACGAAGACGTGCGAAACTTGTCTCAAGCCACTGAAACACCTAAAATATCACTCCTAGGACTCAGAGGAAGAATTTCTCACCACCTTCTCCCCTTCTGTCACTTTCTGGCACCTTTGGACCCAAGTTCTAGTTTTGGTCCCTTTTTGCTTACCGGCAAAGGAAGTCGTGCGAAACTCGTCTCAGGCCACTGAAACTCCTTGAATATCACTCCGAAGGCACAAAGGAAGGCTTTCTCACCACCTTTTCCGCTTCTGGCACTTTCTGGCGCCTTTGGACCCAAGTTCCAGTTTTGGTCTCTTTTGGTTCCATTTTGCTTACCGCCAGAGGAAGACGTGCGAAACTCGTCTCAGGCCACTAATACTCCTTGAATATCACGCCTAGGACTCAAAGGAAGGATTTCCCACCACCTTCTCACGTTCTGGCACTTTCTGGTGCCTTTGGACCCAAGTTCCAGTTTTGGTCTCTTTTGGTTCCCTTTTGCTTACCGGCAAAGGAAGACGTGCGAAACTCGTCTCAAGCCACTGAAACTCCTTGAATATCACTCCTAGAAATCAAAGGAAAGATTTCTCACCACCTTTTGCGCTTCTGGCACTTTCTTGCGCCTTTGGACCCAAGTTCCAGTTTTGGTCTCTTTTGGTTCCATTTTGCTTACCGCCAGAGGAAGACGTGCGAAACTCGTCTCAGGCCACTGAAACACCTAAAATATCACTCCAAGAACTCAAAGGAAGGATTTCTCACCACCTTCTCCCCTTCTGTCACTTTCTGGCACCTTTGGACCTAAGTTCTAGTTTTGGTCTCTTTTTTGTCCCTTTTTGCTTCCCGACAAAGGGTGACTTGTGAAACTCGTCTCAATCCACTAAAACTCTTTGAATATCATGCCTAGGACTCAAAGGAAGGCTTTCCCACCACCTTCTCACGTTTTGGCACTTTCTGGTGCCTTTGGACCCAAGTTCCAGTTTTGGTCTCTTTTGGTTCCCTTTTGCTTACCGGCAAAGGAAGACGTGCGAAACTCGTCTCAGGCCACTAAAACTCCTTGAATATCACGCCTAGGACTCAAGGAAGGATTTCCCACCACCTTCTCACGTTCTGGCACTTTCTGGTGCCTTTGGACCCAAGTTCCAGTTTTGATCTCTTTTGGTTCCCTTTTGCTTACCGGCAAAGGAAGACGTGCGAAACTCGTCTCAAGCCACTGAAACTACTTGAATATTACTCCTAGAACTCAAAGGAAGGATTTCTCACCACCTTCTCCCCTTCTGTCACTTTCTGGCACCTTTGGACCTAAGTTCTAGTTTTGGTCTCTTTTGGTCCCTTTTTACTTACCAGCAAAGGAAGTCGGGCGAAACTTGTCTCAGGCTACTAAAACTCCTTGAATATCACGCCTAGGACTCAAAGGAAGGCTATCCCACCACCTTCTCACGTTCTAGCACTTTCTGGTGCCTTTGGACCCAAGTTCCAGTTTTAGTCTCTTTTGGTTCCCTTTTGCTTACCGGCAAAGGAAGACGTGCGAAACTCGTCTCAAGCCACTGAAACTCCTTGAATATCACTCCTAGAAATCAAAGGAAAGATTTCTCACCACCTTTTCCGCTTCTGGCACTTTCTTGCGCCTTTGGACCCAAGTTCCAGTTTTGGTCTCTTTTGGTTCCCTTCGGCTTACCGGCAAAGGAAGACATGCGAAATTCGTCTCAGGCCACTAAAACTCCTTGAATATCACGCCTAGGACCCAAGGAAGGATTTCCCACCACCTTCTCACGTTCTGGCACTTTCTGGTGCCTTTGGACCCAAGTTTCAGTTTTGATCTCCTTTGGTTCCTTTTTGCTTACCGGCAAAGGAAGACGTGCGAAACTCGTCTCAAGCCACTGAAACTCCTTGATTATCACTCGTAGAACTCAAAGGAAGGATTTATCACCACCTTCTCCCCTTCTGTCATATTCTGGCACCTTTGGACCCAAGTTCTAGTTTTGGTCCCTTTTTGCTTACCGGCAAAGGAAGACGTGCGAAATTCGTCTCAGGCCACTAAAACTCCTTGAATATCACGCCTAGGACTCAAAAGAAGGCTTTCCCACCACCTTCTCACGTTCTGGCACTTTCTGGTGCCTTTGGACCCAAGTTCCAGTTTTGGTCTCTTTTTGTTCCCTTTTGCTTACCGGCAAAGGAAGACGTGCGAAACTCGTCTCAAGCCACTGAAACTCCTTGATTATCACTCGTAGAACTCAAAGGAAGGATTTATCACCACCTTCTCCCCTTCTGTCACTTTCTGGCGCCTTTGGACCCAAGTTCCAGTTTTGGTCTCTTTTGGTCCCTTTTTGCTTACCGGCAAAGGGAGTCGTGCGAAACTTGTCTCAAGCCGCTGAAACTCATTGAATATCACTCCTAGATCTCAAAGGAAGGATTTATCACCACCTTCTCCCCTTCTGTCATATTCTGGCACCTTTGGACCCAAGTTCTAGTTTTGGTCTCTTTTGGTCTCTTTTTTCTTACTAGCAAAGGAAGACGTGCGAAATTCGTCTCAGGCCACTAAAACTCCTTGAATATCACGCCTAGGACTCAAAGGAAGGCTTTCCAACCACCTTCTCACGTTCTGGCACTTTCTGGTGCCTTTGGACCCACGTTCCAGTTTTGGTCTCTTTTGGTTCCCTTTTGCTTACCGGCAAAGCAAGACGTGCGAAACTCATCTCAAGTCACTGAAACTCCTTGAATATCACTCCAAGAACTCAAAGGAAGGATTTCTCACCACCTTCTCCCCTTCTGTCACTTTCTGGCACCTTTGGACCTAAGTTCTAGTTTTGGTCTCTTTTGGTCCCTTTTTGCTTACCGGCAAAGGGTGACTTCTGAAACTCGTCTCAATCCACTAAAACTCTTTGAATATCACGCCTAGGGCTCAAAGGAAGGCTTTCCCACCACCTTCTCACGTTTTGGCACTTTCTGGTGCCTTTGGACCCAAGTTCCAGTTTTGGTCTCTTTTGGTTCCCTTTTGCTTACCGGCAAAGAAAGACGTGCGAAACTCGTCTCAGGCCACTAAAACTCCTTGAATATCACGCCTAGGACTCAAGGAAGGATTTCCCACCACCTTCTCACGTTCTGGCACTTTCTGGTGCCTTTGGACCCAAGTTCCAGTTTTGATCTCTTTTGGTTCCCTTTTGCTTACCGGCAAACGAAGACGTGCGAAACTTGTCTCAAGCCACTGAAACACCTAAAATATCATTCCTAGAACTCAGAGGAAGAATTTCTCACCACCTTCTCCCCTTCTGTCACTTTCTGGCACCTTTGGACCCAAGTTCTAGTTTTGGTCCCTTTTGCTTACGCAAAGGAAGTCGTGCGAAACTCGTCTCGAGCCACTGAAACTCCTTGAATATCACTCCGAAGGCACAAAGGAAGGCTTTCTCACCACCTTTTCCGCTTCTGGCACTTTCTGGCGCCTTTGGACCCAAGTTCCAGTTTTGGTCTCTTTTGGTTCCATTTTGCTTACCGCCAGAGGAAGACGTGCGAAACTCGTCTCAGGCCACTAAAACTCCTTGAATATCACGCCTAGGACTCAAAGGAAGGATTTCCCACCACCTTCTCACGTTCTGGCACTTTCTGGTGCCTTTGGACCGAAGTTTCAGTTTTGATCTCCTTTGGTTCCTTTTTGCTTACCGGCAAAGGAAGACGTGCGAAACTCATCTCAAGCCACTGAAACTCCTTGAATATCACTCCTAGAACTCAAAGGAAGGATTTCTCACCACCTTTTCCGCTTCTGGCACTTTCTGGCGCCTTTAGACCCGAGTTCCAGTTTTGGTCTCTTTTGGTTCCCTTTTGCTTACCGGCAAAGGAAGACGTGCGAAACTCATCTCAAGCCACTGAAACTCCTTGAATATCACTGCTAGAACTCAAAGGAAGGATTTCTCACCATCTTCTCCCCTTCTGTCACTTTTTGGCACCTTTGGACCTAAGTTCTAGTTTTGGTCTCTTTTAGTCCCTTTTTGCTTACTGGCAAAGGAAGTCGTGCGAAACTCGTCTCAGGCCTCTGAAACTCCTTGAATATCACGCCTAGGACTCAAAGGAAGGCTTTTCCACCACCTTCTCACGTTCTGGCACTTTCTGGTGCCTTTGGACCCAAGTTCCAATTTTCGTCTCTTTTGGTTTCCTTTTACTTACCGGCAAAGGAAGACGTGCGAAACTCGTCTGAAGCCACTGAAACTCCTTGAATATCACTCCTAGAACTCGAAGGAAGGATTTCTCACCACCTTCTCCCCTTCTGTCATATTCTGGCACCTTTGGACCCAAGTTCTAGTTTTGGTCTCTTTTGGTCTCTTTTTTCTTACTAGCAAAGGAAGACGTGCGAAACTCGTCTTAAGCCACTGAAACTCCTTGAATATCACTCCGAAGACACAAAGGAAGGCTTTCTCACCACCTTTTCCACTTCTGGCACGTTCTGGCGCCTTTGGACCCAAGTTCCAGTTTTGGTCTCTTCTGGTTCCCTTTTGCTTACCGGCAAAGGAAGACGTGCGAAACTCGTCTGAAGCCACTGAAACTCCTTGAATATCACTCCTAGAACTCAAAGAAAGGATTTCACACCACCTTCTCCCCTTCTGTATCTTTCTGGCACCTTTGGACCCAAGTTCTTGTTTTGGTCTCTTTTGGTCTCTTTTTGCTTACTGGCAAAGGAAGACGTGCGAAACTCGTCTCAAGCCACTGAAACTCCTTGAATATCACTCCGAAGATACAAAGGAAGGCTTTCCCACCACCTTCTCACGTTCTGGCACTTTCTGGTGCCTTTGCACGCAAGTTCCAATTTTGGTCTCTTTTGGTTCCCTTTTGCTTATCGGCAAAGGAAGACGTGCGAAACTCGTCTCAAGCCATTGAAACTCCTTGACTATCACTGCTAGAACTCAAAGGAAGGTTTTCTCACCACCTTCTCCCCTTCTGTCACTTTCTGGCGCCTTTGGACCCAAGTTCCAGTTTTGGTCTCTTTTGGTCCCGTGCGAAAGTCGTCTCAGGCCGCTGAAACTCCTTTAATATCACACGTAGGACTCCAAGGAAGGATTTCCCACCACCTTCTCACGTTCTGGCACTTTCTGATGCCTTTGGACCCAAGTTCCAGTTTTGGACTCTTTTGGTTCCCTTTTGCTTATCGGCAAAGGAAGACGTGCGAAACTCGTCTCAAGCCATTGAAACTCCTTGAATATCACTGCTAGAACTCAAAGGAAGGATTTCTCACCACCTTCTCCCCTTCTGTCACTTTCTGGCACCTTTGGACCCAAGTTTTAGTTTTGGTCTCTTTTGGTCTCTTTTTGCTTACTGGCAAAGGAAGACGTGCGAAACTCGTCTTAAGCCACTGAAACTCCATGAATATCGCTCCGAAGACAGAAAGGAAGGCTTTCTCACCACCTTTTCCACTTCTGGCACTTTCTGGCGCCTTTGGACCCAAGTTTCAGTTTTTGTCTCTTTTGGTTCCCTTTAGCTTACCAGCAAAGGAAGACGTGCGAAACTCGTCTGAAGCCACTGAAACTCCTTGAATGTATCTCCTAGAACTCAAAGGAAGGATTTCTCGCCACCTTCTCCCCTTTTGTCACTTTCTGGCACCATTGGACCCAAGTTCTAGTTTTGGTCTCTTTTGGTCCCTTTTTGCTTACTGGCAAAGGAAGTCGTGCGACACTCGTCTCAAGCCTCTGAAACTCCTTGAATATCACACCTAGGACTCAAAGGAAGGCTTTCCCACCACCTTCTCACGCTCTGGCACTTTTTGGTGCCTTTGGACCCAAGTTCCAGTTTTGGTCTCTTTTGGTTCCCTTTTGCTTACCGGCAAAGGAAGGCATGCGAAACTCGTCTCAAGCCACTGAAACTCCTTGAATATCACTCCTAGAAGTCAAAGGAAGGATTTCTCACCACCATCTCCCCTTTTGTCACTTTCTGGCACTTTGAGACCCAAGTTCTAGTTTTGGTCTCTTTTGGTCCCTTTTTGCTTACCGGCAAAGGAAGTCGTGCGAAACTCGTCTCTGGCCACTGACACTCCTTGAATATCACTCCGAAGACACAAAAAAGGAAGGCTTTCCCACCACCTTCTCACGTTCTGGCAATTTCTGGTGCCTTTGGACCCAAGTTCTAATTTTGGTCTCTTTTGGTTCCTTTTTGCTTACCGGCAAAGGAAGACGTGCGAAACTCGTCTCAAGCCACTGAAACTCCTTGAATATCACTCCTAGAACTCAAAGGAAGGATTTCTCACCACCTTCTCCCCTTCGTCACTTTCTGGCACCTTTGGACCCAAGTTCTAGTTTTGGTCTCTTTTGGTCCCTTTTTGCTTACCGGCAAAGGAAGTCATGCGAAACTTGTCTCAGGCTACTAAAACTCCTTGAATATCACGCCTAGGACTCAAAGGAAGGCTATCCCACCACCTTCTCACGTTCTGGCACTTTCTGGTGCCTTTGGACCCAAGTTCCAGTTTTAGTCTCTTTTGGTTCCCTTTTGCTTACCGGCAAAGGAAGACGTGCGAAACTCGTCTCAAGCCACTGAAACTCCTTGAATATCACTCCTAGAAATCAAAGGAAAGATTTCTCACCACCTTATCTGCTACTGGCACGTGCTGGCGCCTGTGGACCCAAGTTCGAGTTTTGGTCTCTTTTGGTTCCGTTCGGCTTACCGGCAAAGGAAGACGTGCGAAACTCGTCTCAGGCCACTGAAACTCCTTGAATATCACGCCTAGGACTCAAAGGAAGGCTTTCCCACCACCTTCTCACGTTCTGGCACTTTCTGGTGCCTTTGGACCGAAGTTCCAGTTTTGGTCTCTCTTTGTTCCCTTTTGCTTACCGGCAAAGGAAGACGTGCGAAACTTGTCTCAAGCCACTGAAACTCCTTGAATATAACTCGTAGAACTTAAAGGAAGGATTTATCACCACCTTCTCCCCTTCTGTCACTTTCTGGCGCCTTTGGACCCAAGTTCCAGTTTTGGTCTCTTTTGGTCCCTTTTTGGTTACCGGCAAAGGGAGTCGTGCGAAACTCGTCTCAGGCCGCTGAAACTCCTTGAATATCACACCTAGGACTCAAAGGAAGGCTTTCCCACCACCTTCTCACGTTCTGGCACTTTCTGGTGCCTTTGGACCCAAGTTCTAGTTTTGGTCTCTTTTGGTCCCTTTTTGCTTACCGGCAAAGGGAGTCGTGCGAAACTCGTCTCAGGCCGCTGAAACTCCTTGAATATCACACCTAGGACTCAAAGGAAAGATTTCTCACCACCTTTTCCGCTTCTGGCACTTTCTTGTGCCTTTGGACCCAAGTTCCAGTTTTGGTCTCTTTTGGTTCCCTTTTGCTTACCGGCAAAGGAAGACGTGCGAAACTCGTCTCAAGCCACTAAAACTCATTGAATATCACGCCTAGGACTCTGATGAGGATTTCCGTAAGCCTCTTGAATTTCGGACCTACTAGGACTAGGACGTATCTAAAGCTACAAAACTCGAGAATGGGTGATTAAAAAACGGGAGGAATATTCACGTTGTGAACCTTAATTTTGACTCAAGAATCACTTAATTTGGATTTGTATAACGCAAGATATGGATAAAATTTATTATGGGTTTAATTTGGGGGTTTGTTTGGAAGAGAATGCTATGATCCTTAAAATTCAGAATTGGGAAAAAAAAATAAAAATTGAAATTCATACCTTGTAAAGAGAATAAAAGGAAGGAAATATGATAGGGAAGGCGCCACAAACAAGGATGTTTGATAAGCCAACAAGATCGCCACAAGAACGAATGAATTCTTGATAAGATCGGAGGTTGTAAGGAAGAACCCTAGCAGAGAATAATTCTCACTATAATCTGATTTCAATCATGTATATCCTCAAAATGATTTTCAAGTGTTTTAGTACAATTCAGTTTTGGAGTTTGTCCACATGGACTTCGACATATAAAAACAAAAACTAATCCCTTTAGCACAAACATGATGTATATGTTCTAGTGGTTAAGCGAACATATTACATCCTAAGGTGCGAGGGTTCAAATCTTGTAATAGACAATAAAGCATAATAACATGTTTTTTTACACAAAGTACCAAAATAAATAAAAAGTCTTCAAAATTCAAATTGAAACTTTGGACTCTTCCTTCATTGTAAGTGGGCTATGCATGTGTACACTTTAGAATTAAAGTGATGGACTTCATCTGGGTATTAGGCCTCACATTGGGGTTGGGCTTCTAGCATGGTGCTCAGCATGTGTTGTAGAGATTCTTGGCCCTTCCTTGATCTAGCTCTTGTCATGGGCCCTCCTAAGCCTTGTAATGGATCTTGGACTGCTTGGGCCCGCGGTTGGTCTTGGACTTGGGTTTGGGCCTGGGCTTCACTCCTTATGTCCACATCAGACTCAAAGGAAGGCTTTCCCACCACCTTCTCACGTTCTGGCACTTTCTGGTGCCTTTGGACCCAAGTTCCGCTTTGGTCGCTTTTGGTTCCCTTTTGCTTACCGGCAAAGGAAGCCGTGCGAAACTCATCTCAAGCCACTGAAACTCCTTGAATATCACTCCTAGAACTCAAAGGAAGGATTTCTCACCACGTTTTCCGCTTCTGGCACTTTCTGGCGCCTTTGGACCCAAGTTCCAGTTTTGGTCTCTTTTGGTTCCCTTTTGCTTACCGGCAAAGCAAGACGTGCGAAACTCATCTCAAGTCACTGAAACTCCTTGAATATCACTCCAAGAACTCAAAGGAAGGATTTCTCACCACCTTCTCCCCTTCTGTCACTTTCTGGCACCTTTGGACCTAAGTTCTAGTTTTGGTCTCTTTTGGTCCCTTTTTGCTTACCGGCAAAGGGTGACTTGCGAAACTCGTCTCAATCCACTAAAACTCTTTGAATATCACGCCTAGGACTCAAACGAAGGCTTTCCCACCACCTTCTCACGTTTTGGCACTTTCTGGTGCCTTTGGACCCAAGTTCTAGTTTTGGTTTCTTTTGGTTCCCTTTTGCTTACCGGCAAAGGGTGACTTGCGAAACTCGTCTCAAGTCACTGAAACTCCTTGAATATCACTCCTAGAACTCAAAGGAAGGATTTCTCACCACCTTCTCCCCTTCTGTCACTTTCAGGCACCTTTGGACCCAAGTTCTAGTTTTGGTCTCTTTTGGTCCCTTTTTGCTTACTGGGAAAGGAAGTCGTGCGAAACTCGTCTCAGGCCACTGAAACTCCTTGAATATCACTCCTAGAACTCAAAGGAAGGATTTCTCACCACCTTCTCCCCTTCTGTCACTTTCAGGCACCTTTGGACCCAAGTTCTAGTTTTGGTCTCTTTTGGTCCCTTTTTGCTTACTGGCAAAGGAAGTCGTGCGAAACTCGTCTCAGGCCACTGAAACTCCTTGAATATCACTCCGAAGACACAAAGGAAGGCTTTCTCACCACTTTTTCCGCTTCTGGCACTTTTTGGCACCTTTGGACCCATGTTCCAGTTTTGGTCTCTTTTTGCTTACTTGCAAAGGGAGACTTACGAAACTCGTCTCAGGCTACTAAAACTCCTTGAATATCACGCCTAGGACTCAAAGGAAGGCTTTCCCACCACCTTCTCCCCTTCTGTCACTTTTTGGCACCTTTGGACCCAAGTTCTAGTTTTGGTCTCTTTTGGTCCCTCTTTCCTTACTGGCAAAGGGTGACTTGCGAAACTCATCTGAATCCACTAAAACTCTTTGAATATCATGCCTAGGACTCAAAGGAAGGCTTTCCCACCACCTTCTCACGTTCTGGCACATTCTGGTGCCTTTGGACCCAAGTTCCAGTTTTGGTCTCTTTTGGTTCCCTTTTGCTTATCGGCAAAGCAAGATGTGCGAAGCTCGTCTCAAGCCACTGAAACTCCTTGAATATCACTCCAAGAACTCAAAGGAAGGATTTCTCACCACCTTCTCCCCTTCTGTCACTTTCTCGCCCTATTGGACCTAAGTTCCAGTTTTGGTCTCTTTTGGTTCCATTTTGCTTACCGGCAAAGGAAGACGTGCGAAACTCGTCTCAGGCCACTAAAACTCCTTGAATATCACGCCTAGGACTCAAAGGAAGGATTTCCCACCACCTTTTCACGTTCTGGCACTTTCTGGTGCCTTTGGACCCAAGTTCCAGTTTTGATCTCTTTTGGTTCCCTTTTGCTTACCGGCAAACGAAGACGTGCAAAACTTGTCTAAAGCCACTGAAACACCTTGAATATCACTCCTAGAACTCAAAGGAAGAATTTCTCACCACCTTCTCCACTTCTGTCACTTTCTAGCACCTTTGGACCCAAGTTCTAGTTTTGGTCTCTTTTGGTCCCTTTTTGTTTACCGGCAAAGGAAGTCGTGCGAAACACGTCTCAGGCCACTGAAACTCCTTGAATATCACTCCGAAGACACAAAGGAAGGCTTTGTCACCACCTTTTCTGCTTCTGGCACTTTCTGGCGCCTGTGGACCCAAGTTCCAGTTTTGGTCTCTTTTGGTCCCTTTTTGCTTACCGGCAAAGGAAGTCATGCGAAACTTGTCTCAGGCTACTAAAACTCCTTGAATATCACGCCTAGGACTCAAAGGAAGGCTATCCCACCACCTTCTCACGTTCTGGCACTTTCTGGTGCCTTTGGACCCAAGTTCCAGTTTTAGTCTCTTTTGGTTCCCTTTTGCTTACCGGCAAAGGAAGACGTGCGAAACTCGTCTCAAGCCACTGAAACTCCTTGAATATCACTCCTAGAAATCAAAGGAAAGATTTCTCACCACCTTTTCCGCTTCTGGCACTTTCTTGCGCCTTTGGACCCAAGTTCCAGTTTTGGTCTCTTTTGGTTCCCTTCGGCTTACCGGCAAAGGAAGACGTGCGAAATTCGTCTCAGGCCACTAAAACTCCTTGAATATCACGCCTAGGACTCAAAAGAAGGCTTTCCCACCACCTTCTCACGTTCTGGCACTTTCTGGTGCCTTTGGACCCAAGTTCCAGTTTTGGTCTCTTTTTGTTCCCTTTTGCTTACCTAAGAAGGAAGACGTGCGAAACTCGTCTCAAGCCACTGAAACTCCTTGATTATCACTCGTAGAACTCAAAGGAAGGATTTACCACCACCTTCTCCCCTTCTGTCACTTTCTGGCGCCTTTGGACCCAAGTTCCAGTTTTGGTCTCTTTTGGTCCCTTTTTGCTTACCGGCAAAGGGAGTCGTGCGAAACTTGTCTCAAGCCGCTGAAACTCCTTGACTATCACTCCTAGAACTCAAAGGAAGGATTTCTCACCACCTTCTCCCCTTCTATCACTTTCAGGCACCTTTGGACCCAAGTTCTAGTTTTGGTCTCTTTTGGTCCCTTTTTGCTTACTGGCAAAGGAAACCGTGCGAAACTAGTCTCGGGCCACTGAAACTCCTTGAATATCACTCCGAAGACACAAAGGAAGGCTTTCTCACCACTTTTTCCGCTTCTGGCACTTTCTGGCGCCTTTGGACCCATGTTCCAGTTTTGGACTCTTTTAGTTCCCTTTTGCTTACCGGCAAAGGAAGGCGTGCAAAACTCGTCTCAAGCCACTGAAACTCCTTGAATATCACGCCTAGGACTCAAAGGAAGGCTTTCCCACCACCTTCTCACGTTCTGGCACTTTCTGGGGCCTTTGGACCCAAGTTCCAGTTTTGGTCTCTTTTTGTTCCCTTTTGCTTACTGGCAAAGGAAGACGTGCGAAACTCGTCTCAAGCCACTGAAACTCCTTGATTATCACTCTTAGAACTCAAAGGAAGGATTTATCACCACCTTCTCCCCTTCTGTCACTTTCTGGCGCCTTTGGACCCAAGTTCCAGTTTTGGTTTCTTTTGGTCCCTTTTTGCTTACCAGCAAAGGGAGTCGTGCGAAACTTGTCTCAAGCCGCTGAAACTCCTTGAATATCACTCCTAGAACTCAAAGGAAGGATTTCTCACCACCTTCTCCCCTTCTATCACTTTCAGGCACCTTTGGACCCAAGTTCTAGTTTTGGTCTCTTTTGGTCCCTTTTTGCTTACTGGCAAAGGAAACCGTGCGAAACTAGTCTCAGGCCACTGAAACTCCTTGAATATCACTCCGAAGACACAAAGGAAGGCTTTCTCACCACCTTTTCCGCTTCTGGAACTTTCTGGCGCCTTTGGACCCATGTTCCAGTTTTGGTCTCTTTTTGCTTACTTGCAAAGGGAAACTTGCGAAACTCGTCTCAAGCCACTAAAACTCCTTGAATATCACGCCTAGGACTCAAAGGACAGCTTTCCCACCACCTTTTCACGTTCTGGCACTTTCTGGTGCCTTTGGACCCAAGTTCCAGTTTTAGTCTCTTTTGGTTCCCTTTTGCTTACCGGCAAAGGAAGACGTGCAAAACTCGTCTCAAGCCACTAAAACTCCTTGAATATCACTCTTAGAAATCAAAGGAAAGATTTCTCACCACCTTTTCCGCTTCTGGCACTTTCTTGCGCCTTTGGACCCAAGTTCCAGTTTTGATCTCTTTTGGTTCCCTTCGGCTTACCGGCAAAAGAAGACGTGCGAAACTCGTCTCAGGCCGCTGAAACTCCTTAAATATCACACCTAGGACTCAAAGGAAAGATTTCTCACCACCTTTTCCGCTTCTGTCACTTTCTGGCGCCTTTAGACCCAAGTTCCAGTTTTGGTCTCTTTTGGTCCCTTTTGCTTACCGGCAAAGCAAGACGTGCGAAACTCATCTCAAGTCACTGAAACTCCTTGAATATCACTCCAAGAACTCAAAGGAAGGATTTCTCACCACCTTCTCCCCTTCTGTCACTTTCTGGCACCTTTGGACCTAAGTTCTAGTTTTGGTCTCTTTTGGTCCCTTTTTGCTTACCGGCAAAGGGTGACTTCTGAAACTCGTCTCAATCCACTAAAACTCTTTGAATATCACGCCTAGGACTCAAAGGAAGGCTTTCCCACCACCTTCTCACGTTTTGGAACTTTCTGGTGCCTTTGGACCCAAGTTCCAGTTTTGGTCTCTTTTGGTTCCCTTTTGCTTACCGGTAAAGGAAGACGTGCGAAACTCGTCTCAGGCCACTAAAACTCGTTGAATATCACGCCTAGGACTCAAGGAAGGATTTCCCACCACCTTCTCACGTTCTGGCACTTTCTGGTGCCTTTGGACCCAAGTTCCAGTTTTGATCTCCTTTGGTTCCCTTTTGCTTACCGGCAAACGAAGACGTGCGAAACTTGTCTCAAGCCACTGAAACACCTAAAATATCACTCCTAGAACTCAGAGGAAGAATTTCTCACCACCTTCTCCCCTTCTGTCACTTTCTGGCACCTTTGGACCCAAGTTCTAGTTTTGATCTCCTTTGGTTCCTTTTTGCTTACCGGCAAAGGAAGACGTACGAAACTCATCTCAAGCCACTGAAACTCCTTGAATATCACTCCTAGAACTCAAAGGAAGGATTTTTCACCACCTTTTCCGCTTCTGGCACTTTCTGGCGCCTTTAGACCCGAGTTCCAGTTTTGGTCTCTTTTGGTTCCCTTTTGCTTACCGGCAAAGGAAGACGTGCGAAACTCGTCTCAAGCTACTGAAACTCCTTGAATATCACTGCTAGAACTCAAAGGAAGGCTATCCCACCACCTTCTCACGTTCTGGCACTTTCTGGTGCCTTTGGACCCAAGTTCCAGTTTTGATCTCTTTTGGTTCCCTTTTGCTTACCGGCAAACGAAGACGTGCGAAACTTGTCTCAAGCCACTGAAACACCTAAAATATCACTCCTAGAACTCAGAGGAAGAATTTCTCACCACCTTCTCCCCTTCTGTCACTTTCTGGCACCTTTGGACCCAAGTTCTAATTTTGGTCCCTTTTTGCTTACCGGCAAAGGAAGTCGTGCGAAACTCGTCTCAGGCCACTGAAACTCCTTGAATATCACTCCGAAGGCACAAAGGAAGGCTTTCTCACCACCTTTTCCGCTTCTGGCACTTTCTGGCGCCTTTGGACCCAAGTTCCAGTTTTGGTCTCTTTTGGTTCCATTTTGCTTACCGCCAGAGGAAGACGTGCGAAACTCGTCTCAGGCCACTAATACTCCTTGAATATCACGCCTAGGACTCAAAGGAAGGATTTCCCACCACCTTCTCACGTTCTGGCACTTTCTGGTGCCTTTGGACCCAAGTTCCAGTTTTGGTCTCTTTTGGTTCCCTTTTGCTTACCGGCAAAGGAAGACGTGCGAAACTCGTCTCAAGCCACTGAAACTCCTTGAATATCACTCCTAGAAATCAAAGGAAAGATTTCTCACCACCTTTTGCGCTTCTGGCACTTTCTTGCGCCTTTGGACCCAAGTTCCAGTTTTGGTCTCTTTTGGTTCCATTTTGCTTACCGCCAGAGGAAGACGTGCGAAACTCGTCTCAGGCCACTAAAACTCCTTGAATATCACGCCTAGGACTCAA
This sequence comes from Abrus pulchellus subsp. cantoniensis, assembly GCA_024086825.1. Taxonomy (NCBI): domain Eukaryota; kingdom Viridiplantae; phylum Streptophyta; class Magnoliopsida; order Fabales; family Fabaceae; genus Abrus; species Abrus pulchellus. Next base: position 19,002,830 of record CM044053.1, on the reverse strand, counting down.
AGGAAGGCTTTCCCACCACCTTCTCACGTTCTGGCACTTTCTGGTGCCTTTGGACCCAAGTTCCAGTTTTGATCTCTTTTGGTTCCCTTTTGCTTACCGGCAAAGCAAGACGTGCGAAACTCATCTCAAGTCACTGAAACTCCTTGAATATCACTCCAAGAACTCAAAGGAAGGATTTCTCACCACCTTCTCCCCTTCTGTCACTTTCTGGCACCTTTGGACCTAAGTTCTAGTTTTGGTCTCTTTTGGTCCCTTTTTGCTTACCGACAAAGGGTGACTTGTGAAACTCGTCTCAATCCACTAAAACTCTTTGAATATCACGCCTAGGACTCAAAGGAAGGCTTTCCCACCACCTTCTCACGTTTTGGCACTTTCTGGTGCCTTTGGACCCAAGTTCCAGTTTTGGTCTCTTTTGGTTCCCTTTTGCTTACCGGCAAAGGAAGACGTGCGAAACTCGTCTCAGGCCACTAAAACTCCTTGAATATCACGCCTAGGACTCAAGGAAGGATTTCCCACCACCTTCTCACGTTCTGGCACTTTCTGGTGCCTTTGGACCCAAGTTCCAGTTTTGATCTCTTTTGGTTCCCTTTTGCTTACCGGCAAACGAAGACGTGCGAAACTTGTCTCAAGCCACTGAAACACCTAAAATATCACTCCTAGAACTCAGAGGAAGAATTTCTCACCACCTTCTCCCCTTCTGTCACTTTCTGGCACCTTTGGACCCAAGTTCTAGTTTTGGTCCCTTTTTGCTTACCGGCAAAGGAAGTCGTGCGAAACTCGTCTCCAGCCACTGAAACTCCTTGAATATCACTCCGAAGGCACAAAGGAAGGCTTTCTCACCACCTTTTCCGCTTCTGGCACTTTCTGGCGCCTTTGGACCCAAGTTCCAGTTTTGGTCTCTTTTGGTTCCATTTTGCTTACCGCCAGAGGAAGACGTGCGAAACTCGTCTCAGGCCACTAAAACTCCTTGAATATCACGCCTAGGACTCGAAGGAAGGATTTCCCACCACCTTCTCACGTTCTGGCACTTTCTGGTGCCTTTGGACCCAAGTTCCAGTTTTGGTCTCTTTTGGTTCCCTTTTGCTTACCGGCAAAGGAAGACGTGCGAAACTCGTCTCAAGCCACTGAAACTACTTGAATATTACTCCTAGAACTCAAAGGAAGGATTTCTCACCACCTTCTCCCCTTCTGTCACTTTCTGGCACCTTTGGACCTAAGTTCTAGTTTTGGTCTCTTTTGGTCCCTTTTTGCTTACCAGCAAAGGAAGTCGGGCGAAACTTGTCTCAGGCTACTAAAACTCCTTGAATATCACGCCTAGGACTCAAAGTGATGGAGACCATATTTTGGAGGGAGCTAACAGCCTAGGCAATTTGGAGGAGCATGGCAATGATTCAAAGGCTCTTGAAGGCATTGGAGGTCCTATGACAAGGGCAAGAGCAAGAAAAGCGAAGGAGGTGTTGCATCAACTCATGGTCAAGCATTTTGGAGAGAAGGAGCCACCTTTACAAGTGCAGCCCAAGTTTGTGTCATATTCATGCTTAGAAGGATAACAAGACAATTTGTTTTGTTTACATTGACAAGAACAAGAGGAGGGCTCAAGTGGTCAAGAGCGTAAGGTTAAAGGAGAGTTAGGAGTTAAAGGTCATGGGTTCAAGTCCTAGCTTTGCACATTTGGAGGCTACTTGTATCATTTTATTTTAATTATCGTATTGGTCTTATACTGACCAGATTTTAGCAAGGATTTAAGAGTTTATTTAAATTGCACAAGTTGAAATTTTAATATAGAAAATTAGGTGACATGGCAATGTGGGCCAACTGCTTATGATGGGTAAATCAAATCAGCCTAGGTTAGATAAAAGGGGGCTGAACATGAAAATGTAAAAACAATCAGTTTTGGAGTGAATAAAAAAAACTTCCTTTTTTTTCTCTAAGTGTGAAGCTTGAGAACCTAGAGAGTGATTCTCTATTCCTTGAGTGATTCAAGGGCTGTTTCTTGTTATTTTTCTAAGGTAAGTTGTTAATTGAATTCCTTTGTGTGTGATGCCATGGAATTCTTTTAATTTCCTTTAATTTTCGTATCTATTCTTTGCTGATTTCGTTTTCCCCAATCTCCTTAACCCTAAATCAATAATCTTGATTGAGTTGCCTTTCTGGGATTTTTCTTTCCAATTTCGTTTTCCTTTTTTTTTGGTTCTCCAAATTTTGTTTGTGTTTGTTTGCTGTTGTTTGCCTCTGTTTCTTCTTTCTTCTTCCTGTGAACAATTCAGAACAAGGTCCAGCCCTCAAAGATCCTATCCCATTTGGGAACACATCAAGTGGTATCAAAGCTCTTGTTGAGAGGGTTTTGAAGACCTATTGACATCAAACAAGGTAGCCCTAATTCCTTTTCTCAATTTCACATTTGGTATTCCATTGGATTGAAATTGCAAACTGTTTTGGTAGTGGGCAGAATTGAATTGACGAAAAAAAAATCAAAAGAGGGAAAGAAACCCTAATTTTTGCCCTAGTTGCATTCTGAACCACAATTACAAAATTAGCCCCAAATTGAAAGTGAAGAAACTCTAATTCACCAATTAGTACCAAATTCATCCAATTAGGTTTGTGGGTTACAAAATTGCTTATCTTACATTGATGCTCAATCTTGAATTGTGTAATTGGAATTGTTATTCCTGTTTTTCTGTCCTTGTTTGTCATTACGTACTTCTTTGTGTCTTTGTCTACCTTTTAAAAAAAATTTTTTTTTTCTTCATCCTTTACTTCTAAATAGCTTTCGTGTCTTTGTTTGTGTGTTATTTTCTTCTATAACCGTGGTCAAAACACTTTTTTTTTTTTTTTGTCCTTGCTGAAATTTTGTGGATTTATACTCTTTGGTTTTTAATTAACTTGTTACCTTGCTAAATATAAAGTTCTAGTATTGAATCTTTCAAGGATCAAGAGGATCAAAGAGTGGAAAAAGGCAAGAGTGTAAAAAAAAAAAAAAAGCCATTTTTTTTTAGTGAAACACTTTGGTAAGGAAGAGATTTGGCCGAATTGATTCTTGCATGATTACTTGATCTTGGTTTGTGTTTTGGATAAGATATGGCAGGTCAAGGAGGATTGGATCCTATGCAAATGCAAGCTCTCACTCAACATCTTGAGAGGTTGCTTAAACAACAAAATGAAGAGTTGCATGAAAGGATTGATCAATTGGAGCAAAGGAGAGAATTTGGAGGGAGAAACCAAAATGAGGAGCATAGAAGGGAGAGAGATACTACAAGGCAGCAAGCCGTTAGAGGAGTAAAGCTCACCATTCCTCCATTCCGTGGCAAGAATGATCCAGAAGCCTATCTTGAATGGGAGATGAAGATTGAGAATGTTTTTGCCTGTGGAGATTATGATGAGGAACAAAAGGTAAGGTTGGCTGCCACTGAGTTTTCTCATTATGCTTTGATTTGGTGGAATAAATTGCAGAGAGAAAGACGAGGAGAAGATAGCCCTCCGATTCAGACTTGGACTGAAATGAAAAGGATGATGAGGAAGAGATACATTCCTAGTTCATATGAAAGAGATTTGAAGTTCAAGCTTCAAAAGCTCACCCAAGGAAGTAGGAGCGTTGAGGAGTACCACAAGGAGATGGAGCTATTGATGATTCAAGCCAACTTGGAGGAGGATCCCGAAGTAACAATGGTGAGGTTTGTTAATGGCTTGTCTCATGATGTTAGGGATGTGGTTGAATTACAGGAATATATTGAGATGGAAGACTTGTTACACAAAGCAATGCAAGTTGAGCAGCAATTGAAAAGAAAAGGTGTAGCTAAAAGGAGTTTCACTCCAAACTCTTCCAAATGGAATGAAAAGCCTAAGAGGGAGGGTTATGGTTCAAGCTCTTCCACTTTAAGTCCAACAAGTAAATCAGCCAAGGGGTTCTCTCCATCTACTAGAAATGATTCTAAGGGAAAAAGTGAAACTTCAGGAAGGGCTAGAGATGTGACATGTTTCAAGTGCCAAGGAAAGGGTCACTATGCCTATGAGTGCCCTACAAAAAGAACAATCATCATCAAAGACAATGGTGAATACACTAGTGAGTCAGATTTTGGAGACACTGCTAGTGAGGAAGAGTTGAATGCAGAGGTTGATGTTGAAGGGGATGTCTTGATGGTGAGGAGGCTATTGGGTAATAAGTTGGTGCCCTTGGATGGTAGCCAAAGGGAGAATATCTTCCATACTAGGTGCACGGTTCAAGGAAAGGTATGCTTAGTTATTATTGATGGTGGGAGCTGCACAAATGTAGCTAGCACACGTTTGGTGTCTAAGCTTAATCTTTCCACCAAACCTCATCCAAGACCCTACAAGCTACAATGGCTAAGTGAAAGTGGTGAAGTAGCAGTGAAGCATCAAGTGGAGGTACCTATATCCATTGGGAGCTATAATGATGTTATTTTATGTGATGTGGTTCCTATGGAGGCTACTCATATCTTGCTTGGTAGGCCTTGGCAATATGACCACAAGGCTGTTCATGATGGGTTTACCAACAAGATCTCATTCTTGCAAAACAACAAGAAAGTGGTGCTTAATCCCTTAAGTCCACAAGAGGTTTGTAATGATCAAATGAGAATGAGAGAAAAAATGATTAAAGAGAAAAAAGAGAGAAGGGCAGAAAGTGACTTAGAGAAAAGTCAAAGAGAGAAAAGTAAAGGATTGGAAGAAAATAAAAAGAAAAATAAAAAAAATAATGAGAGTGGAGTGGCAAAGGAAAAAGAAGTGAGAAAAGTTTGCTTGCAAAACAACCACTCTATGTGTTGTATTGCAAACCATGTTTGTCCACTAACATCTCTTTTCCTTTAGATCTTCCTCCTCCTATATCTTCTTTGTTGCAGGAGTTCAAAGATGTTTTTCCTCTGGAGTTGCCAAGTGGATTACCACCATTGAGAGGAATAGAGCATCACATTGATCTCATCACAGGAGCTTCCATTCCAAACAAGCCAGCTTATAGGAGCAATCCTGAGGAAACCAAAGAAATTTGCAGGCAAGTGGAAGAACTTCTTTCTAAAGGTTGGGTAAGAGATTCTTTATCTCCTTGTGCTGTGCCTGTAATTCTAGTTCCTAAGAAAGATGGTTCTTGGCGTATGTGTAGTGATTGTAGGTCTGTCAATAACATTACTATTAAGTATAGGCATCCCATTCCTAGGTTGGATGATCTACTTGATGAATTGCATAGTGCTACTGTATTTTCAAAAATTGATTTAAAAAGTGGATACAACCAAATTCGGATTCGTGAAGGTGACGAGTGGAAAACAGCCTTCAAAACCAAATTTGGTTTGTATGAATGGATGGTTATGCCATTCGGTTTGACCAATGCACCAAGCACATTCATGAGGTTGATGAACCATGTTTTAAGAGATTTTATAGGTAGATTTGTGGTAGTTTATTTTGATGACATATTAGTGTATAGTGAGTCTTTAGAAGTACATGCAAGGCATTTAGGTGCTGTTTTGGGAGCTTTGAGAAAAGAAAGTTTGTATGCTAACTTGGAAAAATGCACATTTTGTCAAGATCATGTTGTTTTTCTGGGGTATATGATTAGTAATCAGGGGGTTCAGGTGGATGAATCAAAAATAAAAGCTATACTAGAATGGCCAACTCCTAAAACCGTGAGTGAGGTGAGAAGTTTTCATGGGTTGGCTAGCTTTTATAGGAGATTTGTGAGGGATTTTAGCACTTTGGCTGCACCTATGACTGAGTTGATAAAGAAAAATGTCACTTTTAGGTGGGGAGAAAAACAAGAGAAAGCTTTCAATGATATAAAACAAAAGCTTGTGAGTGCACCCATCCTAGCTTTACCAAATTTTTCCAAATCCTTTGAAGTTGAGTGTGATGCTTCTAACATAGGTATAGGTGCTGTATTGTTGCAAGAAGGCCACCCAATAGCTTACTTTAGTGAAAAATTAAGTGGGGCAGTGCTTAATTATTCAACCTATGATAAGGAGCTTTATGCTTTAGTGAGAGCAATGAGGGTTTGGCAACATTACCTTCTTCCTAAGGAGTTTGTAATCCATAGTGATCATGAGTCTTTGAAATACCTTAGGGGGCAAGGGAAGTTGAATAAGAGACATGCAAAGTGGGTAGAATTCTTAGAGCAATTTCCTTATGTAATAAAGCATAAGAAAGGTAAAGGAAATATAGTTGCTGATGCATTATCTAGGAGATATACCTTATTTGCTATAATGGAAACCAAGATGTTAGGATTTGAATCAATGAAAGACATGTACCATGATGATATTGATTTCGGTCCTATATACTTGAAATGTGAAAAAGCTGCATGAGATGGTTTCTATAGGTTTGATGGATACATGTTTAAAAATAACAAGTTGTGTGTGCCTAAAAGTTCAATTAGGGAATTGCTTGTTAAGGAAGCACATTGTGGTGGATTAATGGGACACTTTGGGGTACAAAAGACCTTAGCCATGTTGCAAGAACACTTTTATTGGCCAAAAATGAAGCATGATGTAAACCAATTCTGCATTAAATGTGTTGAGTGCAGAAAGGCTAAGTCTAAGGTATTGCCACAAGGTTTGTATTCTCCTCTCCCTATACCTGAGCATCCTTGGATTGATGTGTCTATGGATTTTGTGTTAGGGCTGCCTAGGACCCAAAGTGGTAAGGATTCCATCTTTGTAGTTGTAGATAGGTTCTCTAAAATGGCACATTTCATTCCTTGTAAAAAAGTTGATGATGCTTGTCATGTGGCAGATTTGTTTTTCAGGGAAGTAGTGAGGTTACATGGACTCCCTAGAAGTGTGGTAAGTGATAGAGATAGCAAGTTCTTGAGTCATTTTTGGAGAACTTTGTGGGGTAAGTTAGGTACTAAACTTCTCTTTTCTACTACTTGTCACCCACAAACAGATGGGCAAACAGAGGTAGTGAATAGGACTTTAGGGACTTTGCTTAGAGCGATCTTAAAGAAAAATTTAAAATCTTGGGAATTATGCTTACCACATGTAGAATTTGCTTATAATAGGGCTGTACATTCCACTACAAAATGCTCTCCTTTTGAAATTGTTTATGGTTTTAATCCATTAACCCCTCTTGATTTGATTTCTATGCCTAACATCTCTGTGTTTAAGCATAAGGAAGGAGCTGCCAAAGCTGATTTTGTTAAAAGGATTCATGAACAAGTAAAAGCTCAAATTGAGAAGAGAACTGAATCTTATGCAAAACAAGCTAATAAGGGCCGCAAGAAAATAGTTTTTCAACCTGGTGATTGGGTGTGGGTACATTTCAGAAAAGAAAGATTTCCTGAACAAAGGAAATCAAAACTTCACCCAAGAGGAGATGGACCTTTTAGAGTCTTGGAGAAGATTGGTGACAATGCATATAAGATAGAACTTCCAGGTGAGTATAACGTAAGTTCAACCTTTAATGTTGCTGATCTTTCTTTGTTTGATGTAGGAGAAGATTTGAGGGCAAATCCAATTGAAGAGGGAGGGAATGATGGAGACCATATTTTGGAGGGAGCTAACAGCCTAGGCAATTTGGAGGAGCATGGCAATGATTCAAAGGCTCTTGAAGGCATTGGAGGTCCTATGACAAGGGCAAGAGCAAGAAAAGCGAAGGAGGTGTTGCATCAACTCATGGTCAAGCATTTTGGAGAGAAGGAGCCACCTTTACAAGTGCAGCCCAAGTTTGTGTCATATTCATGCTTAGAAGGATAACAAGACAATTTGTTTTGTTTACGTTGACAAGAACAAGAGGAGGGCTCAAGTGGTCAAGAGCGTAAGGTTAAAGGAGAGTTAGGAGTTAAAGGTCATGGGTTCAAGTCCTAGCTTTGCACATTTGGAGGCTACTTGTATCATTTTATTTTAATTATCGTATTGGTCTTATACTGACCAGATTTTAGCAAGGATTTAAGAGTTTATTTAAATTGCACAAGTTGAAATTTTAATATAGAAAATTAGGTGACATGGCAATGTGGGCCAACTGCTTATGATGGGTAAATCAAATCAGCCTAGGTTAGATAAAAGGGGGCTGAACATGAAAATGTAAAAACAATCAGTTTTGGAGTGAATAAAAAAACTTCCTTTTTTTCTCTAAGTGTGAAGCTTGAGAACCTAGAGAGTGATTCTCTATTCCTTGAGTGATTCAAGGGCTGTTTCTTGTTATTTTTCTAAGGTAAGTTGTTAATTGAATTCCTTTGTGTGTGATGCCATGGAATTCTTTTAATTTCCTTTAATTTTCGTATCTATTCTTTGCTGATTTCGTTTTCCCCAATCTCCTTAACCCTAAATCAATAATCTTGATTGAGTTGCCTTTCTGGGATTTTTCTTTCCAATTTCGTTTTCCTTTTTTTTTGGTTCTCCAAATTTCGTTTGTGTATGTTTGCTGTTGTTTGCCTCTGTTTCTTCTTTCTTCTTCCTGTGAACAATTCAGAACAAGGTCCAGCCCTCAAAGATCCTATCCCATTTGGGAACACATCACAAAGGAAGGCTATCCCACCACCTTCTCACGTTCTGGCACTTTCTGGTGCCTTTGGACCCAAGTTCCAGTTTTAGTCTCTTTTGGTTCCCTTTTGCTTACCGGCAAAGGAAGACGTGCGAAACTCGTCTCAAGCCACTGAAACTCCTTGAATATCACTCCTAGAAATCAAAGGAAAGATTTCTCACCACCTTTTGCGCTTCTGGCACTTTCTTGCGCCTTTGGACCCAAGTTCCAGTTTTGGTCTCTTTTGGTTCCCTTCGGCTTACCGGCAAAGGAAGACGTGCGAAATTCGTCTCAGGCCACTAAAACTCCTTGAATATCACGCCTAGGACCCAAGGAAGGATTTCCCACCACCTTCTCACGTTCTGGCACTTTCTGGTGCCTTTGGACCCAAGTTCCAGTTTTGATCTCTTTTGGTTCCCTTTTGCTTACCGGCAAACGAAGACGTGCGAAACTTGTCTCAAGCCACTGAAACACCTAAAATATCATTCCTAGAACTCAGAGGAAGAATTTCTCACCACCTTCTCCCCTTCTGTCACTTTCTGGCACCTTTGGACCCAAGTTCTAGTTTTGGTCCCTTTTTGCTTACCGGCAAAGGAAGTCGTGCGAAACTCGTCTCAGGCCACTGAAACTCCTTGAATATCACTCCGAAGGCACAAAGGAAGGCTTTCTCACCACCTTTTCCGCTTCTGGCACTTTCTGGCGCCTTTGGACCCAAGTTCCAGTTTTGGTCTCTTTTGGTTCCATTTTGCTTACCGCCAGAGGAAGACGTGCGAAACTCGTCTCAGGCCACTAAAACTCCTTGAATATCACGCCTAGGACTCAAAGGAAGGATTTCCCACCACCTTCTCACGTTCTGGCACTTTCTGGTGCCTTTGGACCCAAGTTTCAGTTTTGATCTCCTTTGGTTCCTTTTTGCTTACCGGCAAAGGAAGACGTGCGAAACTCATCTCAAGCCACTGAAACTCCTTGAATATCACTCCTAGAACTCAAAGGAAGGATTTCTCACCACCTTTTCCGCTTCTGGCACTTTCTGGCGCCTTTAGACCCGAGTTCCAGTTTTGGTCTCTTTTGGTTCCCTTTTGCTTACCGGCAAAGGAAGACGTGCGAAACTCGTCTCAAGCCACTGAAACTCCTTGAATATCACTGCTAGAACTCAAAGGAAGGATTTCTCACCATCTTCTCCCCTTCTGTCACTTTTTGGCACCTTTGGACCCAAGTTCTAGTTTTGGTCTCTTTTAGTCCCTTTTTGCTTACTGGCAAAGGAAGTCGTGCGAAACTCGTCTCAGGCCTCTGACACTCCTTGAATATCACGCCTAGGACTCAAAGGAAGGCTTTTCCACCACCTTCTCACGTTCTGGCACTTTCTGGTGCCTTTGGACCCAAGTTCCAATTTTCGTCTCTTTTGGTTTCCTTTTACTTACCGGCAAAGGAAGACGTGCGAAACTCGTCTGAAGCCACTGAAACTCCTTGAATATCACTCCTAGAACTCGAAGGAAGGATTTCTCACCACCTTCTCCCCTTCTGTCATATTCTGGCACCTTTGGACCCAAGTTCTAGTTTTGGTCTCTTTTGGTCTCTTTTTTCTTACTAGCAAAGGAAGACGTGCGAAACTCGTCTTAAGCCACTGAAACTCCTTGAATATCACTCCGAAGACACAAAGGAAGGCTTTCTCACCACCTTTTCCACTTCTGGCGCGTTCTGGCGCCTTTGGACCCAAGTTCCAGTTTTGGTCTCTTCTGGTTCCCTTTTGCTTACCGGCAAAGGAAGACGTGCGAAACTCGTCTGAAGCCACTGAAACTCCTTGAATATCACTCCTAGAACTCAAAGAAAGGATTTCACACCACCTTCTCCCCTTCTGTAACTTTCTGGCACCTTTGGACCCAAGTTCTTGTTTTGGTCTCTTTTGGTCTCTTTTTGCTTACTGGCAAAGGAAGACGTGCGAAACTCGTCTCAAGCCACTGAAACTCCTTGAATATCACTCCGAAGATACAAAGGAAGGCTTTCCCACCACCTTCTCACGTTCTGGCACTTTCTGGTGCCTTTGGACGCAAGTTCCAATTTTGGTCTCTTTTGGTTCCCTTTTGCTTATCGGCAAAGGAAGACGTGCGAAACTCCTCTCAAGCCATTGAAACTCCTTGAATATCACTGCTAGAACTCAAAGGAAGGTTTTCTCACCACCTTCTCCCCTTCTGTCACTTTCTGGCGCCTTTGGACCCAAGTTCCAGTTTTGGTCTCTTTTGGTCCCGTGCGAAAGTCGTCTCAGGCCGCTGAAACTCCTTTAATATCACACGTAGGACTCCAAGGAAGGATTTCCCACCACCTTCTCACGTTCTGGCACTTTCTGATGCCTTTGGACCCAAGTTCCAGTTTTGGTCTCTTTTGGTTCCCTTTTGCTTATCGGCAAAGGAAGACGTGCGAAACTCGTCTCAGACCACTAAAACTCCTTGAGTATCACGCCTAGGACCCAAAGGAAGGATTTCTCACCACCATCTCCCCTTTTGTCACTTTCTGGCACTTTGAGACCCAAGTTCTAGTTTTGGTCTCTTTTGGTCTCTTTTTGCTTACTGGCAAAGGAAGACGTGCGAAACTCGTCTTAAGCCACTGAAACTCCATGAATATCGCTCCGAAGACAGAAAGGAAGGCTTTCTCACCACCTTTTCCACTTCTGGCACTTTCTGGCGCCTTTGGACCCAAGTTTCAGTTTTTGTCTCTTTTGGTTCCCTTTAGCTTACCAGCAAAGAAAGACGTGCGAAACTCGTCTAAAGCCACTGAAACTCCTTGAATGTATCTCCTAGAACTCAAAGGAAGGATTTCTCGCCACCTTCTCCCCTTTTGTCACTTTCTGGCACCATTGGACCCAAGTTCTAGTTTTGGTCTCTTTTGGTCCCTTTTTGCTTACTGGCAAAGGAAGTCGTGCGACACTCGTCTCAAGCCTCTAAAACTCCTTGAATATCACACCTAGGACTCAAAGGAAGGCTTTCCCACCACCTTCTCACGCTCTGGCACTTTTTGGTGCCTTTGGACCCAAGTTCCAGTTTTGGTCTCTTTTGGTTCCCTTTTGCTTACCGGCAAAGGAAGGCATGCGAAACTCGTCTCAAGCCACTGAAACTCCTTGAATATCACTCCTAGAAGTCAAAGGAAGGATTTCTCACCACCATCTCCCCTTTTGTCACTTTCTGGCACTTTGAGACCCAAGTTCTAGTTTTGGTCTCTTTTGGTCCCTTTTTGCTTACCGGCAAAGGAAGTCGTGCGAAACTCGTCTCTGGCCACTGACACTCCTTGAATATCACTCCGAAGACACAAAAAAGGAAGGCTTTCCCACCACCTTCTCACGTTCTGGCAATTTCTGGTGCCTTTGGACCCAAGTTCTAATTTTGGTCTCTTTTGGTTCCTTTTTGCTTACCGACAAAGGAAGACGTGCGAAACTCGTCTCAAGCCACTGAAACTCCTTGAATATCACTCCTAGAACTCAAAGGAAGGATTTCTCACCACCTTCTCCCCTTCTGTCACTTTCTGGCACCTTTGGACCCAAGTTCTAGTTTTGGTCTCTTTTGGTCCCTTTTTGCTTACCGGCAAAGGAAGTCATGCGAAACTTGTCTCAGACTACTAAAACTCCTTGAATATCACGCCTAGGACTCAAAGGAAGGCTATCCCACCACCTTCTCACGTTCTGGCACTTTCTGGTGCCTTTGGACCCAAGTTCCAGTTTTAGTCTCTTTCGGTTCCCTTTTGCTTACCGGCAAAGGAAGACGTGCGAAACTCGTCTCAAGCCACTGAAACTCCTTGAATATCACTCCTAGAAATCAAAGGAAAGATTTCTCACCACCTTTTCTGCTTCTGGCACTTTCTTGCGCCTTTGGACCCAAGTTCCAGTTTTGGTCTCTTTTGGTTCCGTTCGGCTTACCGGCAAAGGAAGACGTGCGAAACTCGTCTCAGGCCACTAAAACTCCTTGAGTATCACGCCTAGGACTCAAAGGAAGGCTATCCCACCACCTTCTCACGTTCTGGCACTTTCTGGTGCCTTTGGACCCAAGTTCCAGTTTTAGTCTCTTTCGGTTCCCTTTTGCTTACCGGCAAAGGAAGACGTGCGAAACTCGTCTCAAGCCACTGAAACTCCTTGAATATCACTCCTAGAAATCAAAGGAAAGATTTCTCACCACCTTTTCTGCTTCTGGCACTTTCTTGCGCCTTTGGACCCAAGTTCCAGTTTTGGTCTCTTTTGGTTCCGTTCGGCTTACCGGCAAAGGAAGACGTGCGAAACTCGTCTCAGGCCACTAAAACTCCTTGAATATCACGCCTAGGACTCAAAGGAAGGCTTTCCCACCACCTTCTCACGTTCTGGCACTTTCTGGTGCCTTTGGACCGAAGTTCCAGTTTTGGTCTCTTTTTGTTCCCTTTTGCTTACCGGCAAAGGAAGACGTGCGAAACTTGTCTCAAGCCACTGAAACTCCTTGAATATAACTCGTAGAACTTAAAGGAAGGATTTATCACCACCTTCTCCCCTTCTGTCACTTTCTGGCGCCTTTGGACCCAAGTTCCAGTTTTGGTCTCTTTTGGTCCCTTTTTGGTTACCGGCAAAGGGATTCGTGCGAAACTCGTCTCAGGCCGCTGAAACTCCTTGAATATCACACCTAGGACTCAAAGGAAGGCTTTCCCACCACCTTCTCACGTTCTGGCACTTTCTGGTGCCTTTGGACCCAAGTTCTAGTTTTGGTCTCTTTTGGTCCCTTTTTGCTTACCGGCAAAGGGAGTCGTGCGAAACTCGTCTCGAAAGCCGCTGAAACTCCTTGAATATCACACCTAGGACTCAAAGGAATGATTTCTCACCACCTTTTCCGCTTCGGCACTTTCTTGTGCCTTTGGACCCAAGTTCCAGTTTTGGTCTCTTTTGGTTCCCTTTGCTTACCGGCAAAGGAAGACGTGCGAAACTCGTGTCAAGCCACCAAAACTCCTTGAATATCACGCCTAGGACTCTGATGAGGATTTTCGTAAGCCTCTTGAATTTCGGACCTACTAGGACTAGGACGTATCTAAAGCTACAAAACTCGAGAATGGGTGATTAAAAAACGGGAGGAATATTCACGTTGTGAACCTTAATTTTGACTCAAGAATCACTTAATTTGGATTTGTATAACGCAAGATATGGATAAAATTTATTATGGGTTTAATTTGGGGGTTTGTTTGGAAGAGAATGCTATGATCCTTAAAATTCAGAATTGGGAAAAAAAAATAAAAATTGAAATTCATACCTTGTAAAGAGAATAAAAGGAAGGAAATATGATAGGGAAGGCGCCACAAACAAGGATGTTTGATAAGCCAACAAGATCGCCACAAGAACGAATGAATTCTTGATAAGATCGGAGGTTGTAAGGAAGAACCCTAGCAGAGAATAATTCTCACTATAATCTGATTTCAATCATGTATATCCTCAAAATGATTTTCAAGTGTTTTAGTACAATTCAGTTTTGGAGTTTGTCCACATGGACTTCGACATATAAAAACAAAAACTAATCCCTTTAGCACAAACATGATGTATATATTCTAGTGGTTAAGCGAACATATTACATCCTAAGGTGCGAGGGTTCAAATCTTGTAATAGACAATAAAGCATAATAACATGTTTTTTTTTTACACAAAGTACCAAAATAAATAAAAAGTCTTCAAAATTCAAATTGAAACTTTGGACTCTTCCTTCATTGTAAGTGGGCTATGCATGTGTACACTTTAGAATTAAAGTGATGGACTTCATCTGGGTATTAGGCCTCACATTGGGGTTGGGCTTCTAGCATGGTGCTCAGCATGTGTTGTAGAGATTCTTGGCCCTTCCTTGATCTAGCTCTTGTCATGGGCCCTCCTAAGCCTTGTAATGGATCTTGGACTGCTTGGGCCCGCGGTTGGTCTTGGACTTGGGTTTGGGCCTGGGCTTCACTCCTTATGTCCACATCAGACTCAAAGGAAGGCTTTCCCACCACCTTCTCACGTTCTGGCACTTTCTGGTGCCTTTGGACCCAAGTTCCAGTTTTGGTCGCTTTTGGTTCCCTTTTGCTTACCGGCAAAGGAAGCCGTGCGAAACTCATCTCAAGCCACTGAAAATCCTTGAATATCACTCCTAGAACTCAAAGGAAGGATTTCTCACCACGTTTTCCGCTTCTGGCACTTTCTGGCGCCTTCGGACCCAAGTTCCAGTTTTGGTCTCTTTTGGTTCCCTTTTGCTTACAAGCAAAGCAAGACGTGCGAAACTCATCTCAAGTCACTGAAACTCCTTGAATATCACTCCAAGAACTCAAAGGAAGGATTTCTCACCACCTTCTCCCCTTCTGTCACTTTCTGGCACCTTTGGACCTAAGTTCTAGTTTTGGTCTCTTTTGGTCCCTTTTGCTTCTGCAAAGGGTGACTTGCGAAACTCGTCTCAATCCACTAAAACTCTTTGAATATCACGCCTAGGACTCAAACGAAGGCTTTCCCACCACCTTCTCACGTTTTGGCACTTTCTGGTGCCTTTGGACCCAAGTTCCAGTTTTGGTTTCTTTTGGTTCCCTTTTGCTTACCGGCAAAGGAAGACGTGCGAAACTCGTCTCAGGCCACTAAAACTCCTTGAGTATCACGCCTAGGACTCAAAGGAAGGCTTTCCCACCACCTTCTCACGTTCTGGCACTTTCTGGTGCCTTTGGACCCAAGTTCCAGTTTTGATCTCTTTTGGTTCCCTTTTGCTTACCGGTAAACGAAGACGTGCGAAACTTGTCTCAAGCCACTGAAACACCTTGAATATCACTCCTAGAACTCAAAGGAAGAATTTCTCACCACCTTCTCCCCTTCTGTCACTTTTTGGCACCTTTGGACCCAAGTTCTAGTTTTGGTCTCTTTTGGTCCCTTTTTCCTTACTGGCAAAGGGTGACTTGCGAAACTCGTCTCAATCCACTAAAACTCATTAAATATCACGCCTAGGTCTCAAAGGAAGGCTTTCCCAGCACCTTCTCACGTTCTGATGCCTTTGGACCCAAGTTCCACTTTTGGTCTCTTTTGGTTCCCTTTTGCTTACCCGCAAAGGAAGATGTTCGAAACTCGTCTCAAGCCACTGAAACTCCTTGAATATCACTCCGAAGACACAAAGGAAGGCTTTCTCACCACCTTTTCCGCTTCTGGCACTTTTTGGTGCCTTTGGACCCAAGTTCCAGTTTTTGTCTCTTTTGGTCCCTTTCTGCTTACTGGCAAAGGGAGACTTGTGAAACTCGTCTCAGTCCACTAAAACTCTCTGAATATCACGCCTAGGACTCAAAGGAAGGCTTTCCCACCACCTCCTCACGTTCTGGCACTTTCTGGTGCCTTTGGACCCAAGCTCCAGTTTTGGTCTTTTTTGGTTCCCTTTTGTTTACCGGCAAAGGAAGACGTGCGAAACTCGTCTCAAGCCACTGAAACTCCTTGAATATCACTCCTAGAACTCAAAGGAAGGATTTCTCACCACCTTCTCCCCTTCTGTCACTTTCTGGCACCTTTGGACCAAAGTTCTAGTTTTGGTCTCTTTTGGTCCCTTTTTGCTTACTGGCAAAGGAAGATGTGCGAAACTCGTCTCAAGCAACTGAAACTCCTTGAATATCACTCCGAAGACACAAAGGAAAGCTTTCTCACCACCTTTTCTGTTTCTGGCACTTTCTGGCGCCTTTGGACCGGAGTTCCAGTTTTGGTCTCTTTTGGTCCCTTTTTGCTTACCGAAAAAGGAAGTTGTGCGAAACTCGTCTCAGGCCGCTGAAACTCCTTGAATATCACACCTAGGACTCAAAGGAAGGCTTTCCCACCACCTTCTCACGTTCGGGCACTTTCTAATGCCTTTGGATCCAAATTGCAGTTTTGATCTCTTTTGGTTTCCTTTTGCTTACCGGCAAAGGAAGACGTGCGAAACTCGTCTCAAGCCACTGAAACCCCTTGAATATCACGCCTAGGACTCAAAGGAAGGCTTTCCCACCACCTTCTCACGTTCGGGCACTTTCTAATGCCTTTGGATCCAAATTGCAGTTTTGATCTCTTTTGGTTTCTTTTTGCTTACCGGCAAAGGAAAACGTGCGAAACTCGTCTCAAGCCACTGAAACCCCTTGAATATCACTCCTAGAACCAAAGGGAAGGATTTCTAATCACCTTTTCCGCTTCTGGCACTTTCTGGCGCCTTTGGACCCAAGTTCCAGTTTTGGTCTCTTTTGGTTCCCTTGTGCTTACCGGCAAAGGAAGACGTGCGAAACTCGTCTCAAGCCACTGAAACTCCTTGAATATCACTCCTAGAACTCACAAGAAAGATTTCTCACCACCTTCTCCCCTTCTGTCACTTTCTGGCACGTTTGGACCCAAGTTCTAGTTTTGGTCTCTTTTGGCCCCTTTTTGCTTCCCGGCAAAGGAAGTCGTGCGAAACTCATCTCAGGCCGCTGAAACTCCTTGAATATAACACCTAGGACTCAGAGGAAGGCTTTCCCACCACCTTCTCATGTTCTGGCACTTTCTAATGCCTTTGGATCCAAGTTCCACTTTTGGTTTCTTTTGGTTCCCTTTTGTTTACCGGCAAAGGAAGACGTGCGAAACTTGTCTCAGGCCACTGAAACTCCTTGAATATCACTCCTAGAACTCAAAGGAAGGATTTCTCACCACCTTTTCCGCTTCTGGCACTTTCTGGCGCGTTTGGACCCAAGTTCCAGTTTTGTTCTCTTTTGGTTCCCTTGTGCTTACCGGCAAAGGAAGACGTGCGAAACACGTCTCAAGCCACTGAAACTCCTTGAATATCACTCCTAGAACTCAAAAGAAGGATTCCTCACCACCTTCTCCCCTTCTGTCACTTTCTGGTCGTTTGGACCCAAGTTCTAGTTTTGGTCTCTTTTGGATCCCTTTTTGCTTACCGGCAAAGGAAGTCGTTTGAAACTCGTCTCAGGCCACTGAAACTCCTTGAATATCATTCCTAAGACACAAAGGAAGGCTTTCTCACCATCATTTCCGCTTCTGGCACTTTCTGGCGCCTTTGGACCCAAGTTCCAGTTTTGGTCTCTTTTGGTCCCTTTTTGCTTACCGGCAAAGGGAGACTTGCGAAACTCGTCTCAAGCCACTGAAACTCCTTGAATATCCCTCCTAGAACTCAAAGGAAGGATTTCTCACCACCTTCTCCCCTTCTGTCACTTTCTGGCACCTTTGGACCCAGGTTCTAGTTTTGGTCTCTTTTGGTCCCTTTTTGCTTACCGGCAAAGGAAGTCGTGCGAAACTTGTCTCAGGCCACAGAAACTCCTTGAATATCAGTCCGAAGACACAAAGGAAGGCTTTCTCACCACCTTTGCCGCTTCTTGCACTTTCTGGCGCCTTTGGACTCAAGCTCTAGTTTTTGTCTCTTTTGGTCCATTTTTGCTTACTGGCAAAGAGAGACTTGCGAAACTCGTCTCAGTCCACTAAAAATCTTTGAATATCACGCCTAGGACTCAAAGGAAGGCTTTCCCACCACCTTCTCACGTTCAGCACATTCTGGTGCCTTTGGACCCAATTTCGAGTTTTGGTCTCTTTTGGTTCCCTTTTGCTTACCGGCAAAGGAAGACGTGCGAAACTCGTCTCAAGCCACTGAAACTCCTTGAATATCACTCCTAGAACTCAAAGGAAGGATTTCTCACCACCTTCTCCCCTTCTATCACTTTCTGGCACCTTTGGACCCAAGTTCTAGTTTTGGTCTCTTTTGGACCCTTTTTGCTTACCGGCAAAGGAAGTCGTTTGAAACTCGTCTCAGGCCACTGAAACTCCTTGAATATCACTCCGAAGACACAAAGGAAGGCTTTCTCACCACCTTTTCTGCTTCTGGCATTTTCTGGCGCCTTTGGACCCAAGTTCCAGTTTTGGTCTCTTTTGGTCCCTTTTTGCTTACCAGCAAGGGAGACTTGCGAAACTCGTCTCAGGCAATTAAAACTCCTTGAATATCACGCCTAGGACTCAAAGGAAGGCTTTCCCACCACCTTCTCACGTTCTGGCACTTTCTGGTGCCTTTGGACCCAAGTTCCAGTTTTGGTCTCTTTTGGTTTCCTTTTGCTTACCGGCAAAGGAAGACGTGCGAAACTCATCTCAGACCACTAAAACTCCTTGCATATCATGCCTAGGACTCAAAGGAAGGCTTTCCCACCACCTTCTCCCCATCTGTCACTTTCTGGCACCTTTGGACCCAAGTTCTAGTTTTGGTCTCTTTTGGTCTCTTTTGGTTCGTTTTTGCTTACCGGCAAAGGACGACGTGCGAAACTCGTCTCAGACCACTAAAACTCCTTGAATATCACGCCTAGGACTCAAAGGAAGGCTTTCCCACCACCTTCTCACGTTCTGGCACTTTCTGGTGCCTTTGGACCCAAGTTCCAGTTTTGGTCTCTTTTGGTCCCTTTTTGCTTACTGGCAAAGGAAGACGTGCGAAACTCGTCTCAAGCCACTGAAACTCCTTGAATATCACTCCTAGAACTCAAAGGAAGGATTTCTCACCACCTTCTCCCCTTCTGTCACTTTCTGGCACCTTTGGACCCAAGCTCTAGTTTTGGTCTCTTTTGGTCCCTAATGCTCACTGGCAAAGGAAGTCGTGCGAAACTCGTCTCAGGCCGCTGAAAGTCCTTGAATATCACACCTAGGACTCAAAGGAAGGCTTTCCCACCACCTTCTCACGTTCTGGCACTTTCTAGTGCCTTTGGACCAAGTTTCAGTTTTGTCTCTTTTGGTTCCCTTTTGCTTACCGGCAAAGGAAGACGTGCGAAACTCGTCTCAAGCCACTGAAACTCCTTGAATATCACTCCTAGAACTCAAAGAAAGGATTTCTCACCACCTTCTCCCCTCCTGTCACTTTCTGGCACCTTTGGACCCAAGTTCTAGTTTTGGTCCCTTTTTGCTTACCGGCAAAGGAAGTCATGTGAAACACATCCCAAGCCACTGAAACTCCATGAATATCACTCCGAAGACACAAAGGAAGGCTTTCTCACCACCTTTTCCGCTTCTGGGACTTTCTCGCGCCTTTGGACCCAAGTTCCATTTTGGTCTCTTTTGGTCCCTTTTTGCTTACTGGCAAAGGGAGACTTGCGAAACTTGTCTCAGGCCACTAAAACTCCTTGAATATCGCGCCTAGGACTCAAAGGAAGGCTTTCCCACCACCTTCTCACGTTCTGGCACTTTCTGGTGCCTTTGGACCCCAGTTCCAGTTTTGGTCTCTTCTTGTTCCCTTTTGCTTACCGGTAAAGGAAGACGTGTGAAACCCGTCTCAAGCCACTGAAACTCCTTGAATATCACTCCTAGAACTCAAAGGAAGGATTTCTCACCACCTTTTCCGCTTCTGGTACTTTCTGGCGCCTTTGGACCCAAGTTCCAGATTTGGTCTCTTTTGGTTCCCTTGTGCTTACCGGCAAAGGAAGATGTGCGAAACTCGTCTCAAGCCACTGAAACTACTTGAATATCACTCCTCGAACTCAAAAGAAGGATTTCTCACCACCTTCTCCCCTTCTTTCACTTTTTACCACCTTTGCACCCAAGTTCTAGTTTTGGTCTCTTTTGGTCCCTTTTTGCTTACCGGCAAAGGAAGTCGTTCGAAACTCGTCTCAGGCCACTGAAACTCCTTGAATATAACTCCGAAGACACAAAGGAAGGCTTTCTCACCACCTTTTCCGCTTCTGGCACTTTCTGGCGCCTTTGAACCCTAGTTCCAGTTTTGGTCTCTTTTGGTCCCTTTGTGCTTACCGGCAAAAGGAGACTTGCGAAACTCATCTCAGGCAACTAAAACTCCTTGAATATCACGCCTAGGACTCAAAGAAAGGCTTTCCCACCACCTTCTCACGTTCTGGCACTTTCTGGTGCCTTTGGACCCAAGTTCCAGTTTTGGTCTCTTTTGGTTTCCTTTTGCTTACCGGCAAAGGAAGTCTTGCGAAACTCGTCTCAAGCCACTGAAACTCCTTGAATATCACTCCTAGAACCCAAAGGAAGGATTTCTCACCACCTTCTCCCCTTCTGTCACTTTCTGGCACCTTTGGACCCAAGTTCTAGTTTTGGTCTCTTTTGGTCTCTTTTGGTTCGTTTTTGCTTACCGGCAAAGGACGACGTGCGAAACTCGTTTCAGACCACTAAAACTCCTTGAATATCACGCCTAGGACTCAAAGGAAGGCTTTCCCACCACCTTCTCACGTCCTGGCACTTTCTGGCGCCTTTGAACCCTAGTTCCAGTTTTGGTCTCTTTTGGTCCCTTTGTGCTTACCGGCAAAAGGAGACTTGCGAAACTCATCTCATGCAACTAAAACTCCTTGAATATCACGCCTAGGACTCAAAGAAAGGCTTTCCCACCACCTTCTCACGTTCTGGCACTTTCTGGTGCCTTTGGACCCAAGTTCCAGTTTTGGTCTCTTTTGGTTCCCTTTTGCTTACCGACAAAGGAAGACGTGCGAAACTCGTCTCAAGCCACTGAAACTCCTTGAATATCACTCCTAGAACTCAAAGGAAGGATTTCTCACCACCTTTTCCGCTTTTGGCACTTTCTGGCGCCTTTGGACCCAAGTTCCAGTTTTGGTCTCTTTTGGTTCCCTTGTGCTTACCGGCAAAGGAAGACGTGCGAAACTCGTCTCAAGCCACTGAAACTCCTTGAATATCACTCCTAGAACTCAAAGGAAGGATTTCTAACCACCTTCTCCCCTTTTGTCACTTTCTGGCACCTTTGGACCCAAGCTCTAGTTTTGGTCTCTTTTGGTCCCTTTTTGCTTACTGGCAAAGGAAGACGTGCGAAACTCGTCTCAAGCCACTGAAAGTCCATGAATATCACTCCGAAGACACAAAGGAAGGCTTTCTCACCACCTTTTCCCATTCTGGCACTTTCTGGAGCCTTTGGACCCAAGTTCCAATTTTAGTCTCTTTTGGTCCCTTTTTGCTTACTGGCAAAGGGAGACTTGCGAAACTCGTCTCAGGCCACTAAAACTCCTTGAATATATCACGCCTAGGACTCAAAGGAAGGCTTTCCAGCCACCTTCTCACGTTCTGGCACTTTCTGGTGCCTTTGGACCCAAGTTCCGCTTTGGTCTCTTTTGGTTCCATTTTGCTTACCAAAGGAAGACGTGCGAAACTCGTCTCAAGCCACTGAAACTCCTTGAATATCACTCCTAGAACTCAAAGGAAGGATTTCTCACCACCTTTTCCGCTTCTGGCACTTTCTGGCGCCTTTGGACCCAAGTTCCGCTTTGGTCTCTTTTGGTTCCCTTGTGCTTACCGGCAAAGGAAGACGTGCGAAACTCGTCTCAAGCCACTGAAACTCCTTGATTATCACTCCTAGAACTCAAAAGGAGGATTTCTCACCACCTTCTACCCTTCTGTCACTTTCTGGCACCTTTGGACCCAAGTTCTAGTTTTGGTCTCTTTTGGTCCCTTTTTGCTTAGCGGCAAAGGAAGTCGTGCGAAACTCGTCTCAGTCCTCTGAAACTCCTTGAATATCACACCTAGGACTCAAAGGAAGGCTTTCCCACCACCTTCTCACGTTACGGCACTTTCGGTGCCTATGGACCCAAGTTCCAGTTTTGGTCTCTTTTGGTTCCCTTCTGCTTACCGGCACAGGGAGACATGCGAAACTCGTCTCAGGCCACTAAAACTCCTTGAATATCACGCCTAGGACTCAAAGGATGGCTTTCCCACCACCTTCTCATGTCCTGGCACTTTCTGGTGCGTTTGGACCCAAGTTCCAGTTTTGGTCTCTTTTGGTTCCCTTTTGCTTACCGACAAAGGAAGACGTGCGAAACTCGTCTCAAGCCACTGAAACTCCTTGAATATCACTCCTAGAACTCAAAGCAAGGATTTCTAACCACCTTCTCCCCTTCTGTCACTTTCTGGCACCTTTGGACCCAAGCTCTAGTTTTGGTCTATTTTGGTCCCTTTTTGCTTACCAGCAAAGGAAGTCGTGCGAAACTCGTCTCAGGCCGCTGAAACTCCTTGAATATCACACTTAGGACTCAAAGCAAGGCTTTCCCACCACCTTCTCACGTTCTGGCACTTTCTAATGCCTTTGGATCCAAGTTCCAGTTTTGGTCTTATTTGGCTCCCTTTTGCTTACCAGCAAAGAAAGACGTTCGAAACTCCTCTGCAGCCACTGACACTCCTTGACTATCACTCTTAGAACTCAAAGGAAGGATTTCTCACCACCTTTTCCGCTTCTGGCACTTTCTGGTGCGTTTGGACCCAAGTTCCAGTTTTGGTCTCTTTTGGTTCCCTTGTGCTTACCGGCAAAGGAAGACGTGCGAAACTCGTCTCAGGCCACTGAAACTCCTTGAATATCACTCCAAAGACACAAAGGAAGGCTTTCTCACCACCTTTACCGCTTCTGGCACTTTCTAGCGCCTTTGGACCCAAGTTTCATTTTGCTCTCTTTTGGTCCCGTTTTGCTTACTGGCAAAGGGAGACTTGCGAAACTCGTCTCAGGCCACTAAAACTCCTTGAATATCACGCTTAGGACTCAAAGGAAGGCTTTCCTACCACCTTCTCACGTTTTGGCACTTTCTGGTGCCTTTGGATCCAAGTTCCAGTTTTGGTCTTTTTTGGTTCCTTTTGTTTACCGGCAAAGGAAGACGTGCGAAACTCGTCTCAAGCCACTGAAACTCCTTGAATATCACTCCTAGAACTCAAAAGGAGGATTTCTCACCACCTTCTCCCCTTCTGTCACTTTCTGGCACCTTTGGACCCAAGTTCTAGTTTTGGTCTCTTTTGGTCCCTTTTCGCTTACCGGCAAAAGAAGTCGTGCGAAACTCGTCTCAGGCCGCTGAAACTCCTTGAATATCACACCTAGGACTCAAAGGAAGGCTTTCCCACCACCTTCCCACGTTCTGGCACTTTCTGGTGCCTATGGACCCAAGTTCCAGTTTTGGTCTCTTTTGGTTCCCTTCTGCTTACCGGCAAAGGGAGACATGCGAAACTCGTCTCAGGCCACTAAAATTCCTTGAATATCACGCCTAGGACTCAAAGGATGGCTTTCCCACCACCTTCTCACGTCCTGGCACTTTCTGGTGCGTTTGGACCCAAGTTCCAGTTTTGGTCTCTTTTGGTTCCCTTTTGCTTACCGACAAAGGAAGACGTGCGAAACTCGTCTCAAGCCACTGAAACTCCTTGAATATCACTCCTAGAACTCAAAGCAAGGATTTCTAACCACCTTCTCCCCTTCTGTCACTTTCTGGCACCTTTGGACCCAAGCTCTAGTTTTGGTCTATTTTGGTCCCTTTTTGCTTACCAGCAAAGGAAGTCGTGCGAAACTCGTCTCAGGCCGCTGAAACTCCTTGAATATCACACTTAGGACTCAAAGCAAGGCTTTCCCACCACCTTCTCACGTTCTGGCACTTTCTAATGCCTTTGGATCCAAGTTCCAGTTTTGGTCTTATTTGGCTCCCTTTTGCTTACCAGCAAAGAAAGACGTTCGAAACTCCTCTGCAGCCACTGACACTCCTTGACTATCACTCTTAGAACTCAAAGGAAGGATTTCTCACCACCTTTTCCGCTTCTGGCACTTTCTGGTGCGTTTGGACCCAAGTTCCAGTTTTGGTCTCTTTTGGTTCCCTTGTGCTTACCGGCAAAAGAAGACGTGCGAAACTCGTCTCAAGCCACTGAAACACCTTGAATATCACTCCTAGAACACAAAAGAAAGATTTCTCACCACCTTCTGCCCTTCTGTCACTTTCTGGCACCTTTGGACCCAAGTTCTAGTTTTGCTCTCTTTTGGTCCCTTTTTGCTTACCGGCAAAGGAAGTCGTGTGAAACTCGTCTCAGGCCACTGAAACTCCTTGAATATCACTCCAAAGACACAAAGGAAGGCTTTCTCACCACCTTTACCGCTTCTGGCACTTTCTAGCGCCTTTGGACCCAAGTTTCATTTTGCTCTCTTTTGGTCCCGTTTTGCTTACTGGCAAAGGGAGACTTGCGAAACTCGTCTCAGGCCACTAAAACTCCTTGAATATCACGCTTAGGACTCAAAGGAAGGCTTTCCTACCACCTTCTCACGTTTTGGCACTTTCTGGTGCCGTTGGACCCAAGTTCCAGTTTTGGTCTTTTTTGGTTCCCTTTTGCTTACCGGCAAAGGAAGACGTGCGAAACTCGTCTCAAGCCACTGAAACTCCTTGAATATCACTCCTAGAACTCAAAGGAAGGATTTCTCACCCCCTTCTCCCCTTCTGTCACTTTCTGGCACCTTTGGACCCAAGTTCTAGTTTTGGTCTCTTTTGGTCCCTTTTTGCTTACTGGCAAAGGAAGACGTGCGAAACTCGTCTCAAGCCACTGAAACTCCTTGAATATCACTCCGAAGACACAAAGGAAGCCTTTCTCACCACCTTTTCCGCTTCTGGCCCTTTCTGGCGCCTTTGGACCCAAGCTCCAGTTTTAGTCTCTTTTGGTCCCTTTTTGCTTACTGGCAAAGGGAGACTTGCGAAACTCGTCTCAGGCCACTAAAAATCCTTCAATATCACGCCTAGGACTCAAAGGATGGCTTTCCAGCCACCTTCTCATGTTCTGGCACTTTCTGGTGCCTTTGGACCCAAGTTCCAGTTTTGGTCTCTTTTGGTTCCCTCTTGCTTACCGGCAAAGGAAGACGTGCGAAACTCGTCTCAAGCCACTGAAACTCCTTGAATATCACTCCTAGAACTCAAAGGAAGGATTTCACACCACCTTCTCCCCTTCTGTCACTTTCTGGCACCTTTGGACCCAAGTTCTAGTTTTGGTCTCTTTTGGTCCCTTTTTACTTACCGGCAAAGGAGGACGTGCGAAACTCGTCTCAGGCCACTAAAACTCCTTGAATATCACTCCGAAGACACAAAGGAAGGCTTTCTCACCACCTTTTCCGCTTTTGGCACTTTCTGGCGCCTTTGGACCCAAGTTCCAGTTTTAGTCTCTTTTGGTCCTTTTTTGCTTACTGGCAAAGGGAGACTTGCGAAACTCGTCTCAAGCCACTAAAACTCCTTGAATATCACGCCTAGGACTTAAAGGAAGGCTTTCCAGCCACCTTCTCACGTTCTGGCACTTTCTGGTGCCTTTGGACCCAAGTTCCAGTTTTGGTCTCTTTTGGTTCCCTTTTGCTTACCGGCAAAGGAACACGTGCGAAACTCGTCTGAAGCCACTAAAACTCGTTGAATATCACTCCTAGAACTCAAAGGAAGGATTTGTCACCACCTTCTCCATTTCTGTCACTTTCTGGCACCTTTGGGCCCAAGTTCTAGTTTTGGTCTCTTTTGGTCCCTTTTTGCTTACCCGCAAAGGAAGTCGTGCGAAACTCGTCTCAGGCCACTAAAACTCCTTGAATATCACTTCGAAGACACAAAGGAAGGCTTTCTCACCACCTTTTCCGCTTTTGGCACTTTCTAGCGCCTTTGGACCTAAGTTCCAGTTTTGGTCTCTTTTGGTCCCTTTTTGCTTACTGGCAAAGGGAGACTTGCGAAACTCGTCTCAGGCAACTAAAACTCCTTGAATATCACGCCTAGGACTCAAAGGAAGGCTGTCCCACCACCTTCTCACGTTCTAGCACTTTCTGGTGCCTTTGGACCCAAGTTCTAGTTTTGGTCTCTTTTGGTTCCCTCTTGCTTACCGGCAAAGGAAGACGTGCGAAACTCGTCTCAAGCCACTGAAACTCCTTGAATATCACTCCTAGAACTCAAAGGAAGGATTTCACACCACCTTCTCCCCTTCTGTCACTTTCTGGCACCTTTGGACCCAAGTTCTAGTTTTGGTCTCTTTTGGTCCCTTTTTACTTACCGGCAAAGGAAGACGTGCGAAACTCGTCTCAGGCCGTTGAAACTCCTTGAATATCACTCCGAAGACACAAAGGAAGGCTTTCTCACCATCTTTTCCGCTTCTGGCACTTTCTGGCGCCTTTGGACCCAAGTTCCAGTTTTAGTCTCTTTTGGTCCTTTTTTGCTTACTGGCAAAGGGAGACTTGCGAAACTCGTCTCAAGCCACTAAAACTCCTTGAATATCACTCCGAAGACACAAAGGAAGGCTTTCTCACCACCTTTTCCGCTTCTGGCACTTTCTGGCGCCTTTGGACCCAAGTTCCAGTTTTAGTCTCTTTTGGTCCTTTTTTGCTTACTGGCAAAGGGAGACTTGCGAAACTCGTCTCAAGCCACTAAAACTCCTTGAATATCACGCCTAGGACTTAAAGGAAGGCTTTCCAGCCACCTTCTCACGTTCTGGCACTTTCTGGTGCCTTTGGACCCAAGTTCCAGTTTTGGTCTCTTTTGGTTCCCTTTTGCTTACCGGCAAAGGAACACGTGCGAAACTCGTCTGAAGCCACTAAAACTCGTTGAATATCACTCCTAGAACTCAAAGGAAGGATTTGTCACCACCTTCTCCATTTCTGTCACTTTCTGGCACCTTTGGGCCCAAGTTCTAGTTTTGGTCTCTTTTGGTCCCTTTTTGCTTACCCGCAAAGGAAGTCGTGCGAAACTCGTCTCAGGCCACTAAAACTCCTTGAATATCACTTCGAAGACACAAAGGAAGGCTTTCTCACCACCTTTTCCGCTTCTGGCACTTTCTAGCGCCTTTGGACCTAAGTTCCAGTTTTGGTCTCTTTTGGTCCCTTTTTGCTTACTGGCAAAGGGAGACTTGCGAAACTCGTCTCAGGCAACTAAAACTCCTTGAATATCACGCCTAGGACTCAAAGGAAGGCTGTCCCACCACCTTCTCACGTTCTAGCACTTTCTGGTGCCTTTGGACCCAAGTTCCAGTTTTGGTCTCTTTTGGTTCCCTCTTGCTTACCGGCAAAGGAAGACGTGCGAAACTCGTCTCAAGCCACTGAAACTCCTTGAATATCACTCCTAGAACTCAAAGGAAGGATTTGTCACCACCTTCTCCATTTCTGTCACTTTCTGGCACCTTTGGGCCCAAGTTCTAGTTTTGGTCTCTTTTGGTCCCTTTTTGCTTACCCGCAAAGGAAGTCGTGCGAAACTCGTCTCAGGCCACTAAAACTCCTTGAATATCACTTCGAAGACACAAAGGAAGGCTTTCTCACCACCTTTTCCGCTTCTGGCACTTTCTAGCGCCTTTGGACCTAAGTTCCAGTTTTGGTCTCTTTTGGTCCCTTTTTGCTTACTGGCAAAGGGAGACTTGCGAAACTCGTCTCAGGCAACTAAAACTCCTTGAATATCACGCCTAGGACTCAAAGGAAGGCTGTCCCACCACCTTCTCACGTTCTAGCACTTTCTGGTGCCTTTGGACCCAAGTTCCAGTTTTGGTCTCTTTTGGTTCCCTCTTGCTTACCGGCAAAGGAAGACGTGCGAAACTCGTCTCAAGCCACTGAAACTCCTTGAATATCACTCCTAGAACTCAAAGGAAGGATTTCACACCACCTTCTCCCCTTCTGTCACTTTCTGGCACCTTTGGACCCAAGTTCTAGTTTTGGTCTCTTTTGGTCCCTTTTTACTTACCGGCAAAGGAAGACGTGCGAAACTCGTCTCAGGCCGTTGAAACTCCTTGAATATCACTCCGAAGACACAAAGGAAGGCTTTCTCACCATCTTTTCCGCTTCTGGCACTTTCTGGCGCCTTTGGACCCAAGTTCCAGTTTTAGTCTCTTTTGGTCCTTTTTTGCTTACTGGCAAAGGGAGACTTGCGAAACTCGTCTCAGGCCACTAAAACTCCTTGAATATCACTTCGAAGACACAAAGGAAGGCTTTCTCACCACCTTTTCCGCTTCTGGCACTTTCTAGCGCCTTTGGACCTAAGTTCCAGTTTTGGTCTCTTTTGGTCCCTTTTTGCTTACTGGCAAAGGAAGTCGTGCGAAACTCGTCTCAGGCCGCTGAAAGTCCTTGAATATCACACCTAGGACTCAAAGGAAGGCTTTCCCACCACCTTCTCACGTTCTGGCACTTTCTAGTGCCTTTGGACCCAAGTTCCAGTTTTGGTCTCTTTTGGTTCCCTCTTGCTTACCGGCAAAGGAAGACGTGCGAAACTCGTCTCAAGCCACTGAAACTCCTTGAATATCACTCCTAGAACTCAAAGAAAGGATTTCTCACCACCTTCTCCCCTCCTGTCACTTTCTGGCACCTTTGGACCCAAGTTCTAGTTTTGGTCCCTTTTTGCTTACCGGCAAAGGAAGTCATGTGAAACACATCCCAAGCCACTGAAACTCCATGAATATCACTCCGAAGACACAAAGGAAGGCTTTCTCACCACCTTTTCCGCTTCTGGGACTTTCTCGCGCCTTTGGACCCAAGTTCCATTTTGGTCTCTTTTGGTCCCTTTTTGCTTACTGGCAAAGGGAGACTTGCGAAACTTGTCTCAGGCCACTAAAACTCCTTGAATATCGCGCCTAGGACTCAAAGGAAGGCTTTCCCACCACCTTCTCACGTTCTGGCACTTTCTGGTGCCTTTGGACCCCAGTTCCAGTTTTGGTCTCTTCTTGTTCCCTTTTGCTTACAGGTAAAGGAAGACGTGTGAAACCCGTCTCAAGCCACTGAAACTCCTTGAATATCACTCCTAGAACTCAAAGGAAGGATTTCTCACCACCTTTTCCGCTTCTGGTACTTTCTGGCGCCTTTGGACCCAAGTTCCAGATTTGGTCTCTTTTGGTTCCCTTGTGCTTACCGGCAAAGGAAGATGTGCGAAACTCGTCTCAAGCCACTGAAACTACTTGAATATCACTCCTCGAACTCAAAAGAAGGATTTCTCACCACCTTCTCCCCTTCTTTCACTTTTTACCACCTTTGCACCCAAGTTCTAGTTTTGGTCTCTTTTGGTCCCTTTTTGCTTACCGGCAAAGGAAGTCGTTCGAAACTCGTCTCAGGCCACTGAAACTCCTTGAATATAACTCCGAAGACACAAAGGAAGGCTTTCTCACCACCTTTTCCGCTTCTGGCACTTTCTGGCGCCTTTGAACCCTAGTTCCAGTTTTGGTCTCTTTTGGTCCCTTTGTGCTTACCGGCAAAAGGAGACTTGCGAAACTCATCTCAGGCAACTAAAACTCCTTGAATATCACGCCTAGGACTCAAAGAAAGGCTTTCCCACCACCTTCTCACGTTCTGGCACTTTCTGGTGCCTTTGGACCCAAGTTCCAGTTTTGGTCTCTTTTGGTTTCCTTTTGCTTACCGGCAAAGGAAGTCGTGCGAAACTCGTCTCAAGCCACTGAAACTCCTTGAATATCACTCCTAGAACCCAAAGGAAGGATTTCTCACCACCTTCTCCCCTTCTGTCACTTTCTGGCACCTTTGGACCCAAGTTCTAGTTTTGGTCTCTTTTGGTCTCTTTTGGTTCGTTTTTGCTTACCGGCAAAGGACGACGTGCGAAACTCGTTTCAGACCACTAAAACTCCTTGAATATCACGCCTAGGACTCAAAGGAAGGCTTTCCCACCACCTTCTCACGTCCTGGCACTTTCTGGCGCCTTTGAACCCTAGTTCCAGTTTTGGTCTCTTTTGGTCCCTTTGTGCTTACCGGCAAAAGGAGACTTGCGAAACTCATCTCATGCAACTAAAACTCCTTGAATATCACGCCTAGGACTCAAAGAAAGGCTTTCCCACCACCTTCTCACGTTCTGGCACTTTCTGGTGCCTTTGGACCCAAGTTCCAGTTTTGGTCTCTTTTGGTTCCCTTTTGCTTACCGACAAAGGAAGACGTGCGAAACTCGTCTCAAGCCACTGAAACTCCTTGAATATCACTCCTAGAACTCAAAGGAAGGATTTCTCACCACCTTCTCCCCTTCTGTCACTTTCTGGCACCTTTGGACCCAAGCTCTAGTTTTGGTCTCTTTTGGTCCCTCTATGCTTACCAGCAAAGGAAGTCGTGCGAAACTCGTCTCAGGCCGCTGAAACTCCTTGAATATCACACCTAGAACTTAAAGGAAGGATTTCTCACCACCTTTTCCGCTTCTGGTACTTTCTGGCGCCTTTGGACCCAAGTTCTAGTTTTGGTCTCTTTTGGTTCCCTTTTGCTTACCGACAAAGGAAGACGTGCGAAACTCGTCTCAAGCCACTGAAACTCCTTGAATATCACTCCTAGAACTCAAAGGAAGGATTTCTAACCACCTTCTCCCCTTTTGTCACTTTCTGGCACCTTTGGACCCAAGCTCTAGTTTTGGTCTCTTTTGGTCCCTTTTTGCTTACTGGCAAAGGAAGACGTGCGAAACTCGTCTCAAGCCACTGAAAGTCCATGAATATCACTCCGAAGACACAAAGGAAGGCTTTCTCACCACCTTTTCCCATTCTGGCACTTTCTGGAGCCTTTGGACCCAAGTTCCAATTTTAGTCTCTTTTGGTCCCTTTTTGCTTACTGGCAAAGGGAGACTTGCGAAACTCGTCTCAGGCCACTAAAACTCCTTGAATATATCACGCCTAGGACTCAAAGGAAGGCTTTCCAGCCACCTTCTCACGTTCTGGCACTTTCTGGTGCCTTTGGACCCAAGTTCCAGTTTTGGTCTCTTTTGGTTCCATTTTGCTTACCAGCAAAGGAAGACGTGCGAAACTCGTCTCAAGCCACTGAAACTCCTTGAATATCACTCCTAGAACTCAAAGGAAGGATTTCTCACCACCTTTTCCGCTTTTGGCACTTTCTGGCGCCTTTGGACCCAAGTTCCAGTTTTGGTCTCTTTTGGTTCCCTTGTGCTTACCGGCAAAGGAAGACGTGCGAAACTCGTCTCAAGCCACTGAAACTCCTTGATTATCACTCCTAGAACTCAAAAGGAGGATTTCTCACCACCTTCTCCCCTTCTGTCACTTTCTGGCACCTTTGGACCCAAGTTCTAGTTTTGGTCTCTTTTGGTCCCTTTTTGCTTACCGGCAAAGGAAGTCGTGCGAAACTCGTCTCAGGCCGCTGAAACTCCTTGAATATCACACCTAGGACTCAAAGGAAGGCTTTCCCACCACCTTCTCACGTTCTGGCACTTTCTGGTGCCTATGGACCCAAGTTCCAGTTTTGGTCTCTTTTGGTTCCCTTCTGCTTACCGGCACAGGGAGACATGCGAAACTCGTCTCAGGCCACTAAAACTCCTTGAATATCACGCCTAGGACTCAAAGGATGGCTTTCCCACCACCTTCTCACGTCCTGGCACTTTCTGGTGCGTTTGGACCCAAGTTCCAGTTTTGGTCTCTTTTGGTTCCCTTTTGCTTACCGACAAAGGAAGACGTGCGAAACTCGTCTCAAGCCACTGAAACTCCTTGAATATCACTCCTAGAACTCAAAGCAAGGATTTCTAACCACCTTCTCCCCTTCTGTCACTTTCTGGCACCTTTGGACCCAAGCTCTAGTTTTGGTCTATTTTGGTCCCTTTTTGCTTACCAGCAAAGGAAGTCGTGCGAAACTCGTCTCAGGCCGCTGAAACTCCTTGAATATCACACTTAGGACTCAAAGCAAGGCTTTCCCACCACCTTCTCACGTTCTGGCACTTTCTAATGCCTTTGGATCCAAGTTCCAGTTTTGGTCTTATTTGGCTCCCTTTTGCTTACCAGCAAAGAAAGACGTTCGAAACTCCTCTGCAGCCACTGACACTCCTTGACTATCACTCTTAGAACTCAAAGGAAGGATTTCTCACCACCTTTTCCGCTTCTGGCACTTTCTGGTGCGTTTGGACCCAAGTTCCAGTTTTGGTCTCTTTTGGTTCCCTTGTGCTTACCGGCAAAGGAAGACGTGCGAAACTCGTCTCAGGCCACTGAAACTCCTTGAATATCACTCCAAAGACACAAAGGAAGGCTTTCTCACCACCTTTACCGCTTCTGGCACTTTCTAGCGCCTTTGGACCCAAGTTTCATTTTGCTCTCTTTTGGTCCCGTTTTGCTTACTGGCAAAGGGAGACTTGCGAAACTCGTCTCAGGCCACTAAAACTCCTTGAATATCACGCTTAGGACTCAAAGGAAGGCTTTCCTACCACCTTCTCACGTTTTGGCACTTTCTGGTGCCTTTGGACCCAAGTTCCAGTTTTGGTCTTTTTTGGTTCCTTTTGCTTACCGACAAAGGAAGACGTGCGAAACTCGTCTCAAGCCACTGAAACTCCTTGAATATCACTCCTAGAACTCAAAGGAAGGATTTCTAACCACCTTCTCCCCTTTTGTCACTTTCTGGCACCTTTGGACCCAAGCTCTAGTTTTGGTCTCTTTTGGTCCCTTTTTGCTTACTGGCAAAGGAAGACGTGCGAAACTCGTCTCAAGCCACTGAAAGTCCATGAATATCACTCCGAAGACACAAAGGAAGGCTTTCTCACCACCTTTTCCCATTCTGGCACTTTCTGGAGCCTTTGGACCCAAGTTCCAATTTTAGTCTCTTTTGGTCCCTTTTTGCTGCGGCAAAGGGAGACTTGCGAAACTCGTCTCAGGCCACTAAAACTCCTTGAATATATCACGCCTAGGACTCAAAGGAAGGCTTTCCAGCCACCTTCTCACGTTCTGGCACTTTCTGGTGCCTTTGGACCCAAGTTCCAGTTTTGGTCTCTTTTGGTTCCATTTTGCTTACCAAAAACGGAAGACGTGCGAAACTCGTCTCAAGCCACTGAAACTCCTTGAATATCACTCCTAGAACTCAAAGGAAGGATTTCTCACCACCTTTTCCGCTTTTGGCACTTTCTGGCGCCTTTGGACCCAAGTTCCAGTTTTGGTCTCTTTTGGTTCCCTTGTGCTTACCGGCAAAGGAAGACGTGCGAAACTCGTCTCAAGCCACTGAAACTCCTTGATTATCACTCCTAGAACTCAAAAGGAGGATTTCTCACCACCTTCTCCCCTTCTGTCACTTTCTGGCACCTTTGGACCCAAGTTCTAGTTTTGGTCTCTTTTGGTCCCTTTTCGCTTACCGGCAAAAGAAGTCGTGCGAAACTCGTCTCAGGCCGCTGAAACTCCTTGAATATCACACCTAGGACTCAAAGGAAGGCTTTCCCACCACCTTCCCACGTTCTGGCACTTTCTGGTGCCTATGGACCCAAGTTCCAGTTTTGGTCTCTTTTGGTTCCCTTCTGCTTACCGGCAAAGGGAGACATGCGAAACTCGTCTCAGGCCACTAAAACTCCTTGAATATCACGCCTAGGACTCAAAGGATGGCTTTCCCACCACCTTCTCACGTCCTGGCACTTTCTGGTGCGTTTGGACCCAAGTTCCAGTTTTGGTCTCTTTTGGTTCCCTTTTGCTTACCGACAAAGGAAGACGTGCGAAACTCGTCTCAAGCCACTGAAACTCCTTGAATATCACTCCTAGAACTCAAAGCAAGGATTTCTAACCACCTTCTCCCCTTCTGTCACTTTCTGGCACCTTTGGACCCAAGCTCTAGTTTTGGTCTATTTTGGTCCCTTTTTGCTTACCAGCAAAGGAAGTCGTGCGAAACTCGTCTCAGGCCGCTGAAACTCCTTGAATATCACACTTAGGACTCAAAGCAAGGCTTTCCCACCACCTTCTCACGTTCTGGCACTTTCTAATGCCTTTGGATCCAAGTTCCAGTTTTGGTCTTATTTGGCTCCCTTTTGCTTACCAGCAAAGAAAGACGTTCGAAACTCCTCTGCAGCCACTGACACTCCTTGACTATCACTCTTAGAACTCAAAGGAAGGATTTCTCACCACCTTTTCCGCTTCTGGCACTTTCTGGTGCGTTTGGACCCAAGTTCCAGTTTTGGTCTCTTTTGGTTCCCTTGTGCTTACCGGCAAAAGAAGACGTGCGAAACTCGTCTCAAGCCACTGAAACACCTTGAATATCACTCCTAGAACACAAAAGAAAGATTTCTCACCACCTTCTGCCCTTCTGTCACTTTCTGGCACCTTTGGACCCAAGTTCTAGTTTTGCTCTCTTTTGGTCCCTTTTTGCTTACCGGCAAAGGAAGTCGTGTGAAACTCGTCTCAGGCCACTGAAACTCCTTGAATATCACTCCAAAGACACAAAGGAAGGCTTTCTCACCACCTTTACCGCTTCTGGCACTTTCTAGCGCCTTTGGACCCAAGTTTCATTTTGCTCTCTTTTGGTCCCGTTTTGCTTACTGGCAAAGGGAGACTTGCGAAACTCGTCTCAGGCCACTAAAACTCCTTGAATATCACGCTTAGGACTCAAAGGAAGGCTTTCCTACCACCTTCTCACGTTTTGGCACTTTCTGGTGCCGTTGGACCCAAGTTCCAGTTTTGGTCTTTTTTGGTTCCCTTTTGCTTACCGGCAAAGGAAGACGTGCGAAACTCGTCTCAAGCCACTGAAACTCCTTGAATATCACTCCTAGAACTCAAAGGAAGGATTTCTCACCCCCTTCTCCCCTTCTGTCACTTTCTGGCACCTTTGGACCCAAGTTCTAGTTTTGGTCTCTTTTGGTCCCTTTTTGCTTACCCGCAAAGGAAGTCGTGCGAAACTCGTCTCAGGCCACTAAAACTCCTTGAATATCACTTCGAAGACACAAAGGAAGGCTTTCTCACCACCTTTTCCGCTTCTGGCACTTTCTAGCGCCTTTGGACCTAAGTTCCAGTTTTGGTCTCTTTTGGTCCCTTTTGCTTGCGGCAAAGGGAGACTTGCGAAACTCGTCTCAGGCAACTAAAACTCCTTGAATATCACGCCTAGGACTCAAAGGAAGGCTGTCCCACCACCTTCTCACGTTCTAGCACTTTCTGGTGCCTTTGGACCCAAGTTCTAGTTTTGGTCTCTTTTGGTTCCCTCTTGCTTACCGGCAAAGGAAGACGTGCGAAACTCGTCTCAAGCCACTGAAACTCCTTGAATATCACTCCTAGAACTCAAAGGAAGGATTTCACACCACCTTCTCCCCTTCTGTCACTTTCTGGCACCTTTGGACCCAAGTTCTAGTTTTGGTCTCTTTTGGTCCCTTTTTACTTACCGGCAAAGGAAGACGTGCGAAACTCGTCTCAGGCCGTTGAAACTCCTTGAATATCACTCCGAAGACACAAAGGAAGGCTTTCTCACCATCTTTTCCGCTTCTGGCACTTTCTGGCGCCTTTGGACCCAAGTTCCAGTTTTAGTCTCTTTTGGTCCTTTTTTGCTTACTGGCAAAGGGAGACTTGCGAAACTCGTCTCAAGCCACTAAAACTCCTTGAATATCACTCCGAAGACACAAAGGAAGACTTTCTCACCACCTTTTCCGCTTTTGGCACTTTCTGGCGCCTTTGGACCCAAGTTCCAGTTTTAGTCTCTTTTGGTCCTTTTTTGCTTACTGGCAAAGGGAGACTTGCGAAACTCGTCTCAAGCCACTAAAACTCCTTGAATATCACGCCTAGGACTTAAAGGAAGGCTTTCCAGCCACCTTCTCACGTTCTGGCACTTTCTGGTGCCTTTGGACCCAAGTTCCAGTTTTGGTCTCTTTTGGTTCCCTTTTGCTTACCGGCAAAGGAACACGTGCGAAACTCGTCTGAAGCCACTAAAACTCGTTGAATATCACTCCTAGAACTCAAAGGAAGGATTTGTCACCACCTTCTCCATTTCTGTCACTTTCTGGCACCTTTGGGCCCAAGTTCTAGTTTTGGTCTCTTTTGGTCCCTTTTTGCTTACCCGCAAAGGAAGTCGTGCGAAACTCGTCTCAGGCCACTAAAACTCCTTGAATATCACTTCGAAGACACAAAGGAAGGCTTTCTCACCACCTTTTCCGCTTCTGGCACT
Source organism: Abrus pulchellus subsp. cantoniensis (assembly GCA_024086825.1). Classification (NCBI taxonomy): domain Eukaryota; kingdom Viridiplantae; phylum Streptophyta; class Magnoliopsida; order Fabales; family Fabaceae; genus Abrus; species Abrus pulchellus. The sequence goes on along the minus strand of CM044053.1, from coordinate 18,966,859 downwards.
TTCTAGCGCCTTTGGACCTAAGTTCCAGTTTTGGTCTCTTTTGGTCCCTTTTTGCTTACTGGCAAAGGGAGACTTGCGAAACTCGTCTCAGGCAACTAAAACTCCTTGAATATCACGCCTAGGACTCAAAGGAAGGCTGTCCCACCACCTTCTCACGTTCTAGCACTTTCTGGTGCCTTTGGACCCAAGTTCCAGTTTTGGTCTCTTTTGGTTCCCTCTTGCTTACCGGCAAAGGAAGACGTGCGAAACTCGTCTCAAGCCACTGAAACTCCTTGAATATCACTCCTAGAACTCAAAGGAAGGATTTGTCACCACCTTCTCCATTTCTGTCACTTTCTGGCACCTTTGGGCCCAAGTTCTAGTTTTGGTCTCTTTTGGTCCCTTTTTGCTTACCCGCAAAGGAAGTCGTGCGAAACTCGTCTCAGGCCACTAAAACTCCTTGAATATCACTTCGAAGACACAAAGGAAGGCTTTCTCACCACCTTTTCCGCTTCTGGCACTTTCTAGCGCCTTTGGACCTAAGTTCCAGTTTTGGGCTCTTTTGGTCCCTTTTTGCTTACTGGCAAAGGGAGACTTGCGAAACTCGTCTCAGGCAACTAAAACTCCTTGAATATCACGCCTAGGACTCAAAGGAAGGCTGTCCCACCACCTTCTCACGTTCTAGCACTTTCTGGTGCCTTTGGACCCAAGTTCCAGTTTTGGTCTCTTTTGGTTCCCTCTTGCTTACCGGCAAAGGAAGACGTGCGAAACTCGTCTCAAGCCACTGAAACTCCTTGAATATCACTCCTAGAACTCAAAGGAAGGATTTCACACCACCTTCTCCCCTTCTGTCACTTTCTGGCACCTTTGGACCCAAGTTCTAGTTTTGGTCTCTTTTGGTCCCTTTTTACTTACCGGCAAAGGAAGACGTGCGAAACTCGTCTCAGGCCGTTGAAACTCCTTGAATATCACTCCGAAGACACAAAGGAAGGCTTTCTCACCATCTTTTCCGCTTCTGGCACTTTCTGGCGCCTTTGGACCCAAGTTCCAGTTTTAGTCTCTTTTGGTCCTTTTTTGCTTACTGGCAAAGGGAGACTTGCGAAACTCGTCTCAAGCCACTAAAACTCCTTGAATATCACTCCGAAGACACAAAGGAAGGCTTTCTCACCACCTTTTCCGCTTTTGGCACTTTCTGGCGCCTTTGGACCCAAGTTCCAGTTTTAGTCTCTTTTGGTCCTTTTTTGCTTACTGGCAAAGGGAGACTTGCGAAACTCGTCTCAAGCCACTAAAACTCCTTGAATATCACGCCTAGGACTTAAAGGAAGGCTTTCCAGCCACCTTCTCACGTTCTGGCACTTTCTGGTGCCTTAGGACCCAAGTTCCAGTTTTGGTCTCTTTTGGTTCCCTTCTGCTTACCGGCAAAGGAAGACGTGCGAAACTCATCTCAAGCCACTGAAACTCATTGAATATCACTCCTAGAACTCAAAGGAAAGATTTCTCACCAACTTCTCCCCTTCTGTCACTTTCTGGCACATTTGGACCCAAGTTCTAGTTTTGGTCTCTTTTGGTTCCTTTTTGCTTACCGGCAAAGGAAGTCGTGCGAAACTCGTCTCAGGCCACTGAAACTCCTTGAATAACACACCGAGGACACAAAGGAAGGCTTTCTCACCACCTTTTCCGCTTCTGGCACTTACTGGCACCTTTGGACCCAAGTTCCAGTTTTGGTCTCTTTTGGTCCCTTTTTGCTTACAGGCAAAGGGAGACTTGCGAAACTCGTGTCAGTCCACTAAAACTCTTTCAATAATACGCCTAGGACTCCAACCAAGGCTTTCCCACCACCTTCTCACGTTCTGGCACTTTCTGGAGCCTTTGGAACCAAGTTCCAGTTTTGGTCTCTTTTGGTCCCTTTTTGCTTACTGGCAAAGGGAGACTTGCGAAACTCGTCTCAAGCCACTAAAACTCCTTGAATATCACGCCTAGGACTTAAAGGAAGGCTTTCCAGCCACCTTCTCACGTTCTGGCACTTTCTGGTGCCTTTGGACCCAAGTTCCAGTTTTGGTCTCTTTTGGTTCCCTTCTGCTTACCGGCAAAGGAAGACGTGCGAAACTCGTCTCAGGCCACTGAAACTCCTTGAATAACACACCGAAGACACAAAGGAAGGCTTTCTCACCACCTTTTCCGCTTCTGGCACTTTCTGGCACCTTTGGACCCAAGTTCCAATTTTGGTCTCTTTTGGTCCCTTTTTGCTTACAGGCAAAGGGAGACTTGCGAAACTCGTGTCAGTCCACTAAAACTCTTTCAATAATACGCCTAGGACTCAAAGCAAGGCTTTCCCACCACCTTCTCACGTTCTGGCACTTTCTGGAGCCTTTGTACCCAAGTTCCAGTTTTGGTCTCCTTTGGTTCCCTTTTGCTTACCGGCAAAGGAAGCCGTGCGAAACTCGTCTCAAGCCACTAAAACTCGTTGAATATCACGCCTAGGACTCAAAGGAAGGCTTTCCCACCACCTTCTCATGTTCTGGCACCTTCTGGAACCTTTGGACCCAAGTTCCAGTTTTGGTCTCTTTTGGTTCCCTTTTGCTTACCGGCAAAGGAAGACGTGCAAAACTCGTCTCAAGCAACTGAAACTCCTTGTATTTCACTCCTAGAACTCAAAGGAAGGATTTCTCACCACCTTCTCCCCTTCTGTCACTTTCTGGCACCTGGACCCAAGTTCTAGTTTTGGTCTCTTTTGGTCCCTTTTTGCTTACCGACAAAGGAAGTCGTGCGAAACTCGTCTTAGGCCGCTGAAACTCCTTGAATATGACACCTAGGACTCAAAGGAAGGCTTTCCCACCACCTTCTCACGTTCTGGCACTTTCTGGTGCCTTTGGACCCAAGTTCCAGTTTTGGTCTCTTTTGGTCCCTTTTTGCTTACAAGCAAAGGGAGATTTGCGAAACTCGTGTCAGTCCACTAAAACTCTTTCAATAATACGCCTAGGACTCAACGGAAGGCTTTCCCACCACCTTCTCACGTTCTGGCACTTTCTGGAGCCTTTGGACCCAAGTTCCAGTTTTGGTCTCCTTTGGTTCCGTTTTGCTTATCGGCAAAGGAAGCCGTGCGAAACTCGTCTCAAGCCACTAAAACTCGTTGAATATCACGCCTAGGACTCAAAGGAAGGCTTTCCCACCACCTTCTCACGTTCTGGCACCTTCTGGAACCTTTGGACCCAAGTTCCATTTTGCTCTCTTTTGGTCCCGTTTTGCTTACTGGCAAAGGGAGACTTGCGAAACTCGTTTCAGGCCACTAAAACTGCTTGAATATCACGCCTAGGACTCAAAGGAAGGCTTTCCTACCACCCTCTCACGTTTTGGCACTTTCTGGTGCCTTTGGACCCAAGTTCCAGTTTTGGTCTTTTTTGGTTCCCTTTTGCTTACCGGCAAAGGAAGACGTGCGAAACTCGTCTCAAGCCACTGAAACTCCTTGAATATCACTCCTAGAACTCAAAGGAAGGATTTCTGACCCCCTTCTCCCCTTCTGTCACTTTCTGGCACCTTTAGACCCAAGTTCTAGTTTTGGTCTCTTTTGGTCCCTTTTTGCTTACTGGCAAAGGAAGACGTGCGAAACTCGTCTCAAGCCACTGAAACTGGTTGAATATCAAGCCTAGGACTCAAAGGAAGGCTTTCCCACCACCTTCTCACCTTCTGGCACTTTCCGAAGCCTTTGGACCCAAGTTCCAATTTTGGTCTCTTTTGGTTCCCTTCTGCTTACCGGCAAAGGAAGACGTGTGAAACTCGTCCCAAGCCACTGAAACTCTTGAATATCACACCTAGGACTCAAAGGAAGGCTTTCCCACCACCTTCTCACGTTCTGACACTTTCTGGCGCCTTTGGACCCAAGTTCCAGTTTTGGTCTCTTTTGGTTCCCTTTTGCTTACCGGCAAAGGAAGACGTGCAAAACTCGTCTCAAGCAACTGAAACTCCTTGAATATCACTCCTAGAACTCAAAGGAAGGATTTCTCACCACCTTCTCCCCTTCTGTCACTTTCTGGCACCTGGACCCAAGTTCTAGTTTTGGTCTCTTTTGGTCCCTTTTTGCTTACCGGCAAAGGAAGATGTGCGAAACTCGTTTCAGGCCGCTGAAACTCCTTGAATATCACTCCGAAGACACAAAGGAAGGCTTTCTCACCACCTTTTCCGCTTCTGGCACTTTCTGGCGCCTTTGGACCCAAGTTCCAGTTTTAGTCTCTTTTGGTCCCTTTTTGCTTACTGGCAAAGGGAGACTTGCGAAACTCATCTCAAGCCACTAAAACTCCTTGAATATCACGCCTAGGACTTAAAGGAAGGCTTTCCAGCCACCTTCTCAAGTTCTGGCACTTTCTGGTGCCTTTGTACCCAAGTTCTATTTTTGGTCTCTTTTGGTTCCCTTCTGCTTACCGGCAAAGGAAGACGTGCGAAACTCGTCTCAAGCCACTGAAATTCATTGAATATCACTCCTAGAACTCAAAGGAAAGATTTCTCACCAACTTCTCCCCTTTTCTCACTTTCTGGCACCTTTGGACCCAAGTTCTAGTTTTGGTCTCTTTTGGTTCCTTTTTGCTTACCGGCAAAGGAAGTCGTGCGAAACTCGTCTCAGGCCACTGAAACTCCTTGAATAACACACAGAAGACACAAGGAAGGCTTTCTCACCACCTTTTCCGCTTCTGGCACTTTCTGGCACCTTTGGACCCAAGTCCCAGTTTTGGTCTCTTTTGGTCCCTTTTTGCTTACAGGCAAAGGGAGACTTGCGAAACTCGTGTCAGTCCACTAAAACTCTTTCAATAATACGCCTAGGACTCAAAGCATGGCTTTCCCACCACCCTTTCACGTTCTGGCACTTTCTGGAGCCTTTGGACCCAAGTTCCAGTTTTGGTCTCTTTTGGTTCCCTTCTGCTTACCGGCAAAGGAAGACGTGCGAAACTCGTCTCAGGCCACTGAAACTCCTTGAATAACACACCGAGGACACAAAGGAAGGCTTTCTCACCACCTTTTCCGCTTCTGGCACTTTCTGGCACCTTTGGACCCAAGTTTCAGTTTTGGTCTCTTTTGGTCCCTTTTTGCTTACAGGCAAAGGGAGACTTGCGAAACTCGTGTCAGTCCACTAAAACTCTTTCAATAATACGCCTAGGACTCCAACCAAGGCTTTCCCACCACCTTCTCACGTTCTGGCACTTTCTGGAGCCTTTGGAACCAAGTTCCAGTTTTGGTCTCTTTTGGTCCCTTTTTGCTTACTGGCAAAGGGAGACTTGCGAAACTCGTCTCAAGCCACTAAAACTCCTTGAATATTACTCCTAGAACTCAAAGGAAGGATTTCTCACCACCTTCTCCCCTTCTGTCACTTTCTGGCACCTGGACCCAAGTTCTAGTTTTGGTCTCTTTTGGTCCCTTTTTGCTTACCGACAAAGGAAGTCGTGCGAAACTCGTCTTAGGCCGCTGAAACTCCTTGAATATCACTCCGAAGACACAAAGGAAGGCTTTCTCACCATCTTTTCCGCTTCTGGCACTTTCTGGCGCCTTTGGACCGAAGTTCCAGTTTTAGTCTCTTTTGGTCCTTTTTTGCTTACAGGCAAAGGAAGATTTGCGAAACTCGTGTCAGTCCACTAAAACTCTTTCAATAATACGCCTAGGACTCAAAGGAAGGCTTTTCCACCACCTTCTCACGTTCTGGCACTTTCTGGAGCCTTTGGACCCAAGTTCCAGTTTTGGTCTCCTTTGGTTCTGTTTTGCTTATCGGCAAAGGAAGCCGTGCGAAACTCGTCTCAAGCCACTAAAACTCGTTGAATATCACGCCTAGGACTCAAAGGAAGGCTTTCCCACCACCTTCTCACGTTCTGGCACCTTCTGGAACCTTTGGACCCAAGTTTCATTTTGCTCTCTTTTGGTCCCGTTTTGCTTACTGGCAAAGGGAGACTTGCGAAACTCGTTTCAGGCCACTAAAATTGCTTGAATATCACGCCTAGGACTCAAAGGAAGGCTTTCCCACCACCTTCTCACGTTCTGGCACTTTCTGGTGCCTTTGGACCCAAGTTCCAGTTTTGGTCTCTTTTGGTTCCCTTTTGCTTACCAGCAAAGGAAGACGTGCAAAACTCGTCTCAAGCCACTGAAACTCCTTGAATATCACTCCTAGAACTCAAAGGAAGGATTTCTCACCACCTTCTCCCCTTCTGTCACTTTCTGGCACCTTTGGACCCAAGTTCTAGTTTTGGTCTCTTTTGGTCCCTTTTTGCTTACTGGCAAAGGAAGACGTGCGAAACTCGTCTCAAGCCACTGAAACTGGTTGAATATCACGCCTAGGACTCAAAGGAAGGCTTTCCCACCACCTTCTCACCTTCTGGCACTTTCCGGAGCCTTTGGACCCAAGTTCCAATTTTGGTCTCTTTTGGTTCCCTTCTGCTTACCGGCAAAGGAAGACGTGCGAAACTCGTCTCAAGCCACTGAAACTGGTTGAATATCAAGCCTAGGACTCAAAGGAAGGCTTTCCCACCACCTTCTCACCTTCTGGCACTTTCCGAAGCCTTTGGACCCAAGTTCCAATTTTGGTCTCTTTTGGTTCCCTTCTGCTTACCGGCAAAGGAAGACGTGTGAAACTCGTCCTAAGCCACTGAAACTCTTGAATATCACACCTAGGACTCAAAGGAAGGCTTTCCCACCACCTTCTCACGTTCTGACACTTTCTGGCGCCTTTGGACCCAAGTTCCAGTTTTGGTCTCTTTTGGTTCCCTTTTGCTTACCGGCAAAGGAAGACGTGCAAAACTCGTCTCAAGCAACTGAAACTCCTTGAATATCACTCCTAGAACTCAAAGGAAGGATTTCTCACCACCTTCTCCCCTTCTGTCACTTTCTGGCACCTGGACCCAAGTTCTAGTTTTGGTCTCTTTTGGTCCCTTTTTGCTTACCGGCAAAGGAAGATGTGCGAAACTCGTTTCAGGCCGCTGAAACTCCTTGAATATCACTCCGAAGACACAAAGGAAGGCTTTCTCACCACCTTTTCCGCTTCTGGCACTTTCTGGCGCCTTTGGACCCAAGTTCCAGTTTTAGTCTCTTTTGGTCCCTTTTTGCTTACTGGCAAAGGGAGACTTGCGAAACTCATCTCAAGCCACTAAAACTCCTTGAATATCACGCCTAGGACTTAAAGGAAGGCTTTCCAGCCACCTTCTCAAGTTCTGGCACTTTCTGGTGCCTTTGTACCCAAGTTCTATTTTTGGTCTCTTTTGGTTCCCTTCTGCTTACCGGCAAAGGAAGACGTGCGAAACTCGTCTCAAGCCACTGAAATTCATTGAATATCACTCCTAGAACTCAAAGGAAAGATTTCTCACCAACTTCTCCCCTTTTGTCACTTTCTGGCACCTTTGGACCCAAGTTCTAGTTTTGGTCTCTTTTGGTTCCTTTTTGCTTACCGGCAAAGGAAGTCGTGCGAAACTCGTCTCAGGCCACTGAAACTCCTTGAATAACACACCGAAGACACAAGGAAGGCTTTCTCACCACCTTTTCCGCTTCTGGCACTTTCTGGCACCTTTGGACCCAAGTCCCAGTTTTGGTCTCTTTTGGTCCCTTTTTGCTTACAGGCAAAGGGAGACTTGCGAAACTCATGTCAGTCCACTAAAACTCTTTCAATAATACGCCTAGGACTCAAAGCATGGCTTTCCCACCACCCTTTCACGTTCTGGCACTTTCTGGAGCCTTTGGACCCAAGTTCCAGTTTTGGTCTCTTTTGGTTCCCTTCTGCTTACCGGCAAAGGAAGACGTGCGAAACTCGTCTCAGGCCACTGAAACTCCTTGAATAACACACCGAGGACACAAAGGAAGGCTTTCTCACCACCTTTTCCGCTTCTGGCACTTTCTGGCACCTTTGGACCCAAGTTTCAGTTTTGGTCTCTTTTGGTCCCTTTTTGCTTACAGGCAAAGGGAGATTTGCGAAACTCGTGTCAGTCCACTAAAACTCTTTCAATAATACGCCTAGGACTCAACGGAAGGCTTTCCCACCACCTTCTCACGTTCTGGCACTTTCTGGAGCCTTTGGACCCAAGTTCCAGTTTTGGTCTCCTTTGGTTCCATTTTGCTTATCGGCAAAGGAAGCCGTGCGAAACTCGTCTCAAGCCACTAAAACTCGTTGAATATCACGCCTAGGACTCAAAGGAAGGCTTTCCCACCACCTTCTCACGTTCTGGCACCTTCTGGAACCTTTGGACCCAAGTTCCATTTTGCTCTCTTTTGGTCCCGTTTTGCTTACTGGCAAAGGGAGACTTGCAAAACTCGTTTCAGGCCACTAAAACTGCTTGAATATCACGCCTAGGACTCAAAGGAAGGCTTTCCTACCACCTTCTCACGTTTTGGCACTTTCTGGTGCCTTTGGACCCAAGTTCCAGTTTTGGTCTTTTTTGGTTCCCTTTTGCTTACCGGCAAAGGAAGACGTGCGAAACTCGTCTCAAGCCACTGAAACTCCTTGAATATCACTCCTAGAACTCAAAGGAAGGATTTCTCACCCCCTTCTCCCCTTCTGTCACTTTCTGGCACCTTTAGACCCAAGTTCTAGTTTTGGTCTCTTTTGGTCCCTTTTTGCTTACTGGCAAAGGAAGACGTGCGAAACTCGTCTCAAGCCACTGAAACTGGTTGAATATCACGCCTAGGACTCAAAGGAAGGCTTTCCCACCACCTTCTCACCTTCTGGCACTTTCCGAAGCCTTTGGACCCAAGTTCCAATTTTGGTCTCTTTTGGTTCCCTTCTGCTTACCGGCAAAGGAAGACGTGCGAAACTCGTCCCAAGCCACTGAAACTCCTTGAATATCACACCTAGGACTCAAAGGAAGGCTTTCCCACCACCTTCTCACGTTCTGACACTTTCTGGCGCCTTTGGACCCAAGTTCCAGTTTTGGTCTCTTTTGGTTCCCTTTTGCTTACCGGCAAAGGAAGATGTGCAAAACTCGTCTTAAGCAACTGAAACTCCTTGAATATCACTTCTAGAACTCAAAGGAAGGATTTCTCACCACCTTCTCCCCTTCTGTCACTTTCTGGCACCTGGACCCAAGTTCTAGTTTTGGTCTCTTTTGGTCCCTTTTTGCTTACCGGCAAAGGAAGATGTGCGAAACTCGTTTCAGGCCGCTGAAACTCCTTGAATATCACTCCGAAGACACAAAGGAAGGATTTCTCACCACCTTCTCCCCTTCTGTCACTTTCTGGCACCTGGACCCAAGTTCCAGTTTTAGTCTCTTTTGGTCCCTTTTTGCTTACTGGCAAAGGGAGACTTGCGAAACTCATCTCAAGCCACTAAAACTCCTTGAATATCACGCCTAGGACTTAAAGGAAGGCTTTCCAGCCACCTTCTCAAGTTCTGGCACTTTCTGGTGCCTTTGTACCCAAGTTCTAGTTTTTGTCTCTTTTGGTTCCCTTCTGCTTACCGGCAAAGGAAGACGTGCGAAACTCGTCTCAAGCCACTGAAACTCATTGAATATCACTCCTAGAACTCAAAGGAAAGATTTCTCACCAACTTCTCCCCTTCTGTCACTTTCTGGCACCTTTGGACCCAAGTTCTAGTTTTGGTCTCTTTTGGTTCCTTTTTGCTTACCGGCAAAGGAAGTCGTGCGAAACTCGTCTCAGGCCACTGAAACTCCTTGAATAACACACCGAAGACACAAGGAAGGCTTTCTCACCACCTTTTCCGCTTCTGGCACTTTCTGGCACCTTTGGACCCAAGTCCCAGTTTTGGTCTCTTTTGGTCCCTTTTTGCTTACAGGCAAAGGGAGACTTGCGAAACTCGTGTCAGTCCACTAAAACTCTTTCAATAATACGCCTAGGACTCAAAGCATGGCTTTCCCACCACCCTCTCACGTTCTGGCACTTTCTGGAGCCTTTGGACCCAAGTTCCAGTTTTGGTCTCTTTTGGTTCCCTTGTGCTTACCGGCAAAGGAAGTTGTGCGAAACTCGTCTCAGGCCACTGAAACTCCTTGAATAACACACCGAAGACACAAGGAAGGCTTTCTCACCACCTTTTCCGCTTCTGGCACTTTCTGGCACCTTTGGACCCAAGTCCCAGTTTTGGTCTCTTTTGGTCCCTTTTTGCTTACAGGCAAAGGGAGACTTGCGAAACTCGTGTCAGTCCACTAAAACTCTTTCAATAATACGCCTAGGACTCAAAGCATGGCTTTCCCACCACCCTCTCCCCTTCTGTCACTTTCTAGCACCTTTGGACCCAAGTTCTAGTTTTGGTCTCTTTTGGTCCCTTTTCGCTTACCGGCAAAGGAAGTCGTGCGAAACTCGTTTTAGGCCGCTGAAACTCCTTGAATATCACACTTAGGACTCAAAGGAAGGATTTCCCACCACCTTCTCACGTTCTAGCACTTTCTGGTGCCTTTGGACCCAAGTTCCAGTTTTGGTCTCTTTTGGTTTCCTTTTGCTTACCGGCAAAGGAAGACATGCGAAACTCGTCTCAAACCACTGAAACTCCTTGAATATCACTCCTTGATCCCAAAGGAAGGATTTCTCACCACCTTCTCCATTTCTGTCACTTTCTGGCACCTTTGGACCCAAGTTCCAGTTTTGGTCTCCTTTGGTCCCTTTTTGCTTACTGGCAAAGGAAATCGTGCGAAACTCGTCTCAGGTCGCTGAAACTCCTTGAATATCACACCTAGAACCCAAAGGAAGGATTTCTCACCACCTTCTCCCCTTCGGTCACTTTCTAGCACCTTTGGACCCAAGTTCTAGTTTTGGTCTCTTCTGGTCCCTTTTTGCTTACTGGCAAAGGAAGACGTGCGAGACTCATCTGAAGCCTCTGAAACTCCTTGAATATCACACCTAGAACCCAAAGGAAGGATTTCTCACCACCTTCTCCATTTCTGTCAGTTTCTGGCACCTTTGGACCCAAGTTCCAGTTTTGGTTTCTTTTGGTCCCTTTTTGCTTACTCCCAATTGGAGACCTGCGAAACTCGTCTTACGCAACTAAAACCCCTTGAATATCACGCCTAGGACTCAAAGGAAGGCTTTCCCACCACCTTCTCACGTTCTGGCACTTTCTGGTGCCTTTGGACCCAAGTTCCAGTTTTGGTCTCTTTTGGTTTCCTTTTGCTTACCGGCAAAGGAAGACGTGCGAAACTCGTCTCAAGCCACTGAAACTCCTTGAATATCACTCCTTGAACCCAAAGGAAGGATTTCTCACCACCTTCTCCATTTCTGTCACTTTCTGGCACCTTTGGACCCAAGTTCCAGTTTTGGTCTCGTTTTGTCCCTTTTTGCTTACTGGCAAAGGAAATCGTGCGAAACTCGTCTCAGATCGCTGAAACTCCTTGAATATCACACCTAGAACCCAAAGGAAGGATTTCTCACCACCTTCTCCCCTTCGGTCACTTTCTAGCACCTTTGGACCCAAGTTCTAGTTTTGGTCTCTTCTGGTCCCTTTTTGCTTACTGGCAAAGGAAGACGTGCGAGACTCATCGGAAGCCTCTGAAACACCTTGAATGTCACACCTAGAACCCAAAGGAAGGATTTCTCACCACCTTCTCCATTTCTGTCACTTTCTGGCACCTTTGGACCCAAGTTCCAGTTTTGGTCTCTTTTGGTCCCTTTTTGCTTACTCCCAATTGGAGACCTGCGAAACTCGTCTTTCGCAAGTAAAACTCCTTGAATATCATGCCTATGACTCAAACGAAGGCTTTCCCACCACCTTCTCACGTTCTGGCACTTTCTGGTGCCTTTGGACCCATGTTCCAGTTTTGGTCTCTTTTGGTTTCCTTTTGCTTACCGGCAAAGGAAGACGTGCGAAACTCGTTTAATGCCACTGAAACTCTTTAAATATCACTCCTAGAACACAAAGGAAGGATTTCTCACCACCTTTTCCGCTTCTGGCACTTTCTGGCGCCTTTGGACCCAAGTTCCAGTTTTGGTCTCTTTTGGTTCCCTTGTGCTTACCGGCAAAGGAAGACGTGCGAAACTCGTCTCAAGCCACTGAAACTCCTTGAATATCACTCCTAGAACTCAAAGGAAGGATTTCTCACCACCTTCTCCCCTTCTGTCACTTTCTGGCACCTTTGGACCCAAGTTCTAGTTTTGGTCTCTTTTGGTCCCTTTTTGCTTACTGGCAAAGGAAGACGTGCGAAACTCGTCTCAAGCCACTGAAACTCCTTGAATATCACTCCGAAGACACAAAGGAAGGCTTTCTCACCACCTTTTCCGCTTCTGGCACTTTCTGGCGCCTTTGGACCCAAGTTCCAGTTTTGGTCTCTTTTGGTCCCTTTTTGCTTACTGGCAAAGGGAGACTTGCGAAACTCGTCTCAGGCCACTAAAACTCCTTGAATATCATGCCTAGGACTCAAAGGAAGGCTGTCCCACCACCTTCTCACGTTCTGGCACTTTCTGGTGCCTTTGGACGCAAGTTCCAGTTTTGGTCTATTTTGGTTCCCTTTTGCTTACCGGCAAAGGAAGACGTGTGAAACTCGTTTAAAGCCACTGAAACTCTTTGAATATCACTCCTAGAACACAAAGGAAAGATTTCTCACCACCTTTTCCGTTTCTGGCACTTTCTGGCGCCTTTGGACCCAAGTTCCAGTTTTGGTCTCTTTTGGTTCCCTTGTGCTTACCGGCAAAAAATGACGTGCGAAACTTGTCTCAAGCCACTGAAACTCCTTGAATATCACTCCTAGAACCCAAAGGAAGGATTTCTCACCACCTTCTCCCCTTCTGTCACTTTCTGGCACCTTTGGACCCAAGTTCTAGTTTTGGTCTCTTTTGGTCTCTTTTTGCTTATTGGCAAAGGAAGACGTGCGAAACTCGTCTCAGGCCACTGAAACTCCTTGAATATCACTCCGAAGACACAAAGGAAGGCTTTCTCACCACCTTTTCCGCTTCTGGCACTTTCTGGCGCCTTTGGACCCAAGTTCCAGTTTTGGTCTCTTTTGGTCCCTTGTTGCTTACTCCCAATGGGAGAGTTGCGAAACTCGTCTTAGGCAACTAAAACTCCTTGAGTATCACGCCTAGGACTCAAAGGAAGGCTTTCCCCCCACCTTCTCACGTTCTGGCACTTTCTGGTGACTTTGGACCCAAGTTCCAGTTTTGGTTTCTTTTGGTTTCCTTTTGCTTACCGGCAAAGGAAGACGTGCGAAACTCGTCTCAAGCCACTGAAACTCCTTGAATATCACTCCTAGAACCCAAAGGAAGGATTTCTCACCACCTTCTCCCCTTCTCTCACTTTCTGGCACCTTTGGACCAAAGTTCTAGTTTTAGTCTCTTTTGGTTCCCTTTTGCTTACCGGCAAAGGAAGACGTGCGAAACTCGTCTCAGGCCACTAAAACCCCTTGAATATCACGCCTAGGACTCAAAGGAAGGCTTTCCCACCACCTTCTCACGTTCTGGTACTTTCTGGTGCCTTTGGATCCAGGTTCCAGTTTTGGTCTCTTTTGGTTCCCTTTTGCTACCGGCAAAGGAAGACGTACGAAACTCGTCTCAAGCCACTGAAACTCCGTGAATATCACTTCTAGAACTCAAAGGAAGGATTTTTCACCACCTTCTCACGTTCTGGCACTTTCTGGTGCCTTTGGATCCAAGTTCCAGTTTTGGTCTCTTTTGGTTCCCTTGTGCTTACCGGCAAAGGAAGACGTGCGAAACTAGTCTGAAGCCACTGAAACTCTGTGAATATCACTCCTAGAACTCAAAAGAAGGATTTCTCACCACCTTCTCCCCTTCTGTCACTTTCTGGCACCTTTAGACCCAAGTTCTAGTTTTGGTTTCTTTTGGTCCCTGTTTGCTTACCGGCAAAGGAAGTCGTGCAAAACTCGTCTCAGGCCACTGAACTCCTTGAATATCACTCCTAGAACTCAAAGGAAGGATTTCTCACCACCTTTCCCGCTTCTGGCACTTTCTGGTGCCTTTGGACCCAAGTTCCAGTTTTGGTCTCTTTTGGTTCGCTTTTGCTTACCGGCAAAGGAAGAAGTGCGAAACTCGTCTCAGGCCACTAAAACTCCTTGACTATCACGCCTAGGACTCAAAGGAAGGCTTTCCCACCACCTTCTCACGTTCTGGCACTTTCTGGTGCCTTTGGATCCAAGTTCCAGTTTTGGTCTCTTTTGGTTTCCTTTTGCTTACCGACAAAGGAAGACGTGCGAAACTCGTCTCAAGCCACTGAAACTCCTTGAATATCACTCCTAGAACCCAAAGGAAGGATTTCTCACCACCTTCTCCCCTTCTGTCATTTTCTGGCACCTTTGGACCCAAGTTCTAGTTTTGGTCTCTTTTGGTCCCTTTTTGCTTATTGGCAAAGGAAGACGTGCGAAACTCATCTCAGGCCACTGAAACTCCTTGAATATCACTCCAAAGACACAAAGGAAGGCTTTCTCACCACCTTTCCGCTTCTGGCACTTTCTGGCGCCTTTGGACCCAAGTTCCAGTTTTGGTCTCTTTTGGTCCCTTTTTTCTTACTGGCAAAGGAAGACTTGCGAAACTCGTCTCAGGCCACTAAAACTCCTTGAATATCACGCCTAGGACTCAAAGGAAGGCTTTCCCACCACCTTCTCACGTTCTGGCACTTTCTGGTGCCTTTGGACCCAAGTTCCAGTTTTGGTCTCTTTCGGTTCCCTTCTGCGTACCGGCAAAGGAAGACGTGCGAAACTCGTCTCAAGCCACTGAAACTTCGTGAATATCACTCCTAGAACTCAAAAAAAGGATTTCTCACCACCTTCTCCCCTTCTGTCACCTTCTGGCACCTTTAGACCCAAGTTCTAGTTCTGGTCTCTTTTGGTCCCTTTTTGCTTACCGGCAAAGGAAGTCTTGCGAAACTCATCTCAGGCCACTGAAACTCCTTGAATATCACTCCGAAGACACAAAGGAAGGCTTTCTCACCACCTTTTCCGCTTCTGGCACTTTCTGGCACCCTTGGACCCAAGTTCCGGTTTTGGTCTCTTTTGGTCCCCTGTTGCTTACTCCCAATGGGAGAGTTGCGAAACTCGTCTTAGGCAACTAAAACTCCTTGAATATCACGCCTAGGACTCAAAGGAAGGCTTTCCCACCACCTTCTCACGTTCTGGCACTTTCTGGTGACTTTGGACCCAAGTTCCAGTTTTGGTCTCTTTTGGTTTCCTTTAGCTTACCGGCAAAGGAAGACGTGCGAAACTCGTCTCAAGCCACTGAAACTCCTTGAATATCACTCCTAGAACCCAAAGGAAGGATTTCTCGCCACCTTCTCCCCTTCTGTCACTTTCTGGCACCTTTACACCCAAGTTCTAGTTTTGGTTTCTTTTGGTCCCTTTTTTCTTACCGGCAAAGGAAGTCGTGCGAAACTCGTCTAAGGCCACTGAACTCCTTGAATATCACTCTCAAGACACAAAGGAAGGCTTTCTCACCACCTTTTCCGCTTCTGGCACTTTCTGGCGCCCTTGGACCCAAGTTTCGATTTTGGTCTCTTTTGGTCCCTTTTTGCTTACTCCCAATGGGAGAGTTGCGAAACTCATCTTAGGCAACTAAAACTCCTTGAATATCACGCCTAAGACTCAAAGGAAGGCTTTCCCACCACCTTCTCACGTTCTGGCACTTTCTGGTGCCTTTGGACCCAAGTTCCAGTTTTGGTCTCTTTCGGTTCCCTTCTGCGTACCGGCAAAGGAAGACGTGCGAAACTCGTCTCAAGCCACTGAAACTTCGTGAATATCACTCCTAGAACTCAAAAAAAGGATTTCTCACCACCTTCTCCCCTTCTGTCACCTTCTGGCACCTTTAGACCCAAGTTCTAGTTCTGGTCTCTTTTGGTCCCTTTTTGCTTACCGGCAAAGGAAGTCGTGCGAAACTCGTCTCAGGCCACTGAACTCCTTGAATATCACTCTGAAGACACAAAGGAAGGCTTTCTCACCACCTTTTCCGCTTCTGGCACTTTCTGGCGCCCTTGGACCCAAGTTCCGGTTTTGGTCTCTTTTGGTCCCTTTTTGCTTACTCCCAATGGGAGAGTTGCGAAACTCATCTTAGGCAACTAAAACTCCTTGAATATCACGCCTAGGACTCAAAGGAAGGCTTTCCCACCACCTTCTCACGTTCTGGCACTTTCTGGTGACTTTGGACCCAAGTTCCAGTTTTGGTCTCTTTTGGTTTCCTTTTGCTTACCGGCAAAGGAAGACGTGTGAAACTCGTCTCAAGCCACTGAAACTCCTTGAATATCACTCCTAGAACCCAAAGGAAGGATTTCTCACCACCTTCTCCCCTTCTGTCACTTTCTGGCACCTTTGGACCAAAGTTCTAGTTTTAGTCTCTTTTGGTTCCCTTTTGCTTATCGGCAAAGGAAGACGTGCGAAACTCGTCTCAAGCCAGTGAAACTCCGTGAATATCACTCCTAGAACTCAAAAGAAGGATTTCTCACCACCTTCTCCCCTTCTGTCACTTTCTAGCACCTTTGGACCCAAGTTCCAGTTTTGGTCTCTTTTGGTTCGCTTTTGCTTACCGGCAAAGGAAGAAGTGCGAAACTCGTCTCAGGCCACTAAAACTCCTTGACTATCACGCCTAGGACTCAAAGGAAGGCTTTCCCACCACCTTCTCACGTTCTGGCACTTTCTGGTGCCTTTGGACCCAAGTTCCAGTTTTGGTCTCTTTCGGTTCCCTTCTGCGTACCGGCAAAGGAAGACGTGCGAAACTCGTCTCAGGCCACCGAAACTTCTTGAATATCACTCCGAAGACACAAAGGAAGGCTTTCTCACCACCTTTTCCGCTTCTGGCACTTTCTGGCGCCCTTGGACCTAAGTTCCGGTTTTGGTCTCTTTTTGCTTACCGACAAAGGAAGTCGTGCGAAACTTGTCTCAGGCCACTGAAACTCCTTGAATATCACACCTAGGAC
The DNA here is from genome assembly GCA_024086825.1 of Abrus pulchellus subsp. cantoniensis. Taxonomy (NCBI): domain Eukaryota; kingdom Viridiplantae; phylum Streptophyta; class Magnoliopsida; order Fabales; family Fabaceae; genus Abrus; species Abrus pulchellus. The sequence goes on along the minus strand of CM044053.1, from coordinate 18,950,070 downwards.
TCAAAGGAAGGCTTTCCCACCACCTTCTCACGTTCTGGCACTTTCTGGTGCTTTTGGACCCAAGTTCCAGTTTTAGTCTCTTTTGTTTCCCTTTTGCTTACCGGCAAAGGAAGACGTGCGAAACTCGTCTCAGGCCACTAAAACTTTTTGAATATCACGCCTAGGACTCAAAAGAAGGCTTTCCCACCACCTTCTCACGTTCCGGTACTTTCTGGTGCCTTTGGATCCAAGTTCCAGTTTTGGTCTCTTTTGGTTCCCTTTTGCTTACCGGCAAAGGAAGACGTGCGAAACTCGTCTCAGGCCACTAAAACTTTTTGAATATCACACCTAGGACTCAAAAGAAGGCTTTCCCACCACCTTCTCACGTTCTGGTACTTTCTGGTGCCTTTGGATCCAAGTTCCAGTTTTGGTCTCTTTTGGTTCCCTTTTGCTTACCGGCAAAGAAAGACATGCGAAACTCGTCTGAAGCCACTGCAAGTCATTGAATATCACTCCTAGAACTGAAAGGAAGGCTTTCCCACCACCTTCTCACGTTCTGGCACTTTCTGGTGCCTTTGGACCCAAGTTCCAGTTTTGGTCTCTTTTGGTTCCCTTCTGCTTACCGGCAAAGGATGACGTGCGAAACTCGTCTCAGGCCACTAAAACCCCCTGCATATCACGCCTAGGACTCAATGGAAGGCTTTCCCAGCACCTTTTCACGTTCTGGCACTTTCAAGTGCCTTTGGACCCAAGTTCCAGTTTTGGTCTCTTTTGGTTCCCTTTTGCTTACCGGCAAAGAAAGACATGCGAAACTCGTCTGAAGCCACTGCAAGTCCTTGAATATCACTCCTAGAATTGAAAGGAAGGATTTCTCACCACCTTCTCCCCTTCTATCACTTTCTGGCACCTTTGGACCCAAGTTCTAGTTTTGGTCTCTTTTCATCCCTTTTCGCTTACTGGCAAAGGAAGACGTGCGAAACTCGTCTCAGGCCACTAAAACTCCTTGAATATCACGCCTAGGCCTCAAAGGAAGGCTTTCCCACCACCTTCTCACGTTCTGGCACTTTCTGGTGCCTTTGGACCCAAGTTCCAGTGTTGGTCTCTTTTGGTTCCCTGCTGCTTACCGGCAAAGAAAGACGTGCGAAACTCGTCTCAGGCCACTGAAACTCATTGAATAGCACGCCTAGGACTCAAAGGAAGGCTTTCCCACCACCTTCTCACGTTCTGGCACTTTCTGGTGCCTTTGGACCCAAGTTCCAGTTTTGGTCTCTTTTGGTTCCCTTCTGCTTACCGGCAAAGGATGACGTGCGAAACTCGTCTCAGGCCACTAAAACTCCCTGAATATCACGCCTAGGACTCAATGGAAGGCTTTCCCACCACCTTCTCAAGTTCTGGCACTTACAAGTGCCTTTGGACCCAAGTTCCAGTTTTGGTCTCTTTTGGTTCCCTTTTGCTTTCCGGCAAAGAAAGACATGCGAAACTCGTCTGAAGCCACTGCAAGTCCTTGAATATCACTCCTAGAACTGAAAGGAAGGATTTCTCACCACCTTCTCCCCTTCTGTCACTTTCTGGCACCTTTGGACCCAAGTTCTAGTTTTGGTCTCTTTTGGGCCCTTTTTGCTTACTCGCAAAGGAAGACGTGCGAAACTCGTCTCAAGCCACTGAAACTCCTTGAATATGACTCCGAAGACACAAAGGAAGGCTTTCTAACCACCTTTTCCGCTTCTGGCACTTTTTGGCGCCTTTCGACCGAAGTTCTAGTTTTGGTCTCTTTTTGCTTACCGACAAAGGAAGTCGTGCGAAACTTGTCTCAGGCCACTGAAACTCCTTGAATATCACACCTAGGACTCAAAGGAAGGCTTTCCCACCACCTTCTCACGTTCTGGCACTTTCTGGTGCTTTTGGACCCAAGTTCCAGTTTTAGTCTCTTTTGTTTCCCTTTTGCTTACCAGCAAAGGAAGACGTGTGAAACTCGTCTCAGGCCACTAAAACTTTTTGAATATCACGCCTAGGACTCTAAAGAAGGCTTTCCCACCACCTTCTCACGTTCTGGTACTTTCTGGTGCCTTTGGATCCAAGTTCCAGTTTTGGTCTCTTTTGGTTCCCTTTTGCTCACCGGCAAAGGAAGACGTGCGAAACTCGTCTCAAGCCACTGAAACTCCTTGAATATCAATCCTAGAACTCAAAGGAAGGATTTCTCACCACCTTTTCCGCTTCTGGCACTTTCTGGTGCCTTTGGACCCAAGTTCCAGTTTTGGTCTCTTTTGGTTCCCTTGTGCTTACCGGCAAAGGAAGACGTGCGAAACTCGTCTCAAGCCACTGAAACTCCTTGAATATCACTCCTAGAACTCAAAAGAATGATTTCTCACCACCTTCTCCCCTTCTGTCACTTTCTGGCACCTTGGACCCAAGTTCTAGTTTTGGTCTCTTTTGGTCCGTTTTTGCTTACTGGCAAAGGAAGACGTGCGAAACTCGTCTCAAGCCACTGAAACTCCTTGAATATCACTCCTAGAACTCAAAAGAAAGATTTCTGACCACCTTCTCCCCTTCTGTCACTTTCTCGCGCCTTTGGACCTAAGTTCCAGTTTTGGTCTCTTTTGGTCCCTTTTTGCTTACTGGCAAAGGGAGACTTGCGAAACTCGTCTCAAGCCACTAAAACTCCTTGCATATCACACCTAGGACTCGAAGGAAGGCTTTCCCACCACCTTCTCACGTTCTGCCACTTTCTGGTGCCTTTGGACCCAAGTTCCAGTTTTGGTCTCTTTCGGTTCTCTTTTGCTTACTGGCAAAGGAAGACGTGCGAAACTCGTCTCAGGCCACTAAAACTTCTTGAATATCACGCTTAGGACTCAAAGGAAGGCTTTCCCACCACCTTCTCACGTTCTGGCACTTTCTGGTGCCTTTGGACCCAAGTTCCAGTTTTGGTCTTTTTTGGTTCCCTTTTGCTTACCGGCAAAGGAAGACGTGCGAAACTCGTCTCAAGCCCCTGAAACTCGTTGAATATCACTCCGAAGACACAAAGGAAGGCTTTCTCACCACCTTTTCCACTTCTGGCACTTTCTGGCGCCTTTGGACCCAAGTTCCAGTTTTGGTCCCTTTTGGTCCCTTTTTGCTTACTGGCAAAGGGAGACTTGCGAAACTCGTCTCAGGCCACTAAAACTCCTTGAATATCACGCCTAAGACTCAAAGGAAGGCTTTCCCACCACCTTTTCACGTTCTGGCACTTTCTGGTGCCTTTGGACCCAAGTTCCAAGTTTGGTTTCTTTTGGTTTCCTTTTGCTTACCGGCAAAGGAAGACGTGCGAAACTCGTCTCAAGCCACTGAAACTCCTTGAATATCAGTCCTAGAACTCAAAGGAAGGATTTCTCACCACCTTCTCCCCTTCTGTCACTTTCTGGCAGCTTTGGATCCAAGTTCTAGTTTTGGTCTCTTTTGGTCCCTTTTTGCTTACCGGAAAAGGAAGTCGTGTGAAACTCGTCTCAGGCCACTGAAACTCCTTGAATATCACTTCGAAGACACAAAGGAAGGCTTTCTCACCACCTTTTCCGCTTCTGGTACTTTCTAGCGCCTTTGGACCCATGTTCCAGTTTTGGTCTCTTTTGGTCCCTTTTTGCTTACTAGCAAAGGGAGACTTGCGAAACTCGTCCCAGGCAACTAAAACTCCTTGAATATCATGCCTAGGACTCAAAGGAAGGCTTTCCCACCACCTTCTCACGTTCTGCCACTTTCTGGTGCCGTTGGACCCAAGTTCCAGTTTTGGTTTCTTTTGGTCTCCTTTTGCTTACCGGCAAAGGAAGACATGCGAAACTCGTCTCAAGCCACTGAAACTCCTTGAATATCACTCCTAGAACCCAAAGGAAGGATTTCTTACCACCTTGTCCTCTTCTGTCACTTTCTGGCACCTTTGGACCCAAGTTCCAGTTTTGGTCTCTTTTGGTCTGATGGAGACCATATTTTGGAGGGAGTTAACAGCCTAGGCAATTTGGAGGAGCATGGCAATGATTCAAAGGCTCTTGAAGGCATTGGAGGTCCTATGACAAAGGGCAAGAGCAAGCAAAGCGAAGGAGGTGTTGCATCAATTCATGGTCAAGCATTTTGGAGAGAAGGAGCCACCTTTACAAGTGCAGCCCAAGTTTGTGTCATATTCATGCTTAGAAGGATAACAAGACAATTTGTTTTGTTTACATTGACAAGAACAAGAGGAGGTGATATGAACCCCATTTGCACAAGGGCAGACTTAGGATCTTTAGGGTTAGAACCTTGTAGAAAAATTTGAAAATTTAGTGATGAATTTCTGGGAAAATTAGGTGTTGGTCCATGGTGTTAAAAATGAGTGAAAAAGTAAGCAAAAACGCTGGTTTGGTGGTGGCTGGACAGAATTTTAGAAATGACGGTATCTCGAGTTATAGAACTCCAATTGAGGTGATTCCAAAACGAGGTGAAAGTTCTCATTCTGAAATTCAATTTAGGCTCAAGAATCACTCAATTTGGCTGAGTAGAATGAGAGTTATGATAACGAGATAATTCTGGGCAGATTTGAGTTTTTTTGGAATTTTGGTGAAGAATTGAATGGGGGAAGGAAAGAATCACTCTTTCCAAGGAAGGCAACACACACAAAGGGATGTGAAAGCCCTTTGATACAGCCAAGTTGTTCTTGAATCACTCAAGAACTTAGGAGAATCACTCTCACTAAGATAAAAGAGATAAACTCTAATATTTCTGAATCAAACTTAACTTGTCTTATTGATAAGAATGGTGCAGCTTATATAGAAGCTTTACCATCAGAATTACAAAGGTTCCGTAACGAAAAATTTATTCCACTTAGATAATGATCCACTAAGCTAGGAAATAAAGCTACTTGATGGCTGATTGTAACTGAAATTGTGGCAACCAAAAAGTCACCCAACAACCACTAGCTATGCGCCTCTTGGTCTCCCAAAGGCTGATGCCTAAGTTGCCAATTGGGCCCTTATTACAACTTGAAATAAAACCAAACCAAAGCCCATTAGTTGATTAACCGCAAAACATAATTTGGTCAGCCAACTTTACAAAGGATTGGGCCATTATTTAAAACAAATTAAAAACTTAAAAACTGAAGCAAAGTGGCGCCTTAGTTCTCCTCCATTTGAGCCATGATGCAATTCACAACCTTGGTCTTTTCTCCTTGAAACTTGGGCTTGTATTCAATTAATATGGACAACACTTGTTGAAGAGCTTCCTTTGCTCTCCTTGCTCTAGCCCTTGTCATAGGTCCTCCAAGTCCTTCAAGAGGATCCTTGCCTTTGCTCATGGTCATGTCCTCATCATTCTCTCCCTCTTGAGAAGGATTTGTCCTCAAATCGGATTCTCCATCTACATCAAAAAGAGATAAGTCAGACACATTGAAGGTGGAACTAACATTATACTCACCCGGCAGCTCAATTTTGTAAGCATTGTCATTGATTCTTTCAAGCACTTGGAATGGACCATCTCCCCTTGGTTGAAGCTTTGACTTCCTTTGTTTCGGAAACCTTTCCTTTCTCATGTGCACCCAAACCCAATCTCCGGGTTCGAAGATAACCTTCTTTCTCCCTTTGTTGGCTTGTTTAGCATAGCTTTCATTTCTCCTCTCAATTTGATTTTTGACTCTCTCATGAAGCTTCTTCACATAGTCCGCCTTTGCTTGACCTTCTTTATGCTTAAAAACTGAAACATTAGGCATGGCAAAAGATCAAGAGGAGTTAGTGGGTTAAAACCATAAACAACCTCAAAAGGAGAACAATTAGTAGTGCTATGAACAGCCCTATTGTAAGCAAACTCAACATGGGGTAAACAAACTTCCCAAGTCTTTAAGTTCTTTCTTAAAACTATCCTAAGCAATGTTCCCAACGTCCTATTAACAACTTCCGTTTGCCCATCGGTTTGTGGGTGACAAGTGGTTGAAAATAACAATTTAGTGCCTAACTTGCCCCACAAGGTCCTCCAAAATTGGCTTAGGAACTTAGAGTCCCTATCACTGACAATGCTCCTTGGCAAACCATGGAGTCTCACAATCTCCTTGAAAAACAAATCAGCCACATGAGAAGCATCATTCACCTTTTTACATGGAATAAAATGAGCCATTTTAGAAAACCTATCAACAACCACAAAAATTGAATCTTTGCCACTACTTGTGTTTGGCAGCCCCAAAACAAAATCCATGGATAAATCAATCCAAGGATACTCTGGAATTGGCAATGAAGTATACAATCCATGAGGCTTTACCTTTGACTTTGCCTTTTTACAAACAATGCAATGTTCACAAAATTTTTGCACATCCTTTTTCAAATGAGGCCAATAAAAATGTTCTTGTAATGTTTTTAGAGTCTTTTGGACCCCAAAATGCCCCATTAAACCTCCTTCATGTGCTTCACCAACAAGCAAGTTTCTTGTAGAACATTTAGGCACACACAATTTGTTTTCTTTGAAAAGAAAGCCTTCATGTCTAAAGAAACCATTTTCTGAAAATTTTTCGCAATTTTTAAAAATTTCACCAAAAGTTTCATCACTTTCATACATGTTTTTCAAACATTCAAGACCAATCAATTTTGTTTCAAGCATAGAAAGCAAAGCATGACGCCGAGAAAGAGCATCGGCTACAATGTTACCTTTTCCTCTTTTATGTTTGATAACATAAGGGAATTGCTCTAGAAATTCCACCCACTTGGCATGCCTTTTGTTAAGCTTGCCTTGTCCTTTGATATATTTGAGGGACTCATGGTCACTATGAATGACAAATTCCTTGGGATAAAGGTAGTGTTGCCATGTTTTCAAAGCTCTCACTAAGGCATACAACTCTTTATCATAAGTTGAATAGTTAAGGGTAGGACCACTTAGCTTTTCACTAAAATAAGCAATTGGATGGCCTTCTTGCAATAACACAGCCCCAATCCCAACATTTGAAGCATCACACTCAATTTCAAAAGATTTTTGAAAGTTTGGCAAAGCAAGTATGGGGGCATTAGTTAGCTTTTGCTTAAGAGCATTGAAAGCTTCTTCTTGTTTCTCTCCCTATTTGAAACCAACATTTTTCTTAAGCACTTCATTGAGAGGTGCTGCCAATGTGCTAAACTCCTTCACAAATCTCCTATAGAAACTTGCTAAACCATGGAAACTTCTCACTTCGATCACAGACTTAGGTGTAGGCCATTCTTGAATAGCCCTAACATTTTCCTCATCCACTTGTACTCCTTTTGAACTTACAACAAAACCAAGAAATACAACATGGTTAGTACAAAAGATGCATTTTTCAAGATTGGCATACAATTGTTCTTCTCTAAGCACACACAAGACAGATTTTAAATGATCAACATGCAATTCAAGTGAAGTGCTATAGATAAGAATATCATCAAAGTACACCACAACAAATTTTCCTATGAATTTTCTCAAAACATGATTCATTAATCTCATGAAAGTGCTAGGAGCATTAGTTAAGCCAAAAGGCATAACCAACCATTCATACAAACCATATTTTGTTTTGAAAGCAGTTTTCTATTCATCCCCTTCTCTAACCCTAATTTGATTGTATCCACTTTTTAAATCAATTTTAGAGAAGTAACATGCACCATGCAATTCATCAAGCAAATCATCAAGCCTAGGTATAGGATGCCTATATTTAATGGTGATGTTATTAAGGGCTCTACAATCAGAACACATGCGCCATGTCCCATCCTTTTTAGGAACCAAAATTACCGGGACAGCACAAGGACTCATGCTATCTCTTACCCATCCCTTACCAATGAGTTCATCCACTTGTCTTTGGATCTCCTTGGTCTCTTGCGGGTTGCTTCTATAGGCTGGCCTATTAGGCAAAGAAGCTCCTGGAATGAGATCAATTTGATGCTCAATACCTCTTAATGGTGGCAACCCACTTGGTACACTTGTTGGAAACACATCTCCAAATTCCTGCAAAAGAGACTTCACTCTAGAAGGCAAATCAAGGTTATCAAAAGTGTTAGTGGTCAAAACATAGTTTTTGCAAATTAACAAAAATAGGGGCTGTTTAGATAGAAACAACCTCTTGACCTCACTTTTTGTAGCTAAAAAGCTCTCCTTCACCTCAAGAGTTTCACTTTTCTTTTTCCTCTCATGTGTTTCTCTCTTTTTGTCCTCACTTTTTGAGCTCTCAAGTGTTTGTCTTTCTTTTTCTTTCTTTTCTTGGACAATCTTTTCTCTCATTTTTCTTTGATCCTCACACACCTCTTGCGGACTCAAAGGTTTGAGCACTATCTTCTTGTCTTGGTGCATGAATGAGATTTTGTTGGTGAAACCATCATGATTGGCTCTTTTATCAAATTGCCATGGTCTCCCCAAGAGTAAGTGGCTGGCCTTCATAGGAACAACATCACAAAGTACCTTATCATTGTATCTTCCAATGGAAATATCCAACTATACTTGCTTCCTTACTTGCACCTCTCCATCCTCACTAAGCCATTGAAGCCTATATGGCCTAGGATGTGGCTTTGTAATTAAATTCAATTTAGACACAAGTCTTGCACTCGCCACATTGGTGCAACTCCCTCCATCAATGATCACCATGCAAAGTTTACCATTGATCAAACATCTAGTATGGAAGATGTTTTCTCTTTGGCTCTCCTCCAAAGGCTTCAATTGGCTACCAAGTAACCGCCTTATCATCAACAAGTCTCCCTCTGGTGTTTTCTCCACCTCCTCCTCCTCCTCCTCCTCCTCCTCCACGTCCTCATTCTCCTCTCCCTCTTCAATTTCAGACTCACTTATATACTCTCCATCTCTAAGAATCATGGTTTTTTTGTTAGGGCACTCATATGCATAGTGTCCTAAGCCTTGGCACTTAAAGCACTTCACATCCCGACTCCTTTTAGAGGGTTGCTCTTGAGTTTTTAGAGGAGTTTTTGTTGGTGTAGGCGCTGCACTAAAAGTGGCAGCCCCTTTTCCCTTATCCTTCCAACTAGAAAAACCAAAATTAGTATAGCTCCTTTTGGCCACACCTTTCCTTTTCAATTGTTGCTCCACTTGGATTGCTTTGTGAAGCAAGTCCTCCATTTCAACAATTCCTGCAGTTCAACAATATCATGAATATCATTATTCAAACCACTAAGAAATCTAGCCATAGTTACCTCCTCATCCTCTTCTATCTTGGCTTGAATCATGAGCATCTCCATTTCCTTGTAGTACTCTTCAACGCCTTTGCTACCTTGGGACAATTTTTGAAGTTTGAATTTTAAGTCCCTAGAATAGCTTGCCGGCACATATCTCTTCCTCATGATCCTTTTCATTTCAACCCATGTATCCACCAATGGCTCCTCATTCCTAGCTCTCTCTTTTTGCAATTTGTTCCACCACACAAGAGCGTAATCGGAAAACTCCATAGCTGCAAGCTTTACCTTTTGGGCCTCTTCATAGGTATTACAAGTGAAAATATGCTCTATTTTGATCTCCCACTCCAAATAAGCTTCTGGGTCACTTCTTCCTTTGAATGGAGGAATAGAAATTTTGACTCCATCAATTCAGTTTTGTCTAGGAGCATTGTCATTACCTCTTCTCCTCCTTTCTTCTTCATCATGACCTCTATTCTCTAATTGGTCCAATCTTTCATGGAGCTCATCATTTTGTTGCCTCATCAATCTCTCCAAATGTTGTGTCAAGGCTTGCATTTGGAAAGGAGAAAGTCCTCCTCCTTGATTAGAATTTCCTTCAGCCATCACAAACAAACAAATTCAAACGTAACAAGCAAATAGAAAGTAAAATTTGAAACCTCACCACACTCAAGTGTATCACACAATTATGGCTTTTTCTCTAATGAAAACACTCTTGCCTTTTACCACTCAAATTCTTCTTGGGTTCTTAGGCAATTCAAGATATTATGGCCACAACAAAGAACAATCCACCAATATGTGCAAGGTAAGGCTAGGTAGACAAAGAAAAGGCTAACAAATCACAAAAACAAAGGGGTAAAGGAAAATTGGTAAACAAGAGAATTAGCAACAATCCTTTAAGAACACCAATATATTACCTTATAACAAATTGTTGAAAAGCATGAATCATTCAGCCCAAAATTTTCTTCTTCTTTTTTTTTTTGTTTTTTTATACGATTTTTTTTTGAATTTTCACAAGGGCCTAACTTTTCCAATGATTCAGTACAATCACAAATAATATGAACAATAAGGTAATTAATTGGCAAAAAGAGAATGAAGGAAGGATGTTACTAATTTGACGTTCAAACCCTTAAACCGGAGCTCTGATAACCAAATGATATGAACCCCATTTGCACAAGGGCTGACTTAGGATCTTTAGGGTTAGAACCTTGTAGAAAAATTTGAAAATTTAGTGATGAATTTCTGGGCAAATTAGGTGTTGGTCCATGGTGTTAAAAATGAGTGAAAAAGTAAGCAAAAACGCTGGTTTGGTGGTGGCTGGACAGAATTTTAGAAATGACGGTATCTCGAGTTATAGAACTCCAATTGAGGTGATTCCAAAACGAGGTGAAATTTCTCGTTCTGAAATTCAATTTAGGCTCAAGAATCACTCAATTTGGCTGAGTAGAATGAGAGTTATGATAACGAGATAATTCTGGGCAGATTTGAGTTTTTTTGGAATTTTGGTGAAGAATTGAATGGGGGAAGGAAAGAATCACCCTTTCCAAGGAAGGCAACACACAAAGGGATGTGAAAGCCCTTTGATACAGCCAAGTTGTTCTTGAATCACTCAAGAACTTAGGAGAATCACTCTCACTAAGATAAAAGAGATAAACTCTAATATTTCTGAATCAAACTTAACTTGTCTTATTGATAAGAATGGTTCAGCTTATATAGAAGCTTCACCATCAGAATTACAAAGGTTCCGTAACGGAAAATTTATTCCACTTAGATAATGATCCACTAAGCTAGGAAATAAAGCTACTTGATGGCTGATTGTAACTGAAATTGTGGCAACCAAAAAGTCACCCAACATCCACTAGCTATGCGCCTCTTGGTCTCCCAGAGGCTGATGCCTAAGTTGCCAATTGGGCCCTTATTACAACTTGAAATAAAACCAAACCAAAGTCCATTAGTTGATTAACCGCAAAACATAATTTGGTCAGCCAACTTTACAAAGGATTGGGCCATTATTTAAAACAAATTAAAAACTTAAAAACTGAAGCAAAGTTGCGCCTTAGTTCTCCTCCATTTGAGCCATGATGCAATTCACAACCTTGGTCTTTTCTCCTTGAAACTTGGGCTTGTATTCAATTAATATGGACAACACTTGTTGAAGAGCTTCCTTTGCTCTCCTTGCTCTAGCCCTTGTCATAGGTCCTCCAAGTCCTTCAAGAGGATCCTTGCCTTTGCTCATGGTCATGTCCTCATCAGGAGGGCTCAAGTAGTCAAGAGCGTAAGGTTAAAGGAGAGTTAGGAGTTGAAGGTCATGGGTTCAAGTCCTAGCTTTGCACATTTGGAGGCTACTTGTATCATTTTATTTTAATTATCGTATTGGTCTTATACTGACCAGATTTTAGCAAGGATTTAAGAGTTTATTTAAATTGCACAAGTTGAAATTTTAATATAGAAAATTAGATGACATGGCAATGTGGGCCAACTGCTTATGATGGGTAAATCAAATCAGCCTAGGTTAGATAAAAGGGGGCTGAACGTGAAAATGCAAAACAATCAGTTTTGGAGTGAATAAAAAAAACTTCCTTTTTTTTCTCTAAGTGTGAAGCTTGAGAACCTAGAGAGTGATTCTCTATTCCTTGAGTGATTCAAGGGCTGTTTCTTGTTATTTTTCTAAGGTAAGTTGTTAATTGAATTCCTTTGTGTGTGATGCCATGGAATTCTTTTAATTTCCTTTAATTTTTCGTATCTATTCTTTGCTGATTTCGTTTTCCCCAATCTCCTTAACCCTAAATCATTAATCTTGATTGAGTTGCCTTTCTGGGATTTTTCTTTCCAATTTTGTTTTCCTTTTTTTGGTTCTCCAAATTTCGTTTGTGTTTGTTTGCTGTTGTTCGCCTCTGTTTCTTCTTTCTTCTTCACGTGAACAATTCAAAGCAAGGTCCAGCCCTCAAAGATCCTATCCCATTTGGGAATACATCATGGTCCCTTTTTGCTTACTGACAAAGGGAGACTTGCGAAACTCGTCTCAGGCCACTAAAAGTCCTTGAATATCACGCCTAGGACTCAAAGGAAGGCTTTCCCACCACCTTCTCACGTTCTGGCACTTTCTGGTGCCTTTCGATCCAAGTTCCAGTTTTGGTCTCTTTTGGTTCCCTTTTGCTTACCGGCAAAGGAAGACGTGCGAAACTCGTCTCAAGCCACTGAAACTCCTTGAATATCACTCCTAGAACTCAAAAGAAGGATTTCTCACCACCTTCTCCCCTTCTGTCACTTTCTGGCACCTTTGGACCCAAGTTCTAGTTTTGGTCTCTTTTGGTCCCTTTTTGCTTACCGGCAAAGGAAGTCGTGCGAAACTCGTCTCAGGCCACTGAAACTCCTTGAATATCACTCCGAAGACACAAAGGAAGGCTTTCTCAGCACCTTTTCCGCTTCTGGCACTTTCTGGCGCCTTTGGACCCAAGTTCCAGTTTTGGTCTCTTTTGGTCCCTTTTTGCTTACTAGCAAAGGGAGACTTGCGAAACTCGTCTCAGGCCACTAAAACTCCATGAATATCACACCTAGGACTCAAAGGAAGGCTTTCCCACCACCTTCTCACGTTCTGGCACTTTCTGGTGCCTTTGGACCCAAGTTCCAGTTATGGTCTCTTTTGGTTCCCTTTTGCTTACCGGCAAAGGACGACGTGAGAAACTCGTCTCAGGCCACTAAAACTCGTTGAATATCATGCGTAGGACTCAAAGGAAGGCTTTCCCACCACCTTCTCACGTTCTGGCACTTTCTGGTGCCTTTGGATCCAAGTTCCAGTTTTCGTCTCTTTTGGTTCCCTTTTGCTTACCGGCAAAGGAAGACGTGCGAAACTCGTCTCAAGCCACTGAAACTCCTTGAATATCACTCCTAGAACTCAAAGGAAGGATTTCTCACCACCTTTTCCGCTTCTGGCACTTTCTGCCGCCTTTGGACCCAAGTTCCAATTTTGGTCTCTTTTGGTTCCCTTATGCTTACCGGCAAAGGAAGACGTGCGACACTCGTCTCAAGCCACTGAAACTTCTTGAATATCACTCCTAGAACTCAAAAGAAGGATTTCTCACCACCTTCTCCCCTTCTGTCACTTTCTGGCACCTTTGGACCCAAGTTCTAGTTTTGGTCTCTTTTGGTCCCTTTTTGCTTACCGACAAAGGAAGACGTGCGACACTCGTCTCAGGCCACTGAAACTCCTTGAATATCACTCCTAGAACTCAAAGGAAGGATTTCTCACCACCTTCTCCCCTTTTGTCACTTTCTGCCACCTTTGGACCCAAGTTCTAGTTTTGGTCTCTGTTGGTCCCTTTTTGCTAACTAGCAAAAGGAGACTTGCGAAACTCGTCTCAGGCCACTGAAACTCCTTGAATATCACACCTAGGACTCAAAGGAAGGCTTTCCCACCACCTTCTCACGTTCTGGCACTTTCTGGTGCCTTTGGACCCAAGTTCCAGTGTTGGTCTCTTTTGGTTCCCTTTTGCTTACCGGCAAAGAAAGACGTGCGAAACTCGTCTCAAGCCACTAAAACTCCTTGAATATCACTCCGAAGACACAAAGGAAGGCTTTCCCACCACCTTCTCACGTTCTGGCACTTTCAGGTGCTTTTGGACCCAAGTTCCAGTTTTAGTCTCTTTTGGTTCCCTTTGGCTTACCGGCAAAGGAAGACGTGCGAAACTCGTCTCAAGCCACTGAAACTCCTTGAATATCACTCCTAGAACTCAGAGGAGGATTTCTCACCACCTTTTCCGCTTCTGGCACTTTCTGGCGCCTTTGGACCCAAGTTCTAGTTTTGGTCTCTTTTGGTTCCCTTGTGCTTACCGGCAAAAGAAGACGTGCGAACCTCGTCTCAAGCCACTGAAACTCCTTGAATATCACTCCTAGAACTCAAAAGAAGGATTTCTCACCACTTTCTCCCCTTCTGTCACTTTCTGGCACCTTTGGCCCCAAGTTCTAGTTTTGGTCTCTTTTGGTCCCTTTTTGCTTACCGACAAAGGAAGTCGTGCGAAACTCGTCTCAGGCCACTGACACTCCTTGAATATCACTCCGAAGACACAAAGGAGGGCTTTCTAACCACCTTTTCCACTTCTGGCACTTTCTGGGGCCTTTGGACCCATGTTCCAGTTTTGGTCTCTTTTGGTCCCTTTTTGCTTACTGGCAAAGGGAGACTTGCGTAACTCGTCTCAGGCAACTAAAACTCCTTCAATATCACGCCTAGGACTCAAAGGAAGGCTTTCCCACCACCTTCTCACGTTCTGGCACTTTCTGGTGCCTTTGGACCCAAGTTCTAGTTTTGGTCTCTTTTGGTTTCCTTTTGCTTACAGGTAAAGGAAAACGTGCGAAACTCGTCTCAAGCCACTGAAACTCCTTGAATATCACTCCTAGAACCCAAAGGAAGGATTTCTCACCACCTTCTCCCCTTCTGTCACTTTCTGGCACCTTTGGACCCAAGTTCTAGTTTTGGTCTCTTTTGGTCCTTTTTTGCTTACTGGCAAAGGAAGACATGCGAAACTCCTCTCAAGCCACTAAAACTCCTTGAATATCACTCCAAAGACACAAAGGAAGGCTTTCTAACCACCTTTTCCGCTTTTGGCACTTTCTGGCGCCTTTGGACCCAAGTTCCAATTTTGGTCTCTTTTGGTCCCTTTTTGCTTACCAACAAAGGAAGTCGTGCGAAACTCGTCTCAGGCCGCTGAAACTCCTTGAATATCACACCTAGGACTCAAAGGAAGGCTTTCCAACCACCTTCTCACGTTCTTGCACTTTCTGGTGCTTTTGGACCCAAGTTCCAGTCTTAGTCTCTTTTGGTTCCCTTTTGCTTACCGGCAAAGGAAGACGTGCGAAACTCGTCTCAGGCCACTAAAACTCCTTGAATATCACGCCTAGGACACAAAGGAAGGCTGTCCCACCACCTTCTCACGTTCTGGCACTTTCTGGTGCCTTTGGATCCAAGTTCCAGTGTTGGTCTCTTTTGGTTCCCTTTTGCTTACCGGCAAAGGAAGACGTGCGAAACTCGTCTCAAGCCACTGAAACTCCTTGAATATCACTCCTAGAACTCAAAGGAAGGATTTCTCACCACCTTTTTCGCTTCTGTCACTTTCTGGCACCTTTGGACCCAAGTTCTAGTTTTGGTCTCTTTTGGTCCCTTTTTGCTTACCGGCAAAGGAAGTCATGCGAAACTCGTGTCAGGCCACTGAAACTCCTTGAATATCACTCCGAAGACATAATGGAAGGCTTTCTCACCACCTTTTCCGCTTCTGGCACTTTCTGGCGCCTTTGGACCCAAGTTCCAGTTTTGGTCTCTTTTGGTCCCTTTTTGCTTACTCCCAAAGGGAGACTTGCGAAACTCGTGTCAGGCCACTGAAACTCCTTGAATATCTCTCCGAAGACACAATGGAAGGCTTTCTCACCACCTTTTCCGTTTCTGGCACTTTCTGGCGCCTTTGGACCCAAGTTCCAGTTTTGGTCTCTTTTGGTCCCTTTTTGCTTACTCCCAAGGGAGACTTGCGAAACTCGTCTCAGGCAACTAAAACTCCTTGAATATCACACCTAGGACTCAAAGGAAGGCTTTCCCACCACCTTCTCACGTTCGGGCACTTTCTGGTGCCTCTGGACCCAAGTTCCAGTTTTGGTCTCTTTTGGTTCCCTTTTGCTTACCGGCAAAGGACGACATGCGAAACTCATCTCAGGCCACTAAAACTCCTTGAATATCACACCTAGGATTCAAAGGAAGGCTTTCCCACCACCTTCTCACGTTCTGGCACTTTCAGGTGCCTTTGGACCCAAGTTCTAGTTTTGGTCTCTTTTGGTTCCCTTTTGCTTACCGGCAAAGGAAGACATGCGAAACTCGTCTCAAGCCACTGCAACTCCTTGAATATCACTCCTAGAACCAAAAGGAAAGATTTCTCACCACCTTCTCCCCTTCTGTCACTTTCTGGCACCTTTGGACCCAAGTTCTAGTTTTGGTCTCTTTTGGTCCCTTTTTGCTTACTGGCAAAGGAAAACGTCCGAAACTCGTCTCAAGCCACTGAAACTCCTTGAATATCACTCCGAAGACACAAAGGAAGGCTTTCTCACCACCTTTTCCGTTTCTGGTACTTTCTGGCGCCTTTGGACCCAAGTTTCAGTTTTGGTCTCTTTTGGTCCCTTTTTGCTTACGGCAAAGGGAGACTTGCGAAACTCGTCTCAGGCCACTAAAACTCCTTGAATATCACACCTAGGACTCAAAGGAAGTCTTTCCCACCACCTTCTCACGTTCTGGCACTTTCTGGTGCCTCTGGACCCAAGTTCCAGTTTTGGTCTCTTTTGGTTCCCTTTTGCTTATCGGCAAAGGACGACGTACGAAACTCATCTCAGGCCACTAAAACTCCTTGAATATCACGCCTAGGATTCAAAGGAAGGCTTTCCCACCACCTTCTCACGTTCTGGCACTTTCTGGTGCCTTTGGACCCAAGTTCCAGTTTTGGTCTCTTTTGATTCCCTTTTGCTTACCGGCAAGGGAAGACATGCGAAACTCGTCTCAAGCCACTAAAACTCCTTGAATATCACTCCGAAGACACAAAGGAAGGCTTTCCCACCACCTTCTCACGTTCTGGCACTTTCAGGTGCTTTTGGACCCAAGTTCCAGTTTTAGTCTCTTTTGGTTCCCTTTTGCTTACCGGCAAAGGAAGACGTGCGAAACTCGTCTCAAGCCACTGAAACTCCTTGAATATCACTCCTAGAACTCAGAGGAGGATTTCTCACCACCTTTTCCGCTTCTGGCACTTTCTGGCGCCTTTGGACCCAAGTTCTAGTTTTGGTCTCTTTTGGTTCCCTTGTGCTTACCGGCAAAAGAAGACGTGCGAACCTCGTCTCAAGCCACTGAAACTCCTTGAATATCACTCCTAGAACTCAAAAGAAGGATTTCTCACCACTTTCTCCCCTTCTGTCACTTTCTGGCACCTTTGGCCCCAAGTTCTAGTTTTGGTCTCTTTTGGTCCCTTTTTGCTTACCGACAAAGGAAGTCGTGCGAAACTCGTCTCAGGCCACTGACACTCCTTGAATATCACTCCGAAGACACAAAGGAGGGCTTTCTCACCACCTTTTCCACTTCTGGCACTTTCTGGGGCCTTTGGACCCATGTTCCAGTTTTGGTCTCTTTTGGTCCCTTTTTGCTTACTGGCAAAGGGAGACTTGCGTAACTCGTCTCAGGCAACTAAAACTCCTTCAATATCACGCCTAGGACTCAAAGGAAGGCTTTCCCACCACCTTCTCACGTTCTGGCACTTTCTGGTGCCTTTGGACCCAAGTTCTAGTTTTGGTCTCTTTTGGTTTCCTTTTGCTTACAGGTAAAGGAAAACGTGCGAAACTCGTCTCAAGCCACTGAAACTCCTTGAATATCACTCCTAGAACCCAAAGGAAGGATTTCTCACCACCTTCTCCCCTTCTGTCACTTTCTGGCACCTTTGGACCCAAGTTCTAGTTTTGGTCTCTTTTGGTCCTTTTTTGCTTACTGGCAAAGGAAGACATGCAAAACTCCTCTCAAGCCACTAAAACTCCTTGAATATCACTCCGAAGACACAAAGGAAGGCTTTCTAACCACCTTTTCCGCTTTTGGCACTTTCTGGCGCCTTTGGACCCAAGTTCCAATTTTGGTCTCTTTTGGTCCCTTTTTGCTTACCAACAAAGGAAGTCGTGCGAAACTCGTCTCAGGCCGCTGAAACTCCTTGAATATCACACCTAGGACTCAAAGGAAGGCTTTCCAACCACCTTCTCACGTTCTTGCACTTTCTGGTGCTTTTGGACCCAAGTTCCAGTCTTAGTCTCTTTTGGTTCCCTTTTGCTTACCGGCAAAGGAAGACGTGCGAAACCCGTCTCAGGCCACTAAAACTCCTTGAATATCACGCCTAGGACACAAAGGAAGGCTGTCCCACCACCTTCTCACGTTCTGGCACTTTCTGGTGCCTTTGGATCCAAGTTCCAGTGTTGGTCTCTTTTGGTTCCCTTTTGCTTACCGGCAAAGGAAGACGTGCGAAACTCGTCTCAAGCCACTGAAACTCCTTGAATATCACTCCTAGAACTCAAAGGAAGGATTTCTCACCACCTTTTTCGCTTCTGTCACTTTCTAGCACCTTTTGACCCAAGTTCTAGTTTTGGTCTCTTTTTGTCCATTTTTGCTTACCGGCAAAGGAAGTCATGCGAAACTCGTGTCAGGCCACTGAAACTCCTTGAATATCACTCCGAAGACACAATGGAAGGCTTTCTCACCACCTTTTCCGCTTCTGGCACTTTCTGGCGCCTTTGGACCCAAGTTCCAGTTTTGGTCTCTTTTGGTCCCTTTTTGCTTACTCCCAAAGGGAGACTTGCGAAACTCGTGTCAGGCCACTGAAACTCCTTGAATATCACTCCGAAGACACAATGGAAGGCTTTCTCACCACCTTTTCCGTTTCTGGCACTTTCTGGCGCCTTTGGACCCAAGTTCCAGTTTTGGTCTCTTTTGGTCCCTTTTTGCTTACTCCCAAGGGAGACTTGCGAAACTCGTCTCAGGCAACTAAAACTCCTTGAATATCACGCCTAGGACTCAAAGGAAGGCTTTCCCACCACCTTCTCACGTTCTGGCACTTTCTGGAGCCTTTGGACCCAAGTTCTAGTTTTGGTCTCTTTTGGTTCCCTTTTGCTTACCGGCAAAGGAAGACATGCGAAACTCGTCTCAAGCCACTGCAACTCCTTGAATATCACTCCTAGAACCAAAAGGAAAGATTTCTCACCACCTTCTCCCCTTCTGTCACTTTCTGGCACCTTTGGACCCAAGTTCTAGTTTTGGTCTCTTTTGGTCCCTTTTTACTTACTGGCAAAGGAAAACGTCCGAAACTCGTCTCAAGCCACTGAAACTCCTTGAATATCACTCCGAAGACACAAAGGAAGGCTTTCTCACCACCTTTTCCGTTTCTGGTACTTTCTGGCGCCTTTGGACCCAAGTTTCAGTTTTGGTCTCTTTTGGTCCCTTTTTGCTTACGGCAAAGGGAGACTTGCGAAACTCGTCTCAGGCCACTAAAACTCCTTGAATATCACACCTAGGACTCAAAGGAAGTCTTTCCCACCACCTTCTCACGTTCTGGCACTTTCTGGTGCCTCTGGACTCAAGTTCCAGTTTTGGTCTCTTTTGGTTCCCTTTTGCTTATCGGCAAAGGACGACGTACGAAACTCATCTCAGGCCACTAAAACTCCTTGAATATCACGCCTAGGATTCAAAGGAAGGCTTTCCCACCACCTTCTCACGTTCTGGCACTTTCTGGTGCCTTTGGACCCAAGTTCCAGTTTTGGTCTCTTTTGATTCCCTTTTGCTTACCGGCAAGGGAAGACATGCGAAACTCGTCTCAAGCCAGTGCAACTCCTTGAATATCACTCCTAGAACTCAAAGGAAGGATTTCTCACCACCTTCTCCCCTTCTGTCACTTTCTGGCACCTTTGGACCTAAGTTCTAGTTTTGGTCTCTTTTGGTCCCTTTTTGCTAACTAGCAAAGGAAGTCGTGCGAAACTCGTCTCAGGCCGCTGAAACTCCTTGAATATCACACCTAGGACTCAAAGGAAACCTTTCCCACCACCTTCTCACGTTCTGGCACTTTCTGGTGCCTTTGGACCCAAGTTCCAGTTTTGGTCTCTTTTGGTTCCCTTCTGCTTACCGGCAAAGGAAGACGTGCGAAACTCGTCTCAGGCCATTAAAACTCCTTGAATATCACTCCTCGAACCCAAAGGAAGGAGTTCCCACTACCTTCTCCGCTTCTGTCACTTTCTGGCACCTTTGGACCCAAGTTCTAGTTTTGGTGTCTTTTGGTCCCTTTTTGCTTACTAGCAAAGGAAGTTGTGCGAAACTCGTCTCAAGCCGCTGAAACTCCTTGAATACCACACCTAGGACTCAAAGGAAGCCTTTCCCACCACCTTCTCACGTCCTGCCACTTTCTGGTGCCTTTGGACCCAAGTTCCAGTTTTGGTCTCTTTTGGTTCCCTTTTGCTTACCGACAAAGGAAGACGTGCAAAACTCGTCTCAAGCCACTGAAACTCCTTGAATATCACTCCTAGAACTCAAAGGAAGGATTTCTCACCACCTTTTCCGCTTCTGGCACTTTCTGGCGCCTTTGGACCCAAGTTCCAGTGTTAGTCTCTTTTGGTCCCTTTTTGCTTACCAACAAAGGAAGTCGTGCGAAACTCGTCTCAGGCCGCTCAAACTCCTTGAATATCACACCTAGGACTCAAAGGAAGGCTTTCCCACCACCTTCTCACGTTTTGGCACTTTCAGGTGCTTTTGGACCCAAGTTCCAGTTTTAGTCTCTTTTGGTTCCCTTTTGCTTACCGGCAAAGGAAGACGTGCGAAACTCGTCTCAAGCCACTGAAACTCCTTGAATATCACTCCTAGAACTCAAAGGAAGGATTTCTCATCACCTTTTCCGCTTCTGGCACTTTCTGGCGCCTTTGGACCCAAGTTCCAGTTTTGGTCTCTTTTGGTTCCCTTTTGCTTACTGGCAAAGGAAGACGTGCGAAACTTGTCTCAAGCCACTGAAACTCCCTGAATATCACTCCTAGAACTCAAAGGAAGGATTTCTCACCACCTTCTCCCCTTCTGTCACTTGCTGGCACCTTTGGACCCAAGTTCTAGTTTTGGTCTCTTTTGGTTCCTTTTTGCTTACCGGCAAAGGAAGTCGTGCAAAACTGGTCTCAGGCCACTGAAACTCCTTGAATATCACTCCGAAGACACAAAGGAAGCCTTTCTCACCACCTTTTCCGCTTCTGGCACTTTCTGGCGCCTTTGGACCCAAGTTCCAATTTTGGTCTCTTTTGGTCCATTTTTGCTTACAAACAAAGAAGTCGTGCGAAACTCGTCTCAGGCAGCTGAAACTCCTTGAATATCACTCCGAAGACACAAAGCAAGGCTTTCTAACCACCTTTTCCGCTTCTGGCACTTTCTGGCGCCTTTGGACCCAAGTTCCAATTTTGGTCTCTTTTGGTCCCTTTTTGCTTACCAACAAAGGAAGTCGTGCGAAACTCGTCTCAGACCGCTGAAACTCCTTGAATATCACACCTAGGACTCAAAGGAAGGCTTTCCCACCACTTTCTCACGTTCTGGCACTTTCTGGTGCTTTTGGACCCAAGTTCCAGTCTTTGTCTCTTTTGGTTCCTTTTTGCTTACCGGCAAAGGAAGACGTTCGAAACTCGTCTCAGGCCACTAAAACTCCTTGAATATCACGCCTAGGACTCAAAGGAAGGCTGTCCCACCACCTTCTCACGTTCTGGCGCTTTCTGGTGCCTTTGGATCCAAGTTCCAGTGTTGGTCTCTTTTGGTTTCCTTTTGCTTACCGGCAAAGGAAGACGTACGAAACTCGTCTCAAGCCACTGGAACTCCTTGAATATCACTCCTAGAACTCAAAAAAAGGATTTCTCACCACCTTCTCCCCTTCTGTCAGTTTCTGGCACCTTTGGACCCAAGTTCTAGTTTTGGTCTCTTTTGGTCCCTTTTTGCTTACCGGCAAAGGAAGTCGTGCGAAACTCGTCTCAGGCCACTGAAACTCCTTGAATATCACTCCGAAGACAATGGAAGGCTTTCTCACCACCTTTTCCGCTTCTGGCACTTTCTGGCGCCTTTGGACCCAAGTTCCAGTTTTGGTCTCTTTTGGTCCCTTTTTGCTTACTCCCACAGGGATACTCGCGAAACTCGTCTCAGGCAACTAAAACTCCTTGAATAGCATGCCTAGGACTCAAAGGAAGGCTTTCCCACCACCTTCTCACGTTCTGGCACTTTCTGGTGCCTTTGGACCCAAGTTCCAGTTTTCGTCTCTTTTGGTTTCCTTTTGCTTACTGGCAAAGGAAGACGTGCGAAACTCGTCTCAAGCCACTGAAACTCCTTGAATATCACTCCTAGAACCAAAAGGAAGGATTTCTCACCACCTTCTCCCCTTCTGTCACTTTCTGGCACCTTTGGACCCAAGTTCTAGTTTTGGTCTCTTTTGGTCCCTTTTTGCTTACTGGCAAAGGAAGTCATGCGAAACTCGTCTCAGGCCGCTAAAACTCCTTCAATATCACACCTAGGACTCAAAGGAAGGCTTTCCCACCACCTTCTCACGTTCTGGCACTTTCTGTTGCCTTTGGATCCAAGTTCCAGTTTTGATCTCTTTTGGTTCTCTTTTGCTTACCGGCAAAGGAAGACTGCGAAACTCGTCTCAAGCCATTGAAACTCCTTGAATATCACTCCTAGAACTCAAAGGAAGGATTTCTCACCACCTTTTCTGCTTCTGGCACTTTCTGGCGCCTTTGGACCCAAGTTCCAGTTTTAGTCTCTTTTGGTCCCTTTTTGCTTACCGGCAAAGGAAGACGTGCGAAACTCGTCTCAAGCCACTGCAACTCCTTGAATATCACTCCTAGAACTCAAAGGAAGGATTTCTCACCACCTTATCTGATATGAATTCCATTTGCACAAGGGCTGACTTAGGATCTTTAGGGTTAGAACCTTGTAGAGAAATTTGAAAATTTAGTGATGAATTTTTGGGCAAATTAGGTGTTGGTCCATGGTGTTAAAATGAGTGAAAAGGAAGCAAAAACGCTGGTTTGGTGGTGGCTGGACAGAATTTTAGAAATGATGGTATCTCGAGTTATAGAACTGCAATGGAGGTGATTCCAAAACGAGGTGAAAGTTCTCGTTCTGAAATTCAATTTAAGCTCAAGAATCACTCAATTTGGCTCAGTAGAACGAGAGTTATGATAACGAGATAATTCTAGGCAGATTTGAGTTTTTTTTTGGAATTTTGGTGAAGAATTGAATGGGGAAGGAAAGAATCACTCTTTCCAAGGAAGGCAACACACAAAGGGATGTAAAGCCCTTTGATACAGCCAAGTTGTTCTTGAATCACTCAAGAACTTAGGAGAATCACTCTCACTAAGATAAAAGAGATAAACTCTAATATTTCTGAATCAAACTTAACTTCTTGATAAGAATGGTTCAGCTTATATAGAAGCTTTACCATCAGAATTACAAAGGTTCCGTAACAGAAAATTTATTCCACTTAGATAATAATCCACTAAGCTAGGAAATAAAGCTACTTGATGGCTGATTGTAACTGAAATTGTGGCAACCAAAAAGTCACCTAACAGCCACTAGCTATGCGCCTCTTGGTCTCCCAAAGGCTAATGCCTAAGTTGCCAATTGGGCCCTTATTACAACTTGAAATAAGACCAAACCAAAGCCCATTAGTTGATTAGCCGCAAAACATAATTTGGTCAGCCAACATTACAAAGGATTGGCCCATTATTTAAAACAAATTAAAAACTTAAAAACTGAAGCAAAGTGGCGCCTTAGTTCTCCTCTATTTGGGCCATGATGCAATTCACAACCTTGGTCTTTTCTCCTTGAAACTTGGGCTTGTATTCAATTAATATGGACAACACTTGTTGAAGAGCTTCCTTTGCTCTCCTTGCTCTAGCCCTTGTCATAGGTCCTCCAAGTCCTTCAAGAGAATCCTTGCCTTTGCTCATGGTCATGTCCTCATCATTCTCCCCTTCTGTCACTTTCTGGCACCTTTGGACCCAAGTTCTAGTTTTGGTCTCTTTTGGTCCCTTTTTGCTTACCGGCAAAGGAAGTCGTGCGAAACTCGTCCCAGGCCGCTGAAACTCCTTGAATATCACACATAGGACTCAAAGGAAGGCTTTCCCACCACCTTCTCACGTTCTGGCACTTTCTGGTGCTTTTGGACCCAAGTTCCAGTTTTAGTCTCTTTTGGTTCCCTTTTGCTTACCAGCAAAGGAAGACGTGCGAAACTCGTCTCAGGCCACTAAAACTCCTTGAATATCACGCCTAGGACTCAAAGGAAGGCTTTCCCACCACCTTCTCACGTTCTGGCACTTTCTGGTGCCTTTGGATCCAAGTTCTAATTTTGGTCTCTTTTGGTTCCCTTTTGCTTACCGGCAAAGGAAGACGTGCGAAACTCGTCTCAAGCCACTGAAACTCCTTGAATATCACTCCTAGAACTCAAAGGAAGGATTTCTCACCACCTTTTCCGCTTCTGGTACTTTCTGGCGCCTTTGGACCCAAGTTCCAGTTTTGGTCTCTTTTGGTTCCCTTGTGCTTACCGGCAAAGGAAGACGTGCGAAACTCGTCTCAAGCCACTGAAACTCCTTGAATATCACTCCTAGAACTCAAAGGAAGGATTTCTCACCACCTTTTCCGCTTCTGGTACTTTACGGCGCCTTTGGACCCAAGTTCTACTTTTGGTCTCTTTTGGTTCCCTTGTGCTTACCGGCAAAGGAAGACGTGCGAAACTCGTCTCAAGCCACTGAAACTCCTTGAATATCACTCCTAGAACTCAAAAGAAGGATTTCTCACCACCTTCTCCCCTTCTGTCACTTTCTGGCACCTTTGGACCCAAGTTCTAGTTTTTGTCTCTATTGGTCCCTTTTTACTTACCGGCAAAGGAAGTCGTGCGAAACTCATCTCAGGCCACTGAAACTCCTTGAATATCACTCCGAAGACACAAAGGAAGGCTTTCTCACCACCTTTTCCGCTTCTGGCACTTTCTGGCGCCTTTGGACCCAAGTTCCAGTTTTGGTCTCTTTTGGTCCTTTTTTGCTTACTGGCAAAGGGAGAGTTGCGAAACTCATGTCAGTCCACTAAAACTCTTTGAATATCACGCCTAGGACTCAAAGGAAGGCTTTCCCACCACCTTCTCACGTTTTGGCACTTTCTGGTGCCTTTTGACCCAAGTTCCAGTTTTGGTCTCTTTTGGTTCCCTTTTGCTTACCGGCAAAGGAAGTCGTGCGATACTCGTCTCAGGCCACTGAAACTCCTTGACTATCACTCCGAAGACACAAAGGAAGGATTTCTCACCACCTTCTCCCCTTCTGTCACTTTCTGACACCTTTGGACCCAAGTTCTAGTTTTGGTCTCTTTTGGTCCCTTTTTGCTTACCGGCAAAGGAAGTCGTGCGAAACTCGTCTCAGGCCACTGAAACTCCTTGAATATCACTCCGAAGACCCAAAGGAAGGCTTTCTCACCACCTTTTCCGCTTCTGGCACTTTCTGGCGCCTTTGGACCCAAGTTCCAGTTTTGGTCTCTTTTGTTCCCATTCTGCTTACTGGCAAAGGGAGACTTGCGAAACTCGTCTTAGGCCACTAAAACTCCTTGAATATCACGCCTAAGACTGAAAGGAAGGCTTTCCCAGCACCTTCTAACGTTCTGGCACTTTCTGGTGACTTTGGACCCAAGTTCAAGGTTTGGTCTTTTTTGGTTCCCTGTTGCTTATCGGCAAAGGAAGACGTGCGAAACTCGTCTCAAGCCACTGAAACTCCTTGAATAACACTCCAAGAACTCAAAGGAAGGATTTCTCACCACCTTCTCCCCTTCTGTCACTTTTTGGCATCTTTGGACCCAAGTTCTAGTTTTGGTCTCTTTTGGTCCCTTTTTGCTTACCGGCAAAGGAAGTCGTGCGAAACTCCTCTCAGGCCACTAAAACTCCATGAATATCACTCCGAAGACACAAAGGAAGGCTTTCTCACCACCTTTTCCACTTCTGGCACTTTCTGGCGCCTTTGGACCCAAGTTCCAGTTTTGGTCTCTTTTCGTCCCTTTTTGCTTACTGGCAAAGGGAGACTTGCGAAACTCGTGTCAGTCCACTAAAACTCTTTGAATATCACGCCTAGGACTGAAAGGAAGGCTTTTCCACCACCTTCTCACGTTCTAGCACTTTCTGGTGCCTTTGGACCCAAGTTCCAGTTTTGGTCACTTTTGGTTCCCTTTTGCTTACCGGCAAAGGAAGACGTGCGAAACTTGTCTCAAGCCACTGAAACTCCTTGAATATCACTCCTAGAACTCAAAGGAAGGATTTCTCACCACCTTCTCTGATGTATTCCCAAATGGGATAGGATCTTTGAGGGCTGGACCTTGCTCTGAATTGTTCACGTGAAGAAGAAAGAAGAAACAGAGGCGAACAACAGCAAACAAACACAAACGACATTTGGAGAACCAAAAAAAGGAAAACGAAATTGGAAAGAAAAATCCCAGAAAGGCAACTCAATCAAGATTAATGATTTAGGGTTAAGGAGATTGGGAAAACGAAATCAGCAAAGAATAGATACCAAAAATTAAAGGAAATTAAAAGAATTCCATGGCATCACACACAAAGGAATTCAATTAACAACTTACCTTAGAAAAATAACAAGAAACAGCCCTTGAATCACTCAAGGAACAGAGAATCACTCTCTAGGTTCTCAAGCTTCACACTTAGAGAAAAAAAGGAAGTTTTTTTTATTCACTCCAAAACTGATTCTTTGCATTTTCTCATTCAGTCCCCCTTTTATCTAACCTAGGCTGATTTGATTTACCCATCATAAGCAGTTGGCCCACATTGCCATGTCACCTAATTTTCTATATTAAAATTTCAACTTGTGCAATTTAAATAAACTCTTAAATCCTTGCTAAAATCTGGTCAGTATAAGACCAATACGATAATTAAAATAAAATGATACAAGTAGCCTCCAAATGTGCAAAGCTAGGACTTGAACCCATGACCTTCAACTCCTAACTCTCCTTTAACCTTACGCTCTTGACCACTTGAGCCCTCCTCTTGTTCTTGTCAATGTAAACAAAACAAATTGTCTTGTTATCCTTCTAAGCATGAATATGACACAAACTTAGGCTGCACTTGTAAAGGTGGCTCCTTCTCTCCAAAATGCTTGACCATGAGTTGATGCAACACCTCCTTCACTTTTCTTGCTCTTGCCCTTGTCATAGGACCTCCAATGCCTTCAAGAGCCTTTGAATCATTGCCATGCTCCTCCAAATTGCCTAGGCTGTTAGCTCCCTGCAAAATATGGTCTCCATCATTCTCCCCTTCTGTCACTTTCTGGTACCTTTGGACCCAAGTTCTAGTTTTGGACTCTTTTTGTCCCTTTTTGCTTACCGGCAAAGGAAGTCGTGCGAAACTCGTCTCAGGACACTGAAACTCCTTGAATATCACTCCGAAGACACAAAGGAAGGCTTTCTCACCACCTTTTCCGCTCCTGGCACTTTCTGGCGCCTTTGGACCCAAGTTCCAGTTTTGGTCTCTTTTGGTCCCTTTTTGCTTACCGACAAAGCAAGTCGTACGAAACTCGTCTCAGGCCACTAAAACTCTTTGAATATCACGCCTAGGACTCAAACGAAGGCTTTCCCACCACCTTCTCACATTCTGGAACTTTCTGGTGCCTTTGGACCAAAGTTCCAGTTTTGGTCTCTTTTGGTTCCCTTTTGCTTACCGGGAAAGGAAGACGTGCGAAACTCGTCTCAGGCCATTGAAACTCCTTGAATATCATGCCTAGGACTCAAAGGAAGGCTTTCCCACCACCTTCTCGCGTTCTGGCACTTTCTGGTGCCTTTGGACCCAAGTTCCAGTTTTGGTCTCTTTTGGTTCCCTTTTGCTTACCGGCAAAGGAAGTCGTGCGAAACTTGTCTCGGGCCACTGAAACTCCTTGAATATCACTCCGAAGATACAAAGGAAGGCTTTCTCACCACCTTCTCCCCTTCTGTCACTTTCTGGCACCTTTGGACCCAAGTTCTAGTTTTGGTCTCTTTTGGTCCCTTTTTGCTTACAGGCAAAGGAAGTCGTGCGAAACTCGTCTCAGGCCACTGAAACTCCTTGAATATCACTCCGAAGACACAAAGGAAGGCTTTCTCACCACCTTTTCCGCTTTTGGAACTTTCTGGCGCCTTTGGACCTAAGTTCCAGTTTTGGTCTCTTTTGTTCCCTTTTTGCTTACTGGCAAAGGGAGACTTGCGACACTCGTCTCAGGCCATTAAAACTCTTTGAATATCATGCCTAACACTCAAAGGAAGGCTTTCCCACCACCTTCTCACGTTCTGGCACTTTCTGGTGCCTTTGGACCCAAGTTCCAGCTTTGGTCTCTTTTGGTTCCCTTTTGCTTACCGGCAAAGGAAGACGTGCGAAACTCGTCTCAAGCCACTCAAACTGCTTGAATATCACTCTTAGAACTCAAAGGAAGGATTTCTCACCACCTTCTCCCCTTCTGTCACTTTCTCGCACCTTTGGACCCAAGTTCTAGTTTTGGTCTCTTTTGATCCCTTTTTGCTTACAGGCAGAGGAAGTCGTGCGAAACTTGTCTCAGGCCACTGAAACTCCTTGAATATCACTCCGAAGATATAAAGGAAGGCTTTCTCACCACCTTTTCCGCTTCTGGCACTTTCTGGCGCCTTTGGACCTAAGTTCCAGTTTTGGTCTCTTTTGTTCCCTTTTTGCTTACTGGCAAAGGGAGACTTGCGAAACTCGTCTCAACCCACTAAAACTCTTTGAATATCATGCCTAAGACTCAAAGGAAGGCTTTCCCACCACGATTTCACGTTCTGGCAGTTTCTGGTGCCTTTGGACCCAAGTTCCAGCTTTGGTCTCTTTTGGTTCCCTTTTGCTTACCGGCAAAGGAAGACGTGCGAAACTCGTCTCAAGCCACTGAAACTCCTTCAATATCACTCCTAGAACTCAAAGGAAGGATTTCTCACCACCTTCTCCCCTTCTGTCACTTTCTGGCACCCTTGGACCGAAGTTCCAGTTTTGGTCTCTTTTGGTTCCATTTTGCTTACCGGCAAAGGAAGACGTGCGAAACTCGTCTCAAGCCACTCAAACTCCTTGAATATCACTCCTAGAACTCAAAGGAAGGATTTCTCACCACCTTCTCCCCTTCTGTCACTTTCTGGCACCTTTGGACACAAGTTCAAATTTTGGTTTCTTTTGGTTCCTTTTTGCTTACTGGCAAAGGAAGTCGTGCGAAACTCCTCTCAGGCTACTCAAACTGCTCTAATATCACTCCGAAGACACAAAGGAAGGCTTTCTCACCACCTTTTCTGCTTTTGGCACTTTCTGGCACCTTTCGACCCAAGTTCCAGCATTGGTCTCTTTTGGTTCCCTTTTGCTTACCGGCAAAGGAAGACGTGCGAAACTCGTCTCAAGCCACTCAAACTCCTTGAATATCACTCCTAGAACTCAAAGGAAGGATTTCTCACCACCTTCTCCCCTTCTGTCACTTTCTGGCACCTTTGGACCCAAGTTCTAGTTTTGGTCTCTTCTGATCCCTTTTTGCTTACCGGCAAAGGAAGTCGTGCGAAACTCCTCTCAGGCCACTCAAACTCCTCTAATATCACTCCGAAGACACAAAGGAAGGCTTTCTCACCACCTTTTCCACTTTTGGCACCTTCTGGCGCCTTTGGACCTAAGTTCCAGTTTTGGTCTCTTTTGTTCCCTTTTTGCTTACTAGCAAAGGAAGACTTGCGAAACTCGTGTCAGTCCACTAAAACTCTTTGAATATCACGCCTAGGACTCAAAGGAAGGCTTTCCCACCACCTTTTCACATTTTGGCACTTTCTGGTGCCTTTGGACCAAAGTTCCAGTTCTGGTCTCTTTTGGTTCCCTTTTGCTTACCGGCAAAGGAAGACGTGCGAAACTCGTCTCATGCCACTGAAACTCCTTGAATATCACTCCTAGAACTCAAAGGAAGGATTTCTCACCACCTTCTCCCCTTCTGTCACTTTCTGGCACCCTTGGACCCAAGTTCCAGTTTTGGTCTCTTTTGGTTCCCTTTTGCTTATCGGCAAAGGAAGTTGTGCGAAACTCGTCTCAGGTCGCTGAAACTCCTTCAATATCACACCTAGGACTTAAAGGAAGGCTTTCCCACCACCTTCTCACGTTCTGGCACTTTCTGGTGCCTTTGGACCCAAGTTCCAGTTTTGGTCTCTTTTGGTCCCTTTTTAATTACCAGCAAAGGAAGTCGTGCGAAACTCGTCTCAGGCCACTGAAACTCGTTGAATATCACTCCGAAGGCACAAAGGAAGGCTTTCTCACCACCTTCTCCCCTTCTGTCACTTTCTGGTGCCTTTGGACCCAAGTTCCAGTTTTGGTATCTTTGGTTCCCTTTTGCTTACCGGCAAAGGAAGACGTGCGAAACTCTTCTCAAGCCACTGAAACTCCTTGAATATCACTCCTAGAACACAAAGGAAGGATTTCTCACCACCTTCTCCCCTTCTGTCACTTTCTGGCACCTTTGGACCAAAGTTCTAGTTTTGGTCTCTTTTGGTCCCTTTTTGCTTACCGACAAAGGAAGTCGTGCGAAACTCCTCTCAACCCACTCAAACTCCTCTAATATCACTCCGAAGACACAAAGGAAGGCTTTCTCACCACCTTTTCCGCTTCTGGCACTTTCTGGCGCCTTTCGACCCAAGTTCTAGTTTTGGTCTCTTTTGGTCCCTTTTTGCTTACCGACAAAGGAAGTCGTGCAAAACTCGTCTCAGCCACTGAAACTCCTTGAATATCACTCCGAAGACACAAAGGGAGGCTTTCTCACCACCTTTTCCGCTTCTGGCATTTTCTGGCGCGTTTGGACCCAAGTTCCAGTTTTGGTCCCTTTTTGCTTACCGACAAAGGAAGTTGTGCGAAACTCGTCTCAGGCCACTAAAACTCTTTGAATATCGCGCCTAAGACTCAAAGGAAGGCTTTCCCAACACCTTCTCACGTTCTGGCACTTTCTGGTGCCTTTGGACCCAAGTTCCAGCTTTAGTCTCTTTTGGTTCCCTTTTGCTTACCGGCAAAGGAAGACGAGCGAAACTCGTCTCAAGCCACTGAAACTCCTTGAATATCACTCCTAGAACTCAAAGGAAGGATTTCTCACCACCTTCTCCCCTTTTGTCACTTTCTGGTACCTTTGGATCCAAGTTCTAGTTTCGGTCTCTTTTGGTCCCTTTTTGCTTACCGGCAAAGGAAGTCGTGCGAAACTCGTCTCAGGCCACTGAAACTCCTTGACTATCACTCCGAATACACAAAGGAAGGCTTTCTCACCACCTTCTCCCCTTCTGTCACTTTCTGGCACCTTTGGACCCAAGTTCTAGTTTTGGTCTCTTTTGGTCCCTTTTTGCTTACCAGCAAAGGAAGTCGTGCGAAACTCGTCTCATGCCACTGAAACTCCTTGACTATCACTCTGAAGACACAAA
Organism: Abrus pulchellus subsp. cantoniensis; assembly: GCA_024086825.1. Taxonomy (NCBI): domain Eukaryota; kingdom Viridiplantae; phylum Streptophyta; class Magnoliopsida; order Fabales; family Fabaceae; genus Abrus; species Abrus pulchellus. Next base: position 18,919,002 of record CM044053.1, on the reverse strand, counting down.
GGAACTCTTTCTCACCACCTTTTCCGTTTCTGCCATTTTATGGCGCCTTTGGACCCAAGTTCCAGTTTTGGTCTCTTTTGGTCCCTTTTTGCTTACTGGCAAAGGGAGATTTGTGAAACTCTTCTCAGGCCACTAAAACTCCTTGAATATCACGCGTAGGACTCAAAGGAAGGCTTTCCCACCACCTTCTCACATTCTGGCACTTTCTGGTGCATTTGGACCCAAGTTCTAGTTTTGGTCTCTTTTGGTTCCCTTTTGATTACCGGCAAAGGAAGACGTGCGAAACTCGTCTCAACCCACTGAAACTCCTTGAATACCACTCCGAAGACACAAAGGAAGGCTTTCTCACCACCTTTTCCGCTTCTGGCACTTTCTGGCGCCTTTGGACCCAAGTTCCAGTTTTGGTCTCTTTTGGTCCCTTTTTGCTTACTGGCAAAGGGAGACTTGCGAAACTCGTGTCAGTCCACTAAAACTCTTTGAATATCACGCCTAGGACTCAAAGGAATGCTTTCCCACCACCTTCTCACGTTCTGGAACTTTCTGGTGCCTTTGGACCCAAGTTCCAGTTTTGGTCTCTTTTGGTCCCTTTTTGCTTACCGGCAAAGCAAGACGTGCGAAACTCGTCTCAGGCCACTAAAACTCCTTGAATATCATGCGTAGGACTCAAAGGAAGGCTTTCCCACCACCTTCTCGCGTTCTGGCACTTTCAAGTGCATTTGGACCTAAGTTCCAGCTTTGGTCTCTTTTGGTTCCCTTTTGCTTACCGGCAAAGGAAGACGTGCGAAACTCATCTCAAGCCACTGAAACTCCTTCAATATCACTCTTAGAACTCAAAGGAAGGATTTCTCACCACCTTCTCCCCTTTTGTCACTTTCTGGCACTTTTGGACCCAAGTTCTAGTTTCGGTCTCTTTTGGTCCCTTTTTGCTTACCGGCAAAGGAAGTCGTGCGAAACTCATCTCAGGCCACTGAAACTCCTTGACTATCACTCCGAAGACACAAAGGAAGGCTTTCTCACCACCTTCTCCCCTTTTGTCACTTTCTGGCACCTTTGGACCCAAGTTCTAGTTTTGGTCTCTTTTGGTCCCTTTTTGCTTACCGGCAAAGGAAGTCGTGCGAAACTCGTCTCAGGCCACTGAAACTCTTTGACTATCACTCCGACGACTCAAAGGAAGGCTTTCTCACCACTTTCTCCCCTTCTGTCACTTTCTGGCACCTTTGGACCCAAGTTCTAGTTTTAGTCTCTTTTGGTCCCTTTTTGCTTACCGGCAAAGGAAGTCGTGCGAAACTCGTCTCAGGCCACTGAAACTCCTTGACTATCACTCCGAAGACACAAAGGAAGGCTTTCCCACCACCTTCTCACGTTCTGGCACTTTCTAGTGCCTTTGGACCGAAGTTCAAGTTTTGGTGTCTTTTGGTTCCCTTCTGCTTACCGGCAAAGGAAGACGTGCGAAACTCCTCTCATACAACTAAAACTCCTTGAATATCATGCTTAGGACTCAACGGAAGGCTTACCCACCACCTTCTCGCGTTCTGGAACTTTCTGGTGCCTTTGGACCCAAGTTCCAGTTTTGGTCTCTTTTGGTTCCCTTTTGCTTACCGGCAAAGGAAGACGAGCGAAACTCGTCTCAAGCCACTGAAACTCCTTGAATATCACTCCTAGAACTCAAAGGAAAGATTTCTCACCACCTTCTCCCCTTCTGTCACTTTCTGGCACCTTTGGACCCAAGTTCTAGTTTTGGTCTCTTTTGGTCCCTTTTTGCTTACCGGCAAAGGAAGTCGTGCGAAACTCCTCTCAGGCCACTCAAACTCCTCTAATATCACTGCGAAGACACAAAGGAAGGCTTTCTCACCACCTTTTCCGCTTTTGGCACTTTCTGGCGCCTTTGGACCCAAGTTCTAGTTTTGGTCTCTTTTGGTCCCTTTTTGCTTACCGACAAAGGAAGTTGTGCGAAACTCGTCTCAGGCCACTAAAACTCTTTGAATATCACGCCTAAGACTCAAAGGAAGGCTTTCCCAACACCTTCTCACGTTCTGGCACTTTCTGGTGCCTTTGGACCCAAGTTCCAGTTTTGGTCTCTTTTGGTTCCCTTTTGCTTACCGGCAAAGTAAGACGTGCAAAACTCGTCTCAAGCCACTGAAACTCCTTGAATATCACTCCTAGAACTCAAAGGAAAGATTTCTCACCACCTTCTCCCCTTCTGTCACTTTCTGGCACCTTTGGACCCAAGTTCTAGTTTTGGTCTCTTTTGGTCCCTTTTTGCTTACCGGCAAAGGAAGTCGGGCGAAACTCGTCTCAGGCCACCGAAACTCCTTGAATATCACTCCGAAGACACAAAGGAAGGCTTTCTCACCACCTTCTCCCCTTCTGTCACTTTGTGGCACCTTTGGACCCAAGTTCCAATTTTGGTCTCCTTTGGTCCCTTTTTGCTTACCGGCAAAGGAAGTCGTGCGAAACTCATTTCAGGCCACTGAAACTCCTTGAATATCACTCCGAAGACACAAAGGAAGGCTTTCTCACCACCTTTTCCGCTTCTGGCACTTTCTGGTGCCTTTGGACCCAGGTTCCAGTTTTGGTCTCTTTTGGTCCTTTTTTGCTTACTGGCAAAGGGAGACTTGCGAAACTCGTGCCAGTCCACTAAAACTCTTTGAATATCACGCCTAGGACTCAAAGTAAGGCTTTCCCACCACCTTCTCACGTTCTGGCACTTTCTGGTGCCTTTGGACCCATGTTCCAGTTTTGGTCTCTTTTGTTTCCCGTTTGCTTACCGGCAAAGAAAGACGAGCGAAACTCGTCTCAAGCCACTGAAACTCCTTCAATATCACTCCTAGAACTCAAAGGAAGGATTTCTCACCACCTTCTCCCCTTTTGTCACTTTCTGGCACCTTTGGACCCAAGTTCTAGTTTCGGTCTCTTTTGGTCCCTTTTTGCTTACCGGCAAAGGAAGTCGTGCAAAACTCATCTCAGGCCACTGAAACTCCTTGACTATCACTCCGAAGACACAAAGGAAGGCTTTCTCACCACCTTCTCCCCTTTTGTCACTTTCTGGCACCTTTGGACCCAAGTTCTAGTTTTGGTCTCTTTTGGTCCCTTTTTGCTTAACGGCAAAGGAAGTCGTGCGAAACTCGTCTTAGGACACTGAAACTCCTTGAATATCACTCCGAAGACACAAAGGAAGGCTTTCTCACCACCTTTTCCGTTTCTGGCAATTTCTGGCGCCTTTGGACCCAAGTTCCAATTTTGGTCTCTTTTGGTCCCTTTTTGCTTACTGGCAAAGGGAGACTTGCGAAGCTCGTCTCAGGCCACTAAAACTCTTTGAATACCATGCCAAAACTCAAAGGAAGGCTTTCCCAACACCTTCTCCCGTTCTGGCACTTTCTAGTGCCTTTGGACCCAAGTTCCAGCTTTGGTCTCTTTTGGTTCCCTTTTGCTTACCGGCAATGGAAGACGTGCAAAACTTGTCTCAAACCACTGAAACTCCTTGAATATCATGCGTAGGACTCAAAGGAAGGCTTTCCCACCACCTTCTCGCGTTCTGGCACTTTCTGGTGCATTTGGACCTAAGTTCCAGCTTTGGTCTCTTTTGGTTCCCTTTTGCCTACCGGCAAAGGAAGACGTGCGAAACTCATCTCAAGCCACTGAAACTCCTTCAATATCACTCTTAGAACTCAAAGGAAGGATTTCTCACCACCTTCTCCCCTTTTGTCACTTTCTGGCACCTTTGGACCCAAGTTCTAGTTTCGGTCTCTTTTGGTCCCTTTTTGCTTACCGGCAAAGGAAGTCGTGCGAAACTCATCTCAGGCTACTGAAACTCCTTGACTATCACTCCGAAGACACAAAGGATGGCTTTCTCACCACCTTCTCCCCTTTTGTCACTTTCTGGCACCTTTGGACCCAAGTTCTAGTTTTGGTCTCTTTTGGTCCCTTTTTGCTTACCGGCAAAGGAAGTCGTGCGAAACTCGTCTCAGGCCACTGAAACTCTTTGACTATCACTCCGACGACACAAAGGAAGGCTTTCTCACCACTTTCTCCCCTTCTGTCACTTTCTGGCACCTTTGGACCCAAGTTCTAGTTTTAGTCTCTTTTGGTCCCTTTTTGCTTACCTGCAAAGGAAGTCGTGCGAAACTCGTCTCAGGCCACTGAAACTCCTTGACTATCACTCCGAAGACACAAAGGAAGGCTTTCTCACCACCTTTTCCGCTTCTGGCACTTTCTGGCGCCTTTGGACCCAAGTTCCAGTTTTGGTCTCTTTTGGTCCTTTTTTTGCTTACTGGCAAAGGGAGACTTGCAACACTCGTGTCAGTCCACTAAAACTCTTTGAATATCACGCCTAGGACACAAAGGAAGGCTTTCCCACCACCTTCTCACGTTCTGGCACTTTCTAGTGCCTTTTGACCGAAGTTCCAGTTTTGGTGTCTTTTGGTTCCCTTCTGCTTACCGGCAAAGGAAGACGTGCGAAACTCGTCTCATACAACTAAAACTCCTTGAATATCATGCTTAGGACTCAACGGAAGGCTTTCCCACCACCTTCTCGCGTTCTGGCACTTTCTGGTGCCTTTGGACCCAAGTTCCAGTTTTGGTCTCTTTTGGTTCCCTTTTGCTTACCGGCAGAGGAAGACGAGCGAAACTCGTCTCAAGCCACTGAAACTCCTTGAATATCACTCCTAGAACTCAAAGGAAAGATTTCTCACCACCTTCTCCCCTTCTATCACTTTCTGGCACCTTTGGACCCAAGTTCTAATTTTGGTCTCTTTTGGTCCCTTGTTGCTTACCGGCAAAGGAAGTCGTGCGAAACTCCTCTCAGGCCACTCAAACTCCTCTAATATCACTCCGAAGACACAAAGGAAGGCTTTCTCACCACCTTTTCCGCTTCTGGCACTTTCTGGCGCCTTTGGACTTAAGTTCTAGTTTTGGTCTCTTTTGGTCCCTTTTTGCTTACCGACAAAGGAAGTTGTGCGAAACTCGTCTTAGGCCACTAAAACTCTTTGAATATCACGCTTAAGACTCAAAGGAAGGCTTTCCCAACACCTTTTCACGTTCTGGCACTTTCTGGTGCCTTTGGACCCAAGTTCCAGCTTTGGTCTCTTTTGGTTCCCTTTTGCTTACCGGCAAAGTAAGACGTACAAAACTCGTCTCAAGCCACTGAAACCCCTTGAATATCACTCCTAGAACTCAAAGGAAAGATTTCTCACCACCTTCTCCCCTTCTGTCACTTTCTGGCACCTTTGGACCTAAGTTCTAGTTTTGGTCTCTTTTGGTCCCTTTTTGCTTACCGGCAAAGGAAGTCGTGCGAAACTCGTCTCAGGCCACCGAAACTCCTTGAATATCACTCCGAAGACACAAAGGAAGGCTTTCTCACCACCTTCTCCCCTTCTGTCACTTTGTGGCACCTTTGGACCCAAGTTCCAGTTTTGGTCTCCTTTGGTCCCTTTTTGCTTACCAGCAAAGGAAGTCGTGCGAAACTCGTTTCAGGCCACTGAAACTACTTGAATATCACTCCGAAGACACAAAGGAAGGCTTTCTCACCACCTTCTCCCCTTCTGTCACTTTGTGGCACCTTTGGACCCAAGTTCCAGTCTTGGTCTCTTTTGGTCCTTTTTTGCTTACTGGCAAAGGGAGACTTGCGAAACTCGTGCCAGTCCACTAAAACTCTTTGAATATCACGCCTAGGACTCAAAGTAAGGCTTTCCCACCACCTTCTCACGTTCTGGCACTTTCTGGTGCCTTTGGACCCAAGTTCCAGTTTTGGTCTCTTTTGGTTCCCTTTTGCTTACCGGTAAAGGAAGACAAGCGAAACTCGTCTCAAGCCACTGAAACACCTTGAATATCACTCCTAGAACTCAAAGGAAGGATTTCTCACCACCTTCTCCCCTTCTGTCACTTTCTGGCACCTTTGGACCCAAGTTCCAGCTTTGGTCTCTTTTGGTTCCCTTTTGCTTACCGGCAAAGGAAGACGTGCAAAACTCGTCTCAAGCCACTGAAACTCCTTGAATATCACTCGTAGAACTCAAAGGAAAGATTTCTCACCACCTTCTCCCCTTCTGTCACTTTCTGGCACCTTTGGACCCAAGTTCTAGTTTTGGTCTCTTTTGGTCCCTTTTTGCTTACCGGCAAAGGAAGTCGTGCGAAACTCCTCTCAGGCCACTCAAACTCCTCTAATATCACTCCGAAGCACAAAGGAAGGCTTTCTCACCACCTTTTCCGCTTCTGGCAATTTCTGGCGCCTTTGGACCCAAGTTCCAATTTTGATCTCTTTTGGTCCCTTTTTGCTTACTGGCAAAGGGAGACTTGCGAAACTCGTCTCAGGCCACTAAAACTCTTTGAATATCACGCCAAAACTCAAGGGAAGGCTTTCCCAACACCTTCTCCCATTCTGGCACTTTCTGGTACCTTTGGACCCAAGTTCCAGCTTTGGTCTCTTTTGGTTCCCTTTTGCTTACCGGCAAAGGAAAACGTGCAAAACTCGTCTCAAGCCACTGAAACTCCTTGAATATCACTCCTAGAACTCAAAGGAAAGATTTCTCACCACCTTCTCCCCTTCTGTCACTTTTTGGCACCTTTCGACCCAAGTTCTAGTTTTGGTCTCTTTTGGTTCCCTTTTGCTTACCGGCAAAGAAAGACGTGCAAAACTCGTCTCAAGCCACTGAAACTCCTTGAATATCACTCCTAGAACTCAAAGGAAAGATTTCTCACCACCTTCTCCCCTTCTGTCACTTTCTGGCACCTTTGGACCCAAGTTCTAGTTTTGGTCTCTTTTGGTCCCTTTTTGATTACCGGCAAAGGAAGTCGTGCGAAACTCGTCTCAGGCCACTGAAACTCCTTGAATATCACTCCGAAGACACAAAGGAAGGCTTTCTCACCACCTTTTCCCCTTTTGTCACTTTCTGGCACCTTTGGACCCAAGTTCTAGTTTTGCTCTCTTTTGGTCCCTTTTTGCTTACCGGTAAAGGAAGTCGTGCGAAACTCGTCTCAGGCCACTGAAACTCTTTGAATATCATGCCTAAGACTCAAAGGAAGGCTTTCCCACCACCTTCTCATGTTCTGGCACTTTCTGACGCCTTTGAACCAATGTTCCAGTTTTGGTCTCTCTTGGTTCCCATTTGCTTACTGGCAAAGGAAGACGAGCGAAACTAGTCTCAAGCCACTGAAACTCCCTGAATATCACTCCTAGAACTCAAAGGAAGGCTTTCTCACCACCTTCTCCCCTTCTGTCACTTTGTGGCACCTTTGGATCAAGTTCCAGTTTTGGTCTCCTTTGGTCCCTTTTTGCTTACCGGCAAAGGAAGTCGTGCGTAACTCGTCTCAGGCCACTGAAACTCCTTGAATATCACTCCGAAGACACAAAGGAAGGCTTTCTCACCACCTTTTCTGCTTCTGGCACTTTCTGGCGCCTTTGGACCCAAGTTCCAGTTTTGGTCACTTTTGGTCCTTTTTTGCTTACTGGCAAAGGGAGACTTGCGAAACTCGTGCCAGTCCACTAAAACTCCTTGAATATCACGCCTAGGACTCAAAGTAAGGCTTTCCCACCACCTTCTCACGTTCTGGCACTTTCTGGTGCCTTTGGACCCAAGTTCCAGCTTTGGTCTCTTTTGGTTCCCTTTTGCTTAACGACAAAGGAAGTCGTGCGAAACTCGTCTCAGGCCACTGAAACTTCTTGAATATCACTCCTAGAACTCAAAGGAAAGATTTCTCACCACCTTCTCCCCTTCTGTCACTTTCTGGCACCTTTGGACCCAAGTTCTAGTTTTGGTCTCTTTTGGTCCCTTTTTGCTTACCGGCAAAGGAAGTCGTGCGAAACACGTCTCAGGCCACTAAAACTGCTTGAATATCACTCTGAAGACACAATGGAAGGCTTTCTCACCGCCTTCTCCCCTTCTGTCATTTTTGGCACCTTTGGACCCAAGTTCTAGTTTTGGTCTCTTTTGGTCCCTTTTTGCTTACCGGCAAAGGAAGTCGTGCGAAACTCGTCTCAGGCCACTGAAACTCCTTGAATATCACTCTGAAGACACAAACGAAGGCTTTCTCACCACCTTTTCCGCTTCTAGCACTTTCTGGCGCCTTTGGACCCAAGTTCTAGTTTGGTCTCTTTTGGTCCTTTTTTGCTTACTGGCAAAGGGAGATTTGCGAAACTCGTCTCAGGCCACTAAAACTCCTTGAATATCACGCCTAGGACCCAAAGGAAGCCTTTCCCACGACCTTCTCATGTTCTGGCACTTTCTGGTGCCTTTGGACCCAAGTTTCAGTTTTGGTCTCTTTTGGTTCCCTTTTGCTTACCGGCAAAGAAAGTCGTGCGAAACTCATCTCAAGCCGCTGAAACTCCTTGAATATCACTCCTAGAACTCAAAGGAAGCATTTCTCACCACCTTCTCCCCTTCTGTCACTTTCTGGCACCTTTGGACCCAAGTTCTAGTTTTTGTCTCTTTTGGTCCCTTTTTGCTTACCGGCAAAGGAAGTCGTGCGAAACACGTCTCAGGCCACTGAAACTGCTTGAATATCACTCTGAAGACACAATGGAAGGCTTTCTCACCGCCTTCTCCCTTCGTCACTTTGTGGCACCTTTGGACCCAAGTTCTAGTTTTGGTCTCTTTTGGTCCCTTTTGCTTACCTAAGAAGGAAGTCGTGCGAAACTCGTCTGAGGCCACTGAAACTGCTTGAATATCACTCCGAAGACACAAAGGAAGGCTTTCTCACCACCTTTTCCGCTTCTGGCACTTTCTGGCGCCTTTGGACCCAAGTTCCAGTTTTGGTCTCTTTTGGTCCCTCTTTGCTTACTGGCAAAGGGAGATTTGCGAAACTCGTCTCGTGCCACTGAAAACTCCTTTGAATATCACGCCTAAACTCAAAGGAAGGATTTCTCACCACCTTCTCACGTTCTCGGCACTTTCTGGTGCCTTTGGACCCAAGTTCCAGTTTTGCTCTCTTTTGGTTCCCTTTTGCTTACCGGCAAAGAAAGACGTGCGAAACTCGTCTCAAGCCACTGAAACTCCTTGAATATCACTCCTACAACTCAAAGGAAGGATTTCTCACCACCTTCTCCCCTTCTGTCACTATCTGGCACCTTTGGACCCAAGTTCCAGCTTTGGTCTCTTTTGGTCCCTTTTTGCTTACCGACAAAGGAAGTCGTGCGAAACCGGTCTCAGGCCACTGAAACTCCTTGAATATCACTCCGAAGACACAGAGGAAGGCTTTCTCACCACCTTTTCCGCTTCTGGCACTTTCTGGCACCTTTGGACCCAAGTTCCAGTTTTGGTCTCTTTTGGTCCCTTTTTGCTTACCGGCAAAGGAAGTCGTGCGAAACTCGTTTCAGGCCACTGAAACTACTTGAATATCACTCCGAAGACACAAAGGAAGGCTTTCTCACCACCTTCTCCCCTTCTGTCACTTTGTGGCACCTTTGGACCCAAGTTCCAGTCTTGGTCTCTTTTGGTCCTTTTTTGCTTACTGGCAAAGGGAGACTTGCGAAACTCGTGCCAGTCCACTAAAACTCTTTGAATATCACGCCTAGGACTCAAAGTAAGGCTTTCCCACCACCTTCTCATGTTCTGGCACTTTCTGGTGCCTTTGGACCCAAGTTCCAGTTTTGGTCTTTTTTGGTTCCCTTTTGCTTACCGGTAAAGGAAGACGAGCAAAACTCGTCTCAAGCCACTGAAACACCTTGAATATCACTCCTAGAACTCAAAGGAAGGATTTCTCACCACCTTCTCCCCTTCTGTCACTTTCTGGCACCTTTGGACCCAAGTTCCAGTTTTGGTCTCTTTTGGTTCCCTTTTGCTTACCGGCAAAGGAAGACGTGCAAAACTCGTCTCAAGCCACTGAAACTCCTTGAATATCACTCCTAGAACTCAAAGGAAAGATTTCTCACCACCTTCTCCCTTCTCGTCACTTTCTCGGCACCTTTCGACCCAAGTTCTAGTTTTGGTCTCTTTTGGTTCCCTCTTGCTTACCGGCAAAGAAAGACGTGCAAAACTCGTCTCAAGCCACTGAAACTCCTTGAATATCACTCCTAGAACTCAAAGGAAGGATTTCTCACCACCTTCTCCCCTAATGTCACTTTGTGCCACCTTTGGACCCAAGTTCTAGTTTTGGTCTCTTTTGGTCCCTTTTTGCTTACCGGCTAAGGAAGTCGTGCGAAACTCGTCTCAGGCCACTGAAACTCCTTGAATATCACTCCGAAGACACAAAGGAAGGCTTTCTCACCACCTTCTCCCCTTCGGCACTTTCTCGGCACCTTTGGACCCAAGTTCCAGCTTTTGGTCTTTTTGGTCCCTTTTTGCTTACCGGCAAGAAAGGAAGACTTGCGAAACTCGTCTCAGGCCACTAAAACTCTTTGAATATCACGCCTAAGACTCAAAGGAAAGCTTTCCCACCACCTTCTCACGTTCTGGCACTTTCTCGGTGCCTTTGGACCCAAGTTCCGCTTTGGTCTCTTTTGGTTCCCATTTGCTTAACGACAAAGGAAGTCGTGCGAAACTCGTCTCAGGCCACTGAAACTTCTTGAATATCACTCCTAGAACTCAAAGGAAAGATTTCTCACCACCTTCTCCCCTTCTGTCACTTTCTGGCACCTTTGGACCCAAGTTCTAGTTTTGGTCTCTTTTGGTCCCTTTTTGCTTACCGGCAAAGGAAGTCGTGCGAAACACGTCTCAGGCCACTAAAACTGCTTGAATATCACTCTGAAGACACAATGGAAGGCTTTCTCACCGCCTTCTCCCCTTCTGTCATTTTTGGCACCTTTGGACCCAAGTTCTAGTTTTGGTCTCTTTTGGTCCCTTTTGCTTACCGGCAAAGGAAGTCGTGCGAAACTCGTCTCAGGCCACTGAAACTCCTTGAATATCACTCTGAAGACACAAACGAAGGCTTTCTCACCACCTTTTCCGCTTCTAGCACTTTCTGGCGCCTTTGGACCCAAGTTCTAGTTTGGTCTCTTTTGGTCCTTTTTTGCTTACTGGCAAAGGGAGATTTGCGAAACTCGTCTCAGGCCACTAAAACTCCTTGAATATCACGCCTAGGACCCAAAGGAAGCCTTTCCCACGACCTTCTCATGTTCTGGCACTTTCTGGTGCCTTTGGACCCAAGTTTCAGTTTTGGTCTCTTTTGGTTCCCTTTTGCTTACCGGCAAAGGAAGTCGTGCGAAACTCGTCTCAAGCCACTGAAACTCCTTGAATATCACTCCTAGAACTCAAAGGAAGCATTTCTCACCACCTTCTCCCCTTCTGTCACTTTCTGGCACCTTTGGACCCAAGTTCTAGTTTTTGTCTCTTTTGGTCCCTTTTTGCTTACCGGCAAAGGAAGTCGTGCGAAACACGTCTCAGGCCACTGAAACTGCTTGAATATCACTCTGAAGACACAATGGAAGGCTTTCTCACCGCCTTCCTATGGACCCAAGTTCTAGTTTTGGTCTCTTTTGGTCCCTTTTTGCTTACCGGCAAAGGAAGTCGTGCGAAACTCGTCTGAGGCCACTGAAACTGCTTGAATATCACTCCGAAGACACAAAGGAAGGCTTTCTCACCACCTTTTCCGCTTCTGGCACTTTCTGGCGCCTTTGGACCCAAGTTCCAGTTTTGGTCTCTTTTGGTCCCTCTTTGCTTACTGGCAAAGGGAGATTTGCGAAACTCGTCTCAGGCCACTAAAACTTTCCCACCACCTTCTCACGTTCTGGCACTTTCTGGTGCCTTTGGACCCAAGTTCCAGTTTTGCTCTCTTTTGGTTCCCTTTTGCTTACCGGCAAAGAAAGACGTGCGAAACTCGTCTCAAGCCACTGAAACTCCTTGAATATCACTCCTACAACTCAAAGGAAGGATTTCTCACCACCTTCTCCCCTTCTGTCACTATCTGGCACCTTTGGACCCAAGTTCCAGTTTTGGTCTCTTTTGGTCCCTTTTTGCTTACCGACAAAGGAAGTCGTGCGAAACCGGTCTCAGGCCACTGAAACTCCTTGAATATCACTCCGAAGACACAGAGGAAGGCTTTCTCACCACCTTTTCCGCTTCTGGCACTTTCTGGCACCTTTGGACCCAAGTTCCAGTTTTGGTCTCTTTTGGTCCCTTTTTGCTTACCGGCAAAGGAAGTCGTGCGAAACTCGTTTCAGGCCACTGAAACTACTTGAATATCACTCCGAAGACACAAAGGAAGGCTTTCTCACCACCTTCTCCCCTTCTGTCACTTTGTGGCACCTTTGGACCCAAGTTCCAGTCTTGGTCTCTTTTGGTCCTTTTTTGCTTACTGGCAAAGGGAGACTTGCGAAACTCGTGCCAGTCCACTAAAACTCTTTGAATATCACGCCTAGGACTCAAAGTAAGGCTTTCCCACCACCTTCTCATGTTCTGGCACTTTCTGGTGCCTTTGGACCCAAGTTCCAGTTTTGGTCTTTTTTGGTTCCCTTTTGCTTACCGGTAAAGGAAGACGAGCAAAACTCGTCTCAAGCCACTGAAACACCTTGAATATCACTCCTAGAACTCAAAGGAAGGATTTCTCACCACCTTCTCCCCTTCTGTCACTTTCTGGCACCTTTGGACCCAAGTTCCAGCTTTGGTCTCTTTTGGTTCCCTTTTGCTTACCGGCAAAGGAAGACGTGCAAAACTCGTCTCAAGCCACTGAAACTCCTTGAATATCACTCCTAGAACTCAAAGGAAAGATTTCTCACCACCTTCTCCCCTTCTGTCACTTTCTGGCACCTTTCGACCCAAGTTCTAGTTTTGGTCTCTTTTGGTTCCCTTTTGCTTACCGGCAAAGGAAGACGTGCAAAACTCGTCTCAAGCCACTGAAACTCCTTGAATATCACTCCTAGAACTCAAAGGAAAGATTTCTCACCACCTTCTCCCCTTCTGTCACTTTCTGGCACCTTTGGACCCAAGTTCTAGTTTTGGTCTCTTTTGGTCCCTTTTTGCTTACCGGCAAAGGAAGTCATGCGAAACTCGTCTCAGGCCACTGAAACTCCTTGAATATCACTCCGAAGACACAAAGGAAGGCTTTCTCACCACCTTCTCCCCTTCTGTCACTTTCTGGCACCTTTGGACCCAAGTTTCAGTTTTGGTCTCTTTTGGTCCCTTTTTGCTTACCGGCAAAGGAAGTCATGCGAAACTCGTCTCAGGCCACTGAAACTCTTTGAATATCACGCCTAAGACTCAAAGGAAGGCTTTCCCACCACCTTCTCATGTTTTGGCACTTTCTGGCGCCTTTGGACCAAAGTTCCAGTTTTGGTCTCTTTTGGTTCCCATTTGCGTACTGGCAAAGGAAGACGAGCGAAACTCGTCTCAAGCCACTGAAATTCCGTGAATATCACTCCTTGAACTCAAAGGAAGGATTTCTCACCACCTTCTCCCCTTCTGTCACTTTCTGGCGCCTTTAGACCCAAGTTCCAGTTTTGGTCTCTTTTGGTCCCTTTTTGCTTACCGACAAAGGACGTCGTGCGAAACTCGTCTCAGGCCACTGAAACTACTTGAATATCACTCCGAAGACACAAAGGAAGGCTTTCTCACCACCTTTTCTGCTTCTGGCACTTTCTGGCGCCTTTGGACCCAAGTTCCAGTTTTGGTCCTTTTTTGCTTACCGACAAAGGAAGTCGTGCGAAACTCGTCTCAGGCCACTAAAACTCTTTGAATATCACGCCTAAGACTCAAAGGAAGGCTTTCCCTACACCTTCTCACGTTCTGGCACTTTCTGGTGCCTTTGGACCCAAGTTCCAGCTTTGGTCTCTTTTGGTTCCCTTTTGCTTACCTAAGCAAAGGAAGACGTGCAAAACTCGTCTCAAGCCACCAAAACTCCTTGAATATCACTCCTAGAACTCAAAGGAAATATTTCTCACCACCTTCTCCCCTTCTGTCACTTTCTGGCACCTTTGGACCCAAGTTCTAGTTTTGGTCTCTTTTGGTCCCTTTTGCTTACCGGCAAGGGAAGGCGTGCGAAACTCGTCTCAGGCCTACGAAACTGCTTGAATATCACTCCGAAGACACAATGGAAGGATTTCTCACCACCTTCTCCCCTTCGTCATTTTACGGCACCTTTGGACCCAAGTTCTAGTTTTGGTCTCTTTTGGTCCCTTTTTGCTTACCTAAGAAAGGAAGTCGTGCGAAACTCGTCTCAAGCCACTGAAACTCCTTGAATATCACTCCTAGAACTCAAAGGAAAGATTTCTCACCACCTTCTCCCCTTCTGTCACTTTCTGGCACCTTTGGACCCAAGTTCTAGTTTTGGTCTCTTTTGGTCCCTTTTTGCTTACCGGCAAAGGAAGTCGTGCGAAACACATCTCAGGCCTCTGAAACTGCTTGAATATCACTCCGAAGACACAATGGAAGGCTTTCTCACCACCTTCTCCCCTTCTGTCATTTTCTGGCACCTTTGGACCCAAGTTCTAGTTTTGGTCTCTTTTGGTCCCTTTTTGCTTACCGGCAAAGGAAGTCGTGCGAAACTCGTCTTAGGCCACTAAAACTCCTTGAATATGACTCCGAAGACACAAAGGAAGGCTTTCTCACCGCCTTTTCCGCTTCTGGCACTTTCTGGCGCCTTTGGACCCAAGTTCCTGTTTTGGTCTCTTCTGGTCCCTTTTTGCTTACCGACAAAGGAAGTTGTGCGAAACTCGTGTCAGTCCACTAAAACTCTTTGAATATCACGCCTAGGACTCAAAGGAAGGCTTTCCCACCACCTTCTCACGTTCTGGCACTTTCTGGCACCTTTAGACCAAAGTTCAGCTTTTGGTCTCTTTTGGTTCCCATTTGCTTACCGGCAAAGGAAAACGAGCGAAACTCGTCTCAAGCCACTGAAACTCCTTGAATATCACTCCTTGAACTCAAAGGAAGGATTTCTCATCACCTTCTCCCCTTCTGTCACTTTCTGGCGCCTTTGGACCCAAGTTATAGTTTTGGTCTCTTTTGGTCCCTTTTTACTTACCGACAAAGGAAGTCGTGCAAAACTCGTCTCAGGCCACTGAAACTCCTTGAATATCACTCCGAAGACACAAAGGAAGGCTTTCTCACCACCTTTTCCGCTTCTGGCACTTTCTGGCGCCTTTGGACCCAAGTTCCAATTTTGGTCTCTTTTGGTTCCCTTTTGCTTATCGGCAAAGAAAGACGTGCGAAACTCGTCTTAGGCCACTGAAACTCCTTGAATATCACTCCTAGAACTCAAAGGAAGGATTTCTCACCACCTTCTCCCCTTCTGTCACTTTCTGGCACCTTTGGACCCAAGTTCTAGTTTTGGTCTCTTTTGGTTCCCGTTTGCTTACCGGCAAAGGAAGACGAGCGAAACTCGTCTCAAGCCACTGAAACTCCTTGAATATCACTCCTTGAACTCAAAAGAAGGATTTCTCACCACCTTCTCCCCTTCTGTCACTTTCTGGCGCCTTTAGACCCAAGTTCCAGTTTTGGTCTCTTTTGGTCCCTTTTTGCTTACCGACAAAGTAAGTCGTCTCAGGCCACTGAAACTACTTGAATATCACTCCGAAGACACAAAGGAAGGATTTCTCACCACCTTCTCCCCTTCTGGCACTTTCTGGCGCCTTTGGACCCAAGTTCCAGTTTTGGTCTCTTTTGGTCCCTTTTTGCTTACCGACAAAGGAAGTTGTGCGAAACACGTCTCAGGCCACTGAAACTCCTTGAATATCACTCCGAAGACACAAAGGAAGGCTTTCTCACCACCTTTTCTGCTTCTGGC
This sequence comes from Abrus pulchellus subsp. cantoniensis, assembly GCA_024086825.1. NCBI lineage: Eukaryota > Viridiplantae > Streptophyta > Magnoliopsida > Fabales > Fabaceae > Abrus > Abrus pulchellus. The sequence continues at coordinate 18,903,354 of CM044053.1, read as the reverse complement.
ACTTTCTGGCGCCTTTGGACCCAAGTTCCAGTTTTGGTCTCTTTTGGTCCCTTTCTGCTTACTAGCAAAGGGAGACTTGCGAAACTCGTGTCAATCCGCTAAAACTCTTTGAATATCACGCCTAGGACTCAAAGGAAGGCTTTCGCACCACCTTCTCCCCTTGTGTCACTTTCTGGCACCTTTGGACCCCAGTTCTAGTTTTGGTCTCTTTTGGTCCCTTTTTGCTTACCGGCAAAGGAAGTCGTGCGAAACTCGTCTCAGGCCACTGAAACTCCTTGACTATCACTCCGAAGACACAAAGGAAGGCTTTCGCACCACCTTTTCTGCTTCTAGAACTTTCTGGCGCCTTTGGACCTAAGTTCCGCTTTGGTCTCTTTTGGTTCCTTTTTGCTTACTGGCAAAGGGAGATTTGCGAAACTCGTCTCAGGCCACTAAAACTCCTTGAATATCACGCCTAGGACCCAAAGGAAGGCTTTCCCACCACCTTCTCACATTCTGGCACTTTCTGGTGCCTTTGGACCCAAGTTCCGCTTTTGGTCTCTTTTGGTTCCCTTTTGCTTACCTAAGAAAGAAAGATGTGCAAAACTCGTCTCAAGCCACCGAAACTCCTTGAATATCACTCCTAGAACTCAAAGGAAGGATTTCTCACCACCTTCTCCGCTTCGTCACTTTCTGGCAGCTTTGGACCCAAGTTCTAGTTTTCGGTCTCTTTTGGTTCCTATTTGCTTACCGGCAAAGGAAGACGAGCGAAACTCGTCTCAAGCCACTGAAACTCCTTGAATATCACTCCTTGAACTCAAAGGAAGGATTTCTCACCACCTTCTCCCCTTCTGTCACTTTCTGGCGCCTTTAGACCCAAGTTCCAGTTTTGGTCTCTTTTGGTCCCTTTTTGCTTACCGACAAAGGAAGTCGTGCGAAACACGTCTCAGGCCACTGAAACTGCTTGAATATCAGTCCGGAGACACAATGGATGGCTTTCTCACCACCTTCTCCCCTTCTGTCATTTTCTGGCACCTTTGGACCCAAGTTCTAGTTTTGGTCTCTTTTGGTCCCTTTTTGCTTACTGGCAACGGAAGTCGTGCGAAACTCGTCTCAGGCCACTGAAACTCCTTGAATATCACTCCGAAGACACAAAGGAAGGCTTTCTCACCACTTTTTCCGCTTCTGGCACTTTCTGGCACCTTTGGACCCAAGTTCCAGTTGTGGTCCCTTTTTGCTTACCGACAAAGGAAGTCGTGCGAAACTCGTCTCAGGCCACTAAAACTCTTTAAATATCACGCCAACACTCAAAGGATGGCTTTCCCAACACCTTCTCACGTTCTGGAACTTTCTGGTGCCTTTGGACCCAAGTTCCAGCTTTGGTCTCTTTTGGTTCCCTTTTGCTTACCGGCAAAGAAAGACGTGCAAAACTCGTCTCAAGCCACTGAAACTCCTTGAATATCACTCCTAGAACTCAAAGGAAAGATTTCTCACCACCTTCTCCCCTTCTGTCACTTTCTGGCACCTTTCGACCCAAGTTCTAGTTTTGGTCTCTTTTGGTTCCCTTTTGCTTACCGGCAAAGAAAGACGTGCAAAACTCGTCTCAAGCCACTGAAACTCCTTGAATATCACTCCTAGAACTCAAAGGAAAGATTTCTCACCACCTTCTCCCCTTCTGTCACTTTCTGGCACCTTTGGACCCAAGTTCTAGTTTTGGTCTCTTTTGGTCCCTTTTTGATTACCGGCAAAGGAAGTCATGCGAAACTCGTCTCAGGCCACTGAAACTCCTTGAATATCACTCCGAAGACACAAAGGAAGGCTTTCTCACCACCTTCTCCCCTTCTGTCACTTTCTGGCACCTTTGGACCCAAGTTCCAGTTTTGCTCTTTTTTGGTCCCTTTTTGCTTACCGGCAAAGGAAGTCATGCGAAACTCGTCTCAGGCCACTGAAACTCTTTGAATATCACGCCTAAGACTCAAAGGAAGGCTTTCCCACCACCTTCTCATGTTTTGGCACTTTCTGGCGCCTTTGGACCAAAGTTCCAGTTTTGGTCTCTTTTGGTTCCCATTTGCGTACTGGCAAAGGAAGACGAGCGAAACTCGTCTCAAGCCACTGAAATTCCGTGAATATCACTCCTTGAACTCAAAGGAAGGATTTCTCACCACCTTCTCCCCTTCTGTCACTTTCTGGCGCCTTTAGACCCAAGTTCCAGTTTTGGTCTCTTTTGGTCCCTTTTTGCTTACCGACAAAGGACGTCGTGCGAAACTCGTCTCAGGCCACTGAAACTACTTGAATATCACTCCGAAGACACAAAGGAAGGCTTTCTCACCACCTTTTCTGCTTCTGGCACTTTCTGGCGCCTTTGGACCCAAGTTCCAGTTTTGGTCCTTTTTTGCTTACCGACAAAGGAAGTCGTGCGAAACTCGTCTCAGGCCACTAAAACTCTTTGAATATCACGCCTAAGACTCAAAGGAAGGCTTTCCCTACACCTTCTCACGTTCTGGCACTTTCTGGTGCCTTTGGACCCAAGTTCCGACTTTGGTCTCTTTTGGTTCCCTTTTGCTTACTGCAAAGGAAGACGTGCAAAACTCGTCTCAAGCCACTGAAACTCCTTGAATATCACTCCTAGAACTCAAAGGAAAGATTTCTCACCACCTTCTCCCCTTCTGTCACTTTCTGGCACCTTTGGACCCAAGTTCCAGTTTTGCTCTTTTTTGGTCCCTTTTTGCTTACCGACAAAGGAAGTCGTGCGAAACTCGTCTCAGGCCACTAAAACTCTTTGAATATCACGCCTAAGACTCAAAGGAAGGCTTTCCCTACACCTTCTCACGTTCTGGCACTTTCTGGTGCCTTTGGACCCAAGTTCCAGCTTTGGTCTCTTTTGGTTCCCTTTTGCTTACCGGCAAAGGAAGACGTGCAAAACTCGTCTCAAGCCACTGAAACTCCTTGAATATCACTCCTAGAACTCAAAGGAAAGATTTCTCACCACCTTCTCCCCTTCTGTCACTTTCTGGCACCTTTGGACCCAAGTTCTAGTTTTGGTCTCTTTTGGTCCCTTTTTGCTTACCGGCAAAGGAAGTCGTGCGAAACACGTCTCAGGCCTCTGAAACTGCTTGAATATCACTCCGAAGACACAATGGAAGGATTTCTCACCACCTTCTCCCCTTCTGTCATTTTCTGGCACCTTTGGACCCAAGTTCTAGTTTTGGTCTCTTTTGGTCCCTTTTTGCTTACCGGCAAAGGAAGTCGTGCGAAACTCGTCTCAAGCCACTGAAACTCCTTGAATATCACTCCTAGAACTCAAAGGAAAGATTTCTCACCACCTTCTCCCCTTCTGTCACTTTCTGGCACCTTTGGACCCAAGTTCTAGTTTTGGTCTCTTTTGGTCCCTTTTTGCTTACCGGCAAAGGAAGTCGTGCGAAACACATCTCAGGCCTCTGAAACTGCTTGAATATCACTCCGAAGACACAATGGAAGGCTTTCTCACCACCTTCTCCCCTTCTGTCATTTTCTGGCAGCTTTGGACCCAAGTTCTAGTTTTGGTCTCTTTTGGTCCCTTTTTGCTTACCGGCAAAGGAAGTCGTGCGAAACTCGTCTTAGGCCACTAAAACTCCTTGAATATGACTCCGAAGACACAAAGGAAGGCTTTCTCACCGCCTTTTCCGCTTCTGGCACTTTCTGGCGCCTTTGGACCCAAGTTCCTGTTTTGGTCTCTTCTGGTCCCTTTTTGCTTACCGACAAAGGAAGTTGTGCGAAACTCGTGTCAGTCCACTAAAACTCTTTGAATATCACGCCTAGGACTCAAAGGAAGGCTTTCCCACCACCTTCTCACGTTCTGGCACTTTCTGGCACCTTTAGACCAAAGTTCCAGTTTTGGTCTCTTTTGGTTCCCATTTGCTTACCGGCAAAGGAAAACGAGCGAAACTCGTCTCAAGCCACTGAAACTCCTTGAATATCACTCCTTGAACTCAAAGGAAGGATTTCTCATCACCTTCTCCCCTTCTGTCACTTTCTGGCGCCTTTGGACCCAAGTTATAGTTTTGGTCTCTTTTGGTCCCTTTTTACTTACCGACAAAGGAAGTCGTGCAAAACTCGTCTCAGGCCACTGAAACTCCTTGAATATCACTCCGAAGACACAAAGGAAGGCTTTCTCACCACCTTTTCCGCTTCTGGCACTTTCTGGCGCCTTTGGACCCAAGTTCCAATTTTGGTCTCTTTTGGTTCCCTTTTGCTTATCGGCAAAGAAAGACGTGCGAAACTCGTCTTAGGCCACTGAAACTCCTTGAATATCACTCCTAGAACTCAAAGGAAGGATTTCTCACCACCTTCGCCCCCTCAGTCACTTTCTGGCACCATTGGACCCAAGTTCTAGTTTTGGTCTCTTTTGGTTCCCGTTTGCTTACCGGCAAAGGAAGACGAGCGAAACTCGTCTCAAGCCACTGAAACTCCTTGAATATCACTCCTTGAACTCAAAAGAAGGATTTCTCACCACCTTCTCCCCTTCTGTCACTTTCTGGCGCCTTTAGACCCAAGTTCCAGTTTTGGTCTCTTTTGGTCCCTTTTTGCTTACCGACAAAGAAAGACGTCTCATGCCCCTGAAACTACAGGAAAATCACTCCGAAGACACAAAGGAAGGATTTCTCACCACCTTCTCCCCTTCTGGCACTGTCTGGCGCCTTTGGACCCAAGTTCCAGCTTTTGGTCTCTTTTGGTCCCTTTTTGCTTACCGACAAAGGAAGTTGTGCGAAACACGTCTCGTGCCACTGAAACTCCTTGAATATCACTCCGAAGACACAAAGGAAGGCTTTCTCACCACCTTTTCTGCTTCTGGCACTTTCTGGCGCCTTTGGACCCAAGTTCCAGTTTTGGTCTCTTTTGGTCCCTTTCTGCTTACTAGCAAAGGGAGACTTGCGAAACTCGTGTCAATCCGCTAAAACTCTTTGAATATCACGCCTAGGACTCAAAGGAAGGCTTTCGCACCACCTTCTCCCCTTGTGTCACTTTCTGGCACCTTTGGACCCCAGTTCTAGTTTTGGTCTCTTTTGGTCCCTTTTTGCTTACCGGCAAAGGAAGTCGTGCGAAACTCGTCTCAGGCCACTGAAACTCCTTGACTATCACTCCGAAGACACAAAGGAAGGCTTTCGCACCACCTTTTCTGCTTCTAGAACTTTCTGGCGCCTTTGGACCTAAGTTCCAGTTTTGGTCTCTTTTGGTTCCTTTTTGCTTACTGGCAAAGGGAGATTTGCGAAACTCGTCTCAGGCCACTAAAACTCCTTGAATATCACGCCTAGGACCCAAAGGAAGGCTTTCCCACCACCTTCTCACATTCTGGCACTTTCTGGTGCCTTTGGACCCAAGTTCCAGTTTTGGTCTCTTTTGGTTCCCTTTTGCTTACCGGCAAAGAAAGATGTGCAAAACTCGTCTCAAGCCACTGAAACTCCTTGAATATCACTCCTAGAACTCAAAGGAAGGATTTCTCACCACCTTCTCCGCTTCTGTCACTTTCTGGCAGCTTTGGACCCAAGTTCTAGTTTTCGGTCTCTTTTGGTTCCTATTTGCTTACCGGCAAAGGAAGACGAGCGAAACTCGTCTCAAGCCACTGAAACTCCTTGAATATCACTCCTTGAACTCAAAGGAAGGATTTCTCACCACCTTCTCCCCTTCTGTCACTTTCTGGCGCCTTTAGACCCAAGTTCCAGTTTTGGTCTCTTTTGGTCCCTTTTTGCTTACCGACAAAGGAAGTCGTGCGAAACACGTCTCAGGCCACTGAAACTGCTTGAATATCAGTCCGGAGACACAATGGATGGCTTTCTCACCACCTTCTCCCCTTCTGTCATTTTCTGGCACCTTTGGACCCAAGTTCTAGTTTTGGTCTCTTTTGGTCCCTTTTTGCTTACTGGCAACGGAAGTCGTGCGAAACTCGTCTCAGGCCACTGAAACTCCTTGAATATCACTCCGAAGACACAAAGGAAGGCTTTCTCACCACTTTTTCCGCTTCTGGCACTTTCTGGCACCTTTGGACCCAAGTTCCAGTTGTGGTCCCTTTTTGCTTACCGACAAAGGAAGTCGTGCGAAACTCGTCTCAGGCCACTAAAACTCTTTAAATATCACGCCAACACTCAAAGGATGGCTTTCCCAACACCTTCTCACGTTCTGGAACTTTCTGGTGCCTTTGGACCCAAGTTCCAGCTTTGGTCTCTTTTGGTTCCCTTTTGCTTACCGGCAAAGGAAGACGTGCAAAACTCGTGTCAAGCCACTGAAACTTCTTGAATATCACTCCTAGAACTCAAAGGAAAGATTTCTCACCACCTTCTCCCCTTCTGTCACTTTCTGGCGCCTTTGGACGCAAGTTCTAGTTTTGGTCTCTTTTGGTCCCTTTTTGCTTACCGACAAAGGAAGTCGTGCAAAACTCGTCTCAGGCCACTGAAACTCCTTGAATATCACTCCGAAGACACAAAGGAAGGCTTTCTCACCACCTTTTCCGCTTCTGGCACTTTCTGGCGCCTTTGGACCCAAGTTCCAATTTTGGTCTCTTTTGGTTCCCTTTTGCTTATCGGCAAAGAAAGACGTGCGAAACTCGTCTTAGGCCACTGAAACTCCTTGAATATCACTCCTAGAACTCAAAGGAAGGATTTCTCACCACCTTCTCCCCTTCTGTCACTTTCTGGCGCCTTTAGACCCAAGTTCCAGTTTTGGTCTCTTTTGGTCCCTTTTTGCTTACCGACAAAGGAAGTCGTGCGAAACTCGTCTCAGGCCACTGAAACTACTTGAATATCACTCCGAAGACACAAAGGAAGGCTTTCTCACCACCTTTTCCGCTTCTGGCACTTTCTGCCGCCTTTGGAATCAAGTTCAGTTTTGGTCCATTTTTGCTTACCGACAAAGGAAGTCGTGCGAAACTCGTCTCAGGCCACTAAAACTCTTTGAATATCACGCCTAAGACTCAAAGGAAGGCTTTCCCTACACCTTCTCACGTTCTGGCACTTTCTGGTGCCTTTGGACCCAAGTTCCAGCTTTGGTCTCTTTTGGTTCCCTTTTGCTTATCGGCAAAGGAAGACGTGCAAAACTTGTCTCAAGCCACTGAAACTTCTTGAATATCACTCCTAGAACTCAAAGGAAAGATTTCTCACCACCTTCTCCCCTTCTGTCACTTTCTGGCGCCTTTGAACCCAAGTTCTAGTTTTGGTCTCTTTTGGTCCCTTTTTGCTTACCGACAAAGGAAGTCGTGCAAAACTCGTCTCAGGCCACTGAAACTCCTTGAATATCACTCCGAAGACACAAAGGAAGGCTTTCTCACCACCTTTTCCGCTTCTGGCACTTTCTGGCGCCTTTGGACCCAAGTTCCAATTTTGGTCTCTTTTGGTTCCCTTTTGCTTATCGGCAAAGAAAGACGTGCGAAACTCGTCTTAGGCCACTGAAACTCCTTGAATATCACTCCTAGAACTCAAAGGAAGGATTTCTCACCACCTTCTCCGCTTCTGTCACTTTCTGGCAGGTTTGGACCCAAGTTCTAGTTTTCGGTCTCTTTTGGTTCCTATTTGCTTACCGGCAAAGGAAGACGAGCGAAACTCGTCTCAAGCCACTGAAACTCCTTGAATATCACTCCTTGAACTCAAAGGAAGGATTTCTCACCACCTTCTCCCCTTTTGTCACTTTCTGGCGCCTTTAGACCCAAGTTCCAGTTTTGGTCTCTTTTGGGCCCTTTTTGCTTACCGACAAAGTAAGTCGTCTCAGGCCACTGAAACTAGTTGAATATCACTCCGAAGACACAAAGGAAGGATTTCTCACCACCTTCTCCCCTTCTGGCACTTTCTGGCGCCTTTGGACCCAAGTTCCAGTTTTGGTCTCTTTTGGTCCCTTTTTGCTTACTGACAAAGGAAGTTGTGCGAAACACGTCTCAGGCCACTGAAACTCCTTGAATATCACTCCGAAGACACAAAGGAAGGCTTTCTCACCACCTTTTCTGCTTCTGGCACTTTCTGGCGCCTTTGGACCCAAGTTCCAGTTTTGGTCTCTTTTGGTCCCTTTCTGCTTACTAGCAAAGGGAGACTTGCGAAACTCGTGTCAATCCACTAAAACTCTTTGAATATCACGCCTAGGACTCAAAGGAAGGCTTTCGCACCACCTTCTCCCCTTCTGTCACTTTCTGGCACCTTTGGACCCATGTTCTAGTTTTGGTCTCTTTTGGTCCCTTTTTGCTTACCGGCAAAGGAAGTCGTGCGAAACTCGTCTCAGGCCACTGAAACTCCTTGACTATCACTCCGAAGACACAAAGGAAGGCTTTCTCACCACCTTTTCCGCTTCTAGAACTTTCTGGCGCCTTTGGACCTAAGTTCCAGTTTTGGTCTCTTTTAGTTCCTTTTTGCTTACTGGCAAAGGGAGATTTGCGAAACTCGTCTCAGGCCACTAAAACTCCTTGAATATCACGGCTAGGACCCAAAGGAAGGCTTTCCCACCACCTTCTCACATTCTGGCACTTTCTGGTGCCTTTGGACCCAAGTTCCAGTTTTGGTCTCTTTTGGTTCCCTTTTGCTTACCGGCAAAGAAAGATGTGCGAAACTTGTCTCAAGCCACTGAAACTCCTTGAATATCACTCCTAGAACTCAAAGGAAGGATTTCTCACCACCTTCTCCGCTTCTGTCACTTTCTGGCAGGTTTGGACCCAAGTTCTAGTTTTCGGTCTCTTTTGGTTCCTATTTGCTTACCGGCAAAGGAAGACGAGCGAAACTCGTCTCAAGCCACTGAAACTCCTTGAATATCACTCCTTGAACTCAAAGGAAGGATTTCTCACCACCTTCTCCCCTTCTGTCACTTTCTGGCGCCTTTAGACCCAAGTTCCAGTTTTGGTCTCTTTTGGTCCCTTTTTGCTTACCGACAAAGGAAGTCGTGCGAAACTCGTCTCAGGCCACTGAAACTACTTGAATATCACTCCGAAGACACAAAGGAAGGCTTTCTCACCACCTTTTCCGCTTCTGGCACTTTCTGCCGCCTTTGGAATCAAGTCCAGTTTTGGTCCATTTTTGCTTACCGACAAAGGAAGTCGTGCGAAACTCGTCTCAGGCCACTAAAACTCTTTGAATATCACGCCTAAGACTCAAAGGAAGGCTTTCCCTACACCTTCTCACGTTCGGCACTTTCTGGTGCCTTTGGACCCAAGTTCCAGCTTTGGTCTCTTTTGGTTCCCTTTTGCTTATCGGCAAAGGAAGACGTGCAAAACTTGTCTCAAGCCACTGAAACTCCTTAAATATCACTCCTAGAACTCAAAAGAAAGATTTCTCACCACCTTCTCCCCTTCTGTCACTTTCTGGCACCTTTGGACCCAAGTTCTAGTTTTGGTCTCTTTTGGTCCCTTTTTGCTTACTAGCAAAGGGAGACTTGCGAAACTCGTGTCAGTCCACTAAAACTCTTTGAATATCACGCCTAGGACTCAAAGGAAGGCTTTCCCACCACCTTTTCACGTTCTGGCACTTTCTGGTGCCTTTGGACCCAAGTTTCAGCTTTGGTCTCTTTTGGTTCCCTTTTGCTTACCGGCAAAGGAAGACGTGCGAAACTCGTCTCAAGCCACTGAAACTCCTTGAATATAACTCCTAGAACTCAAAGGAAGGATTTCTCACCACCTTCTCCCCTTCTGTCACGTTCTGGCACCTTTGGACCCAAGTTCTAGTTTTGGTCTCTTTTGGTCCCTTTTTGCTTACCGACAAAGGAAGTCGTGCGAAACACGTCTCAGGCCACTGAAACTGCTTGAATATCTGTCCGAAGACACAATGGATGGCTTTCTCACCACCTTCTCCCCTTCTGTCATTTTCTGGCACCTTTGGACCCAAGTTCTAGTTTTGGTCTCTTTTGGTCCCTTTTTGCTTACCAGAAAAGGAAGACGTGCAGAACTCGTCTCAGGCCACTAAAACTCGTTGAATATCATGCGTAGGACTCAAAGGAAGGCTTTCCCACCACCTTCTCGCGTTCTAGCACTTTCTGGTGCCTTTGGACCCAAGTTCCAGTTTTGGTCTCTTTTGGTTCCTTTTTGCTTACCGGCAAAGGAAGACGTACGAAACTCGTCTTAGGCCACTGAAACTCCTTGAATATCACTCCTAGAACTCAAAGGAAGGATTTCTCACCACCTTCTCCCCTTCTGTCACTTTCTGGCACCTTTGGACCCAAGTTCTAGTTTTGGTCTCTTTTGGTTCCCGTTTGCTTACCGGCAAAGGAAGACGAGCGAAACTCGTCTCAAGCCACTGAAACTCCTTGAATATCACTCCTTGAACTCAAAAGAAGGATTTCTCACCACCTTCTCCCCTTCTGTCACTTTCTGGCGCCTTTAGACCCAAGTTCCAGTTTTGGTCTCTTTTGGTCCCTTTTTGCTTACCGACAAAGTAAGTCGTCTCAGGCCACTGAAACTACTTGAATATCACTCCGAAGACACAAAGGAAGGATTTCTCACCACCTTCTCCCCTTCTGGCACTTTCTGGCGCCTTTGGACCCAAGTTCCAGTTTTGGTCTCTTTTGGTCCCTTTTTGCTTACCGACAAAGGAAGTTGTGCGAAACACGTCTCAGGCCACTGAAACTCCTTGAATATCACTCCGAAGACACAAAGGAAGGCTTTCTCACCACCTTTTCTGCTTCTGGCACTTTCTGGCGCCTTTGGACCCAAGTTCCAGTTTTGGTCTCTTTTGGTCCCTTTCTGCTTACTAGCAAAGGGAGACTTGCGAAACTCGTGTCAATCCGCTAAAACTCTTTGAATATCACGCCTAGGACTCAAAGGAAGGCTTTCGCACCACCTTCTCCCCTTGTGTCACTTTCTGGCACCTTTGGACCCCAGTTCTAGTTTTGGTCTCTTTTGGTCCCTTTTTGCTTACCGGCAAAGGAAGTCGTGCGAAACTCGTCTCGTGCCACCGAAACTCCTTGACTATCACTCCGAAGACACAAAGGAAGGCTTTCGCACCACCTTTTCTCGCTTCTAGAACTTTCTCGGCGCCTTTGGACCTAAGTTCCAGTTTTGGTCTCTTTTGGTTCCTTTTTGCTTACTGGCAAAGGGAGATTTGCGAAACTCGTCTCAGGCCACTAAAACTCCTTGAATATCACGCCTAGGACCCAAAGGAAGGCTTTCCCACCACCTTCTCACATTCTGGCACTTTCTGGTGCCTTTGGACCCAAGTTCAGTTTTGGTCTCTTTTGGTTCCCTTTTGCTTACCTAAGCAAAGAAAGATGTGCAAAACTCGTCTCAAGCCACTGAAACTCCTTGAATATCACTCCTAGAACTCAAAGGAAGGATTTCTCACCACCTTCTCCGCTTACTGTCACTTTACGGCAGCTTTGGACCCAAGTTCTAGTTTTCGGTCTCTTTTGGTTCCTATTTGCTTACCGGCAAAGGAAGACGAGCGAAACTCGTCTCAAGCCACTGAAACTCCTTGAATATCACTCCTTGAACTCAAAGGAAGGATTTCTCACCACCTTCTCCCCTTCTGTCACTTTCTGGCGCCTTTAGACCCAAGTTCCAGTTTTGGTCTCTTTTGGTCCCTTTTTGCTTACCGACAAAGGAAGTCGTGCGAAACACGTCTCAGGCCACGAAAGCGCTTGAATATCAGTCCGGAGACACAATGGATGGCTTTCTCACCACCTTCTCCCCTTCTGTCATTTTCTGGCACCTTTGGACCCAAGTTCTAGTTTTGGTCTCTTTTGGTCCCTTTTTGCTTACTGGCAACGGAAGTCGTGCGAAACTCGTCTCAGGCCACGAAACTCCTTGAATATCACTCCGAAGACACAAAGGAAGGCTTTCTCACCACTTTTTCCGCTTCTGGCACTTTCTGGCACCTTTGGACCCAAGTTCCAGTTGTGGTCCCTTTTTGCTTACCGACAAAGGAAGTCGTGCGAAACTCGTCTCAGGCCACTAAAACTCTTTAAATATCACGCCAACACTCAAAGGATGGCTTTCCCAACACCTTCTCACGTTCTGGAACTTTCTGGTGCCTTTGGACCCAAGTTCCAGCTTTGGTCTCTTTTGGTTCCCTTTTGCTTACCGGCAAAGGAAGACGTGCAAAACTCGTGTCAAGCCACTGAAACTTCTTGAATATCACTCCTAGAACTCAAAGGAAAGATTTCTCACCACCTTCTCCCCTTCTGTCACTTTCTGGCGCCTTTGGACCCAAGTTCTAGTTTTGGTCTCTTTTGGTCCCTTTTTGCTTACCGACAAAGGAAGTCGTGCAAAACTCGTCTCAGGCCACTGAAACTCCTTGAATATCACTCCGAAGACACAAAGGAAGGCTTTCTCACCACCTTTTCCGCTTCTGGCACTTTCTGGCGCCTTTGGACCCAAGTTCCAATTTTGGTCTCTTTTGGTTCCCTTTTGCTTATCGGCAAAGAAAGACGTGCGAAACTCGTCTTAGGCCACTGAAACTCCTTGAATATCACTCCTAGAACTCAAAGGAAGGATTTCTCACCACCTTCTCCCCTTCTGTCACTTTCTGGCGCCTTTAGACCCAAGTTCCAGTTTTGGTCTCTTTTGGTCCCTTTTTGCTTACCGACAAAGGAAGTCGTGCGAAACTCGTCTCAGGCCACTGAAACTACTTGAATATCACTCCGAAGACACAAAGGAAGGCTTTCTCACCACCTTTTCCGCTTCTGGCACTTTCTGCCGCCTTTGGACCCAAGTTCCAGTTTTGGTCCATTTTTGCTTACCGACAAAGGAAGTCGTGCGAAACTCGTCTCAGGCCACTAAAACTCTTTGAATATCACGCCTAAGACTCAAAGGAAGGCTTTCCCTACACCTTCTCACGTTCTGGCACTTTCTGGTGCCTTTGGACCCAAGTTCCAGCTTTGGTCTCTTTTGGTTCCCTTTTGCTTATCGGCAAAGGAAGACGTGCAAAACTTGTCTCAAGCCACTGAAACTTCTTGAATATCACTCCTAGAACTCAAAGGAAAGATTTCTCACCACCTTCTCCCCTTCTGTCACTTTCTGGCGCCTTTGAACCCAAGTTCTAGTTTTGGTCTCTTTTGGTCCCTTTTTGCTTACCGACAAAGGAAGTCGTGCAAAACTCGTCTCAGGCCACTGAAACTCCTTGAATATCACTCCGAAGACACAAAGGAAGGCTTTCTCACCACCTTTTCCGCTTCTGGCACTTTCTGGCGCCTTTGGACCCAAGTTCCAATTTTGGTCTCTTTTGGTTCCCTTTTGCTTATCGGCAAAGAAAGACGTGCGAAACTCGTCTTAGGCCACTGAAACTCCTTGAATATCACTCCTAGAACTCAAAGGAAGGATTTCTCACCACCTTCTCCGCTTCTGTCACTTTCTGGCAGGTTTGGACCCAAGTTCTAGTTTTCGGTCTCTTTTGGTTCCTATTTGCTTACCGGCAAAGGAAGACGAGCGAAACTCGTCTCAAGCCACTGAAACTCCTTGAATATCACTCCTTGAACTCAAAGGAAGGATTTCTCACCACCTTCTCCCCTTTTGTCACTTTACGCGCCTTTAGACCCAAGTTCAGTTTTGGTCTCTTTTGGGCCCTTTTTGCTTACCGACAAAGTAAGTCGTCTCAGGCCACTGAAACTAGTTGAATATCACTCCGAAGACACAAAGGAAGGATTTCTCACCACCTTCTCCCCTTCTGGCACTTTCTGGCGCCTTTGGACCCAAGTTCCAGTTTTGGTCTCTTTTGGTCCCTTTTTGCTTACTGACAAAGGAAGTTGTGCGAAACACGTCTCAGGCCACTGAAACTCCTTGAATATCACTCCGAAGACACAAAGGAAGGCTTTCTCACCACCTTTTCTGCTTCTGGCACTTTCTGGCGCCTTTGGACCCAAGTTCCAGTTTTGGTCTCTTTTGGTCCCTTTCTGCTTACTAGCAAAGGGAGACTTGCGAAACTCGTGTCAATCCACTAAAACTCTTTGAATATCACGCCTAGGACTCAAAGGAAGGCTTTCGCACCACCTTCTCCCCTTCTGTCACTTTCTGGCACCTTTGGACCCCAGTTCTAGTTTTGGTCTCTTTTGGTCCCTTTTTGCTTACCGGCAAAGGAAGTCGTGCGAAACTCGTCTCAGGCCACTGAAACTCCTTGACTATCACTCCGAAGACACAAAGGAAGGCTTTCTCACCACCTTTTCCGCTTCTAGAACTTTCTGGCGCCTTTGGACCTAAGTTCCAGTTTTGGTCTCTTTTAGTTCCTTTTTGCTTACTGGCAAAGGGAGATTTGCGAAACTCGTCTCAGGCCACTAAAACTCCTTGAATATCACGGCTAGGACCCAAAGGAAGGCTTTCCCACCACCTTCTCACATTCTGGCACTTTCTGGTGCCTTTGGACCCAAGTTCCAGTTTTGGTCTCTTTTGGTTCCCTTTTGCTTACCGGCAAAGAAAGATGTGCGAAACTTGTCTCAAGCCACTGAAACTCCTTGAATATCACTCCTAGAACTCAAAGGAAGGATTTCTCACCACCTTCTCCGCTTCTGTCACTTTCTGGCAGGTTTGGACCCAAGTTCTAGTTTTCGGTCTCTTTTGGTTCCTATTTGCTTACCGGCAAAGGAAGACGAGCGAAACTCGTCTCAAGCCACTGAAACTCCTTGAATATCACTCCTTGAACTCAAAGGAAGGATTTCTCACCACCTTCTCCCCTTCTGTCACTTTCTGGCGCCTTTAGACCCAAGTTCCAGTTTTGGTCTCTTTTGGTCCCTTTTTGCTTACCGACAAAGGAAGTCGTGCGAAACTCGTCTCAGGCCACTGAAACTACTTGAATATCACTCCGAAGACACAAAGGAAGGCTTTCTCACCACCTTTTCCGCTTCTGGCACTTTCTGCCGCCTTTGGAATCAAGTCCAGTTTTGGTCCATTTTTGCTTACCGACAAAGGAAGTCGTGCGAAACTCGTCTCAGGCCACTAAAACTCTTTGAATATCACGCCTAAGACTCAAAGGAAGGCTTTCCCTACACCTTCTCACGTTCTGGCACTTTCTGGTGCCTTTGGACCCAAGTTCCAGCTTTGGTCTCTTTTGGTTCCCTTTTGCTTATCGGCAAAGGAAGACGTGCAAAACTTGTCTCAAGCCGCTGAAACTCCTTAAATATCACTCCTAGAACTCAAAAGAAAGATTTCTCACCACCTTCTCCCCTTCTGTCACTTTCTGGCACCTTTGGACCCAAGTTCTAGTTTTGGTCTCTTTTGGTCCCTTTTTGCTTACTAGCAAAGGGAGACTTGCGAAACTCGTGTCAGTCCACTAAAACTCTTTGAATATCACGCCTAGGACTCAAAGGAAGGCTTTCCCACCACCTTTTCACGTTCTGGCACTTTCTGGTGCCTTTGGACCCAAGTTTCAGCTTTGGTCTCTTTTGGTTCCCTTTTGCTTACCGGCAAAGGAAGACGTGCGAAACTCGTCTCAAGCCACTGAAACTCCTTGAATATAACTCCTAGAACTCAAAGGAAGGATTTCTCACCACCTTCTCCCCTTCTGTCACGTTCTGGCACCTTTGGACCCAAGTTCTAGTTTTGGTCTCTTTTGGTCCCTTTTTGCTTACCGACAAAGGAAGTCGTGCGAAACACGTCTCAGGCCACTGAAACTGCTTGAATATCTGTCCGAAGACACAATGGATGGCTTTCTCACCACCTTCTCCCCTTCTGTCATTTTCTGGCACCTTTGGACCCAAGTTCTAGTTTTGGTCTCTTTTGGTCCCTTTTTGCTTACCAGAAAAGGAAGACGTGCAGAACTCGTCTCAGGCCACTAAAACTCGTTGAATATCATGCGTAGGACTCAAAGGAAGGCTTTCCCACCACCTTCTCGCGTTCTAGCACTTTCTGGTGCCTTTGGACCCAAGTTCCAGTTTTGGTCTCTTTTGGTTCCTTTTTGCTTACCGGCAAAGGAAGACGTACGAAACTCGTCTCAAGCCACTGAAACTCCTTGAATATCACTCCTAGAACTCAAAGGAAGGATTTCTCACCACCTTCTCCCCTTTTGTCACTTTTTGGCACCTTTGGACCCAAGTTCTAGTTTTGGTCTCTTTTGGTCCCTTTTTGCTTACCGGCAACGGAAGTCGTGCGAAACTCGTCTCAGGCCACTAAAACTCTTTGAATATCACGCCAACACTTAAAGGATGGCTTTCCCAACACCTTCTCACGTTCTGGAACTTTCTGGTGCCTTTGGACCTAAGTTCCAGTTTTGGTCTCTTTTGGGCCCTTTTTGCTTACCGACAAAGTAAGTCGTCTCAGGCCACTGAAACTAGTTGAATATCACTCCGAAGACACAAAGGAAGGATTTCTCACCACCTTCTCCCCTTCTGGCACTTTCTGGCGCCTTTGGACCCAAGTTCCAGCTTTGGTCTCTTTTGGTTCCCTTTTGCTTACCGGCAAAGGAAGACGTGCGAAACTCGTCTCAAGCCACTGAAACTCCTTGAATATCACTCCTAGAACTCAAAGGAAAGATTTCTCACCACCTTCTCCCCTTCTGTCACTTTCTGGCACCTTTGGACCCAAGTTCTAGTTTTGGTCTCTTTTGGTCCCTTTTTAATTACCAGCAAAGGAAGTCGTGCGAAACTCGTCTCAGGCCACTGAAACTCGTTGAATATCACTTCGAAGACACAAAGGAAGGCTTTCTCACCACCTTCTCCCCTTCTGTCACTTTCTGGTGCCTTTGGACCCAAGTTCCAGTTTTGGTATCTTTGGTTCCCTTTTGCTTACCGGCAAAGAAAGACGTGCAAAACTCGTCTCAAGCCACTGAAACTCCTTGAATATCACTCCTAGAACTCAAAGGAAAGATTTCTCACCACCTTCTCCCCTTCTGTCACTTTCTGCCGTCTTTGGACCCAAGTTCCAATTTTGGTCTCTTTTGGTCCCTTTTTGCTTACTGGCAAAGGGAGATTTGCGAAACTCATCTCAGGCCACTAAAACTCCTTGAATATCACGCCTAGGACCCAAAGCAAGGCTTTCCCACCACCTTCTCACGTTCTGGCACTTTCTGGTGCCTTTGGACCCAAGTTCCAGTTTTGGTATCTTTTGGTTACCTTTTGCTTACCGGCAAAGGAAGACGTGCGAAACTCGTCTCAGGCCACTAAAACTCCTTGAATATCACTCCGAAGACACAAAGGAAGGATTTCTCACCACCTTCTCCCCTTCTGTCACTTTCTGGTATCTGTGGACCCAAGTTCTAGTTTGGGTCTCTTTTGGTCTCTTTTTGCTTACCGGCAAAGGAAGTCGTGCGAAACTCGTCTCAGGCCACTGAAACTCCTTGAATATCACTCCGAAGACACAAAGGAAGGCTTTCTCACCACCTTTTCTGCTTCTGGCACTTTCTGGCGCCTTTGGACCCAAGTTCCAGTTTTGGTCTCTTTTGGTCCCTTTTTGCTTACTGGCAAAGGGAGATTTGCGAAACTCATCTCAGGCCACTAAAACTCCTTGAATATCACGCCTAGGACCCAAAGAAAGGCTTTCCCACCACCTTCTCACGTTCTTGCACTTTCTGGTGCCTTTGGACCCAAGTTTTGGTCTCTTTTGGTTCCCTTTTGCTTACCGGCAAAGGGAGACTTGCGAAACTCGTGCCAGTCCACTAAAACTCTTTGAATATCACGCCTAGGACTCAAAGTAAGGCTTTCCCACCACCTTCTCACGTTCTGGAACTTTCTGGTGCCTTTGGACCCAAGTTCCAGTTTTGGTCTCTTTTGGTCCATTTTTGCTTACCGGCAAAGCAAGACGTGCGAAACTCGTCTCAGGCCACTAAAACTCCTTGAATATCATGCGTAGGACTCAAAGGAAGGCTCTCCCACCACCTTCTCACGTTCTGGCACTTTCTGGTGACTTTGGACCCAAGTTCCAGTTTTGGTCTCTTTTGGTTCCCTTTTGCTTACCGGCAAAGGAAGACGTGCGAAACTCAGCTCAAGCCACTGAAACTCCTTGAATATCACTTCTAGAACTCAAAGGAAGGATTTCTCACCACCTTCTCCCCTTTTGTCACTTTCTGGCACCTTTGGACCCAAGTTCTAGTTTCGGTCTCTTTTGGTCCCTTTTTGCTTACCGGCAAAGGAAGTCGTGCGAAACTCGTCTCAGGCCACTGAAACTCCTTGACTATCACTCCGAATACACAAAGGAAGGCTTTCTCACCACCTTCTCCCCTTCTGTCACTTTCTAGCACCTTTGGACCCAAGTTCCAGTTTTGGTCTCTTTTGGTCCTTTTTTGCTTACTGGCAAAGGGAGACTTGCGACACTCGTGTCAGTCCACTAAAACTCTTTCAATATCACGCCTAGGACACAAAGGAAGGCTTTCCCACCACCTTCTCACGTTCTGGCACTTCCTGGTGCCTTTGGACTGAAGTTCCAGTTTTGGTGTCTTTTGGTTCCCTTCTGCTTACTGGCAAAGGAAGACGTGCGAAACTCGTCTCATACAACTAAAACTCCTTGAATATCATGCTTATGACTCAACGGAAGGCTTTCCCACCACCTTCTCGCGTTCTGGCACTTTCTGGTGCCTTTGGACCCAAGTTCCAGTTTTGGTCTCTTTTGGTTCCCTTTTGCTTACCGGCAAAGGAAGACGAGCGAAACACGTCTCAAGCCACTGAAACTCCTTGAATATCACTCCTAGAACTCAAAGGAAAGATTTCTCACCACCTTCTCCCCTTCTGTCACTTTCTGGCACCTTTGGACCAAAGTTCTAGTTTTGGTCTCTTTTGGTCCCTTTTTGCTTACCGACAAAGGAAGTCGTGCGAAACTCCTCTCAACCCACTCAAACTCCTCTAATATCACTCCGAAGGCACAAAGGAAGGCTTTCTCACCACCTTTTCCGCTTTTGGCACTTTCTGGCGCCTTTGGACCCAAGTTCTAGTTTTGGTCTCTTTTGGTCCCTTTTTGCTTACCGACAAAGGAAGTCGTGCGAAACTCGTCTCAGCCACTGAAACTCCTTGAATATCACTCCGAAGACACAAAGGGAGGCTTTCTCACCACCTTTTCCGCTTCTGGCATTTTCTGGCGCGTTTGGACCCAAGTTCCAGTTTTGGTCCCTTTTTGCTTACCGACAAAGGAAGTTGTGCGAAACTCGTCTCAGGCCACTAAAACTCTTTGAATATCGCGCCTAAGACTCAAAGGAAGGCTTTCCCAACACCTTCTCACGTTCTGGCACTTTCTGGTGCCTTTGGACCCAAGTTCCAGCTTTAGTCTCTTTTGGTTCCCTTTTGCTTACCGGCAAAGGAAGACGAGCGAAACTCGTCTCAAGCCACTGAAACTCCTTGAATATCACTCCTAGAACTCAAAGGAAGGATTTCTCACCACCTTCTCCCCTTTTGTCACTTTCTGGTACCTTTGGATCCAAGTTCTAGTTTCGGTCTCTTTTGGTCCCTTTTTGCTTACCGGCAAAGGAAGTCGTGCGAAACTCGTCTCAGGCCACTGAAACTCCTTGACTATCACTCCGAATACACAAAGGAAGGCTTTCTCACCACCTTCTCCCCTTCTGTCACTTTCTGGCACCTTTGGACCCAAGTTCTAGTTTTGGTCTCTTTTGGTCCCTTTTTGCTTACCAGCAAAGGAAGTCGTGCGAAACTCGTCTCATGCCACTGAAACTCCTTGACTATCACTCTGAAGACACAAAGGAACTCTTTCTCACCACCTTTTCCGTTTCTGCCATTTTCTGGCGCCTTTGGACCCAAGTTCCAGTTTTGGTCTCTTTTGGTCCCTTTTTGCTTACTGGCAAAGGGAGATTTGTGAAACTCTTCTCAGGCCACTAAAACTCCTTCAATATCACGCGTAGGACTCAAAGGAAGGCTTTCCCACCACCTTCTCACATTCTGGCACTTTCTGGTGCATTTGGACCCAAGTTCTAGTTTTGGTCTCTTTTGGTTCCCTTTTGATTACCGGCAAAGGAAGACGTGCGAAACTCGTCTCAAGCCACTGAAACTCCTTGAATACCACTCCGAAGACACAAAGGAAGGCTTTCTCACCACCTTTTCCGCTTCTGGCACTTTCTGGCGCCTTTGGACCCAAGTTCCAGTTTTGGTCTCTTTTGGTCCCTTTTTGCTTACTGGCAAAGGGAGACTTGCGAAACTCGTCTCAGGCCACTAAAACTCTTTGAATATCACGCCTAGGACTCAAAGGAATGCTTTCCCACCACCTTCTCACGTTCTGGAACTTTCTGGTGCCTTTGGACCCAAGTTCCAGTTTTGGTCTCTTTTGGTCCCTTTTTGCTTACCGGCAAAGCAAGACGTGCGAAACTCGTCTCAGGCCACTAAAACTCCTTGAATATCATGCGTAGGACTCAAAGGAAGGCTTTCCCACCACCTTCTCGCGTTCTGGCACTTTCAAGTGCATTTGGACCTAAGTTCCAGCTTTGGTCTCTTTTGGTTCCCTTTTGCTTACCGGCAAAGGAAGACGTGCGAAACTCATCTCAAGCCACTGAAACTCCTTCAATATCACTCTTAGAACTCAAAGGAAGGATTTCTCACCACCTTCTCCCCTTTTGTCACTTTCTGGCACTTTTGGACCCAAGTTCTAGTTTCGGTCTCTTTTGGTCCCTTTTTGCTTACCGGCAAAGGAAGTCGTGCGAAACTCATCTCAGGCCACTGAAACTCCTTGACTATCACTCCGAAGACACAAAGGAAGGCTTTCTCACCACCTTCTCCCCTTCTGTCACTTTCTGGCACCTTTGGACCCAAGTTCTAGTTTTAGTCTCTTTTGGTCCCTTTTTGCTTACCTGCAAAGGAAGTCGTGCGAAACTCGTCTCAGGCCACTGAAACTCTTTGACTATCACTCCGACGACACAAAGGAAGGCTTTCTCACCACTTTCTCCCCTTCTGTCACTTTCTGGCACCTTTGGACCCAAGTTCTAGTTTTAGTCTCTTTTGGTCCCTTTTTGCTTACCGGCAAAGGAAGTCGTGCGAAACTCGTCTCAGGCCACTGAAACTCCTTGACTATCACTCCGAAGACACAAAGGAAGGCTTTCCCACCACCTTCTCACGTTCTGGCACTTTCTAGTGCCTTTGGACCGAAGTTCAAGTTTTGGTGTCTTTTGGTTCCCTTCTGCTTACCGGCAAAGGAAGACGTGCGAAACTCCTCTCATACAACTAAAACTCCTTGAATATCATGCTTAGGACTCAACGGAAGGCTTTCCCACCACCTTCTCGCGTTCTGGAACTTTCTGGTGCCTTTGGACCCAAGTTCCAGTTTTGGTCTCTTTTGGTTCCCTTTTGCTTACCGGCAAAGGAAGACGAGCGAAACTCGTCTCAAGCCACTGAAACTCCTTGAATATCACTCCTAGAACTCAAAGGAAAGATTTCTCACCACCTTCTCCCCTTCTGTCACTTTCTGGCACATTTGGACCCAAGTTCTAGTTTTGGTCTCTTTTGGTCCCTTTTTGCTTACCGGCAAAGGAAGTCGTGCGAAACTCCTCTCAGGCCACTCAAACTCCTCTAATATCACTGCGAAGACACAAAGGAAGGCTTTCTCACCACCTTTTCCGCTTTTGGCACTTTCTGGCGCCTTTGGACCCAAGTTCTAGTTTTGGTCTCTTTTGGTCCCTTTTTGCTTACCGACAAAGGAAGTTGTGCGAAACTCGTCTCAGGCCACTAAAACTCTTTGAATATCACGCCTAAGACTCAAAGGAAGGCTTTCCCAACACCTTCTCACGTTCTGGCACTTGCTGGCGCCTTTGGACCCAAGTTCCAGTTTTGGTCTCTTTTGGTCCCTTTTTGCTTACCGACAAAGGAAGTCGTGCGAAACTCGTCTCAGGCCACTGAAACTCCTTGAATATCACTCCGAAGACACAAAGGAAGGCTTTCTCACCACCTTTTCCGCTTCTGGCACTTTCTGGCGCCTTTGGACCCATGTTCCAGTTTTGGTCTCTTTTGGTCCCTTTTTGCTTAGTGGCAAAGGGAGACTTGCGAAACTCGTGTCAGTCCACCAAAACTCTTTGAATATCACGCCTAGGTCTCAAAGGAAGGCTTTCGCACCACCTTCTCCCCTTCTGTCACTTTCTGGCACCTTTGGACCCCAGTTCTAGTTTTCGTCTCTTTTGGTCCCTTTTTGCTTACCGGCAAAGGAAGTCGTGCGAAACTCGTCTCAGGCCACTGAAACTCCTTGACTATCACTCCGAAGACACAAAGGAAGGCTTTCTCACCACCTTTTCCGCTTCTGGCACTTTCTGGCGCCTTTGGACCCAAGTTCCAGTTTTGGTCTCTTTTGGTCCCTCTTTGCTTACTGGCAAAGGGGGATTTACGAAACTCGTCTCAGGCCACTAAAACTCCTTGAATATCACGCCTAGGACCCAAAGGAAGGCTTTCCCACCACCTTCTCACGTTCTGGCACTTTCTGGTGCCTTTGGACCCAAGTTCCAGTTTTGGTCTCTTTTGGTTCCCTTTTGCTTACCGGCAAAGAAAGACGTGCGAAACTCGTCTCAAGCCACTGAAACTCCTTGAATATCACTCCTAGAACTCGAAGGAAGTATTTCTCACCACCTTCTCCCCTTCTGTCACTTTCTGGCACCTTTGGACCTAAGTTCTAGTTTTGGTCTCTTTTGGTTCCCATTTGCTTACCGGCAAAGGAAGACGAGCGAAACTCGTCTCAAGCCACTGAAATTCCGTGAATATCACTCCTTGAACTCAAAGGAAGGATTTCTCACCACCTTCTCCCCTTCTGTCACTTTCTGGCGCCTTTAGACCCAAGTTCCAGTTTTGGTCTCTTTTGGTCCCTTTTTGCTTACCGACAAAGGACGTCGTGCGAAACTCGTCTCAGGCCACTGAAACTACTTGAATATCACTCCGAAGACACAAAGGAAGGCTTTCTCACCACCTTTTCTGCTTCTGGCACTTTCTGGCGCCTTTGGACCCAAGTTCCAGTTTTGGTCCTTTTTTGCTTACCGACAAAGGAAGTCGTGCGAAACTCGTCTCAGGCCACTAAAACTCTTTGAATATCACGCCTAAGACTCAAAGGAAGGCTTTCCCTACACCTTCTCACGTTCTGGCACTTTCTGGTGCCTTTGGACCCAAGTTCCAGCTTTGGTCTCTTTTGGTTCCCTTTTGCTTACCGGCAAAGGAAGACGTGCAAAACTCGTCTCAAGCCACTGAAACTCCTTGAATATCACTCCTAGAACTCAAAGGAAAGATTTCTCACCACCTTCTCCCCTTCTGTCACTTTCTGGCACCTTTGGACCCAAGTTCTAGTTTTGGTCTCTTTTGGTCCCTTTTTGCTTACCGGCAAAGGAAGTCGTGCGAAACACGTCTCAGGCCTCTGAAACTGCTTGAATATCACTCCGAAGACACAATGGAAGGATTTCTCACCACCTTCTCCCCTTCTGTCATTTTCTGGCACCTTTGGACCCAAGTTCTAGTTTTGGTCTCTTTTGGTCCCTTCTTGCTTATCGGCAAAGGAAGTCGTGCGAAACTCGTCTCAACCCACTGAAACTCCTTGAATATCACTCCTAGAACTCAAAGGAAAGATTTCTCACCACCTTCTCCCCTTCTGTCACTTTCTGGCACCTTTGGACCCAAGTTCTAGTTTTGGTCTCTTTTGGTCCCTTTTTGCTTACCGGCAAAGGAAGTCGTGCGAAACACGTCTCAGGCCTCTGAAACTGCTTGAATATCACTCCGAAGACACAATGGAAGGCTTTCTCACCACCTTCTCCCCTTCTGTCATTTTCTGGCACCTTTGGACCCAAGTTCTAGTTTTGGTCTCTTTTGGTCCCTTTTTGCTTACCGGCAAAGGAAGTCGTGCGAAACTCGTCTTAGGCCACTAAAACTCCTTGAATATCACTCCGAAGACACAAAGGAAGGCTTTCTCACCGCCTTTTCCGCTTCTGGCACTTTCTGGCGCCTTTGGACCCAAGTTCCTGTTTTGGTCTCTTCTGGTCCCTTTTTGCTTACCGACAAAGGAAGTTGTGCGAAACTCGTGTCAGTCCACTAAAACTCTTTGAATATCACGCCTAGGACTCAAAGGAAGGCTTTCCCACCACCTTCTCACGTTCTGGCACTTTCTGGCACCTTTAGACCAAAGTTCCAGTTTTGGTCTCTTTTGGTTCCCATTTGCTTACCGGCAAAGGAAAACGAGCGAAACTCGTCTCAAGCCACTGAAACTCCTTGAATATCACTCCTTGAACTCAAAGGAAGGATTTCTCATCACCTTCTCCCCTTCTGTCACTTTACGGCGCCTTTGGACCCAAGTTATAGTTTTGGTCTCTTTTGGTCCCTTTTTACTTACCGACAAAGGAAGTCGTGCAAAACTCGTCTCAGGCCACTGAAACTCCTTGAATATCACTCCGAAGACACAAAGGAAGGCTTTCTCACCACCTTTTCCGCTTCTGGCACTTTCTGGCGCCTTTGGACCCAAGTTCCAATTTTGGTCTCTTTTGGTTCCCTTTTGCTTATCGGCAAAGAAAGACGTGCGAAACTCGTCTTAGGCCACTGAAACTCCTTGAATATCACTCCTAGAACTCAAAGGAAGGATTTCTCACCACCTTCTCCCCTTCTGTCACTTTCTGGCACCTTTGGACCCAAGTTCTAGTTTTGGTCTCTTTTGGTTCCCGTTTGCTTACCGGCAAAGGAAGACGAGCGAAACTCGTCTCAAGCCACTGAAACTCCTTGAATATCACTCCTTGAACTCAAAGGAAGGATTTCTCACCACCTTCTCCCCTTCTGTCACTTTCTGGCGCCTTTAGACCCAAGTTCCAGTTTTGGTCTCTTTTGGTCCCTTTTTGCTTACCGACAAAGTAAGTCGTCTCAGGCCACTGATACTACTTGAATATCACTCCGAAGACACAAAGGAAGGATTTCTCACCACCTTCTCCCCTTCTGGCACTTTCTGGCGCCTTTGGACCCAAGTTCCAGTTTTGGTCTCTTTTGGTCCCTTTTTGCTTACCGACAAAGGAAGTTGTGCGAAACACGTCTCAGGCCACTGAAACTCCTTGAATATCACTCCGAAGACACAAAGGAAGGCTTTCTCACCACCTTTTCTGCTTCTGGCACTTTCTGGCGCCTTTGGACCCAAGTTCCAGTTTTGGTCTCTTTTGGTCCCTTTCTGCTTACTAGCAAAGGGAGACTTGCGAAACTCGTGTCAATCCGCTAAAACTCTTTGAATATCACGCCTAGGACTCAAAGGAAGGCTTTCGCACCACCTTCTCCCCTTGTGTCACTTTCTGGCACCTTTGGACCCCAGTTCTAGTTTTGGTCTCTTTTGGTCCCTTTTTGCTTACCGGCAAAGGAAGTCGTGCGAAACTCGTCTCAGGCCACTGAAACTCCTTGACTATCACTCCGAAGACACAAAGGAAGGCTTTCGCACCACCTTTTCCGCTTCTAGAACTTTCTGGCGCCTTTGGACCTAAGTTCCAGTTTTGGTCTCTTTTGGTTCCTTTTTGCTTACTGGCAAAGGGAGATTTGCGAAACTCGTCTCAGGCCACTAAAACTCCTTGAATATCACGCCTAGGACCCAAAGGAAGGCTTTCCCACCACCTTCTCACATTCTGGCACTTTCTGGTGCCTTTGGACCCAAGTTCCAGTTTTGGTCTCTTTTGGTTCCCTTTTGCTTACCGGCAAAGAAAGATGTGCGAAACTCGTCTCAAGCCACTGAAACTCCTTGAATATCACTCCTAGAACTCAAAGGAAGGATTTCTCACCACCTTCTCCCCTTCTGTCACTTTCTGGCGCCTTTAGACCCAAGTTCCAGTTTTGGTCTCTTTTGGTCCCTTTTTGCTTACCGACAAAGGAAGTCGTGCGAAACACGTCTCAGG
The DNA here is from genome assembly GCA_024086825.1 of Abrus pulchellus subsp. cantoniensis. Classification (NCBI taxonomy): domain Eukaryota; kingdom Viridiplantae; phylum Streptophyta; class Magnoliopsida; order Fabales; family Fabaceae; genus Abrus; species Abrus pulchellus. Next base: position 18,877,717 of record CM044053.1, on the reverse strand, counting down.
CCACTGAAACTGCTTGAATATCAGTCCGGAGACACAATGGATGGCTTTCTCACCACCTTCTCCCCTTCTGTCATTTTCTGGCACCTTTGGACCCAAGTTCTAGTTTTGGTCTCTTTTGGTCCCTTTTTGCTTACTGGCAACGGAAGTCGTGCGAAACTCGTCTCAGGCCACTGAAACTCCTTGAATATCACTCCGAAGACACAAAGGAAGGCTTTCTCACCACTTTTTCCGCTTCTGGCACTTTCTGGCACCTTTGGACCCAAGTTCCAGTTGTGGTCCCTTTTTGCTTACCGACAAAGGAAGTCGTGCGAAACTCGTCTCAGGCCACTAAAACTCTTTAATTATCACGCCAACACTCAAAGGATGGCTTTCCCAACACCTTCTCACGTTCTGGAACTTTCTGGTGCCTTTGGACCCAAGTTCCAGCTTTGGTCTCTTTTGGTTCCCTTTTGCTTACCGGCAAATGAAGACGTGCAAAACTCGTGTCAAGCCACTGAAACTTCTTGAATATCACTCCTAGAACTCAAAGGAAAGATTTCTCACCACCTTCTCCCCTTCTGTCACTTTCTGGCGCCTTTGGACCCAAGTTCTAGTTTTGGTCTCTTTTGGTCCCTTTTTGCTTACCGACAAAGGAAGTCGTGCAAAACTCGTCTCAGGCCACTGAAACTCCTTGAATATCACTCCGAAGACACAAAGGAAGGCTTTCTCACCACCTTTTCCGCTTCTGGCACTTTCTGGCGCCTTTAGACCCAAGTTCCAATTTTGGTCTCTTTTGGTTCCCTTTTGCTTATCGGCAAAGAAAGACGTGCGAAACTCGTCTTAGGCCACTGAAACTCCTTGAATATCACTCCTAGAACTCAAAGGAAGGATTTCTCACCACCTTCTCCCCTTCTGTCACTTTCTGGCGCCTTTAGACCCAAGTTCCAGTTTTGGTCTCTTTTGGTCCCTTTTTGCTTACCGACAAAGGAAGTCGTGCGAAACTCGTCTCAGGCCACTGAAACTACTTGAATATCACTCCGAAGACACAAAGGAAGGCTTTCTCACCACCTTTTCCGCTTCTGGCACTTTCTGCCGCCTTTGGACCCAAGTTCCAGTTTTGGTCCATTTTTGCTTACCGACAAAGGAAGTCGTGCGAAACTCGTCTCAGGCCACTAAAACTCTTTGAATATCACGCCTAAGACTCAAAGGAAGGCTTTCCCTACACCTTCTCACGTTCTGGCACTTTCTGGTGCCTTTGGACCCAAGTTCCAGCTTTGGTCTCTTTTGGTTCCCTTTTGCTTATCGGCAAAGGAAGACGTGCAAAACTTGTCTCAAGCCACTGAAACTTCTTGAATATCACTCCTAGAACTCAAAGGAAAGATTTCTCACCACCTTCTCCCCTTCTGTCACTTTCTGGCGCCTTTGGACCCAAGTTCTAGTTTTGGTCTCTTTTGGTCCCTTTTTGCTTACCGACAAAGGAAGTCGTGCAAAACTCGTCTCAGGCCACTGAAACTCCTTGAATATCACTCCGAAGACACAAAGGAAGGCTTTCTCACCACCTTTTCCGCTTCTGGCACTTTCTGGCGCCTTTGGACCCAAGTTCCAATTTTGGTCTCTTTTGGTTCCCTTTTGCTTATCGGCAAAGAAAGACGTGCGAAACTCGTCTTAGGCCACTGAAACTCCTTGAATATCACTCCTAGAACTCAAAGGAAGGATTTCTCACCACCTTCTCCCCTTCTGTCACTTTCTGGCACCTTTGGACCCAAGTTCTAGTTTTGGTCTCTTTTGGTTCCCGTTTGCTTACCGGCAAAGGAAGACGAGCGAAACTCGTCTCAAGCCACTGAAACTCCTTGAATATCACTCCTTGAACTCAAAGGAAGGATTTCTCACCACCTTCTCCCCTTTTGTCACTTTCTGGCGCCTTTAGACCCAAGTTCCAGTTTTGGTCTCTTTTGGGCCCTTTTTGCTTACCGACAAAGTAAGTCGTCTCAGGCCACTGAAACTAGTTGAATATCACTCCGAAGACACAAAGGAAGGATTTCTCACCACCTTCTCCCCTTCTGGCACTTTCTGGCGCCTTTGGACCCAAGTTCCAGTTTTGGTCTCTTTTGGTCCCTTTTTGCTTACTGACAAAGGAAGTTGTGCGAAACACGTCTCAGGCCACTGAAACTCCTTGAATATCACTCCGAAGACACAAAGGAAGGCTTTCTCACCACCTTTTCTGCTTCTGGTACTTTCTGGCGCCTTTGGACCCAAGTTCCAGTTTTGGTCTCTTTTGGTCCCTTTCTGCTTACTAGCAAAGGGAGACTTGCGAAACTCGTGTCAATCCACTAAAACTCTTTGAATATCACGCCTAGGACTCAAAGGAAGGCTTTCGCACCACCTTCTCCCCTTCTGTCACTTTCGGCACCTTTGGACCCAAGTTCCAGTTTTGGTCTCTTTTGGTCCCTTTTGCTTACCTGGAAAGGAAGTCGTGCGAAACTCATTTCAGGCCACTGAAACTCCTTGAATATGACTCCGAAGACACAAAGGAAGGCTTTCTCACCACCTTTTCCGCTTCTAGAACTTTACGGCGCCTTTGGACCTAAGTTCCAGCTTTGGTCTCTTTTGGTTCCTTTTTGCTTACCGGCAAAGGGAGATTTGCGAAACTCGTCTCGGGCCACTAAAACTCCTTGAATATCACGGCTAGGACCCAAAGGAAGGCTTTCCCACCACCTTCTCACATTCTCGGCACTTTACGGTGCCTTTGGACCCAAGTTCCGCTTTGGTCTCTTTTGGTTCCCTTTTGCTTACCGGCAAAGAAAGATGTGCGAAACTTGTCTCAAGCCACTGAAACTCCTTGAATATCACTCCTAGAACTCAAAGGAAGGATTTCTCACCACCTTCTCCGCTTCTGTCACTTTCTGGCAGGTTTGGACCCAAGTTCTAGTTTTCGGTCTCTTTGGTTCCTATTTGCTTACCGGCAAAGGAAGACGAGCGAAACTCGTCTCAAGCCACTGAAACTCCTTGAATATCACTCCTTGAACTCAAAGGAAGGATTTCTCACCACCTTCTCCCCTTCTGTCACTTTCTGGCGCCTTTAGACCCAAGTTCCAGTTTTGGTCTCTTTTGGTCCCTTTTTGCTTACCGACAAAGGAAGTCGTGCGAAACTCGTCTCAGGCCACTGAAACTACTTGAATATCACTCCGAAGACACAAAGGAAGGCTTTCTCACCACCTTTTCCGCTTCTGGCACTTTCTGCCGCCTTTGGAATCAAGTCCAGTTTTGGTCCATTTTTGCTTACCGACAAAGGAAGTCGTGCGAAACTCGTCTCAGGCCACTAAAACTCTTTGAATATCACGCCTAAGACTCAAAGGAAGGCTTTCCCTACACCTTCTCACGTTCTGGCACTTTCTGGTGCCTTTGGACCCAAGTTCCAGTTTTGGTCTCTTTTGGTCCCTTTTTGCTTACCGGCAAAGGAAGACGTACGAAACTCGTCTCAAGCCACTGAAACTCCTTGAATATCACTCCTAGAACTCAAAGGAAGGATTTCTCACCACCTTCTCCCCTTTTGTCACTTTTTGGCACCTTTGGACCCAAGTTCTAGTTTTGGTCTCTTTTGGTCCCTTTTTGCTTACCGGCAACGGAAGTCGTGCGAAACTCGTCTCAGGCCACTAAAACTCTTTGAATATCACGCCAACACTTAAAGGATGGCTTTCCCAACACCTTCTCACGTTCTGGAACTTTCTGGTGCCTTTGGACCTAAGTTCCAGCTTTGGTCTCTTTTGGTTCCCTTTTGCTTACCGGCAAAGGAAGACGTGCAAAACTCGTCTCAAGCCACTGAAACTCCTTGAATATCACTCCTAGAACTCAAAGGAAAGATTTCTCACCACCTTCTCCCCTTCTGTCACTTTCTGGCGCCTTTGGACCCAAGTTCTAGTTTTGGTCTCTTTTGGTCCCTTATCGCTTACCGGCAAAGGAAGTCGTGCGAAACACGTCTCAGGCCACTGAAACTGCTTGAATATCAGTCCGGAGACACAATGGATGGCTTTCTCACCACCTTCTCCCCTTCTGTCATTTTCTGGCACCTTTGGACCCAAGTTCCAGCATTGGTCTCTTTTGGTTCCCTTTTGCTTATCGGCAAAGGAAGACGTGCAAAACTTGTCTCAAGCCACTGAAACTCCTTAAATATCACTCCTAGAACTCAAAGGAAAGATTTCTCACCACCTTCTCCCCTTCTGTCACTTTCTGGCACCTTTGGACCCAAGTTCTAGTTTTGGTCTCTTTTGGTCCCTTATCGCTTACCGGCAAAGGAAGTCGTGCGAAACACGTCTCAGGCCACTGAAACTGCTTGAATATCAGTCCGGAGACACAATGGATGGCTTTCTCACCACCTTCTCCCCTTCTGTCATTTTCTGGCACCTTTGGACCCAAGTTCCAGCATTGGTCTCTTTTGGTTCCCTTTTGCTTATCGGCAAAGGAAGACGTGCAAAACTTGTCTCAAGCCACTGAAACTCCTTAAATATCACTCCTAGAACTCAAAGGAAAGATTTCTCACCACCTTCTCCCCTTCTGGCACTTTCTGGTGCCTTTGGACCCAAGTTCCAGTTTTGGTCTCTTTTGGTCCCTTTTTACTTACCGCCAAAGGAAGACGTACGAAACTCGTCTCAAGCCACTGAAACTCCTTGAAATATCACTCCTAGAACTCAAACGAAGGATTTCTCACCACCTTCTCCCCTTTTGTCACTTTTTGGCACCTTTGGACCCAAGTTCTAGTTTTGGTCTCTTTTGGTCCCTTTTTGCTTACCGGCAAAGGAAGTCGTGCGAAACTCGTCTCAGGCCACTGAAACTCCTTGAATATCACTCCGAAGACACAAAGGAAGGCTTTCTCACCACCTTTTCCGCTTCTGGCACTTTCTGGCGCCTTTGGACCCAAGTTCCAGTTTTGGTCTCTGTTGGTCCCTTTTTGCTTACTAGCAAAGGGAGACTTGCGAAACTCGTCTCAAGCCACTAAAACTCCTTGAATATCACTCCTTGAACTCAAAGGAAGGATTTCTCACCACCTTCTCCCCTTCTGTCACTTTCTGGTGCCTTTAGACCCAAGTTCTAGTTTTGGTCTCTTTTGGTTCCCATTTGCTTACCGGCAAAGGAAGACGAGCGAAACTCGTCTCAAGCCACTGAAACTCCTTGAATATCACTCCTTGAACTCAAAGGAAGGATTTCTCACCACCTTCTCCCCTTCTGTCACTTTCTGGCGCCTTTAGACCCAAGTTCCAGTTTTGGTCTCTTTTGGTCCCTTTTTGCTTATCGACAAAGGAAGTCGTGTGAAACTCGTCTCAGGCCACTGAAACTACTTGAATATCACTCCGAAGACACAAAGGAAGGCTTTCTCACCACCTTTTCCGCTTCTGGCACTTTCTGCCGCCTTTGGACCCAAGTTCCAGTTTTGGTCCCTTTTTGCTTACCGACAAAGGAAGTCATGCGAAACTCGTCTCAGGCCACTAAAACTCTTTGAATATCACGCCTAAGACTCAAAGGAAGGCTTTCCCTACACCTTCTCATGTTCTGGCACTTTCTGCTGCCTTTGGACCCAAGTTCCAGCTTTGGTCACTTTTGGTTCCCTTTTGCTTACCGACAAAGGAAGGCATGCAAAACTCGTCTCAAGCCACTGAAACTCCTTGAATATCACTCCTAGAACTCAAAGGAAGGATTTCTCACCACCTTCTCCCCTGCTGTCACTTTCTGGCACCTTTGGACCCAAGTTCCAGTTTTGGTCTCTTTTCGTCCCTTTTTGCTTACCGACAAAGGAAGTCGTGCGAAACACGTCTCAGGCCACTGAAACTCCTTGAATATCACTCCGAAGACACAATGGATGGCTTTCTCACCACCTTCTCCCCTTATGTCATTTTCTGGCACCTTTGGACCCAAGTTCTAGTTTTGGTCTCTTTTGGTCCCTTTTTGCTTACCGGCAAAGGAAGTCGTGCAAAACTCGTCTCAGGCCACTGAAACTCCTTGAATATCACTCCGAAGACACAAACGAAGGCTTTCTCACCACCTTTTCCGCTTCTGGCACTTTCTGGCGCCATTAGACCTAAGTTCCAGTTTTGGTCTCTTTTGGTCCCTTTTTGCTTACTGGCAAAGGGAGATTTGCGAAACTCGTCTCAGGCCACTAAAACTCCTTGAATATGACGCCTAGGACCCAAAGGAAGGCTTTCCCTACACCTTCTCACGTTCTGTCACTTTCTGGCACCTTTGGACCCAAGTTCTAGTTTTGGTCTCTTTTTGTTCCCATTTGCTTACCAGCAAAGGAAGACGAGCGAAACTCGTCTCAAGCCACTGAAACTCCTTGAATATCACTCCTTGAACTCAAAGGAAGGATTTCTCACCACCTTCTCCCCTTCTGTCACTTTCTGGCGCCTTTAGACCCAAGTTCCAGTTTTGGTCTCTTTTGGTCCCTTTTTGCTTACCGACAAAGGATGTCGTGCGAAACTAGTCTCAGGCCACTGAAACTACTTGAATATCACTCCGAAGACACAAAGGAAGGCTTTCTCACCACCTTTTCCGCTTCTGGCACTTTCTGACGCCTTTGGACCCAAGTTCCAGTTTTGGTCTCTTTTTGTCCCTTTTTGCTTACTGGCAAAGGGAGACTTGCGAAACTCGTGTCAGTGCACTAAAACTCTTTGAATATCACCCCCAGAACTTAAATGAAGGCTTTCGCACCACCTTCTCCCCTTCTGTCACTTTCTGGCACCTTTGGACCCAAGTTCTAGTTTTGGTCTCTTTTGGTCCCTTTTTGCTTACCGACAAAGGAAGTCGTGCGAAACTCGTCTCAGGCCACTGAAACTCCTTAACTATCACTCCGAAGACACAAAGGAAGGCTTTCTCACCACCTTCTCCCCTTTTGTCACTTTCTGGCGCCTTTGGACCCAAGTTCCAGTTTTGGTCCCTTTTTGCTTACCGACAAAGGAAGTCGTGCGAAACTCGTCTCAGGCCACTAAAACTCTTTGAATATCACGCCTAAGACTCAAAGGAAGGCTTTCCCAACACCTTTTCACGTTCTGGCACTTTCTGGTGCCTTTGGACCCAAGTTCCAGCTTTGGTCTCTTTTGGTTCCCTTTTGCTTACCGGCAAAGGAAGACGTGCAAAACTCGTCTCAAGCCACTGAAACTCCTTGAATATCACTCCTAGAACTCAAAGGAAGGATTTCTCACCACCTTCTCCCCTTCTGTCACTTTCTGGCACCTTTGGACTCAAGTTCTAGTTTTGGTCTCTTTTGGTCCCTTTTTGCTTACCGGCAAAGGAAGTCATGCGAAACACGTCTCAGGCCACTGAAATTGCTTGAATATCAGTCCGAAGACACAATGGATGGCTTTCTCACCACCTTCTCCCCTTCTGTCATTTTCTAGCACCTGTGGACCCAAGTTCTAGTTTTGGTCTCTTTTGGTCCCTTTTTGCTTACCAGCAAAGGATGTCGTGCGAAACTCATCTCAGGCCACTAAAACTCGTTGAATATCATGCGTAGGACACGAAGGAAGGCTTTCCCACCACCTTTTCCGCTTCTGGCACTTTCTGGCGCCTTTAGACCCAAGTTCCAGTTTTGGTCTCTTTTGGTCCCTTTTTGCTTACTGGCAAAGGAAGTCATGCGAAACTCCTCTTAGGCCACTGAAACTCCTTGAATATCACTCCGAAGACACAAAGGAAGGCTTTCTCACCACCTTTTCCGCTTCTGGCACTTTCTGGCGCCTTTGGACCCAAGTTGCAGTTTTGGTCTCTTTTGGTCCCTTTTACTTACTGGCAAAGGGAGACTTGCGAAACTCGTGTCAGTCCACTAAAACTCTTTGAATATCACGCCTAGGACTCAAAGGAAGGCTTTCCCACCACCTTCTCACGTTCTGGCACTTTCTGGCGCCTTTGGACCAAAGTTCCAGTTTTTGTATCTTTTGGTTCCCATTTACTTACCGGCAAAGGAAGACGAGCGAAACTCGTCTCAAGCCACTGAAACTCCTTGAATATCACTCCTAGAACTCAAAGGAAGGATTTCTCACCACCTTCTCCCCTTTTGTCACTTTTTGGCACCTTTGGACCCAAGTTCTAATTTTGGTCTCCTTTGGTCCCTTTTTGCTTACTGGCATCGGAAGTCGTGCGAAACTCGTCTCAGGCCACTGAAACTCCTTGAATATCACTCCGAAGACACAAAGGAAGGCTTTCTCACCACCTTTTCCGCTTCTGGCACTTTCTGACGCCTTTGGACCCAAGTTCCAGTTTTGGTCTCTTTTTGTCCCTTTTTGCTTACTGGCAAAGGGAGACTTGCGAAACTCGTGTCAGTCCACTAAAACATTTTGAATATCACGCCTAGAACTTAAATGAAGGCTTTCGCACCACCTTCTCCCCTTCTGTCACTTTCTGGCACCTTTGGACCCAAATTCCAGTTTTGGTTTCTTTTGGTTCCCTTTTGCTTATCGGCAAAGAAAGACGTGCGAAACTCGTCTCAAGCCACTGAAACTCAATGAATATCACTCCTAGAACTCAAAGGAAGGATTTCTCCCCACCTTCTCCCCTTCTGTCACTTTCTGGCACCTTTGGACCCAAGTTCTAGTTTTGGTCTCTTTTTGTTCCCATTTGCTTACCGGCAAAGGAAGACGAGCGAAACTCGTCTCAAGCCACTGAAACTCCTTGAATATCATTCCTTGAACTCAAAGGAAGGATTTCTCACCACCTTCTCCCCTTCTGTCACTTTCTGGCGCCTTTAGACCCAAGTTCCAGTTTTGGTCTCTTTTGGTCCCTTTCTGCTTACCGACAAAGGAAGTCGTGCAAAACTCATCTCAGGCCACTGAAACTCCTTGAATATCAGTCCGAAGACACAAAGGAAGGCTTTCTCACCACCTTTTCCGCTTCTGGCACTTTCTTGCGCCTTTGGACCCAAGTTCCAGTTTTGGTCCCTTTTTGCTTACCAGCAAAGGATGTCGTGCGAAACTCATCTCAGGCCACTAAAACTCGTTGAATATCATGCGTAGGACACGAAGGAAGGCTTTCCCACCACCTTCTCGCGTTCTGGCACTTTCTGGTGCCTCTGGACCCAAGTTCCAGTTTTGGTCTCTTTTGGTCCCTTTTTGCTTACCGGCAAAGGAAGACGTACGAAACTCATCTCAAGCCACTGAAACTCCTTGAATATCATTCCTTGAACTCAAAGGAAGGATTTCTCACCACCTTCTCCCCTTCTGTCACTTTCTGGCGCCTTTAGACCCAAGTTCCAGTTTTGGTCTCTTTTGGTCCCTTTTTGCTTACCGACAAAGGAAGTCGTGCGAAACTCGTCTCAGGCCACTGAAACTACTTGAATATCACTCCGAAGACACAAAGGAAGGCTTTCTCACCACCTTTTCCGCTTCTTGCACTTTCTAGCGCCTTTGGACCCAAGTTCCAGTTTTGGTCCCTTTTTGCTTACCAACAAAGGAAGTCGTGCGAAACTCGTCTCAGGCCACTGAAACTACTTGAATATCACTCCGAAGACACAAAGGAAGGCTTTCTCACCACCTTTTCCGCTTCTTGCACTTTCTAGCGCCTTTGGACCCAAGTTCCAGTTTTGGTCCCTTTTTGCTTATCGACAAAGGAAGCCGTGCGAAACTCATCTCAGGCCACTGAAACTCTTTGAATATCACGCCTAAGACTCAAAGGAAGGCTTTCCCTACACCTTCTCACGTTCTGGCACTTTCTGGTGCCTTTGGACCCAAGTTCCAGCTTTGGTCTGTTTTGGTTCCCTTTTGCTTACCGGCAAAGGAAGTCGTGCGAAACACGTCTCAGGCCACTGAAACTGCTTGAATATCACTCCGAAGACACAATGGAAGGCTTTCTCACCACCTTTTCCGCTTCTGGCACTTTCTGGCGCCTTTGGACCTAAGTTCCAGTTTTGGTCTCTTTTGGTCCCTTTTTGCTTACCGGCAAAGGAAGTCATGCGAAACTTGTCTCAGGCCACTGAAACTCCTTGAATATCACTCCGAAGACACAATGGAAGGCTTTCTCACCACCTTTTTCGCTTCTTGCACTTTCTGCCGCCTTTGGACCCAAGTTCCAGTTTTGGTCCCTTTTTGCTTACCGACAAAGGAAGTCGTGCGAAACTCGTCTCAGGCCACTAAAACTCTTTGAATATCACGCCTAAGACTCAAAGGAAGGCTTTCCCTACACCTTCTCATGTTCTGGCACTTTCTGCTGCCTTTGGACCCAAGTTCCAGCTTTGGTCACTTTTGGTTCCCTTTTGCTTACCAACAAAGGAAGGCGTGCAAAACTCGTCTCAAGCCACTGAAACTCCTTGAATATCACTCCTAGAACTCAAAGGAAGGATTTCTCACCACCTTCTCCCCTTCTGTCACTTTCTGGCACCTTTGGACCCAAGTTCTAGTTTTGGTCTCTTTTGGTCCTTTTTTGCTTACTGGCAAAGGAAGTCGTGCGAAACTCGTCTCAGGCCACTGAAACTCCTTGAATATCACTCCGAAGACACAAACGAAGGCTTTCTCACCACCTTTTCCGCTTCTGGCAATTTCTGGCGCCTTTTGACCCAAGATCCAGTTTTGGTCTCTTTTGGTCCCTTTTTGCTTACTATCAAAGGGAGACTTGCGAAACTCGTGTCAGTCCACTAAAACTCTTTGAATATCACGCCTAGGACTCAAAGGAAGGCTTTCCCACCACCTTCTCACGTTCTGGCACTTTCTGGCGCCTTTGGACCAAAGTTCCAGTTTTGGTCTCTTTTGGTTCCCATTTGTTTACCGGCAAAGGAAGACGAGCGAAACTCGTCTCAAGCCACTGAAACTCCTTGAATATCACTCCTAGAACTCAAAGGAAGGATTTCTCACCACCTTCTCCCCTTCTGTCACTTTCTGGCGCCTTTGGACCCAAGTTCCAGTTTTGGTCTCTTTTGGTCCCTTTTTGCTTACCGACAAAGGAAGTCGTGCGAAACTCGTTTCAGGCCACTGAAACTCCTTGAATATCACTCCGAAGACACAAAGGAAGGCTTTCTCACCACCTTTTCCGCTTCTGGCACTTTCTGGCGTCTTTGGACCCAAGTTCCAGTTTTGGTCTCTTTTGGTCCCTTTTTGCTTACTAGCAAAGGGAGACTTGCGAAACTCGTGTCAGTCCACTAAAACTCTTTGAATATCACGCCTAGGACTCAAAGGAAGGCTTTCGCACCACCTTCTCCCCTTCTGTCACTTTCTGGCACCTTTGGACCCCAGTTCTAGTTTTGGTCTCTTTTGGTCCCTTTTTGCTTACCGGCAAAGGAAGTCGTGCGAAACTCGTCTCAGGCCACTGAAACTCCTTGACTATCACTCCGAAGACACAAAGGAAGGCTTTCTCACCACCTTTTCCGCTTCTGGCACTTTCTGGCGCCTTTGGACCTAAGTTCCAGTTTCGGTCTCTTTTGGTCCCTTTTTGCTTACTGGCAAAGGGAGATTTGGGAAACTCGTCTCAGGCCACTAAAACTCCTTGAATATCACGCCGAGGACCCAAAGGAAGGATTTCTCACTACCTTCTCCCCTTCGGTCACTTTCTTGCACCGTTGGACCCAAGTTCTAGTTTTGGTCTCTTTTGGTTCCCATTTGCTTACCGGCAAAGGAAGACGAGCGAAACTCGTCTCAAGCCACTGAAACTCCTTGAATATCACTCCTAGAACTCAAAGGAAAGATTTCTCACCACCTTCTCCCCTTCTGTCACTTTCTGGCACCTTTGGACCCAAGTTCTAGTTTTGGTCTCTTTTGGTCCCTTTTTGCTTACTGGCAAAGGAAGTCGTGCGAAACTCGTCTCAGGCCACTGAAACTCCTTGAATATCACTCCGAAGACACAAACGAAGGCTTTCTCACCACCTTTTCTGCTTCTGGCACTTTCTGGCGCCTTTGGACCTAAGTTCCAGTTTTGGTCTCTTTTGGTCCCTTTTTGCTTACCGGCAAAGGAAGTCGTGCGAAACTCATATCAGGCCACTGAAACTACTTGAATATCACTCCGAAGACACAAAGGAAGGCTTTCTCACCACCTTTTCCGCTTCTGGCAATTTCTGGCGCCTTTGGACCCAAGTTCCAATTTTGGTCTCTTTTGGTCCCTTTTTGCTTACCGGCAAAGGAAGTCGTGCGAAGCACGTCTCAGGCCACTGAAACTGCTTGAATATCAGTCCGAAGACACAATGGATGGCTTTCTCACCACCTTCTCCCCTTCTGTCATTTTCTGGCACCTTTGGACCTAAGTTCTAGTTTTGGTCTCTTTTGGTCCCTTTTTGCTTACCGGCAAAGGAAGTCGTGCGAAACTCGTCTCAGGCCACTGAAACTCCTTGAATAGCACTCCGAAGACACAAACGAAGGCTTTCTCACCACCTTTTCCGCTTCTGGCACTTTCTGGCGCCTCTGGACCTAAGTTCCAGTTTTGGTCTCTTTTGGTCCCTTTTTGCTTACTGGCAAAGGGAGATTTGCGAAACTCGTCTCAAGCCACTGAAACTCCTTGAATATCACTCCTAGAACTCAAAGGAAAGATTTCTCACCACCTTCTCCCCTTCTGTCACTTTCTGGCACCTTTGGACCCAAGTTCTAGTTTTGGTCTCTTTTGGTCCCTTTTTGCTTACCGGCAAAGGAAGTCGTGCGAAACACGTCTCAGGCCACTGAAACTGCTTGAATATCAGTCCGAAGACACAATGGATGGCTTTCTCACCACCTTCTCCCCTTCTGTCATTTTCTGGCACCTTTGGACCCAAGTTCTAGTTTTGGTCTCTTTTGGTCCCTTTTTGCTTACCGGCAAAGGAAGTCGTGCGAAACTCGTCTCAGGCCACTGAAACTCCTTGAATAGCACTCCGAAGACACAAACGAAGGCTTTCTCACCACCTTTTCCGCTTCTGGATATAATCAAATTCGGATGTATCGGCCAGATGAAGAAAAAACAGCCTTCATTACGGAATCAGCAAATTACTGCTATAAGGTGATGCCGTTCGGTTTGAAAAACGCTGGAGCTACATACCAACGCTTAATGGATAAAATATTCAGTAAACAGATTGGCAGATGTATGGAAGTTTATGTTAATGACATGGTGATAAAATCTGCCACCATACAAGAACACCAAGCACACCTTGCCGAGGTATTTGCCGAAGCACGCAGGTATAACCTCAGGTTTAATCCAGAAAAATGTGTTTTCGGTGTATCAGGGGGAAAGTTCCTTGGCTTTATGTTATCAGAAAGAGGAATCCAGGCCAATCCGGACAAGTGTCAGGCCGTAATAAGTATGAAAAGCCCGAGCTCTACCAAAGAAGTCCAAAGATTAGTAGGACGAATGGCAGCCCTATCTCGGTTTCTACCTAAATTAGCCGAAATAGCTCGTCCATTCACTACATTACTGAAAAGGGCACAGAAATTCCAATGGACCGACGAATGCGAGAAGGCTTTCCAACATTTCAAATCCATACTAGCAACACCGCCAATCCTATCTAAACCAATTAGTCAAGAAGATATCATTGTTTATCTTGCAGTATCACCAATGGCCATCAGCTCGGTATTAATGCAAGAAACTCCTGACCCCATCCTCCTATATTTTACCAGTCGTACACTACTCGGTGCAGAGACTAGGTATCAAATAATAGAGAAGGCAGTCTTAGCCTTGGTAGATATATCTCGGCGTCTTCGACATTACTTTCAAGGATACCGAATTGTCGTCAGAACCGATTGCCCAATCGGTAAAATGCTGAGAAAACCTGAGCTGGCAGGAAGAATGATGGCATGGGCGGTTGAATTATCCCAATTTGACATACGTTTTGAAGCAAGGGGCGCTATCAAAAATCAAAATTTGGTCGAATTCATTAATGAGTTACATCCGGACCAAAAGACGAGTACTGGTCAATGGACTTTATACGTAGATGGATCATCAAACCAACATGGAAGTGGAGCCGGAATCGTCCTAAAAGGACCAAATGGGGTCACCTTGGAACAATCGCTACGTTTCGGCTTCAAGACCTCCAACAATCAAGCTGAATATGAAGCACTGTTGGCCGGACTTCGTTTGGCTCAAGAAATAGGGATTAAGAGAATAACCTGCCTAAGTGACTCTCAGGTGATAACTTCCCAAATCTCAGGGAATTATCAAATCAAGGATAATACACTGCTATGTTACTTCCAGGAATACCAGAAATTGCGCGCAACCTTTGATAAAATAGCAGTCCAGCACACACCGAGATCCTCTAATGAAGAGGCCGATCGACTAGCTAAGCTAGCAAGCACTCGTCGGCCTGGACAACTTCAGAGTATCATCCAGCAGGAAATAGCTGAGCCAAGTATATTGAAGAAAGAATGTCTTTTCATAGATAATCTGGCCGATTGGAGAAAAGATATTATCCAATATCTCAGCGCTAATGAGCTTCCTACAGACCCGGATAAGGCAAAAAAGATAAGAACTCAATCTGCGAAGTACACCATGATCGGCCAAGAGCTATATAAAAGGGGAATCTCAACCCCTTTACTCAAATGTCTCGGCAAGGATCAGGCCGAATATGTACTCAAAGAAATTCATGAAGGAATATGTAGTACACATTCGTGACGATGAACAACGACTCGAAAATTATTAGGGCCGGATATTATTGGCCGACACTCCTCCAAGATGCAGATCAATTTGTGAAGAAATGCATACCCTGCCAACAACATGGTCCCTTGATTCATCAACCAGCTGAAAACCTCCATTCGGTTGTTACACCTTGGCCCTTTGCCATTTGGGGAATGGATCTGCTCGGACCCTTCCCCATAGCAAAGGGGCAATGTAAGTTCTTAATCGTTGCCATTGATTACTTCACTAAATGGATCGAAGCCGAGCCCCTTGCAACTATAACGGCCAATAATGTTCAGAAGTTCACATGGAAAAATATCATCACCCGTTTCGGCATCCCCCATGCCATAGTCACCGATAACGGCCTCCAATTTATGGATCGACGCTTTAACGAGTTCCTAGAAGGGTTACATATCAAGCATCGACTAGCGTCAGTCGAACATCCCCAAGCTAACGGCCAAGCCGAAGCCGCTAACAAGGTTATTCTCAGGGAACTAAGACGACGTCTAGGCTCAGCAAAAGGTGAATGGGCCGAAAAACTCCTCGAGATCCTTTGGGGATATCGGTGTACCCCTCAATCCTCAACTAAGGAAACACCATTTCGGCTAACATATGGTGCCGAGGCCATGGTACCTGTCGAAATCGGCGAGCTATCCCTTAGAAGGCAGCAATTTAATGAAGAAAATAATTCGGAAGCTTTGACAATCAGCCTTGATACCATCGAAGAAATCCGAGAACATGCAGCCATAATGAACGAAGCAAGCAGACGAATAATGACAAAGAAATTTAACTCGGGCATTCGGCCTAGGCATTTCATTCAAGGCGACCTCGTTTGGCGAGCAACTGGAGAAGCCAGACGAGATAAGAGACATGGTAAATTCTCGGCCAACTGGGACGGACCCTTCAGAATAAGGGAAAACTTGAAAAATGGATCATACCGCTTGGAAACATTGGAAGGAGATCCAATTCCGAGAACATGGAACATTTCTCATCTCAAACGTTACTACAGTTGATTATATGAATGTAAATGTAAATTCAAGTGCACTCTTTTCCTCGCTTGGGTTTTCTCCCCTTATAAAAACGTGAAAAGGGGTTTTCCCAAGAAGGTTTTTAATGAGGCACTATTTTAATGAAATTCGTCTGTTCGAGGCAACTATTTATTCGGTCTGTTAAAATTATTCCCTCCCGAGTCACATCTCGGTTAAGGTTGAATTCAATTTATTTAAAGCGATTCCCTCCCGAGTTACATCTCGGCCAAGGTTGAATTTAATTTATCCAAATTATTCCCTCCCGAGTCACATCTCGGTTAAGGTTGAATTCAATTTATTTAAGCGATTCCCTCCCGGGTTACATCTCGGCCAAGGTTGAATTTAATTTATCCAAATTATTCCCTCCCGAGTCACATCTCGGTTAAGGTTGAATTCAATTTATTTAAAGCGATTCCCTCCCGAGTTACATCTCGGCCAAGGTTGAATTTAATTTATCCAAATTATTCCCTCCCGAGTCACATCTCGGTTAAGGTTGAATTCAATTTATTTAAAGCGATTCCCTCCCGAGTTACATCTCGGCCAAGGTTGAATTTAATTTATCCAAATTATTCCCTCCCGAGTCACATCTCGGTTAAGGTTGAATTCAATTTATTTAAGCGATTCCCTCGCGGGTTACATCTCGGCCAAGGTTGAATTTAATTTATCCAAAGTTATTCAAATTTATAAGGTATTTCGAGCGACTACAGAAAATTAAAGGTCAAACACAGAGTTCCCATGAATACTTCATCATTTATTGATATTGAAATACAACAAAAAGAAAAGCAAAATACATTTATTAATCAACAATATTAAGGGACTCTTCGGGGGCGTCGGCGGGAAGAGAAGTTTCAGGAGCACCAGTGTCCTCGGCTTCACCCGATTCCACTTGGCGAGGAGCGAGGAGATCCGGCTCAAGGTCGTCGGCTACCTCATCATAGCGGAGGAATTTTCCTTGGAAAAAATCCCTCGCTGTATCAAACTGAAAACTTGAAGGAATTTCCCCGAACTGTCTAGCTTGCCGGACAGCATGGTAGAAACCTGCTTCATGCTCGGCATAGATCAGTTCGTTACTTTTGACTTCCAAGGCCTTCATTTCGGCCTCACACCGCTCCTTAGTCCTCCTCTCCCGCGCCAAGGCATCAGCTAACTCCAGACCTTTAGCCTTCCTGTCGGCCTCGGCAGTTTTCAGCTTTTTCTCCATATCTTCAACACGTGTATCTCGGATACGAAGATGTTCTTTAAGCTGACCTACTTCGGTTTCCAGTGCTTTGTTGGTCTCGGAGAGGTTTAGCTGTACCTCTTGGCACTTAGCCAATTCTTCTTTCACCTTCTCAAGCTCGAGCATAGGCTCAAGCGCCAAAGATCGAGCCATGATCCCGGCTCGGGAGAAGAACTCGCAGAACCAATCCTACCTCGCCCCCTTATCTTGTTCATTTACTATCTTCTTTCCTGAATCTGAAAGAAGACGAGGGGGGAGTAGGCGAGAAGGATTCACCCCTTCGGCGAAGAACTTCTCGGACATAACCTCGGGAGGAATGGTTACCCCCCGAGAAGTCTCTCCCGGTCCGGCAGCAGGTTGGGCACGTGCCTGCTTTTTCTTTGGCCTCGATTCAGCTTCCTTTGCCTTGCCCTTGCTTTTTCTTTTTCGAAGGTCCCCTTCAGCTTGACTGTGATCTCGGGGAGGAGATCGAGCAGTGGCCCTCTCGGCCAAGCGATCCACCTCGGGATGACGATGTTGATCAACCGTCATCCCCTCCGGCATTCTCTGCTTTAAAGCCTGACGGTATCCCATTCCGGAGCCGAGATGTGCCATAAGAGCTGCATCAAAAAAGAAAAGTCAAATCAATTCAAGATATCTTAGAAAAATATACTTAGGAAAATTACCTACCATTCAAGTCCATCCGAGGATTTGGGGACTTGAGCAGCAAAATCAGTCCTCGGGCAGGAATTTCCCGAGGAAGGGTCTTTATATATTGAAGAGCTGACAGCTCCTCGGCTGTCAGCATATCCTCGGACACCACGTCATATCGGCGAGGTACCCGAGTCCAGTGAAAAGGGAACAGAGGAGTCCCTTCTCGGTCGTAAAAATAATTTCTCCCCCCCTCAGGATGAATAAAGACCTTAAAAAACCCGGTCTTAAAACCTTTGAAGGAGGAAGTGTAAGGTTTAAAAATAGGAAAATCGGGCTGGCGGAACAAGGAAATCCACCGAGCTTTATCCGAAGGACGTGTACTAAAAAAATGAAGAAAAAGGTTTGTGGTCGGCTCTATATAATGGAATTTACAAAGAATCCTAAAGGCTTGCATTGCTGCCCACCCATTCGGATGAAGTTGAGTAGGGGCTACGTTTAAAACACGTAAAACCCCCATTTGGAAGTCATCTAGAGGAAAAACTACTCCTAACTCTTTAAAAATGCAATCATAAACGTAAAAACCCCTTTCTAAGTCGAACTCGGCGCCTAGGCATACTAGGTCAGGATTCGGCATGCCATCCCCTCGGCAACATTCGACTTCCATGGGGTAAGGATCCTCGTTTTCAAATAAGCAAATCCTATTCAGCCGTAAGAACCGCTTCAGGTCGCTATTCCTCTGGTAATTAGAGAAGTATGATACCACCTCTCCGTCCACCCATTCATATCCAGGAATTGTACATGGTGGACACTTCGGCCTCTCCCTAATTGGACTGACAATGGGTACCATCCCTTCGGCAGAAGCAGAAGATTCGGCAGGTTCATTAGATTCACCTACAGTCCTAATGGGCTCCTCGGCCTCGTCCACTACAATTCTAACAGACTCAGCCCTATCCCGGTCATCGGCCCTATCTGACAGTCACCATCTCGGCTAAAAAGAATTATACCTTGAGAAAAAGTTTTCTTTGAGAAGAACTCGGTTTCAAAGACAGGGAGCTTGGCGCACAAGAAAATTATAACACTTCGGTACAGAGCAAAAGGTAGAAACAAGCAGGGACCATACTCCCCTTTTATAGAGCAAAGGGTTTCGGGTAAATGAAGAGTCGCGCCCAACTTCAGCCGTTAAGATCATCAATAGATCAACGGTTATCAAAAGAGTAACTTGTCAGATCGTGATGAACAGTAAATGCAAAACCCTAAAAGCATCCCCAACTTCCCGCCAAAATCATCTTTCCCGCTCAATGCGCCGAGATTGAGTTCTGGATAATAAGCCTTTTCAAAATTTCTACAATTTTTAGGCTTCGAGGGCTAGAGTGTACCTATTAGGGTACCCGGTACCGGGTACCTCTTAGGTATTCGGTACCGAGTACCCTCCAAACCAGATTTTCCTTAAAGGAACATCAGGTCTCGGTACCGAATAGTCACCATTTACCACGTGCATTAAATAATTAATATGCACTAATCTGAAGTAATAACGAGGATTATACTTAATCAAGTGGATAATCAATAAGGCCTAAGTTATCCAGGCCCATCAGCCCAAAACAGTGGCTATAAAAAGGGAAGTAAACAGTACATTATGCATTCTGATGTCATTCTTACTAAATATAGTAATCTCGCTTACGTAATACCGAACACTTACTTTACCATCGGAGTGCCTTTGCAGGTACCCTCCTCACCCTCGATTGATCACACCTCGGACAGACCGAATACTTCCAAGACAAGAAGACCGAAGACTGCTTTTACAACCCATTCCGGAGTCCGAAGACTAAGGGGTGTTCTCATATCCAGGAACAGGTCTCTTTTCGTTCCCATTTGCTTCTCGGCAAAGGAAGACGAGCGAAACTTGTCTCAAGCCACTGAAACTCCTTGACTATCACTCCAAAGACACAAAGGAAGGCTTTCTCACCACCTTCTCCCCTTCTGTCACTTTCTGGCACCTTTGGACCCAAGTTCTAGTTTTGGTCTCTTTTGGTCCCTTTTTGCTTACCGGCAAAGGAAATCGTGCGAAACTCGTCTTAGGCCACTGAAACTCCTTGACTATCACTCCGAAGACACAAAGGAAAGCTTTCTCACCACCTTTTCTGCTTCTGGCACATTCTGGCGCCTTTGGACCCAAGTTCCACTTTTGGTCTCTTTTGGTCCCTTTTTGCTTACTGGCAAAGGGAGACTTGCGAAACTCGTGTCAGTACACTAAAACTCTTTGAATATCACCCCTAGGACTCAAAGGAAGGCTTTCCCACCACCTTCTCACGTTCTGGAACTTTCTGGTGCCTTTGGACCCAAGTTCCAGTTTTGGTCTCTTTTGGTCCCTTTTTGCTTACTGGCAAAGGAAGACGTGCGAAACTCGTCTCAGGCCATTAAACCTCATTGAATATCATGCGTAGGACTCAAAGGAAGGCTTTCCCACCGCCTTCTCGCGTTCTGGCACTTTCTGGTGCCTTTGGACCCAAGTTCCAGTTTTGGTCTCTTTTGGTTCCCTTTTGCTTACTGGCAAAGGAAGCGTGCGAAACTCGTCTCAAGCCACTGAAACTCCTTGAATATAACTCCTAGAACTCATAGGAAGGATTTCTCACCACCTTCTCCCCTTTTGTCACTTTCTGGCACCTTTGGACCCAAGTTCTAGTTTGGTCTCTTTTGGTCCTTTTTTGCTTACCGGCAAAGGAAGTCGTGCGAAACTCGTCTCAGGCCACTGAAACTCCTTAACTATCACTCCGAAGACACAAAGGAAGGCTTTCTCACCACCTTCTCCCCTTCTGTCACTTTCTGGCACCTTTGGACCCAAGTTCTAGTTTTGGTCTCTTTTGGTCCCTTTTTGCTTACCCGCAAAGGAAGTCGTGCGAAACTCGTCTCAGGCCACTGAAACTCCTTGAATATCACTTCGAAGACACCAAGGAAGGCTTTCTCACCACCTTTTCCGTTTCTGGCACTATCCCGCGCCTTTGGACCCAAGTTGCAGTTTTGGTCTCTTTTGGTCCCTTTTTGCTTACCGACAAAGGAAGTCGTGCGAAACTCGTCTTAGGTCACTAAAACTCTTTGAATATCACGCCAAAACTCAAAGGAAGGCTTTCCCAACACCTTCTTACGTTCTGGCACTTTCTGGTGCCTTTGGACCCAAGCTCCAGCTTTGGTCTCTTTTGGTTCCCTTTTGCTTACCGGCAAAGGAAGATGTGCAAAACTCGTCTCAAGCCACTGAAACTCCTTGAATATCACTCTTAGAACTCAAAGGAAATATTTCTCACCACCTTCTCCCCTTCTGTCACTTTCTTGCACCTTTGGACCCAAGTTCTAGTTTTGGTCTCTTTTGGTCCCTTTTTGCTTACCGGCAAAGGAAGTCGTGCGAAACTCGTCTCAGGCCATTGAAATTGCTTGAATATCACTCCGAAGACACAATGCAAGGCTTTCTCACCACCTTCTCCCCGTCTGTCATTTTCTGGCACCTTTGGACCCAAGTTCTAGTTTTGGTCTCTTTTGGTCCCTTTTTGCTTACCGGAAAAGGAAGTCGTGCGAAACTTGTCTTAGGCCACTGAAACTGCTTGAATATCACTCCGAAGACACAAAGGAAAGCTTTCTCACCACCTTTTCCGCTTCTGGCACTTTCTGGCGCCTTTGGACCCAAGTTCCAGTTTTGGTCCCTTTTTGCTTACCGACAAAGGAAGTGGTGCGAAACTCGTCTCAGGCCACTAAAACTCTTTGAATATCACGCCTAAGACTCAAAGGAAGGCTTTCCCACCACCTTCTCACGTTCTGGCACTTTCTGGTGCCTTTGGACCCAAGTTCCAGTTTTTGTCTCCTTTGGTTCCCTTTTGCTTACCGGCAAAGGAAGACGTGGGAAACTCGTCTCAAGCCACTGAAACTCCTTGAATATCACTCCGAAGACACAAAGAAAGTCTTTCTCACTACCTTTTCCGCTTCTGGCACTTTCTGGCGCCTTTGGACCCAAGTTCCAGTTTTGGTCTCTTTTGGTCCCTTTTTTCTTACCGACAAAAGAAGTCGTCGAAAGTCGTCTCAGGCTGCTGAAACTACTTGAATATCATACCTAGGACACAAAGGAATGCTTTCCCACCACCTTCTCACGTTCTGGCACTTTCTGGTGCCTTTGGACCCAAGTTCCAGTTTTGGTCTCTTTTGGTTCCCTTTTGCTTACCGGCAAAGGAAGACGTGCGAAACTCGTCTCAAGCCACTGAAACTCCTTGAATATCACTCCTAGAACTCAAAGGAAGGATTTCTCACCACCTTCTCCCCTTCTGTCACTTTCTGGCACCTTTGAACCCAAGTTCTAGTTTTGGTCTCTTTTCGTCCCTTTTTGCTTACCGGCAAAGGAAGTCGTGCGAAACTCGTCTCAGGCCACTGAAACTGGTTGAATATCACTCCTAGAACTCAAATAAAGGATTTCTCACCACCTTCTCCCCTTCTGTCACTTTCTGGCACCTTTGGACCCAAGTTCTAGTTTTGGTCTCTTTTCGTCCCTTTTTGCTTACCGGCAAAGGAAGTCGTGCGAAACTTGTCTCAGGCCACTGAAACCCCTCGAATGTCACTCTGAAGATACAAAGGAAGGCTTTCTCACCACCTTTTCCGCTTCTGGCACTTTCTGGCGCCTTTGACCCAAGTTCTAGTTTTAGTCTCTTTTGTTCCCTTTTTGCTTACTGGCAAAGGGAGACTTGCGAAACTCGTCTCAGGCCACTAAAACTCTTTGAATATCATGCCTAAGACTCAAAGGAAGGCTTTCCCATCACCTTCTCACATTCTGGCACTTTCTGGTGCCTCTGGACCCAAGTTCCAGCTTTGGTCTCTTTTGGTTCCCTTCTGCTTACCGGCAAAGGAAGACGTGCGAAACTCGTCTCAGGCCACTAAAACTCCTTGAATATCACTCCTAGAACTCAAAGGAAGGATTTCTCACCACCTTCTCCCCTTCTGTCACTTTCTGGCACATTTGGACCCAAGTTCTAGTTTTGGTCTCTTTTGGTCCCTTTTTGCTTACCAGGAAAGGAAGTCGTGCAAAACTCATTTCAGGCCACTGAAACTCTTTGAATATCACTCCGAAGACACAAAGGAAGGCTTTCTCACCACCTTTTCCGCTTCTGGCACTTTCTGGCGCCTTTGGACCCAAGTTTCAGTTTTGGTCTCTTTTGGTCCCTTTTTGCTTACTGGCAAAGGGAGATTTGCGAAACTCGTCTCAGGCCACTAAAACTCGTTGAATATCACGCCTAGGACCCAAAGGAAGGCTTTCCCACCACCTTCTCACGTTCTGGCAGTTTCTGGTGCCTTTGGACCCAAGTTCTAGTTTTGGTCTCTTTTGGTTCCCTTTTCTTTACCGGCAAAGAAAGACGTGCGAAACTCGTCTCAAGCCACTGAAACTCCTTGAATATCACTCCTAGAACTCAAAGGAAGGATTTCTCACCACCTTCTCCCCTTCTGTCACTTTCTGGCACCTTTGGACCCAAGTTCTAGTTTTGGTCTCTTTTGGTCCCTTTTTGCTTACCGGCAAAGGAAGTCGTGCAAAACTCATCTCAGGCCACTGAAACTCCTTGAATATCACTCCGAAGACACAAAGGAAGGCTTTCTCACCACCTTTTCCGCTTCTGGCACTTTCTGGCGCCTTTGGACCCAAGTTTCAGTTTTGGTCTCTTTTGGTCCCTTTTTGCTTACTGGCAAAGGGAGACTTGCGAAACTCGTCTCAGGCCACTAAAACTCGTTGAATATCACGCCTAGGACCCAAAGGAAGGCTTTCCCACCACCTTCTCACGTTCTGGCAGTTTCTGGTGCCTTTGGACCCAAGTTCTAGTTTTGGTCTGTTTTGGTTCCCTTTTGCTTATCGGCAAAGGAAGACGTGCGAAACTCGTCTCAAGCCACTGAAACTCCTTGAATATCACTCCTAGAACTCAAAGGAAGGATTTCTCACCACCTTCTCCCCTTCTGTCACTTTCTGGCACCCTTGGACCCAAGCTCTAGTTTTGGTCTCTTTTGGTCCCTTTTTACTTACCAGCAAAGGAAGTCGTGCGAAACTCGTCTCAGGCCGCTGAAACTCCTTGAATATCACACCTAGGACTTAAAGGAAGGCTTTCCCACCACATTCTCATGTTCTGGAACTTTCTGGTGCCTTTGGACCCAAGTTCCAGCTTTGGTCTCTTTTGGTCTCTTTTTGCTTACCGGCAAGGGAAGTCGTGCGAAACTCGTCTCAGGCCACTGAAACTCCTTGAATATCACTCCGAAGACACAAAGGAAGGCTTTCTCACCACCTTTTCCGCTTCTGGCACTTTCTGGCGCCTTTGGACCGAAGTTCCAGTATTGGTCTCTCTTGGTCCCTTTTTGCTTACCGACAAAGGAAGTCGTGCGAAACTCGTCTCAGGCCGCTAAAACTCCTTGAATATCACAGCTAGGACTCAAAGGAAGGCTTTCCCACCACCTTCTCACGTTCTGGCACTTTCTGGTGCCTTTGGTGCCAAGTTCCAATTTTGGTTTGTTTTGGTTCCCTTTTGCTTACCGGCAAAGGAAGACGTGCGAAACTCGTCTCAAGCCACTGAAACTCCTTGAATATCACTCCTAGAACTCAAAGGAAGGATTTCTCACCACCTTCTCCCCTTCTGTCAATTTCTGGCACCTTTGGACCCAGGTTCCAGTTTTGGTCTCTTTTGGTTCCCTTTTGCTGACCGGCAAAGGAAGACGTGCGAAACTCGTCTCAAGCCACTGAAACTCCTTGAATATCACTCCTCGAAGTCAAAGGAAGGATTTCTCACCACCTTCTCCCCTTCTGGCACTTTCTGGCGCCTTTGGACCCAAGTTCCAGTTTTGGTGTCTTTTGGTCCCTTTTTGCTTACCGACAAAGGAAGTCGTGCGAAACTCGTCTCAGGCCGCTGAAACTCCTTCAATATCACACCAAGGACTCAAAGGAAGGATTTCTCACCACCTTCTCCCCTTCTGTCACTTTTTGGTACCTTTGGACCCAAGTTCTAGTTTTGGTCTCTTTTGGTCCGTTTTTGCTTACCGGTAAAGGAAGTCATGCGAAACTCGTCTCAGGCCACTGAAACTCCTTGAATATCACTCCGAAGACACAAAGGAAGGCTTTCCCACCACCTTCTCACGTTCTGGCACTTTCTGGTGCCTCTGGACCGAAGTTTCAGTTTTGGTGTCTTTTGTTTCCCTTTTGCTTACCGGCAAAGGAAGACGTGCGAAACTTGTCTCAAGCCACTGAAACTCCTTAAATATCACTCCTAGAACTCAAAGGAAGGATTTCTCACCACCTTCTACCCTTCTGTCAATTTCTTGCACCTTTGGACCCAAGTTCTAGTTTTGGTCTCTTTTGGTCCCTTTTTGCTTACCGACAAAGGAAGTCGTGCGAAACTCGTCTTAGGCCGCTGAAACACCTTCAATATCACACCAAGGACTCAAAGGAAGGATTTCTCACCACCTTCTCCCCTTGTGTCACTTTTTGGTACCTTTGGACCCAAGTTCTAGTTTTGGTCTCTTTTGGTCCCTTTTTGCTTACCGGTAAAGGAAGTCATGCGAAACTCGTCTCAGGCCACTGAAACTCCTTGAATATCAGTCCAAAGACACAAAGGAAGGCTTTCTCACCACCTTTTCCGCTTCTAGCACTTTCTGGCGCCTTTGGACCCATGTTCCAGTTTTGTCTCTTTTGGTCCCTTTTTGCTTACTGGCAAACGGAGACTTGCGAAACTCGTCTCAGGCCATTAAAACTCCTTGAATATCACACCTAGGACTCAAAGGAAGGCTTTCCCACCACCTTCTCACGTTCTGGGACTTTCTGGTGCCTTTGGACCCAAGTTCCAGTTTTGGTCTCTTTTGGTTCCCTTTTGCTTACCGGCAAAGGAAGAGGTGGGAAACTCGTCTCAAGCCACTAAAACTCCTTGAATATCACTCCGAAGACACAAAGGAAGGCTTTCTAACCACCTTTTCCGCTTCTGGCACTTTCTGGCGCCTTTGGACCCAAGTTCCAGTTTTGGTCTCTTTTGGTCCCTTTTTGCTTACTGGCAAAGGGAGACTTGCGAAACTCGTCTCAGGCCACTTAAACTCCTTGAATATCACGCCTAGGACTCAAAGGAAGAGTTTCCCACCACCTTCTCACGTTCTGGCACTTTCTCGTGCCTCTGGGCCTTAGTTCCAATTTTGGTCTCCTTTGGTTCCTTTTTGCTTACCGGTAAAGGAAGTCGTGCGAAACTCGTCTCAGGCCACTGAAACTCCTTGAATATCACTCCGAAGACACAAAGGAAGGCTTTCTCACCACCTTCTCCCCTTCTGTCACTTTCTGGAACCTTTGGACCCATGTTCTAGTTTTTGTCTCTTTTGGTCCCTTTTTGCTTACCGGCAAAGGAAGTCGAGCGAAACTCGTCTCAGGCCTGGAACTCCTTGAGTATCACTCCGAAGACACAAAGGAAGGCTTTCTCACCACCTTTTCTGCTTCTGCCACTTTCTGGCGCATTTGGCCCCAAGTTCCAGTTTTGGTCTCTCTTGGTCCCTTTTTGCTTAGTGGCAAAGGGAGACTTGCGAAAGTCATCTCAGGCCACTAAAACTTCTTGAATATCACGCCTAGGACTCAAAGGAAGGCTTTCCCACCACCTTCTCAGGTTCTGGCACTTTCTCGTGTTTTGCACCCAAGTTCCAGTTTTGGTCTCTTTTGGTTCCCTATTGCTTACCGGCAAAGGAAGACGTGCGAAAATAGTCTCAAGCCACTGAAAGTCCTTGAATATCACTCCTAGAACTCAAAGGAAGGATTTCTCACCACCTTCTCCCCTTCTGTCACTTTCTGGCACCTTTGGACCCAAGTTCTAGTTTTGGTCTCTTTTGAACCCTTTTTGCTTACCGGCAAGGGAAGTCGTGCGAAACACGTCTCAGGCCACTGAAACTCCTTGAATATTACTCCGAAGACACAAAGGAAGGCTTTCTCACCACCTTCTCCCCTTCTGTCACTTTCTGGCACCTTTGGACCCAAGTTCTACTTTTGGTCTCTTTTGGTCCCTTTTTGCTTACCGGCAAAGGAAGTCGTGCGAAACTCGTCTCAATCCACTAAAACTCCTTGAATATCACTCCTAGAACTCAAAGGAAGGATTTCTCACCACCTTCTCCCCTTCTGTCACTTTCTGGCACCTTTGGACCCAGGTTCTAGTTTTGGTCTCTTTTGGTCCCTTTTTGCTTACGGGAAGGGAAGTTGTGCGAAACTCGTCTCAGGCCACTGAAACTCCTTGAATATCACTCCGAAGACACAAAGGAAGGCTTTCTCACCACCTTCTCCCCTTCGGTCACTTTCTGGCACCTTTGCACCCAAGCTCTAGTTTTGGTCTCTTTTGGTACCTTTTTGCTTACCGGCAAAGGAAGTCGTGCGAAACTCGTCTCAGGCAGCTGAAACTCCTTGAATATCACACCTAGGACTCAAAGGAAGGCTTTCCCACCACCTTCTCACATTCTGGCACTTTCTGGTGCCTTTGGAGCCAAGTTCCAATTTTGGTTTGTTTTGGTTCCCTTTTGCTTACCGACAAACGGAGACTTGCGAAACTCGTCTCAGGCCACTAAAACTCCTTGAATATCACACCTAGGACTCAAAGGAAGGCTTTCCCACCACCTTCTCACGTTCTTGCACTTTCTGGTGCCTTTGGACCCATGTTCCAGTTTTGGTCTCTTTTGGTTCCCTTTTGCTTACCAGCAAAGGAAGTCGTGCGAAACTCGTCTCAGGCCGCTGAAACTCCTTGAATATCACTCCTAGAACTGAAAGGAAGGATTTCTCACCACCTTCTCCGCTTCTGTCACTTTCTGGCACCTTTGGACCCAGGTTCTAGTTTTGGTCTCTTTTGGTCCCTTTTTGCTTACCGGCAAAGGAAGTCGTGCAAAACATGTCTCAGGCCACTGAAACTCCTTGAATATCACTCCGAAGACACAAAGGAAGGCTTTCTCACTACCTTTTCCGCTTCTGGCTCTTTCTGGCGCCTTTGGACCCAAGTTCCAGTTTTGGTCTGTTTTGGTCCCTTTTTGCTTACTGGCAAAAGGAGACTTGCGAAAATAGTCTCAAGCCACTGAAAGTCCTTGAATATCACTCCTAGAACTCAAAGGAAGGATTTCTCACCACCTTCTCCCCTTCTGTCACTTTCTGGCACCTTTGCACCCAAGCTCTAGTTTTGGTCTCTTTTGGTACCTTTTTGCTTACCGGCAAAGGAAGTCGTGCGAAACTCGTCTCAGGCCGCTGAAACTCCTTAAATATCACACCTAGGACTCAAAGGAAGGCTTTCCCACCACCTTCTCAGGTTCTGGCACTTTCTCGTGTTTTGCACCCAAGTTCCAGTTTTGGTCTCTTTTGGTTCCCTATTGCTTACCGGCAAAGGAAGACGTGCGAAAATAGTCTCAAGCCACTGAAAGTCCTTGAATATCACTCCTAGAACTCAAAGGAAGGATTTCTCACCACCTTCTCCCCTTCTGTCACTTTCTGGCACCTTTGGACCCAAGTTCTAGTTTTGGTCTCTTTTGAACCCTTTTTGCTTACCGGCAAGGGAAGTCGTGCGAAACACGTCTCAGGCCACTGAAACTCCTTGAATATTACTCCGAAGACACAAAGGAAGGCTTTCTCACCACCTTCTCCCCTTCTGTCACTTTCTGGCACCTTTGGACCCAAGTTCTACTTTTGGTCTCTTTTGGTCCCTTTTTGCTTACCGGCAAAGGAAGTCGTGCGAAACTCGTCTCAATCCACTAAAACTCCTTGAATATCACTCCTAGAACTCAAAGGAAGGATTTCTCACCACCTTCTCCCCTTCTGTCACTTTCTGGCACCTTTGGACCCAGGTTCTAGTTTTGGTCTCTTTTGGTCCCTTTTTGCTTACGGGAAGGGAAGTTGTGCGAAACTCGTCTCAGGCCACTGAAACTCCTTGAATATCACTCCGAAGACACAAAGGAAGGCTTTCTCACCACCTTCTCCCCTTCGGTCACTTTCTGGCACCTTTGCACCCAAGCTCTAGTTTTGGTCTCTTTTGGTACCTTTTTGCTTACCGGCAAAGGAAGTCGTGCGAAACTCGTCTCAGGCAGCTGAAACTCCTTGAATATCACACCTAGGACTCAAAGGAAGGCTTTCCCACCACCTTCTCACATTCTGGCACTTTCTGGTGCCTTTGGAGCCAAGTTCCAATTTTGGTTTGTTTTGGTTCCCTTTTGCTTACCGACAAACGGAGACTTGCGAAACTCGTCTCAGGCCACTAAAACTCCTTGAATATCACACCTAGGACTCAAAGGAAGGCTTTCCCACCACCTTCTCACGTTCTTGCACTTTCTGGTGCCTTTGGACCCATGTTCCAGTTTTGGTCTCTTTTGGTTCCCTTTTGCTTACCAAAAGGAAGTCGTGCGAAACTCGTCTCGTGCCGCTGAAACTCCTTGAATATCACTCCTAGAACTGAAAGGAAGGATTTCTCACCACCTTCTCCGCTTCTGTCACTTTCTGGCACCTTTGGACCCAGGTTCTAGTTTTGGTCTCTTTTGGTCCCTTTTTGCTTACCGGCAAAGGAAGTCGTGCAAAACATGTCTCAGGCCACTGAAACTCCTTGAATATCACTCCGAAGACACAAAGGAAGGCTTTCTCACTACCTTTTCCGCTTCTGGCTCTTTCTGGCGCCTTTGGACCCAAGTTCCAGTTTTGGTCTGTTTTGGTCCCTTTTTGCTTACTGGCAAAAGGAGACTTGCGAAAATAGTCTCAAGCCACTGAAAGTCCTTGAATATCACTCCTAGAACTCAAAGGAAGGATTTCTCACCACCTTCTCCCCTTCTGTCACTTTCTGGCACCTTTGCACCCAAGCTCTAGTTTTGGTCTCTTTTGGTACCTTTTTGCTTACCGGCAAAGGAAGTCGTGCGAAACTCGTCTCAGGCCGCTGAAACTCCTTGAATATCACACCTAGGACTCAAAGGAAGGCTTTCCCACCACCTTCTCACGTTTTGGCACTTTCTGGTGCCTTTGGAGCCAAGTTCCAATTTTGGTTTGTTTTGGTTCCCTTTTGCTTAACGGCAAAGGAAGATGTGCGAAACTCGTCTCAAGCCACTGAAACTCCTTGAATATCACTCCTAGAACTCAAAAGAAGGATTTCTCACCACCTTCTCCCCTTCTGTCACTTTCTGGCACCCTTGGACCCAAGTTCTAGATTTGGTCTCTTTTGGTCCCTTTTTGCTTACAGGCAAAGGAAGTTGTGCGAAACACGTCTCAGGCCACTGAAACTCCTTCAATATCACTCCGAAGACACAAAGAAAGGCTTTCTCACCACCTTTTCCGCTTCTGGCACTTTCTGGCGCCTTTGGACCCAAGTTCCAGTTTTGGTCTCTTTTGGTCCCTTTTTGCATACTGGCAAACGGAAACTTGCGAAACTCGTCTCAGGCCACTAAAACTTCTTGAATATCACACCTAGGACTCAAAGGAAGGCTTTCCCACCACCTTCTCACGTTCTTGCTCTTTCTGGTGCCTTTGGACCCAAGTTCCAGTTTTGGTCTCTTTTGGTCCCTTTTGCTTACCGGTAAAGGATCTCGTGCGAAACTCGTCTCAGGCCGCTGAAACTCCTTGAATATCACTCCTAGAACTCAAAGGAAGGATTTCTCACCACATTCTCCCCTTCTGTCACTTTCTGGCACCTTTGGACCCAGGTTCTAGTTTTGTTCTCTTATTGTCCCTTTTTGCTTACCGGCAAAGGAAGTCGTGCAAAACATGTCTCAGGCCACTGAAACTCCTTGAATATCACTTCGAAGACACAAAGGAAGGCTTTCTCACTACCTTTTCCGTTTCTGGCTCTTTCTGGCGCCTTTGGACCCAAGTTCCAGTTTTGGTCTCTTTTGGTCATTTTTTGCTTACTAGCAAAGGGAGACATGCGAAACTCGTCTTAGGCCACTTAAACTCCTTGAATATCACGCCTAGGACCCAAAGGAAGGCTTTCCCACCACCTTCTCACACTCTGACACTTTCTGGCACCTTTGGACCCAGGTTCCAGTTTTGGTCTCTTTTGGCCCCTTTTTGCTTACCGGCAAAGGAAGACGTGCGAAACTCGTCTCCAGCCACTGAAACTTCTTGAATATCACTCCTAGAAGTCAAAGGAAGGATTTCTCACCACCTTCTCCCCTTCTGGCACTTTCTGGCGCCTTTGGACCCAAGTTCCAGTTTTGGTCTCTTTTGGTCCCTTTTTGCTTACCGACAAAGGAAGTCGTGCGAAACTCGTCTCAGGCCGCTGAAACTCCTTGAATATCACACCTAGGACTCAAAGGAAGGGTTTCCCACCACCTTCTCACGTTCTGGCACTTTCTGGTGCCTTTGGACCCAAGTTCTAGTTTTGGTCTCTTTTGGTTCCCTTTTGCTTACCGGCAAAGGAAGACGTGTGATAACCACGTCGCAATGGTATCAAACAAGCTAGATTTTCTCAAAAATTATGCACTACAAGAAGCAAACCTAGGTCATCTCTCAAGGACATAAAATGCCTTTTATTTTTAGTTCCATCATGCAATTTCAAATTAGATTAGGAGAGGATTTGTTTTGAATTTAAACGACAAAATAACAAAACGAAAATTAAGGATTATGAAATTTAACCAATTCAAGATCTCAATCGCTACAATGCAATTCTCGTCGTTCACACAAATATAATACCAACGAATTTCCAATCACACTAATTCAATGCGCATTAACAACCCTAAAATCTAAATCTAGATTATGAATTCCATCAAAACAAGAATTGCAATCGCAAACCCAATGCTCTAACGAAATTCAGAATAATTGATTGATTGAATTAGGTGAATTCCTTTATTTCAAATCTGAAATTCTCATTCTCTGTTTAGAATGCAAATGAAAATTCAATATGATGAAAAACATAATTATTCTAATCAGAAAAGAGAAGGAAGAGAGAGAATTCGATAGAACCTAATTCACAAATGCAATGTAGTTCTTGAAACCTTGAACTGATTGATGGATTAGCCTTGCTTCATAATCATGTTGCTCGACCAATTAGAGAAGGGGATGAAGTTTCCGAAAATAAAAGAGAGGGAGACGAGAGGAATCCTTACGAAAGCTTTTTTTTTTTCAAATTCTGAAAATTAAGGCAAAAAAGAGGGAAAAAAATTCCCCACGTGAAATCATAAACCCTATTTAAAGACAAAATAATTGGGCTCAATTAAGGCCCAACTTCCTAACGAGGTTCCTAAAACCCTAATTAAGCAATGTCAACAATAAAACCAAATTTTGAAAAATTCATTCCAGGAAAGCAACATTGTGACGTAGTTTTGGGCCTGAATATGTTCGAACTGGGCTTTTCTTGCAACAAAGAAGTTGTAGATCTCTCTCTTATCTTTCCAGGGACACCAATTTTGTCCAATTCCGAGTAGTGTAGCTCCAGATATGGTCTTTTCAATAAACTGTGTCAAAACAAGAATTTATGGCGGGAATTAAGAAAGATTTAAATTTAAATCCTAAATGACTTACCAACACAAATCTAAACTAACACATCAAAATAATATACTAAAAAGACTCAATTAAATTGAAAACATAGAGAGAAAGATGTATTAAAATATGACTATCAACGTGCGAAAGTCGTCTAAAGCCACTGAAACTCCTTGAATATCACTCCTAGAACTCAAAGGAAGGATTTCTCACCACCTTCTCCCCTTCTGTCACTTTTTGGCACCTTTGGACCCAAGTTCTAGTTTTGGTCTCTTTTGGTCCCTTTTTGCTTACCGGCAAAGGAAGTCGTGCCAAACTCGTCTCAGGTCACTGAAACTCCTTGAATATCACTCCGAAGACACAAAGGAAGGCTTTCTCACCACCTTTTCCGCTTCTGGCAATTTCTGGCGCCTTTGGACCCAAGTTCCAGTTTTGGTCTCTTTTGGTCCCTTTTTGCTTACTGGCAAAGGGAGACTTGCGAAACTCGTCTCAGGCCACTTAAACTCCTTGAATATCACGCCTAGGACTCAAAGGAAGAGTTTCCCACCACCTACTCACGTTCTGGCACTTTCTCGTGCCTCTGGGCCTTAGTTCCAATTTTGGTCTCTTTTGGTTCCTTTTTGCTTACCGGTAAAGGAAGTCGTGCGAAACTCGTCTCAGGCCACTGAAACTCCTTGAATATCACTCCGAAGACACAGAGGAAGGGTTTCTCACCACCTTCTCCCCTTCTGTCACTTTCTGGCACCTTTGGACCCAAGTTCTAGTTTTGGTCTCTTTTCGTCCCTTTTTGCTTACCAGCAAAGGAAGTCGAGCGAAACTCGTCTCAGGCATGGAACTCCTTGAGTATCACTCCGAAGACACAAAGGAAGGCTTTCTCACCACCTTTTCTGCTTCTGGCACTTTCTGGCGCCTTTGGACCCAAGTTCAAGTTTTGGTCTCTTTTGGTCCCTTTTCGCTTACTGGCAAAGGGAGACTTGCGAAAGTCATCTCAGGCCACTAAAACTTCTTGAATATCACGCCTAGAACTCAAAGCAAGGCTTTCCCACCACCTTCTCAGGTTCTGGCACTTTCTAGTGCTTTTGCACCCAAGTTCCAGTTTTGGTCTCTTTTGGTTCCCTATTGCTTACCGGCAAAGGAAGCCGTGCGAAACTAGTCTCAAGCCACTGAAAGTCCTTCAATATCACTCCTAGAACTCAAAGGAAGGATTTCTCACCACCTTCTCCCCTTCTGTCACTTTCTGGCACCTTTGGACCCAAGTTCTAGTTTTGGTCTCTTTTGAACCCTTTTTGCTTACCGGCAAGGGAAGTCGTGCGAAACACATCTCAGGCCACTGAAACTCCTTGAATATCACTCCAAAGACACAAAGGAAGGCTTTCTCACAACCTTTTCCGCTTATGGCACTTTCTGGCGCCTTTGGACCCAAGTTCCAGTTTTGGTCTCTTTTGGTCCCTTTTTGCTTATCGACAAAGGAAGTCGTGCGAAACTCGTCTGAAGCCACTGAAACTCCTTGAATATCACTCCTAGAACTCAAAGGAAGGATTTCTCACCACCTTCTGCCCTTCAGTCACTTTCTGGCACCTTTGGACCCAAGTTCCAGTTTTGGTCCCTTTTGGTCCCTTTTTGCTTACCGGCAAAGGAAGTCATGCAAAACTCGTCTCAGGTCACTGAAACTCCTTGAATATCACTCTGAAGACACAAAGGAAGGCTTTCTCACCACCTTTTCCGCTTCTGGCACTTTCTGGTGCCTTTGGACCCAAGTTCCAGTTTTGGTCTCTTTTGGTCCCTTTTTCTTACCGGCAAAGGAAGTCATGGGCAACTCGTCTCTAGCCACTGAAACTCCTTGAATATCACTCCGAAGACACAAAGGAAGACTTTCTCACCACCTTTTCCGCTTCTGGCACTTTCTGGCGCCTTTGGACCCATGTTCCAGTTTTGGTCTCTTTTGGTCCCTTTTTGCTTACTGGCAAAGGGAGACTTGCGAAGCTCGTCTCAGGCCACTTAAACTCCTTGAATATCACGCCTAGGACTCAAAGGAAGACTTTCCCACCACCTTCTCACGTTTTGGCACTTTCTGGTGCCTTTGGACCCAAGTTCCAGTTTTGGTCTCTTTTGGTCCCTTTTTGCTTACCGGTAAAGGAAGTCGTGCGAAACTCGTCTCAGGTCACTAAAACTCCTTGAATATCACTCCGAAGACACAAAGGAAGGCTTTCTCACCACCTTTTCCGCTTCTGGCACTTTCTGGTGCCTTTGGACCCAAGTTCCAGCTTTGGTATCTTTTGGTTCCCTTTTGCTTATCGGCAAAGGAAGACGTGGGAAACTCGTCTCAAGCCACTGAAACTCCTTGAATATCACGCCTAGAACTAAAAGGAAAGATTTCTCACCACCTTCTGCCCTTCTGTCACTTTCTGGCACCTTTGGACCCAAGTTCCAGTTTTGGTCCCTTTTGGTCCCTTTTTGCTTACCAGCAAAGGAAGTCGTGCGAAACTCGTCTCAGGTCACTGAAACTCCTTGAATATCACGCCGAAGACACAAAGGAAGGCTTTCTCACCACCTTTTCCGCTTCTGGCACTTTCTGGTACCTTTGGACCCAAGTTCTAGTTTGGTCTCTTTTGGTCCCTTTTTCTTACCGGCAAAGGAAGACTTGGGCAACTCGTCTCAAGCCACTGAAACTCCTTGAATATCATTCCGAAGACACAAAGGAAGGCTTTCTCACCACGTTTTCCGCTTCTGGCACTTTCTGGTGCCTTTGGACCCAAGTTCCAATTTTGGCCTCTTTTGGTCCCTTTTTGCTTACCGGCAAAGGAAGTCGTACGAAACTCGTCTCAGGCCACTGAAACTCCTTGAATATCACTCCGAAGACACAAAGGAAGGCTTTCTCACCACATTTTCCGCTTCTGGCACTTTCTGGCGCCTTTGGACCCAAGTTCAAGTTTTGGTCTCTTTTGGTCCCTTTTTGCTTTTTGGCAAAGGGAGACTTGCGAAACTCGTCTCAGGCCACTAAAACTCCTTGAATATCACACCTAGGACTCAAAGGAAGGCTTTCCCACCACCTTCTCACGTTCTGGCACTTTCTGGTGCCTTTGGACCCAAGTTCTAGTTTTTGTCTCCTTTGGTTCCCTTTTGCTTACCGGCAAAGGAAGACGTGGGAAACTCGTGTCAAGCCACTGAAACTCCATGAATATCACTCCGAAGACACAAAGAAAGACTTTCTCACTACCTTTTCCGCTTCTGGCACTTTCTGGCCCCTTTGGACCCAAGTTCCAGTTTTGGTCTCTTTTGGTCCCTTTTTTCTTACCGACAAAGGAAGTCGTCCGAAAGTTGTCTCAGGCCGCTGAAACTACTTGAATATCACACCTAGGACACAAAGGAATGCTTTCCCACCACCTTTTCACGTTCTGGCACTTTCTGGTGCCTTTGGACCCAAGTTCCAGTTTTGGTCTCTTTTGGTTCCCTTTTGCTTACTGGCAAAGGAAGACGTGCGAAACTCGTCTCAAGGCACTGAAACTCCATGAATATCACTCCTAGAACTCAAAGGAAGGATTTCTCACCACCTTCTCCCCTTCTGTCACTTTCTGGCACCTTTGGACCCAAGTTCTAGTTTTGATCTCTTTTTGCTTACCGGCAAAGGTAGTCTTGCGAAACTCGTCTTAGGTCACTGAAACTCCATGAATATCACTCCGAAGACACAAAGGAAGGCTTTCTCACCACCTTTTCCGCTTCTGGCACTTTCTGGCGCTATTGGACCCAAGTTCCAGTTTTGGTCTCTTTTGGTCCTTTTTTGCTTTCTGGCAAAGGGAGACTTGCGAAATTCGTCTCAGGCCACTTAAACTCCTTGAATATCACGTCTAGGACTCAAAGGAAGGCTTTCCCATCAAAAGATTTGATCCAATTGAAATTTTCAAAATGACTTGGGTAAACTAGAAAATTCAATCATTGAAATTGAATATTGAAATTGAATAAGTAAACAATTAAATTGGATTGGTTGGATGGTACCAAGAAAATAGAGTACTAACTCCCATTTCTTATTTATTATTGAATTAACCGATCAACTTGCTTTGTTATTGAATATTTATTTTTGATTTTTCTCACGTTTTGGCACATTCTGGTGCCTTTGGACCCAAGTTCCAGTTTTGGTCTCTTTTGGTCCCTTTTTGCTTACCGGTAAAGGAAGTCGTGCGAAACTCGGCTCAGGCCACTGAAACTCCTTGAATATCACATCGAAGACACAAAGGAAGGCTTTCTCACCACCTTCTCCCCTTCTGTCACTTTCTGGCACCTTTGGACCCAAGTTCTAGTTTTGGTCTCTTTTGGTCCCTTTTTGCTTACCGGAGAGGAATTCGTGCGAAAGTTGTCTTAGGCCTGAAATTCCTTGAATATCACTCCGAAGACACAAAGGAAGGCTTTCTCACCACCTTTTCCGCTTCTGGCACTTTCTGGTGCCTTTGGACCCAAGTTCCAATTTTGGTCTCTTTTGGTCCCTTTTTGCTTACCGGGAAAGGAAATCGTGCAAACTCGTCTCAGGCCATTGAAACTCCTTGAATATCAATCCGAAGACACAAAGGAAGGCTTTCTCACCACCTTTTCCGCTTCTGGCACTTTCTGGTGCCTTTGGACCCAAGTTCCAGTTTTGGTCTCTTTTTGTTCGCTTTTGCTTACCGACAAAGGAATTTGTGCGAAACTCGTCTCAAGCCACTGAAACTCCTTGAATATCATTTTGAAGACACAAAGGAAGGCTTTCTCACCACCTTTTCCGCTTCTGGCACTTTCTGGCGCCATTGGACCCAAGTTCCAGTTTTGGTCTCTTTTGGTCCCTTTTTGTTTACCGGCAAAGGAAGTCGTGCGAAACTCGTCTCAGGCCACTGATCACTCCGAAGACACAAAGGAAGGCTTTCTCACCATCTTTTCCGCTTCTGGCACTTTCTGGCGCCTTTGGACCCAAGTTCCAGTTTTGGTCTCTTTTGGTCCCTTTTTGCTTATCGACAAAGGAAGTCGTGCGAAACTCGTCTGAAGCCACTGAAACTCCTTGAATATCACTCCTAGAACTCAAAGGAAGGATTTCTCACCACCTTCTGCCCTTCAGTCACTTTCTGGCACCTTTGGACCCAAGTTCCAGTTTTGGTCCCTTTTGGTCCCTTTTTGCTTACCGGCAAAGGAAGTCATGCGAAACTCGTCTCAGGTCACTGAAACTCCTTGAATATCACTCCGAAGACACAAAGGAAGGCTTTCTCACCACCTTTTCCGCTTCTGGCAATTTCTGGTGCCTTTGGACCCAAGTTCCAGTTTTGGTCTCTTTTGGTCCCTTTTTCTTACCGGCAAAGGAAGACATGGGAAACTCGTCTCAAGCCACTGAAACTCCTTGAATATCACTCCGAAGACACAAAGGAAGACTTTCTCACCACCTTTTCCGCTTCTGGCACTTTCTGGCGCCTTTGGACCCATGTTCCAGTTTTGGTCTCTTTTGGTCCCTTTTTGCTTACTGGCAAAGGGAGACTTGCGAAGCTCGTCTCAGGCCACTTAAACTCCTTGAATATCACGCCTAGGACTCAAAGGAAGACTTTCCCACCACCTTCTCACGTTCTGGCACTTTCTGGTGCCTTTGGACCCAAGTTCCAGTTTTGGTCTCTTTTGGTCCCTTTTTGCTTACCGGTAAAGGAAGTCATGCGAAACTCGTCTCAGGTCACTAAAACTCCTTGAATATCACTCCGAAGACACAAAGGAAGGCTTTCTCACCACCTTTTCCGCTTCTGGCACTTTCTGGTGCCTTTGGACCCAAGTTCCAGTTTTGGTATCTTTTGGTTCCCTTTTGCTTATCGGCAAAGGAAGACGTGGGAAACTCGTCTCAAGCCACTGAAACTCCTTGAATATCACGCCTAGAACTAAAAGGATAGATTTCTCACCACCTTCTGCCCTTCTGTCACTTTCTGGCACCTTTGGACCCAAGTTCCAGTTTTGGTCCCTTTTGGTCCCTTTTTGCTTACCAGCAAAGGAAGTCGTGCGAAACTCGTCTCAGGTCACTGAAACTCCTTGAATATCACGCCGAAGACACAAAGGAAGGCTTTCTCACCACCTTTTCCGCTTCTGGCACTTTCTGGTACCTTTGGACCCAAGTTCTAGTTTGGTCTCTTTTGGTCCCTTTTTCTTACCGGCAAAGGAAGACTTGGGCAACTCGTCTCAAGCCACTGAAACTCCTTGAATATCACTCCGAAGACACAAAGGAAGACTTTCTCACCACCTTTTACACTTCTGGCACTTTCTGAAGCCTTTGGGCTCAAGTTCCAGTTTTGGTCTCTTTTGGTCCCTTTTTGCTTACTGGCAAAGGGAGACTTGCGAAACTCGTCTCAGGCCACTTAAACTCCTTGAATATCACGCCTAGGACTCAAAGGAAGACTTTCCCACCACCTTCTCACGTTCTGGCACTTTCTGGTGCCTTTGGACCCAAGTTCCAGTTTTGGTCTCTTTTGGTCCCTTTTTGCTTACCGGTAAAGGAAGTCGTGCGAAACTTGTCTCAGGCCACTGAAACTCCTTGAATAACATTCCGAAGACACAAAGGAAGGCTTTCTCACCACGTTTTCCGCTTCTGGCACTTTCTGGCGCCTTTGGACCCAAGTTCCAATTTTGGCCTCTTTTGGTCCCTTTTTGCTTACCGGCAAAGGAAGTCATGCGAAACTCGTCTCAGTCCACTGGAACTCCTTGAATATCACTCCTAGGACTCAAAGGAAGGCTTTCTCACCACCTTCTCCCCTTCTGTCACTTTCTGGCGACTTTGGACCCAAGTTCTAATTTTGGTCTCTTTTGGTCCCTTTTTGCTTACCGGCAAAGGAAGTTGTGCGAAACTCGTCTCAGACCACTGAAACTCCTTGAATATCACTCAGAAGACACAAAGGAACGCTTTCTCACCAACTTTTCTGCTTCTGGCACTTTCTAGCAGCTTTGAACCCAAGTTCCAGTTTTGGACTCTTTTGGTCCCTTTTTGCTTACTGGCAAAGGGAGACTTGCGAAACTCGTCTCAGGCCACTAAAACTCCTTGAATATCACGCCTAGGACTCAAAGGAAGGCTTTTCCACCACATTCTCACGTTCTGGCACTTTCTGGTGCTTTTGGACCCAAGTTCCAGTTTTGGTCTTTCTTGGTTCCCTTTTGCTTACCGGTAAAGTAAGACGTGCGAAACTCGTCTCAAGCCACTGAAACTACTTGACTATCACTCCTAGGACTCAAAGCAAGGCCTTGTCACTACCTTCTCCCCTTTTGGCACTTTCTGGCGCCTTTGGACCCAAGCTCCAGTTTGTCTCTTTTTGTCCCTTTTTGCTTACCGGTAAAGGAAGACGTGGGAAACTCCTCTCAGGCCACTGAAACTCCTTGAATATCACGCCTAGGACTCAAAGGAAGGCTTTTCCACCACATTCTCACATTCTGGCACTTTCTAGTGCCTTTGGACCCAAGTTCCAGTTTTGGTCTTTCTTGGTTCCCTTTTGCTTACCGGCAAAGTAAGACGTGCGAAACTCGTCTCAAGCCACTGAAACTACTTGACTATCATTCCTAGGACTCAAAGCAAGGCCTTATCACTACCTTCTCCCCTTTTGGCACTTTCTGGCGCCTTTCGACCCAAGTTCCAATTTTGGTCTCTTTTGGTCCCCTTTTGCTTACCGGCAAAGAAAGACGTGCGAAACTCGTCTCAGGCCACTGAAACTCCTTGAATATCACTCCTAGGACTCAAAGAAAAGATTTCCCACCACTTTCTCCCCTTCTAGCACTTTTTGGCGCCTTTAAACCCAAGTTCAGTTTTGCTCTCTTTTGGTTTCCTTTTGCTTACCGGCAAAGGAAGACGTGCGAAACTCGTATCAGGCCACTGAAATTCCTTGAATATCACTCCTAAGACTCAAAGGAAGCCCTTCTGCCCACCTTCTCCCTTTCTAGCACTTTCTGGCGCCTTTGAACCCAAGTTGCAGTTTTGGTATCTTTTTGTCCCTTTTCTCTTACCGGCAAAGGAAGACGTTTGAAACTTGTCTCAGGCTACTGAAACTACTTGAATTTTCTGTTACAGAACCTTTGTAATTCTGATGGTAAAGCTTCTATATAAGCTGAACCATTCTTATCAATAAGACAAGTTAAGTTTGATTCAGAAATATTAGAGTTTATCTCTTTTATCTTAGTGAGAGTGATTCTCCTAAGTTCTTGAGTGATTAGAGAACACCTTGGCTGTATCAAAGGGCTTCATCCCTTTGTGTGTTGCCTTCCTTGGAAAGAGGGATTCTTTCCTTCCCCCATTCAATTCTTCACCAAAATTCCAAAAAAACTCAAATCTGCCCAGAATTATCTCGTTATCATAACTCTCATTCTACCCAACCACATTGAGTGATTCTTGAGCCTAAATTGAATTTCAGAACGAGAACTTTCACCTCGTTTTAGAATCACCTCAATTGGAGTTCTATAACTCGAGATACCGTCATTTCTAAAATTTTGTCCAGCCACCACCAAACCAGCGTTTTTGCTTCCTTTTTCACTTATTTTAACACCATGGACCAACACCTAATTTGCCCAGAAATTCATCACTAAATTTTCAAATTTTTCTACAAGGTTCTAACCCTAAAGATCCTAAGTCAGCCCTTGTGCAAATGGGGTTCATATCAGGACGGGTTTTCGTCCACCTTCTGTCGTTCTGGCATTTTCTGGCGCCTTTGGACCCAAGTTCCAGTTTTGGTCTCTTTTTGTCCCCTTTTGCTTACCGGCAAAGGAAGACGTGCGAAACTTGTCTCAGGCCATTGAAACTACTTGAATATTACTCCTAAGACTCAAAGAAAGGATTTCTCACCACCTTCTCCGCTTCTCGCACTTTCTGGCGCCTTTGGACCCAAGTTCCAATTTTGGTCTTTTTTGGTCCCTTTTTGCTTACTGGCAAAGGGAGACTTGCGAAACTCGTCTCAGGCCACTAAAACTCCTTGAATATCACGCCTAGGACTCAAAGGAAGGCTTTCCCACCAGCTTCTCACGTTCTGGCACTTTCTAGTGCTTTTGGTCCCAAGTTCCAGTTTTGGTCTCTTTTTGTCCCCTTTTGCTTACCGGCAACGAAAGACGTGCAAAACTCATCTCAGGCCACTAAACTCCTTGAATATCACACCTAAGACACAAAGGAAGGCCTTGTCACCACCTTCTCCCCTTCTGGCACTTTTTCGGACCTTTGGACCCAAGTTCCAGTTTTTGTCTCTTTTCGTCCGCTTTTGGTTACCGAAAAACAAATGCACGCGAAACTCGTCTCAGGCCGCTGAAACCCCTTGAAAATCACTGCTAGGACTCAAAAGGAAGGCTTTGTCACCACCTTCTCCCTTTCTATCACTTTCTGGCGCCTTTGGACCCAAGTTCCAGTTTTGGTCTCTTTTGGTCCCTTTTTACTTACCGGCAAAAGAAGACTTGCGAAACTCGCTTCAAGTCACTAAAACTCCTTGAATATCACGCCTAGGACTTAAAGGAAGGCTTTCCTACCACCTTCTCTCGTTCTGGCACTTTATGGCGCCTTTGGACCCAAGTTCTAGTTTTGGTCTCTTTTGGTCCCATTTTGCTTACCGGCAAAGGGAGACTTGTGAAACTCGTCTCAGGCGACTAGAACTCCTTGAATATCATGCCTAGGACACAAAGGAAGGTTTTCCCACCACCTTCTCTCGTTCTAGCACTTTCTGGCGCCTTTGGACCCAAGTTCTAGTTTTGGTCTCTTTTGGTCCCTTTTTGCATACCGGCAAAGGGGGACTTGCGAAACTCGTCTCAGGCCACTAAAACTCCTTGAATATCACGCCTAGGACTCAAAGCAAGGCTTTCCCACCACCTTCTCTCGTTCTAGCACTTTCTGGCGCCTTTGGACCCAAGTTCCTGTGTTGGTCTCTTTTTCTCCCCTTTTACTTACTGGCAAAGGAAGACGTGCGAAACTCGTCTCAGGCCATTGAAACTCCTTGAATATCAC
The DNA here is from genome assembly GCA_024086825.1 of Abrus pulchellus subsp. cantoniensis. NCBI lineage: Eukaryota > Viridiplantae > Streptophyta > Magnoliopsida > Fabales > Fabaceae > Abrus > Abrus pulchellus. The sequence goes on along the minus strand of CM044053.1, from coordinate 18,835,934 downwards.
TCATAGGACTCAGAGGAAGGATTTCTCACCACCTTCTCCCCTTCTGTCACTTTCTGGCGCCTTTGGACCCAATTTCTAGTTGTGGTCTCTTTTGGTCATTTTTTGCTTACCAGCAAAGGAAGACGTGGGAAACGCATCTCAGGCTGCTGAAACTCCTTGAAAATCAATGCTAGGACTCAAAGGAAGGCTTTGTCACCACCTTCTCCCTTTCTGTCACTTTCTGGCGCCTTTGGACCCAAGTTCTAGTTTTGGTCTCTTTTGGTCCCTTTTTACTTACCGGCAAAAGGAGACTTGCGAAACTCATCTCAGGCCACTAAAACTCCTTGAATATCACGCCTAGGACTCAGAGGAAGGCTTTCTTGCCACCTTCTCTTGTTCTGGCACTTTCTGGCGCCTTTGGACCCAAGTTCTAGTTTTGGTCTCTTTTTGTCCCCTTTTGCTTACTGGCAAAGGAAGGCGTACGAAACTCGTCTCAGGCCACTAAAACTCCAAGAATATCACGCCTAGGACTCAAAGGAAGGCTTTCCCACCACCTTCTCTCGTTCTGGAACTTTCTAGCGCCTTTGGACCCAAGTTTCAGTTTTGGTCTCTTTTTGTCCCCTTTTGCTTACCAGCAAAGAAGTTGTGCGAAACTAGTCTCAGGCCACTGAAACTCCTTGAATATCACTCCTAGGACTCAAAGGAAGGATTTATCACCACCTTCTCCCCTTTTGGCACTTTCTAGCGTCTTTGGACCCAAGTTCCAGTTTTGGTCTCTTTTGGTCCCCTTTTGCTTACCGGCAAAGGAAGACATGGGAAACTCATCTTAGGCCGCTGAAAATCTTTCAGTATCAGTCCTAGGACTCAAAGGAAGGCTTTCTCACCACCTTCTCCCCTCTGGCACTTTCTGGCGCCTTTGGACCCAAGTTCCATTTTTAGCCTCTTTTGGTCCCCTTTTGCTTACCGTCAAAGGAAGACGTGCGAAACTCGTCTCAGGCCACTGAAACTTCTTGAATATCACTCCTAGGAGTCAAAGGAACGATTTCTCACCACCTTCTCCCTTTTTTTTTTCACTTTCTAGCATCTTTGGACCCAAGTTACAGTTTTTGACTCTTTTGGTCCCCTTTTGCTTACCGGCAAAGGAAGTCGTGCGAAACTCGTCTCAGGCCACTGAAACTTCTTGACTATCACTCCTAGGACACAAAGGAAGGCCTTGTCTGACCTTCACCCTTTCTGGCACTTTTTGGAGCATTTGGAGCCAAGTTCCAGTTTTGGTCTATTTTTGTCCCCTTTTGCTTACCGGCAACGGAAGACGTGGGAAACTCATCTCAGGCCGCTGAAACTCCTTGAAAATCACTGCTTGGACTCAAAGTAAGACTTTCCCACCACCTTCTCTTGTTCTGGCACTTTCTGCCGCCTTTGGACCCAAGTTTCAGTTTTGGTCTCTTTTTGTCCCCTTTTGCTTACTGGCAAAGAAGATGTGCGAAACTCGTCTCTAGCCACTGAAACTCCTTGAATATCACTCCTAGGACTCAAAGGAAGGATTTCTCACCACCTTCTCCCCTTCTGGCACTTTTTGGAGTATTTGGACCCAAGTTCTAGTTTCGGTCTCTTTTGGTCCCCTTTTGCTTACCGGCAAAGGAAGACATGGAAAACTCATCTCAGGCCGCTTAAACTCCTTGAAAATCACTGCTAGGACTCAAAGGAAGGCTTTGTCACCACCTTCTCTCTTTCTGTCACTTTCGAGCGTCTTTGGACCCAAGTTATAGTTTTGGTCTCTTTTGGTCCTGTAACGCCCCAATTTTTGAGAATTAGCTAGTAGTCCTTAGATTCCAATTATTAGCTTATTCCGGCTTGCTAGCGTCGGAATAATTAGATAGATACTGCATTTTATTTTAAGAATATTGAATTATTTTTGAATTAGGTATTTTAAGGTAACTGCATGCAAATAGATAGTTTCAATATCGTCCAAGGATTCTTCTGAGTATGTTCAATTGTGCTGTTCACAAATGCCCCTGATAATCTATCCCGAAAGTTAAAATTTTATCTTATTTAAAATTGTCAAATCAAAGATATTCGCCTTGAAAAACGTGAGATTTTGTAATCATTGCTAAGATTTTGTAATCATTCCTTAGCCGTCAAAATTTTACACGGAATCTCACGAAATCTAGAAATCATTATTGTAAAGATTTCGTAATCATTACAAAGATTTAGTAATGATTTCTTAGCCGTCAAAATCATTGCATAAAATTTCGTGAGATCTAGCAATCATTACCCGGAGATTTCCAAATCTAGTATCGGCCACTAGATTTTCATGCAAACAAACCTTGTCCCCTATTTTATAAACATCGTGATTGCCCCGAAATTCCGAAATCTAGTATTGACCACTAGAATTCCATGCACGGGATTTTGTCTCCCAATTTGTCGGCAAAGTCATTTCGGAACTTTCTTTTCATGTCTTCCAAATTGCCGACATCATAATTATTCTAACCAATCACATTCTCTTGAGCTTAGCACCACATCAAAAGTCTCGTCCAAGTGACAACCTAGTCATGTCGCATTTTTCTCGGCCAACCAAATTTCATGCAATTGCTGTCCAGAATCTTACCTTTGGATTTTTGTGCAGAATTTCGGAAATTGTGATGTCCAAACCGTGTGCATGCAGCCTAGGGTATTTCATGCACTTAACTTCCTGAATTTTACTAACTTTGCCTACAAGCTTTCCCAAAATTCACTATTCATGCACTAAAAACCGTAACACCTCTTTCCTTGCACCAATTTACCAAATTCACTTCAGCTTTTACTCAATGAAAACCGTGTGCAGTTTTCAGTTTGGAAGTCTTGCTAAGCAAGCCAAAATGAACATGTTAAGTGGCAATTGGTCACTTAAAGGTTAAACCCTCCATATAAATAGATCAAACTACCTCATTTCTCTCTTTTTTCACTCAAAAACCGTGAGCTCTCCACCCTCCCTCTCAAAATTCCTTTCAAGTTCCATTCTCTCTTTTTCTTCAAAGAAACCGAGACCCTTCCTCCCTAAATCTCTCAAATTTTTCTCATCCTTTCAACCTTCCAAGACAAGCCAAGGAGCTCCAAGCTTTCACTCTTGCATTCTCTTGTTGCTTCTTCAAAACCGTGACCCTTTCTTCAAAGAGGTAAGCTTTCTCATCCTTTTTCCTTCTTTGATTTGAAGATCCATGGAAGCCTAACACCGAAAACTCCTAAGAAACTCCTTTTTCACTTGATCCTAACCATTTGAAGCTTTTTCCCCTTTTTCTCTTCAAAGAACCGAGGAAGACAACCTAACCAAGAGGAGAAAGTTTGAAGTTTGAGACTCATCCTCTCGGTCCAGCAACTTTCCTTTGAGGAACCAGCCAAGATCAACTCCTTTTGCTCACAAATTTTCGTCACAATCAAGGCAAGGGGGAGTTCTCACAATTGATGTGTTTGCATGTCCATCTCTTGGCTGTTTTTACACTTTTTCCTTGAAAAATTAGTGTGTGTTGGACTGCATGTTGAAAGAACTTCAAATCTGAACTTGCATGTTAAGTTTTATCCAAAAAGTGTATGGATTTCCTTGTTGCATGTCTCGGTTACCTCCTAAAGAGTTTGATTTCACTTTCGATCAACTTTAATTCCTAAAAAGCTTGAAACTTTGATGTGTGGATGTGGATCTTTCTTTGTGCATGTCTCGATTTTTCTGTTCCCTTGGTAGAACCTTTGAACTAATGACATTTTCTTCTTGAAACCACGAACCGTGAACTTGATCAACATATTCTTTCCATTGCATGTTAATTTTTAACCATGAAATGCTTTGGATCTCTTTGTGCATGCCTCGGTTTCACCTTTGTTTGGCTGGATTCTTTGTTTAAAATGTAGATCTATCCTTATAACCAATAAACCTTGGATTGCATGTGAAATGGAAGCCATTGCATGTTGACTTCAGCCCCTAAGTGTTTCGGTTTTCCCTTAAAAATTCGAATATCACTTGGAAATGTTGTCCCTCCACTCGGACGATGAAACTATGTCATTGCATGTTGATTTCCTTTATGTTATATAATTTTTAGTTTGATAAAAGTCTAGTGGAAAAGCTGGACAGATTTGATCTTGCATGGAGAAAGCCTAGAATATTGAACTATACTTAGAAATTGAAAACCGTGTTGGACTTTGTGTGATTTGCATGAGAATGGTTGCTTGTTAATTTGGATGATGGATGATTGAATTGATTGTGATGGATGTGTTCACTTGGTTTGAAAAGCTTTATGCGTGTGGTGTTTTGGAAAATTGTGGTGGACAAGAAAATGAGACTATTCATTCTCGGTTTTGATGATGAGAAATCCTAAAAGTTGTACTTAAAATTGTGATAATTTTGATGAAATATGTGTGATAAGGACTGCATAATGATAGAATGTGTTTGCTGTTTGCACTTGAATCCGTGAGCACTAAGATGAATCATGCATCATGTTCATTACATTGTACAAGGAATAAAAAGGAGAGAATCAAGCGCAGCCCTTTTTGATGGAAAGTTTATCTAGACTAAAAGGATATTAATTAAAGGTATGGAGATGGTAATTAAGGGACTGAATATAGTAGTTAGTCAATAAGGGCCATCCTTAGAAAGATCTCATTATTAGCTTAATGGAACCTATCACGTGAGGACTAATATTAATGAACTTAAAAAGAATTAGAACGAAACTAAGTAACCTTGAATTAAATAGGTAGTCGGGAGTCAATACACGTAATTAGAAAATAACTAAAAGGAAAAACCAGAGAGATAGAGAAAAGTGGAGATAAGTCATATTTAAAGTAGGAGGTAGTATGGTTAATAATAATGGAAATGATAAAGTGAGTAGTGTTAATATAGCAAGTTAATGTAATAGGATTTGAGTGGGAAAATCTGAGAGGGTTGTGTCAAAATCATTGAGAATTATGTGTTGGAAAACAGTGGATGTGTATTGGTGGGATTGGAAGCTTGTGTGTGATCCCTAAACTTTATTGCTTGGCAAACCTATGCTAGAAGAGAAAGTGAATAGTGATTGAGCAAGCCTTGTGAGGGCTTTGTTTCTGTGCTTGAATTCCGTGTGACCCCAGATTGAGAAAACATTGAGGAGAGAAAGAAGAATCACACTTCATGCATCATAACATTTCTTTGGAACGACTTGATGGCATAACAGAGGCACACCGTAGGTATTGGAGGTTCAGTCCCGAGTAGACCTACGGGGGTGGCGAAAGGGGGAACAGTCGACCTAGATGGCGCAGCAGAGCTCCCTGTGGCCGGGTCGTGACCCTACTTGCAAGCCTTAGCCAAGCCCAACAAGAACTCCACATCCTAGGGTCGTTGAGGTCCATTCCCGAAGAGACCCAGTTTGGGGCCAGCACCAGTTTGGGTGTTTTTGAATAATGATATGAAATCTTTTCTGTGCAATTGTGATGTAGGGAATGGAGTCCTCCGATCGCCACACGACTTGGATATGAAATTGTGAACTCTACACTAAGGGATCCCCATGCATACCCTATGCATTAATACGAAAACTTGAGGGATGGATAGTTAGGAATGAAACTTGCATTCATGCATCATGTGCATTATTAGTTTGATGAACCTAGGAATTATCTGTGAAAAGTATGAACTGACTTATATTGTAATGATGTTTGTTCTGAGAATGGATGTTGATGTGACTTGAGTGATGGTGTGAAAAGCCACCTTCCTTGGGGTACGGCTATTGAATGCTTGCTTGTGTTTGGAGAACTCACCCCTGTTTGTGTGTGTTGTTGTACCTTTGTATATGCCTTATACAGATGACCAGCTTCTGAGTGAAGGTATGGATCCTGCCATCTGAGGAGGACGTCTGGGTGTTCGACGCGGCAGCACAGCAAAGCATCTTCCATGGAATGGCACGGGTGATCTATGGACAAGATGTCGGACACTCTTGGACCACCCACTTTGTGGTTGATACCCCCATTGAGCTTGTTTTCTCTACCCCACCTGGAGACTCTCACCTACCTTATCCTGCACTTGCAGCTACCCCTTCTCCCATGTCTGTTGATCCCTGTACTCCCAGTTCTAGACCAGCACCTATGCCTGTACCATTCCCTACTGAGGAACCTACACCGCCCCCTGTGACCACTGAGAGAGATATGAGGAATGATGATGTACTACCCCATATGCTCCCTACCTACCCAAACACTTACTCGCCCTTTACCACAGTTCATTCACCACCTCGCACTGCCGGATGGATTATAGAGGACACAGAAGACGCTGCTTCTTCTAGTTCCGCTTCCCCGACATCTTCTGAGGAGACCGATCCCATCGAGGATTATTCTCCTCTCGACTGATTGGGATAGTTTGTCTGTTGTGGTTTTTAGGGAACTGCTCTTAGGGAGTCAGTCTATCTCGTTCCATGTATCTCTGAACTATGTTGATCGTTGTGCACTTAAATTATGTTATTTCGCTTTATTAAGTTGCAGTACTCTAAGATTATTACCAAACATTTCCATATCTATTGCATGAGGTTATTCAGTTATGATAGAGTATTGTTGTAGTTGTTTTACTTAATGTTGATATTACATGATGAGATCATAAACCTCTAAACTGAAATGTGGTACACTAGAGGTGAATTGAAAAAATGTGTTATCCTTTCGCTTCTCCTGTTTTAAAAAAAAAAAAAAAAATCCTGTTATTTTTAGGCGTCACAGGTCCCCTTTTGCTTACCGACAAAGGAAGTCGTGCGAAACTCGTTTCAGGCCACTGAAACTCTTTGACTATCACTCCTAGGACTCAAACAAAGGCTTTCCCACCACCTTCTCTCGTTTTGGCACTTTCTGGCGCCTTTGGACCGAAGTTCCAGTTTTGGTCTCTTTTTGTCCCCTTTTGCTTACCGGCAAAGGAAGACGTGCGAAACTCGTCTCAATCCCCTGAAACGCCTTGAATATCACTCCTAGGACTCAAAGGAGAGATTTCTCACCACCTTCTCGCCTTCTGGCACTTTCTAGCATCTTTGGACCCAAGTTCCAGTTTTGGTCTCTTTTGGTCCCTTTTTACTTACCGGCAAAGGGAGACTAGCGAAACTCGTGTCAGGCCACTAAAACTCCTTGAATATCACGTTTAGGACTCAAACGAAGGCTTTCCCACCACCTTCTCTCGTTCTGGCACTTTCTGGCGCCTTTAGACCCAAGTTCCAGTTTTGGTCACTTTTTGTCCCCTTGTGCTTACCAGCATAGGAAGACGTGCGAAACTCGTCTCTGGCCACTGAAACTCCTTGAATATCACTCATAGGACTCAAAGGAGGGATTTCTCACCACCTTGTCACCTTCTGGCACTTTCTAGCGTGTTTGGACTCAAGTTCCAGGTTTGGTCTCTTTTGGTCCCTCTTTGCTTACCGGCAAAGGAAGACATGCGAAACTCGTCTCAGGCCACTGAAACTCCTTGAATATCACTCCTAGGAATCAAAGGAAGGATTTCTCACCACCTTCTCCCCTTTTGGCACTTTCTAGCGTCTTTGGACCCAAGTTCCGGTTTTGGTCTCTTTTGGTCCTCTTTTTACTTACTGGCAAAAGAAGTCGTGGGAAACTCATCTCAGGCCGCTGAAACTCCTTGAATATCACTCCTAGGACTCAAAGGAAGGCTTTCCCACCACCTTCTCTCGTTCTGGGACTTTCTAGCGCCTTTGAACCCAAGTTCCTGTTTTGGTCTCTTTTTGCCCCTTCTGCTTACCGGCAAAGGAAGAAGTGCGAAACTCATCTCAGGCCGCTGAAACTCCTTGAATATCACTCTTAGGACTCAAAGGAAGGCTTTTCCACCACCTTCTCTCGTTCTGGCAATTTCTCGCGCCTTTGGACTGAAGTTCCACTTTTGGTCTCTTTTCGTCCCCTTTTGCTTACCGGCAAAGGAAGACGTGCGAAACTCGTCTCAAGTGACTGAAACTCCTTGAATATCACTCTTAGGGCTCAAAGGAAGGTTTTATCACCACCTTTACCCTTTCTGGCACTTTTTGGAGCATTTAGACCCAAGTTCCAGTTTTGGTCTCTTTTGTCCCCTTTTGCTTACCGGCAAAGGAAGATGTGCGAAACTCGGCTCAGGCCACTAAAACTCCTTGAATATCACACCTAAGACTTAAAGGAATTCCTTGTCACCACCTTCTCCCCTTCTGGCACTTTCTGGGACCTTTGGACCTAAGTTCCACTTTTGGTCTCTTTTGGTCCCCTTTTGGCTACCGAAAAACAAATACGTGCGAAGATCGTCTCAGGCCGCTGAAACTCCTTGAAAATCACTGCTAGGACTCAAAGGAGGGCTTTGTCACCACCTTCTCCCTTTCTGTCAATTTCAGGCGCCTTTGGACCCAAGTTCCACTTTTGGTCTCTTTTGGTCCCCTTTTCTTTCCGGCAAAGATGTCATGGGAAACTTATCTTAGGCCGCTGAAACTCCTTGAATATCACGCCTAGGACTCAAAGGAAGGCTTTCTGGAAACCTTCTCTCGTTCTGGCACTTTTTGCAGCATTTGGACCCAAGTTCCAGTTTTGGTCTCTTTTGCTCCACTTTTTACTTACCGGCAAAAGGAGACTTGCGAAACTCGTCTAATGCCACTAAAACTCCTTGAATATCACGCCTAGGACTCAAAGGAAGGCTTTCCACCACCTTCTCTCGTTCTGGTACTTTCTATCGCCTTTGGACCCAATTTCCAGTTTTGGTCTCTTTTGGTCCGCTTTTCTTTCCAGCAAAGGAAGTCATGGGAAACTCATCTCAGGCCGCTGAAACTGCTTGAATATCACGCCTAGGACTCAAAGGAAGGTTTCCTGCCACCTTCTCTCGTTCTGGCACTTTCTGGCGCTTTTGGACCCAAGTTCCAGTTTTTGTCTCTTTTGGTCCCTATTTGCTTACCGGCAAAGGAAGACGTGCGAAACTCGTCTTAGGCCACTGAAAGTCCTTGAATATCACTCCTAGGACTCAAAGAAGGATTTCTCACCACCTTCTCCCCTTCTGTTACTTTCTAGCGCCTGTGGACCCAAGTTCTTGTTTTGGTCTCTTTTGGTCCCCTTTTTTTTACTGGCAAAGGAAGACGTGCGAAACTCGTCTCAGGCTATTATAAAACCTTGGATATCACTCCTAGGACTCAAAGGAAGGCGTTGTCACTCCCTTCTCCCCTTCTGGCACTTTCTGGTGCCTTTGTACCCAAGTTCTAGTTCTGGTCTCCTTTGGTCCTCTTTTGCTTACAGGTAGAGGAAGACGTGCGAAACTTGTCTCAAGGCGCTGAAACTCCTTGAATATCACTGCTAGAACTCAAAGGAAGGATTTCTCACCACCTTCTCCCCTTCTGGCACCTTCTAGCGTGTTTGGACACAAGTTTGAATTTTGGTCTCATATTGGTTCCCTTTTTCTTTCCGGCAAAAGAAGACGTGGGAAACTTATATCAGGGCGCTGAAAATCCTTGAATATCACTCCTACGACTCAAAGGAAGGCTTTCTAACCACCTTCTCCCCTTCTGACACCTTCTAGCATGTTTGGACACAAGTTCGAATTTTGGTCTCTTTTGGTCCCCTTTTGCTTACCGGCAAAGGATGACGTGGGAAACTTATATCAGGGCGCTGAAAATCCTTGAATATCACTCCTACGACTCAAAGGAAGGCTTTCTCACCACCTTCTCCCCTTCTATCACTTTCTGGCGCCTTTGGACCCAAGTTCTAGTTTTGGTCTCTTTTGGTCGCTTTTTGCTTACCGGCAAAGGGAGACTTGTGAAACTCGTCTCAGGCCACTAAAACTCCTTGAATATCACGCCTAAGACTCAAAGGAAGGCCTTGTCACCACCTTCTCCCCTTCTGGCACTTTCTGGCGCCTTTGGACCCAAGTTCCAATTTTTTTCTCTTTTGGTCCCCTTTTGGTTACCAAAAAACAAATACGTACGAAACTCGTCTCAAGCCGCTGAAACTCCTTGAAAATCACTACCAGGACTCAAAGGAAGGCTTTGTCACCACCTTTTCCCTTTCTGTCACGTTCTAGCACCTTTGGACCCAAGTTCCAGTTTTGGTCTCTTTTGGTCCCTTTTTACTTACCGGCAAAAGGAGACTTGCGAAACTCGTCTAATGCCACTAAAAGTCCATGAATATCACACCTAGGACTCAAAGGAAGGCTTTCCTACCACCTTCTCTCGTTCTGGCACTTTCTGGCGCCTTTGGACCCAAGTTCTAGTTTTGGTCTCTTTTGGTCCCTTTTTGCTTACCAGCAAAGGGAGACTTACGAAACTCGTCTCAGGCTACTAAAACTCCTTGAATATCACGCCTAGGACTCAAAGGAAGGGTTTCCCACCACCTTCTCTCGTTCTTGCACTTTCTAGCGCCTTTGAACCCAAGTTCCAGTTTTGGTCTCTTTTTATCCCCTTCTGCTTACCGGCAAAGGAAGACGTGTGAAACTCGTCTCAGGCCGCCGAAACTCCTTGAATATCACTTCTAGGACTCAAAGGAAGAATTTCTCACCACCTTCTCCCTTTTTGGCACTTTCTAGCGTCTATGGACCCATGTTCCAGTTTTGGTCACTTTTGGTCCCTTTTTGCTTACCAGCAAAGAAAGACGTATGAAACTCAGCTCAGGCCACTGAAACTCCTTGAATATCACACCTAAGACACAAAGGAAGGCCTTGTCACCACCTTCTCCCCTTCTGGCACTTTCTGGGACCTTTGGACCCAAGTTCCAGTTTTTGTCTCTTTTGGTCCGCTTTTGGTTATCGAAAAACAAATACGTGCGAAACTAGTCTCAGGCTGCTGAAACTCCTTGAATATCACTCCTAGGACTCAAAGGAAGGATTTCTCACCACCTTCTCCCCTTCTGGCACTTTTTGGAGCATTTGGACCCAAGTTCCAGTTTTGGTCTCTTTTGCTCCCCTTTTGCTTACCGGGAAAGGAAGACGTGCGAAACTCGTCTTAGGCCACTGAAACTCCTTGAATATCACACCTAAGACTCAAAGGAAGGCCTTGTCACCACCTTCTCCCCTTCTGGCACTTTTTGGGACCTTTGGACCCAAGTTCAAGTTTGTCTCTTTTGGTCCCTTTTTGGTTACTGAAAAACAAATGCGTGCGAAACTCGTCTCAGGCCGCTGACACTCCTTGAAAATCACTGCTAGGGCTCAAAAGGAAGGCTTTGTCACCACTTTCTCCCTTTCTATCACTTTCTGGTGCCTTTGTACCCAAGTTCCAGTTTTGGTCTCTTTTGGTCCCTTTTTACTTACCGGCAAAAGAAGACTTGCGAAACTCGCTTCAAGCCACTAAAACTCCTTGAATATCACGCCTAGGACTCAAAGGAAGGCTTTCTCACCACCTTCTCTCGTTCTGGCACTTTCTGGCGCCTTTGGATCCAAGTTCTAGTTTTGGTCTCTTTTGTTCCCTTTTTGCTTACCGGCAAAGGAAGACGTGGGAAACTCATCTCAGGCTGCTGAAACTCCTTGTATATCACTCCTAGGACTCAAAGGAAGGCCTTGTCACCACCATCTCCCTTTCTGTCACTTTCTGGCGCCTTTAGACGCAAGTTCCAGTTTTGGTCTCTTTTGGACCCTTTTTACTTACCGGCAAAAGGGGACTTGTGAAACTCGTCTCAGGCCACTAAAACTCCTTGAATATCACGCCTAGGACTCAAAGGAAGGCTTTCTTACCACCTTCTCTCGTCTGGCACTTTCTGGTGCCTTTGGACCCAAATTCTAGATTTGGTCTCTTTTGGTCCCATTTTCCTTACCAGCAAAGGGAGACTTGCGAAACTCGTCTCAGGCCACTAAAACTCCAAGAATATCACGCCTAGGACTCAAAGGAAGGTTTTCCCACCACACTCAAGTGTATCACACAATTATGGCTTTTTCTCTAATGAAAACACTCTTGCCTTTTACCACTCATATTCTCCTTGGGTTCTTAGGCAATTCAAGATATTATGGCAACAACAAAGAACAATCCACCAATATGTGCTAGGTAAAGGCTAGGTAGACAAAGAAAAGGATAACAAATCACAAAAACAAAGGGGTAAAGGAAAATTGGTAAACAAGAGAATTAGCAACAATCCTTTAAGAACACCAATATATTTACCTTATAACAAATTGTTGAAAAGCATGAATCATTCGCCCAAAATTTTCTTCTTTTTTTTTTGTTTTTTATATGATTTTTTTTTTAATTTTCACAAGGGCCTAACTTTTGCAATGATTCAGTACAATCACAAATAATATGAACAATAAGGTAATCAATTGGCAAAAAAGAGAATGAAGGAAGGATGTTACCAATTTGACGTTCAAACCCTTAAACCAGAGCTCTGATAACCAAATGATATGAACCCCATTTGCACAAGGGCTGACTTAGGATCTTTAGGGTTAGAACCTTGTAGAAAATTTTGAAAATTTAGTGATGGGTTTCTGGGCAAATTAGGTGTTGGTCCATGGTGTTAAAATGAGTGAAAAAGGAAGCAAAAACGCTGGTTTGGTGGTGGCTGGACAGAATTTTAGAAATGACGGTATCTTGAGTTATAGAACTCCAATTGCGTTGACTCCAAAACGAGGTGAAAGTTCTCGTTCTGAAATTCAATTTAGGCTCAAGAATCACTCAATTTGGCTGAGTAGAATGAGAGTTATGATAACGAGATAATTCTGGACAGATTTGAGTTTTTTTGGAATTTTGGTGAAGAATTGAATGGGGGAAGGAAAGAATCACTCTTTCCAAGGAAGGCAACACACAAAGGGATGTGAAAGCCCTTTGATACAGCCAAGTTGTTCTTGAATCACTCAAGAACTTAGGAGAATCACTCTCACTAAGATAAAAGAGATAAACTCTAATATTTCTGAATCAAACTTAACTTGTCTTATTGATAAGAATGGTTCAACTTATATAGAAGCTTTACCATCAGAATTACAAAGGTTCCGTAACAGAAAATTTATTCCACTTAGATAATGATCCACTAAGCTAGGAAATAAAGCTACTTGATGGCTGATTGTAACTGAAATTGTGGCAACCAAAAAGTCACCCAACAGCCACTAGCTATGCGCCTCTTGGTCTCCCAAAGGCTGATGCCTAAGTTGCCAATTGGGCCCTTATTACAACTTGAAATAAAACCAAACCAAAGCCCATTAGTTGATTAACCGCAAAACATAATTTGGTCAGCCAACTTTACAAAGGATTGGGCCATTATTTAAAACAAATTAAAAACTTAAAAACTGAAGCAAAGTGGCGCCTTAGTTCTCCTCCATTTGGGCCATGATGCAATTCACAACCTTGGTCTTTTCTCCTTGAAACTTGGGCTTGTATTCAATTAATATGGACAACACTTGTTGAAGAGCTTCCTTTGCTCTCCTTACTCTAGCCCTTGTCATAGGTCCTCCAAGTCCTTCAAGAGGATCCTTGCCTTTGCTCATGGTCATGTCCTCATCATTCTCTCCCTCTTGAGAAGGATTTGTCCTCAAATCGGATTCTCCATCTACATCAAAAAGAGATAAGTCAGACACATTGAAGGTGGAACTAACATTATACTCACCCGGTAGCTCAATTTTGTAAGCATTGTCATTGATTCTTTCAAGCACTTGGAATGGACCGTCTCCCCTTGGTTGAAGCTTTGACTTCCTTTGTTCCGGAAACCTTTCCTTTCTCATGTGCACCCAAACCCAATCTCCGGGTTCGAAGATAACCTTCGTTCTCCCTTTGTTGGCTTGTTTAGCATAGCTTTCATTTCTCCTCTCAATTTGATTTTTGACTCTCTCATGAAGCTTCTTCACATAGTCCGCCTTTGCTTGACCTTCTTTATGCTTAAAAACTGAAACATTGGGCATAGGCAAAAGATCAAGAGGAGTTAGTGGGTTAAAACCATAAACAACCTCAAAAGGAGAACAATTAGTAGTGCTATGAACAGTCCTATTGTAAGCAAACTCAACATGGGGTAAACAAACTTCCCAAGACTTTAAGTTCTTTCTTAAAACTGTCCTAAGCAATGTTCCCAACGTCCTATTAACAACTTCTGTTCGCCCATCGGTTTGTGGGTGACAAGTAGTTGAAAATAACAATTTAGTGCCTAACTTGCCCCACAAGGTCCTCCAAAAATGGCTTAGGAACTTAGAGTCCCTATCACTGACAATGCTCCTTGGCAAACCATGGAGTCTCACAATCTCCTTGAAAAACAAATCAGCCACATGAGAAGCATCATTCACCTTTTTACATGGAATAAAATGAGCCATTTTAGAAAACCTATCAACAACCACAAAAATTGAATCTTTGCCACTACTTGTGTTTGGCAGCCCCAAAACAAAATCCATGGATAAATCAATCCAAGGATACTCCGGAATTGGCAATGGAGTATACAATCCATGAGGCTTTACCTTTGACTTTGCCTTTTTACAAACAATGCAATGTTCACAAAATTTCTGCACATCCTTTTTCAAATGAGGCCAATAAAAATGTTCTTGTAATGTTTTTAGAGTCTTTTGGACCCCAAAATGCCCCATTAAACCTCCTTCATGTGCTTCACCAACAAGCAAGTTTCTTGTAGAACATTTAGGCACACACAATTTGTTTTCTTTGAAAAGAAAGCCTTCATGTCTAAAGAAACCATTTTCTGAAAATTTTTCACAATTTTTAAAAATTTCACCAAAAGTTTCATCACTTTCATACATGTTTTTCAAACATTCAAGACCAATCAATTTTGTTTCAAGCATAGAAAGCAAAGCATGACGCCGAGAAAGAGCATCAGCTACAATGTTACCTTTTCCTCTTTTATGTTTGATAACATAAGGGAATTGCTCTAGAAATTCCACCCACTTGGCATGCCTTTTGTTAAGCTTGCCTTGTCCCTTGATATATTTGAGGGACTCATGGTCACTATGAATGACAAATTCCTTGGGATAAAGATAGTGTTGCCATGTTTTCAAAGCTCTCACTAAGGCATACAACTCTTTATCATAAGTTGAATAGTTAAGGGTAAGACCACTTAGCTTTTCACTAAAATAAGCAATTGGATGGCCTTCTTGCAACAACACAGCCCCAATCCCAACATTTGAAGCATCACACTCAATTTCAAAAGATTTTTGAAAGTTTGGCAAAGCAAGTATTGGGGCATTAGTTAGCTTTTGCTTAAGAGCATTGAAAGCTTCTTCTTGTTTCTCTCCCCATTTGAAACCAACATTTTTCTTAAGCACTTCATTGAGAGGTGCTGCCAATGTGCTAAAATCCTTCACAAATCTCCTATAGAAACTTGCTAAACCATGGAAACTTCTCACTTCGGTCACGGACTTAGGTGTAGGCCATTCTTGAATAGCCCTAACCTTTTCCTCATCCACTTGTACTCCTTTTGAACTTACAACAAAACCAAGAAACACAACATGGTTAGTACAAAAGATGCATTTTTCAAGATTGGCATACAATTGTTCTTCTCTAAGCACACAAAAGACAGATTTTAAATGATCAACATGCAATTCAAGTGAAGTGCTATAGATAAGAATATCATCAAAGTACACCACAACAAATTTTCCTATGAATTTTCTCAAAACATGGTTCATTAATCTCATGAAAGTGCTAGGAGCATTAGTTAAGCCAAAAGGCATAACCAACCATTCATACAAACCATGTTTTGTTTTGAAAGCAGTTTTCCATTCATCCCTTTCTCTAACCCTAATTTGATTGTATCCACTTTTTAAATCAATTTTAGAGAAGTAACATGCACCATGCAATTCATCAAGCAAATCATCAAGCCTAGGTATAGGATGCCTATATTTAATGGTGATGTTATTAAGGGCTCTACAATCAGAACACATGCGCCATGTCCCATCCTTTTTAGGAACCAAAATTACTGGGATAGCACAAGGACTCATGCTATCTCTTACCCATCCCTTACCAATGAGTTCATCCACTTGTCTTTGGATCTCCTTGGTCTCTTGCGGGTTGCTTCTATAGGCTGGCCTATTAGGCAAAGAAGCTCCTGGAATGAGATTAATTTGATGCTCAATACCTCTTAATGGTGGCAACCCACTTGGTACACTTGTTGGAAACACATCTCCAAATTCCTGCAAAAGAGACTTCACTCTAGAAGGCAAATCAAGGTTATCAAAAGTGTTAGTAGTCAAAACATAGTTTTTGCAAATTAACAAAAATAGGGGCTGTTTAGATAGAAACAACCTCTTGACCTCACTTTTTGTAGCTAAAAAGCTCTCCTTCACCTCAAGAGTTTCACTCTTCTTTTTCCTCTCATGTGTTTCTCTCTTTTTGTCCTCACTTTTTGAGCTCTCAAGTGTTTGGCTTTCTTTTTCTTTCTTTTCTTGGACAATCTTTTCTCTCATTTTTCTTTGATCCTCACACACCTGTTGCGGACTCAAAGGTTTGAGCACTATCTTCTTGTCTTGGTGCATGAATGAGATTTTGTTGGTGAAACCATCATGATTGGCTTTTTTATCAAATTGCCATGGTCTCCCCAAGAGTAAGTGGCTGGCCTCCATAGGAACAACATCACAAAGCACCTTATCATTGTATCTTCCAATGGAAATATCCAACTCTACTTGCTTCCTTACTTGCACCTCTCCATCCTCACTAAGCCATTGAAGCCTATATGGCCTAGGATGTGGCTTTGTAACTAAATTCAATTTAGACACAAGTCTTGCACTCGCCACATTGGTGCAACTCCCTCCATCAATGATCACCATGCAAAGTTTACCATTGATCAAACATCTAGTATGGAAGATGTTTTCTCTTTGGCTCTCCTCCAAAGGCTTCGATTGGCTACCAAGTAACCGCCTTATCATAAACAAGTCTCCCTCTGGTGTTTTCTCCACCTCCTCCTCCACGTCCTCATTCTCCTCTCCCTCTTCAATTTTGGACTCACTTATATACTCTCCATCTCTAAGAATCATGGTTTTTTTGTTAGGGCACTCATATGCAGTGTCCTAAGCCTTGGCACTTAAAGCACTTCACATCCCGACTCCTTTTAGAGGGTTGCTCTTGAGTTTTTAGAGGAGTTCTTGTTGGTGTAGGCGCTGCACTAGAAGTGGCAGCCCCTTTTCCCTTATCCTTCCAACTAGAAAAACCAAAATTCGTGGAGCTCCTTTTGGCCACACCTTTCCTTTTCAATTGTTGCTCCACTTGGATTGCTTTATGAAGCAAGTCCTCTATTTCAACAAATTCCTGCAGTTCAACAATATCACGAATATCATTATTCAAACCACTAAGAAATCTAGCCATAGTTACCTCCTCATCCTCTTCTATCTTAGCTTGAATCATGAGCACCTCCATTTCCTTGTAGTACTCTTCAACGCCTTTGCTACCTTGGGACAATTTTTGAAGTTTGAATTTTAAGTCCCTAGAATAGCTTGCCAGCACATATCTCTTCCTCATGATCCTTTTCATTTCAACCCATGTATCCACCAATGGCTCCTCATTCCTAGCTCTCTCTTTTTGCAATTTGTTCCACCACACAAGAGCGTAATCGGAAAACTCCATAGTTGCAAGCTTTACCTTTTGGGCCTCTTCATAGGTATTACAAGTGAAAATATCCTCTATTTTGATCTCCCACTCCAAATAAGCTTCTGGGTCACTTCTTCCTTTGAATGGAGGAATAGAAATTTTGACTCCATCAATTCAGTTTTGTCTAGGAGCTCCGTCATTACCTCTTCTTCTCCTTTCTTCTTCATCAATCTCTCCAAATGTTGTGTCAAGGCTTGCATTTGGAAAGGAGAAAGTCCTCCTCCTTGATTAGAATTTCCTTCAGCCATCACAAACAAACAAATTCAAACGTAACAAGCAAATAGAAAGTAGAATTTGAAACCTCACCACACTCAAGTGTATCACACAATTATGGCTTTTTCTCTAATGAAAACACTCTTGCCTTTTACCACTCAAATTCTCCTTGGGTTCTTAGGCAATTCAAGATATTATGGCCACAACAAAGAACAATCCACCAATATGTGCTAGGTAAAGGCTAGGTAGACAAAGAAAAGGCTAACAAATCACAAAAACAAAGGGGTAAAGGAAAATTGGTAAACAAGAGAATTAGCAACAATCCTTTAAGAACACCAATATATTACCTTATAACAAATTGTTGAAAAGCATGAATCATTCAGCCCAAAATTTTCTTCTTCTTTTTTTTTGGTTTTTTATACGATTTTTTTTTTAATTTTCACAAGGGCCTAACTTTTGCAATGATTCAGTACAATCACAAATGTTGCAAGAAGATGTACGAATCACAAATGATTCAGTACAATCACAAATGTTGCTTACCAGCAAAGAAGATGTACGAAACTCGTCTCAAGCCACTGAAACTCCTAGAATATCACTCCTAGGACTCAAAGTAAGGATTTCTCACCACCTTCTCCCCTTCTGGCACTTTTTGGAGTATTTGGACCCAAGTTCTAGTTTTGGTCTCTTTTGGTCCCCTTTTGCTTACCGGCAAAGGAATACGTGGGAAACTCATCTCAGGCCGCTGAAACTCCTTGAAAATCACTGCTAGGACTCAAAGGAAGGGTTTGTCACCACCTTCTCCCTTTCTGTCACTTTTTGGCGCCTTTGGACCCAAGTTCCAGTTTTGGTCTCTTTTGGTCCCCTTTTGATTTCCGACAAAGGAAAACGTGGGAAACTCATCTCAGGCCGCTAAAAATCCTTGAATATCACTCCTAGGACTCAAAGGAAGGCTTTCTCACCACTTTCTCTCCTTCTGGCACTTTCTGGCGCCTTTGGACCCAAGTTCCATTTTTGGTCTCTTTTGGTCCCCTTTTGCTTACCGACAAAGGAAGACATGGGAAACTCATTTTAGGCCCCTGAAAATCCTTGAATATCACTCCTAGGACTCATAGGAAGGATTTCTCACCACTTTCTCCCTTTCTGTCACTTTCTAGCGTCTTTGGACTCAAGTTACAGTTTTGGTCTCTTTTGGTCCCCTTTTGCTTACCGACAAAGGAAGTCGTGCGAAACTCGTCTCAGGCCACTGAAACTCTTTGACTATCACTCCTAGGACTCAAACGAAGGCTTTCCCACCACCTTCTCTCGTTTTGGCACTTTCTGGCGCCTTTGGACCGAAGTTCCAGTTTTGGTCTCTTTTTGTCCCCTTTTGCTTACCGGCAAAGGAAGACGTGCGAAACTCGTCTCAAGCCCCTGAAACGCCTTGAATATCACTCCTAGGACTCAAAGGAGAGATTTCTCACCACCTTCTCGCCTTCTGGCACTTTCTAGCATCTTTGGACCCAAGTTCCAATTTTGGTCTCTTTTGGTCCCTTTTTACTTACCGGCAAAGGGAGACTAGCGAAACTCGTGTCAGGCCACTAAAACTCCTTGAATATCACGTGTAGGACTCAAACGAAGGCTTTCCCACCACCTTCTCTCATTCTGGCACTTTCTAGCGCCTTTGGACCCAAGTTCTAGTTTTGGTCTCTTTTTGTCCCCTTTTGCTTACCGGCATAGGAAGACATGCGAAACTCGTCTCTGGCCACTGAAACTCCTTGAATATCACTCATAAGACTCAAAGGAGGGATTTCTCACCACCTTCTCGCCTTTTGGCACTTTCTAGCGTCTTTGGACCCAAGTACCAGTTTTGGTCTCTTTTGGTCCCCTTTTGCTTACCGACAAAGGGAGACGTGCGAAACTCGTCTCAGGCCACTGAAACTCCTTGAATATCACTCCTAGGACTCAAAGGAGGAATTTCTCACCACCTTATCGCCTTGTAGCATCTTTGGACTCAAGTTCCAGTTTTGGTCTCTTTTGGTCCTTTTTTGTACCGGCAAAGGAAGACATGCAAAACTTGTCTCAGGCCACTGAAACTCCTTGAATATCACTCGTAGGAATCAAAGGAAGGATTTCTCACCACCTTATCCCCTTTTGGCACTTTCTAGCGTCTTTGGACCCAAGTTCCAGTTTTGGTCTGTTTTGGTCCTCTTTTTACTTACCGGCAAAAGAAGTCATGGGAAACTCATCTCAGGCTGCTGAAACTCCTTGAATATCACTCCTAGGACTCAAAGGAAGGCTTTCCCACCACCTTCTCTCGTTCTGGTACTTTCTAGCACCTTTGGACCCAAGTTCTAGTTTTGGTCTCTTTTGGTCCCCTTTTCTTTCCGGCAAAGGAAGTTGTGGGAAACTCATCTCAGGCCGCTGAAACTCCTTGAATATCACTCCTAGGACACAAAGGAAGGCTTTCCCACCACCTTCTCTCGTTCTGACACTTTCTAGCGCCTTTGAACCCAAGTTCCTGTATTGGTCTCTTTTTGTCCCCTTCTACTTACCGGCAAAGGAAGACGTGCGAAACTCGTCTCAGGCCACAGAAACTTCTTGAATATCACTCCTAGGACTCAAAGGAAGGCTTTTCCACCACCTTCTCTCGTTCTGGCAATTTCTCTCACCTTTGGACTTCCACTTTTGGTCTCTTTTCGTCCCCTTTTGCTTACCGGCAAAGGAAGACGTGCGAAACTCATCTCAAGTGACTGAAACTCCTTGAATATCACTCTTAGGGCTCAAAGGAAGGTTTTATCACCACCTTTACCCTTTCTGGCACTTTTTTGAGCATTTAGACCCAAGTTCCAGTTTTGGTCTCTTTTGCTCCCCTTTTGCTTACCGGCAAAGGAAGATGTGCAAAACTCGTCTCAGGCCACTAAAACTCCTTGAATATCACACCTAAGACTCAAAGGAAGGCCTTGTCACCACCTTCTCCCCTTTTGGCACTTTCTGGGACCTTTGGACCCAAGTTCCACTTTTGGTCTCTTTTGGTCCCCTTTTGGCTACAGAAAAACAAATACGTGCGAAGCTCAACTCAGGCCGCTGAAACTCCTTGAAAATCACTGCTAGGACTCAAAGGAGGGCTTTGTCACCACCTTCTCCCTTTCTGGCACTTTCTGGCGCCTTTGGACCCAAGTTCCAGTTTTGGTCTCTTTTGCTCTCCTTTTTACTTACCGGCAAAAGGAGACTTGCGAAACTTGTCTAATGCCACTAAAACTCCTTGAATATCATGCCTAGGACTCAAAGGAAGGTTTTCCCACCACCTTCTCTCGTTCTGGTCCTTTCTAGCGCCTTTGGACCTAAGTTCCAGTTTTGGTCTCTTTTGGTCCACTTTTCTTTCCGGCAAAGGAAGTCGTAGGAAACTCATCTCAGGCCGCTGAATCTCCTTGAATATCACGCCTAGGACTCAAAGGAAGGTTTCCTGCCACCCTCTCTCGTTCTGACACTTTCTAGCGCCTTTGGACCCAAGTTCCAGTTTTGGTCTCTTTTGGTCCCTATTTGCTTACCGGCAAAGGAAGACGTGCGAAACTCGTCTTAGGCCACTGAAAGTCCTTGAATTTCACTCCTAGGACTCAAAGAAGGATTTCTCACCACCTTCTCCCCTTCTGTCACTTTCTAGCGCCTTTGGACCCAAGTTCTTATTTTGGTCTCTTTTGGTCCCCTTTTTTTTACTGGCAAAGGAAGACGTGCGAAACTCGTCTCAGGCTATTGAAAAACCTTGGATATCACTCCTAGGACTCAAAGGAAGGCGTTGTCACTACCTTCTCCCCTTCTGGCACTTTCTGGTGCCTTTGTACCCAAGTTCTAGTTTTGGTCTCCTTGGGTCCTCTTTTGCTTACCGGCAGAGGAAGACGTGCGAAACTTGTCTCAGGGAGCTGAAACTCCTTGAATATCACTTCTAGGAATCAAAGGAAGGATTTCTCACCACCTTCTCCCCTTCTGGCACTTTTTAGGGTGTTTGGACACAAGTTTGAATTTTGGTCTCATTTGGTCCGCTTTTGCTTACCGGCAAAGGAAGACGTGGGAAACTTATATCAGGGCGCTGAAAATCCTTGAATATCACTCCTACGACTCAAAGGAAGGCTTTCTCACCACCTTCTCCCCTTCTGGTACCTTCTAGCGTGTTTGGACATAAGTTCGAATTTTGGTCTCTTTTGGTCCCCTTTTGCTTACCGGCAAAGGATGCCGTGGGAAACTTATATCAGGGCGCTGATAATCCTTGAATATCACTCTACGACTCAAAGGAAGGCTTTCTCACCACCTTCTCCCATTCTGTCACTTTCTGGCGCCTTTGGACCCAAGTTCTAGTTTTGGTCTCTTTTGGTCGCTTTTTGCTTACCGGCAAAGGGAGACTTGCGAGACTCGTCTCTGGCCACTAAAACTCCTTGAATATCACGCCTAAGACTCAAAGGAAGGCCTTGTCACCACCTTCTCCCCTTCTGGCACTTTCTGGCGCCTTTGGACCCAAGTTCCAGTTTTTTTCTCTTTTGGTCACCTTTTGGTTACCCAAAAACAAATACGTGCGAAACTAATCTCAGGCCGCTGAAACTCCTTGAAAATCACTGCCAGGACTCAAAGGAAGGCTTTGTCACCACCTTCTCCCTTTCTGTCACGTTCTGGCGCTTTTGGACCCAAGTTCCAGTTTTGGTCTCTTTTGGTCCCTTTTTACTTACCGGCAAAAGGAGACTTGCGAAACTCGTCTAATGCCACTAAAAGTCCTCGAATATCACACCTAGGACTCAAAGGAAGGCTTTCCTACCACCTTCTCTCGTTCTGGCACTTTCTAGCGCCTTTGGACCCAAGTTCTAGTTTTGGTCTCCTTTGATCCCTTTTTGCTTACCGGCAAAGGAAGACGTGTGAAACTCGTCTTAGGCCGCTGAAACTCCTTGAATATCACTTCTAGGACACAAAGGAAGGATTTCTCACCACTTTTCCCTATCTGGCACATTCTGGCGCCTTTGGACTCAATTTCCAGTTTTGGTCTCTTTTGGTCCCCTTCTGCTTTATGACAAAGGAAGACGTGCGAAACTCGACACAGGCCGCTGAAACTTCTTGAATATCACTTGTACGACTCAAAGGAAGAATTTCTCACCACCTTCTCCCTTTTTGGCGCTTTCTAGCGTCTTTGGACCCATGTTCCAGTTTTGGTCACTTTTGGTCCCCTTTTGCTTACCGGCAAAGGAAGACGTGCGAAACTCGTCTCAGGCCACTGAAACTCCTTGAATATCACTCCTGGGACTCAAAGCAAGGCCTTGTCACCACCTTATCCCCTTTAGGCACTTTCTGGCACCTTTGGACCCATGTTCCGATTTTGGTCTCTTTTGGTCCCTTTTTGCTTACCGGCAAAGGAAGACGTTTGAAACTTGTCTCAGGCTACTAAAACTTCTTGAATATCACTTCTAGGACTCAAAGGAAGAATTTCTCACCACCTTCTCGCCTTCTGGCACTTTCTAGCATCTTTGGACCCATGTTCCAGTTTTACTCACTTTTGGTCCCCTTTTGCTTACCGGCAAAGGAAGACGTGCAAAACTCATCTCAGGCCGCTGAAACTCAATGAATATAACTCCTAGGACTCAAAGGAAGACTTTCACACCACCTTCTCCCCTTCTGTTACTCTCTGGCGCCTTTGGACCCAAGTTCTAGTTTTGGTCTCTTTTGGTCCCTTTTTGCTTACCGGCAAAGGAAGATGTGCGAAAATTATTTCAGACCACTGAAACTCCGTGAATATCATTCCTAGGACTCAGAGGAAGGATTTCTCACCACTTTCTCCCTTTCTGTCACTTTCTGGTGCCTTTGGACCCAAGTTCCAGTTTTGGTCTCTTTTGGTTCCCTTTTGCTTACCGGCAAAGGAAGACGTGGGAAACTCGTCTTAGGCCACTGAAACTCCTTAAATATCATTCCTAGGACTCACAGGAAGGCTTTCTCACCACCTTTTCCTCTTCTGCCACTTTCTGGCGCCTTGTACCCAAGTTCCAGTTTTTGTCTCTTTTGGTCCCCTTTTGTTTACCGGCAAAGGAAGACGTTTGAAACTTGTCTCAGGCTACTGAAACTCCTTGAATATCACTCCTAGGACTGAAAGGAAGGCTTTCTCACCACCTTCTCCTTGTCTGGCTCTTTCTGGCGCCCTTGGACCCAAGTTTTAGTTTCGGCCTCTTTTTGTCCCCTTTTGCTTACCGGCAAAGGAAGATGTGCAAAACTCGTCTCAGGCCACTGAAACTCCTTGAATATCACTCCTAGGACTCGAAGGAAAGCCTTGTCACCACCTTCTCCCCTTCTTGCACTTTCTGGCGCCTTTGTACGCAAGTTCTAGTTTTGGTCTCTTCTGGTCCTCATTTGCTTACCGGCAAAGGAAGACGTGCGAAATTCGTCTCAGGGTGCTGAAACTCCTTGAATATCACTCCTAGGACTCAAAAGAAGGCTTTCTAACCTCCTTCTACTTCTGGCACTTTCTGGCGCCTTTGGACCCAAGATCCAGTTTTGGTCTCTTTTGGTCCCCATTTGCTTACCGACAAAGGAAGCCGTGCGAAACTCATCTCAGGCCACTGAAATTCCTTGAATAACACTCCTAGGACTGAAAGGAAGGCTTTCTCACCACCTTCTCCCCTTCTGTCACTTTCTGGCGCCTTTGGACCCAAGTTCCAGTGTTGGACTATTTTGGTCCCTTTTTCCTTACCGGCAAAGGGAGACCTGCGAAACCTGTCTCAGGCCACTAAAACTCCTTGAATATCACGCCGAGGACTCAAAGGAAGGCTTTTCCACCAACTTGTCTCGTTCTGGCACTTTCTGGAAACTTTGGACCCAAGTTCCAGTTTTGGTCTCGTTTGGTCTCTTTTTGATTACCGGCAAAGAAAGACGTGCAAAACCTGTCTCAAGCCACTGAAACTCCTTCAATATCACTTCTAGGACTCAGAGGAAGGCCTTGTCACTACTTTCTCCCCTTCTGGCACTTTCTGGCACTTTTGGACCCAAGATCCAATTTTGGTCTCTTTTAGTCCCAATTTGCTTACCGGCAAAGGAAGCTATGCGAAACTCATCTCAGGCCGCTAAAATTCCTTGAATAACACTCCTAGGACTGAAAGGAAGGCTTTCTCACCACCTTCTCTCCTTCTGTCACTTTCTGGCGCCTTTGGACCCAAGTTCTAGTGTTGGACTCTTTTGGTCCCTTTTTCCTTACCGGCAAAGGGAGACCTGCGAAACCTGTCTCAGGCCACTAAAACTCCTTGAATATCACGCCGAGGACTCAAAGGAAGGCTTTTCCACCAACTTGTCTCGTTCTGGCACTTTCTGGAAACTTTGGACCCAAGTTCCAGTTTTGGTCTCATTTGGTCTCTTTTTGATTACCGGCAAAGAAAGACGTGCAAAACCTGTCTCAAGCCACTGAAACTCCTTCAATATCACTTCTAGGACTCAGAGGAAGGCCTTGTCACTACTTTCTCCCCTTCTGGCACTTTCTGGCACTTTTGGACCCAAGTTCCAGTTTTGGTCTCTTTTGGTCCCCATTTGCTTACCGGCAAAGGAAGACGTGAGAGACTCACCTCAGGCCGCTAAAACTCCTTGAATATCACTCCTAGGACTCAAAGGAAGGCTTTCTCACCACCTTCTCCCCTTCTGGCACTTTCTGGCGCCCTTGGACCCAAGTTCCAGTTTTGGTCTCTTTTGGTCCCCTTTTGCTTACTGGCAAAGGAAGACATGCGAAACTCGTCTCAGGCCACTAAAACTCCTTGTGATATGAACCCCATTTGCACAAGGGCTGACTTAGGATCTTTAAGGTTAGAACCTTGTAGAAAAATTTGAAAATTTAGTGATGAATTTCTGGGCAAATTAGGTGTTGGTCCATGGTGTTAAATTGAGTGAAAAAGGAAGCAAAAACGCGGGTTTGGTGGTGGCTGGACAGAATTTTAGAAATGACGATATCTCGAGTTATAGAACTCCAATTGAGGTGATTCCAAAACGAGGTGAAAGTTCTTGTTCTGAAATTCAATTTAGGCTCAAGAATCACTCAATTTGCCTGAGTAGAACGAGAGTTATGATAACGAGATAATTCTGGGCAGATTTGAGTTTTTTTGAAATTTTGGTGAAGAATTGAATGGGGGAAGGAAAGAATCACTCTTTCCAAGGAAGGCAACACACAAAGGGATGTGAAAGCCCTTTGATACAGCCAAGTTGTTCTTGAATCACTCAAGAACTTAGGAGAATCACTCTCACTAAGATAAAAGAGATAAACTCTAATATTTCTGAATCAAACTTAACTTGTCTTATTGATAAGAATGGTTCAGCTTGTCTAGTTTTGGTCTCTTCTGGTCCCCCTTCGCTTACCAGCAAAGGATGACATGCGAAACTCGTCGTAGGCCACGGAAAGTCCTTGAATAACGCTCCTAGGACTCAAAGGAAGTCTTTCTCACCACCTTCTCCTTTTCTGGCACTTTCTGGCGCCTTTGGACCCAAGTTCCAGTTTTGGTCTCTTTTCGTCCCCTTTTTGCTTACCAGTAATGGAAGACGTTTGAAACTTGTCTCAGGCTACTGAAACTCCTTGAATATCACTCCTAGGAGTCAAAGGAAGGCTTTCTCACCACCTTCTCCTCTTTTGGTACTTTCTGGGGACTTTGGATCCAAGTTCCAGTTTTGGTCTCTTTTGGTCCCCTTCTGCTTACGGGCAAAGGAAGCCGTGGGAAACTCGTCTCAGGCCACTGAAACTCCTTCAATATCACTCCTAAGACTCAAAAGAAGGCCTTGTCACAACCTTCTCCCCGTCTGGCACTTTCTGGCTGCATTGGACCCAAGTTCCAGTTTTGGTATCTTTTGGTCCCCTTTTACTTAACGGCAAAGGAAGACGTTTGAAACTTGTCTCAGGCTACTAAAACTCCTTGAATATCACTCCTGCGACTCAAAGGAAGGCTTTCTCACCACCTTCTCCCCTTCTGGCACTTTCTGGCTGCATTGGACCCAGGTTCCAGTTTTGGTATCTTATGGTCCCGTTCTGCTTACCAGCAAAGGAAGACGTGCGACACTCGTCTCAGGCCACTGAAACTCCTTGAATATCACTCCTAGGACTCAAAGGAAGGCCTTGTCACCACGTTCTCCCCTTCTGTCACTTTCTGGCACCTTTGGACACAAGTTCCAGTTTTGGTCTCTTTTGGTCCCCTTTTGCTTACGGGCAAAGGAAGCCGTGCGAAACTTGTCTTAGGCCACTGAAACTCCTTGAATATCACTCCTAGGACTCAAAGGAAGGCTTTCTCACCACCTTCTCTTCTTCTGGCACTTTCTGGCGCCTTTGGACCCAAGTTCCAGTTTTGGTCTCTTTTAGTCCCCATTTGCTTACCGGAAAAGGAAGCCGTGCGAAACTTGTCTCAGGCCCCTGAAACTCCTTGATTATCACTCCTAGAACTCAAAGGAAGGATTTCTCCCCACCTTTTACCCTTCTGGCACTTTCTGGCACCTTTGGACCCAAGTTCTAGTCTTGGTCTCTTCTGGTCCCCCTTCGCTTACCAGCAAAGGATGACATGCGAAACTCGTCTTCGGCCACGGAAAGTCCTTGAATAACACTCCTAGGACTCAAAAGAAGTCTTTCTCACCACCTTCTCCTTTTCTAGCACTTTCTGGCGCCTTTGGACCCAAGTTCCAGTTTTGGTCTCTTTTAGTCCCTTTTTTGCTTACCAGTAATGGAAGACGTTTGAAACTTGTCTCAGGCTACTGAAACTCCTTGAATATCACTCCTAGGAGTCAAAGGAAGGCTTTCTCACCACCTTCTCCTCTTCTGGTACTTTCTGGGGACTTTGGACCCAAGTTCCAGTTTTGGTCTCTTTTGGTCCCCTTTTGCTTACGGGCAAAGGAAGATGTGCGAAACTCATCTCAGGCCACTAAAACTCCTTGAATATCACTCCTAGGACTTAAAGGAAGGCCTTTTCACCACCTTCTCCCCTTCTGGCACTATCTGGCGCCTTTGGACCAAAGTTTCTGTTTTGGTCTCTTTTGGTCCCCTTTTGCTTACCGGCAAAGAAAGCCGTGCGAAACTCGTCTTAGGCCACTGAAACTCTTTTAATATCACTCCTAGGTCTCAAAGGAAGGCTTTCTCACCACCTTCTCCTCTTCTGACACTTTCTGGCGCCTTTGGACCCAAGTTATAGTTTTGGTATCTTTTGGTCCCTTTTTGCTTACGGGATAAAGGAAGACGTGCGAAACTCGTCTCAGGCCACTGAAACTCCTTGAATATAACTCCTAGCACTCAAAGGAAGGCTTTCTCACCACCTTCTCCTCTTCTGGCACTTTCTAGCGCCTTTGGACCCAATTTCCAGTTTTGGTTTCTTTTGGTCCCATTTTGCTTACGGGCAAAGGAAGACGTGCGAAACTCATCTTAGGTCACTGAAACTTCTTGAATATCACTCCTAGGACTCAAAGCAAGGCCTTGTCACTACCTTCTCCCCTTCTGGCACTTTCTGGCACCTTTGGACCCAAGTTCTAGTTTTGGTCTCTTTTGGTCCCCTTTTGCTTACCAGTAAAGGAAGCCGTGCGAAACTCGTCATAGGCTCCTGAAACTCCTTGAATATCACTCCTAGGACTCAAAGGAAGACTTTCTCACCACCTTCTCCTCTTTTGGCACTTTCTGGTTCCTTTGGAATCAAGTTCCAGTTTTGGTATCTTTTAGTCCCCTTTTACTTACTAGCAATGGAAGACGTTTGAAACTTGTCTCAGGCTACTGAAACTTCTTGAATATCACTCCTAAGACTCAAAGGAAGGCTTTCTCACCACCTTCTCCTCTTTTGGAACTTTCTGGTGCCTTTGAACCCAAGTTCTAGTTTTGGACTCTTTTGCTCCCTTTTTGCTTACCGGCAAAGGAAGACGTGCGAAACTCGTCTCTGTTGGCTGTTCATAGCACTACTAATTGTTCTTCTTTTGAGGTTGTTTATGGTTTTAACCCACTAACTCCTCTTGATGTTTTTACCTATGCCTAATGTTTCAGTTTTTAAGCTTAAAGAAGGTCAAGCAAAGGCGGACTATGTGAAGAAGCTTCATGAGAGAGTCAAAAATCAAATTGAGAGGAGAAATGAAAGCTATGCTAAACAAGCCAACAAAGGGAGAAAGAAGGTTATCTTCGAACCCGGAGATTGGGTTTGGGTGCACATGAGAAAGGAAAGGTTTCTGGAACAAAGGAAGTCAAAGCTTCAACCAAGGGGAGATGGTCCATTCCAAGTGCTTGAAAGAATCAACGACAATGCTTACAAAATTGAGCTGCCGGCTGAGTATAATGTTAGTTCCACCTTCAATGTGTCTGACTTATCTGTTTTTGATGTAGATGGAGAATCCGATTTGAGGACAAATCCTTCTCAAGAGGGAGAGAATGATGAGGACATGACCATGAGCAAGGGCAAGGATCCTCTTGAAGGACTTGGAGGACCTATGACAAGGGCTAGAGCAAGGAGAGCAAAGGAAGCTCTTCAACAAGTGTTGTCCATATTAATTGAATACAAGCCCAAGTTTCAAGGAGAAAAGACCAAGGTTGTGAATTGCATCATGGCCCAAATGGAGGAGAACTAAGGCGCCACTTTGCTTCAGTTTTTAAGTTTTTAGTTTGTTTTAAATAATGGCCCAATCCTTTGTAAAGTTGGCTGACCAAATTATGTTTTGCGGTTAATCAACTAATGGGCTTTGGTTTGGTTTTATTTCAAGTTGTAATAAGGGCCCAATTGGCAACTTAGGCATCAGCCTTTGGGAGACTAAGAGGAGCATAGCTAGTGGCTGTTGGGTGACTTTTTGGTTGCCACAATTTCAGTTACAATCAGCCATCAAGTAGTTTTATTTCCTAGCTTAGTGGATCATTATCTAAGTTGAATGAATTTTCCGTTACGGAACCTTTGTAATTCTGATGATAAAGCTTCTATATAAGCTGAACCATTCTTATCAATAAGACAGGTTAAGTTTGATTCAGAAATATTACAGTTTATCTCTTTTATCTTAGTGAGAGTGATTCTCCTAAGTTCTTGAGTGATTCAAGAACACCTTGGCTGTATCAAAGGGCTTTCACCTTCCTTTGTGTGTTGCCTTCCTTGGAAAGAGTGATTCTTTCCTTCCCCCATTCAATTCTTCACCAAAATTCCAAAAAAAACTTAAATCTGCCCAAAATTATCTCATTATCATAACTCTCATTCTACTCAGCCAAATTGAGTGATTCTTGAGCCAAATTTGCCCAGAAATTCATCACTAAATTTTCAAATTTTTCTACAAGGTTCTAATCCTAAAGATCCTAAGTCAGCCCTTGTGCAAATGGGGTTCATATCAATATCACTCCTAGGACTCAAAGAAAGGCCCTGTCACCACCTTCTGCACTTCTGGCACTTTCTAGCGCCTTTGGACCCAAGTTCCAGTTTTTGTATCTTTTGGGCCCCTTTTGCTTACCGGCAAAGGAAGACGTTTGAAACTCGTCTCAGGCTACTGAAACTCGTTGAATATTACTCCTCGGACTCAAAGGCAGGCTTTCTCACCGCCTTCTCCTCTTCTGGTACTTTCTGGCGACTTTCGACCCAAGTTCCAGTTTTAGTATTCCAGTTTTGATCTCTTTTGGTCCCCTTTTGCTTACGGGCAAAGGAAGACGTGCGAAACTCATCATAGGCCACTGAAACTCTTTGAATACCACCTTCTCCTCTTCTGGCGCTTTCTAGCGCCTTTGGACCCAAGTTCTACTTTTGGTCTCTTTTGGTCCCCTTTTGCTTACCGCCAAAAGAAAACGTGCGAAACTCGTCTCAGGCCTCTGAAACTCCTTGAATATTACTCCTAGGACTCAAAGGAAGGCCTTGTCACCACCTTCTCCCCTCCAAGCACTTTCTGGCGCCTTTGGACCCATGTTCAGTTTTGGTCTCTTTTGGTCCACTTTTGCTTACTGGCAAAGGAAGACGTTTGAAACTTGTCACAGGCTACTGAAACTTCTTGAATATCACTTCTAGGACTCAAAGGAAGGCCTTGTCACCACCTTCTCCCATTTTGGCACTTTTTGGCGCCTTTGGACCCAAGTTCCACTTTTGGTCTCTTTTGGTCCCCTTTTAATTACGGGCAAAGGAAGATGTGCGAAACTCGTCTCAGGCCACTGAAACTTCTTGAATATTACTCCTAGGACTCAAAGGAAGGCCTTGTCATCACCTTTTCAGGTTCTGGCACTTTCTGGTGCTTTTGGACCCAAGTTTCAGTTTTGGTCTCTTTTGGTTCCCTATTGCTTACCGGCAAAGGAAGACGTGCGACACTCGTCTCAAGCCACTGAAACTCCTTAAATATCACTCGTAGAACTCAAAGGAAGGCCTTGTCACCGCCTTCTCCCCTTCTGGCACTTTCTATCGCCTTTGGACCCAAGTTCAAATTTTCGTCTCCTTTGGTCCCCTTTTAATTACCGGCAAAGGAAGACGTGCGAAACTCGTCTCAGGCCACTGAAACTCCTTGAATATTACTCCTAGGACTCAAAGGAAGGCCTTGTCACAACCTTCTGCACTTCTGGCACTTTCTAGCGCCTTTGGACCCATGTTTCAGTTTTGGTCTCTTTTGGTCCCCCTTCGCTTACCAGCAAAGGAAGACATGCGAAACTCGTCTCCGGCCACTAAAACTCGCTGAATAATACTCCTAGGACTCAAAGGAAGGTTTTCTCACCGCCTTCTCCTCTTCTGGTACTTTCTGGCGACTTTCGACCAAAGTTCCAGTTTTATTATTCCAGTTTTGATCTCTTTTGGTCCCCTTTTGCTTACGGGCAAAGGAAGACGTGCGAAACTCATCATAGGCCACTGAAACTCTTTGAATACCACCTTCTCCTCTTCTGGCACTTTCTAGCGCCTTTGGACCCAAGTTCTACTTTTGGTCTCTTTTGGTCCGCTTTTGATTACCGGCAAAGGAAGACGTGCGAAACTCGTCGCAGGCCACTGAAACTCCTTCAATATTACTCCTAGGACTCAAAGGAAGGCCTTGTCAACACCTTCTGCACTTCTGGCACTTTCTAGCGCCTTCGGACCAAAGTTCCAGTTTTGGTCTCTTTTGGTCCCCCTTCGCTTACCAGCAAAGGAAGACATGCGAAACTCGTCTCCGGCCACTGAAACTCGCTGAATATCACTCCTAGGACTTAAAGGAAGGTTTTCTCTCCGCCTTCTCCTCTTCTGGTACTTTCTGGCGACTTTGGACCCAAGTTTTAGTTTTGGTCTCTTTTGGTCCCAATTTGTTTACGGGCAAAGGATGACGTGCGAAACTCGTCTCAGGCCACTAAAACTCCTTGAATATCACAGCTAGGACTCAATGGAAGGCTTTCACACCACCTTCTCCTCTTCTTGCACTTTCTAGCGCGTTTGGACCCAAGTTCCAGTTTTGGTCTCTTTGGTCCCCTTTTGCTTACCGCCAAAGGAAAACGTGCGAAACTCGTCTCAGGCCTCTGAAACTCCTTGAATATTACTCCTAGGACTCAAAGGAAGGCCTTGTCACCACCTTCTCCCCTCCAAGCACTTTCTGGCGCCTTTGGACCCATGTTCAGTTTTGGTCTCTTTTGGTCCACTTTTGCTTACTGGCAAAGGAAGACGTTTGAAACTTGTCACAGGCTACTGAAACTTCTTGAATATCACTTCTAGGACTCAAAGGAA
This sequence comes from Abrus pulchellus subsp. cantoniensis, assembly GCA_024086825.1. Taxonomy (NCBI): domain Eukaryota; kingdom Viridiplantae; phylum Streptophyta; class Magnoliopsida; order Fabales; family Fabaceae; genus Abrus; species Abrus pulchellus. The sequence goes on along the minus strand of CM044053.1, from coordinate 18,803,674 downwards.
GGCCTTGTCACCACCTTCTCCCATTTTGGCACTTTTTGGCGCCTTTGGACCCAAGTTCCACTTTTGGTCTCTTTTGGTCCCCTTTTAATTACGGGCAAAGGAAGACGTGCGAAACTCGTCTCAGGCCACTGAAACTTCTTGAATATTACTCCTAGGACTCAAAGGAAGGCCTTGTCATCACCTTCTCAGGTTCTGGCACTTTCTGGTGCTTTTGGACCCAAGTTTCAGTTTTGGTCTCTTTTGGTTCCCAATTGCTTACCGGCAAAGGAAGACGTGCGACACTCGTCTCAAGCCACTGAAACTCCTTAAATATCACTCGTAGAACTCAAAGGAAGGCCTTGTCACCGCCTTCTCCCCTTCTGGCACTTTCTATCGCCTTTGGACCCAAGTTCAAATTTTCGTCTCCTTTGGTCCCCTTTTAATTACCGGCAAAGGAAGACGTGCGAAACTCGTCTCAGGCCACTGAAACTCCTTGAATATTACTCCTAGGACTCAAAGGAAGGCCTTGTCACCACCTTCTGCACTTCTGGCACTTTCTAGCGCCTTTCGACCCATGTTTCAGTTTTGGTCTCTTTTGGTCCCCCTTCGCTTACCAGCAAAGGAAGACATGCGAAACTCGTCTCCGGCCACTAAAACTCGCTGAATAATACTCCTAGGACTCAAAGGAAGGTTTTCTCACCGCCTTCTCCTCTTCTGGTACTTTCTGGCGACCTTGGACCCAACTGTCAGTTTTGGTCCCCTTTTGCTTACGGGCAAAGGATGACGTGCGAAACTCGTCTCAGGCCACTGAAACTCCTTGAATATCACTCCTAGGACTCAAAGGAAACCCTTGTCACCACCTTCTCCCCTTCAGGCACTTTCTGGCGCCTTTGGACCCATGTTCCGGTTTTGGTCTCTTTTGGTCCCTTTTTGCTTACCGGCAAAGGAAAACGTTTGAAACTTGTCTCAGGCTACTGAAACTTCTTGAATATCACTTCTAGGACTCAAAGGAAGGCCTTGTCACAACCTTCTCCTCTTCTGGCACTTTCTGGCGCCTTTGGACCTAAGTTCTAGTTTTGGTCTCTTTTGGTCCCCTTTTGCTTACCGCCAAAGGAAGACGTGCGAAACTCGTCTCAGGCCACTGAAACTCCTTGAATATTATTCCTAGGACTCAAAGGAAGGGCTTGTCACCGCCTTCTCCCCTTCAGGCACTTTCTGGCGCCTTTGGACCCATGTTCCGGTTTTGGTCTCTTTTGGTCCCTTGTTGCTTACCGGCAAAGGAAGACGTTTGAAACTTGTCTCAGGCTACTGAAACTTCTTGAATATCACTTCTAGGACTCAAAGGAAGGCCTTGTCACACCACCTTCTCCCCTACTAGCACTTTCTGGCGCCTTTGCACCCAAGTTCTGCTTTTGGTCTCTTTTGGTCCCCTGTTGATTACCGGCAAAAGAAGACGTGCGAAACTCGTCTCAGGCCACTGAAACTTTTTGAATATCACTCCTAGGACTCAAAGGAAGGTTTTCTCACCGCCTTCTCCTCTTCTAGTACTTTCTGACGACCTTGGACCCAAGTCTCAGTTTTTGTCACTTTTGGTCCCCTTTTGCTTACGGGCAAAGGATGACGTGCGAAACTCGTCTCAGGCCACTGAAACTCCTTGAATATCACTCCTAGGACTCAAAGGAAGGCCTTGTCACCACCTTCTCCCCTTCAGGCACTTTCTGGCGCCTTTCGACCCATGTTCCAGTTTTGGTCTCCTTTGGTCCCCTTTTGCTTACGGGCAAAGGATGACGTGCAAAACTCGTCTCAGGCTACTGAAACTCCTTGAATATCACTCCTAGGACTCAAAGGAAGGCCTTGTCACCACCTTCTACCCTTCAGGCACTTTCTGGCGGCTTTGGACCCATGTTCCAAGTTTGGTCTCCTTTGATCCCCTTTTGCTTACCGGTAAAGGAAGACGTGCGAAACTCGCCTCACCCCACTGAAACTCTTTGAATATTACTCCTAGGACTCAAAGGAAGGCCTTGTCATAACCTTCTCCCCTTCAGGCACTTTCTGGCGCCTTTGCACCCATGTTTCAGTTTTCGTCTCTTTTGGTCCCCTTTTGCTTACCGGCAAAGGAAGACGTTTGAAACTTGTCTCAGGCTCTGAAACTTCTTGAATATCACTTCTAGGACTCAAAGGAAGGCCTTGTCACAACCTTCTCCTCTTCTGGCACTTTCTGGCGCCTTTGGACCTAAGTTCTAGTTTTGGTCTCTTTTGGTCCCCTTTTGCTTACCGCCAAAGGAAGACGTGCGAAACTCGTCTCAGTCCACTGAAACTCCTTGAATATCACTCCTGGGACTCAAAGCAAGGCCTTGTCACCACTTTATCCCCTTTAGGCACTTTCTGGCGCCTTTGGACCCATGTTCCGATTTTGGTCTCTTTTGGTCCCTTTTTGCTTACCGGCAAAGGAAGACGTTTGAAACTTGTCTCAGGCTACTGAAACTTCTTGAATATCACTTCTAGGACTCAAAGGAAGGCCTTGTCACACCACCATCTCCCCTTCTGGCACTTTCTGGCGCCTTTGAACCCAAGTTCTGCTTTTGGTCTCTTTTGGTCCCCTTTTGATTACCGCCAAAAGAAGACGTGCGAAACTCGTCTTAGGCCACTGAAACTACTTGAATATCACTGCTAGGACTCAAAGGAAGGCCTTGTCACCACCTTTTCCCCTTCAGGCATTTTCTAGCGCCTTTGGACCCATGTTTCAGTTTCGGTCTCTTTTGGTCCCTTTTTGCTTACCGGCAAAGGAAGAGGTTTGAAAGTTGTCTCAGGCTATTGAAACTTCTTGAATATCACTTCTAGTACTCAAAGGAAGGCCTTGTCACCACCTTCTCCCCTTCTGGCACTTTCTGGCGCCTTTGGAGCCAAGTTCCAATTTTGGTATCGTTTGGTCCCCTTTTGATTACCAGCAAAGGAAGATGTGCGAAACTCGTCTCAGGCCACTGAAACTCGTTGAATATTACTCCTAGGACTCAAAGGAAGGCCTTGTCACCACCTTCTGCACTTCTAACACTTTCTAGCGCCTTTGGACCCAAGTTCCAGTTTTGGTCTCTTTTGGTCCCCCTTCGCTTACCAGCAAAGGAAGACATGCGAAACTCGTCTCCGGCCACTGAAACTCCTTGAATATTACTCCTAGGACTCAAAGGAAGGCCTTGTCACCACCTTCTGCACTTCTGGCACTTTCTAGCGCCTTTCGACCCATGTTTCAGTTTTGGTCTCTTTTGGTCCCCCTTCGCTTACCAGCAAAGGAAGACATGCGAAACTCGTCTCCGGCCACTAAAACTCGCTGAATAATACTCCTAGGACTCAAAGGAAGGTTTTCTCACCGCCTTCTCCTCTTCTGGTACTTTCTGGCGACCTTGGACCCAACTGTCAGTTTTGGTCCCCTTTTGCTTACGGGCAAAGGATGACGTGCGAAACTCGTCTCAGGCCACTGAAACTCCTTGAATATCACTCCTAGGACTCAAAGGAAACCCTTGTCACCACCTTCTCCCCTTCAGGCACTTTCTGGCGCCTTTGGACCCATGTTCCGGTTTTGGTCTCTTTTGGTCCCTTTTTGCTTACCGGCAAAGGAAAACGTTTGAAACTTGTCTCAGGCTACTGAAACTTCTTGAATATCACTTCTAGGACTCAAAGGAAGGCCTTGTCACAACCTTCTCCTCTTCTGGCACTTTCTGGCGCCTTTGGACCTAAGTTCTAGTTTTGGTCTCTTTTGGTCCCCTTTTGCTTACCGCCAAAGGAAGACGTGCGAAACTCGTCTCAGGCCACTGAAACTCCTTGAATATTATTCCTAGGACTCAAAGGAAGGGCTTGTCACCGCCTTCTCCCCTTCAGGCACTTTCTGGCGCCTTTGCACCCATGTTTCAGTTTTCATCTCTTTTGGTCCCCTTTTGCTTACCCGCAAAGGAAGTCGTTTGAAACTTGTCTCAGGCTACTAAAACATCTTGAATATCACTCCTAGGACTCAAAAGAAGGTTTTCACACTGCCTTATCTTCTTCTGGTACTTTCTGGCAACTTTGGACTCAAGTTCCAGTTTTGGTCTCTTTTGGTTCCCTTTTGCTTATGGGCAAAGGAAGATGTGCGAAACTCGTCTCAGGCCACTAAAACTCCTTGAATATCACAGCTAGAAATCAAAGGAAGGCTATCTGACCACCTTCTCCTCTTCTGGCACTTTCTGGCGCCTTTGGACCCAAGTTCCAGTTCAGTCTCTTTTCGTCCCCTTTTGCTTACCGCCAAAGGAAGACGTGTGAAACTCGTCTCAGGCCACTGAAACTCTTTGAATATTACTCCTAGGACTCAAAGGATGGCCTTGTACCTTCTCCCCTTCGGACACTTTCTGGCGACTTTGGACCCATGTTCCAGTTTGGGTCTCTTTTGGTCCCCTTTTGCTTACTGGCAAAGGAAGATATTTGAAACTTGTCTCAGGCTACTGAAACTTCTTGAATATCACTTCTAGGATTCAAAGGAAGGCCTGGTCACCACCTTCTCCCCTTCTGGCACTTTCTGGGGCCTTGGACCCAAGTTTCACTTTTGGTCTCTTTTGGTCTCCTTTTGATTACCGGCAAAGGAGGACGTGCGAAACTCGTCAGAGGCCACTGAAACTCCTTGAATATCACTTATAGCACTAAAAGGAAGGCCTTGTCACCACCTTCTCCCCTTCAGGCACTTTCTGGCGCCTTTGGACCCAAGTCCCACTTTTGGTCTCTTTTGGTCCCCTTTTAATTACCGGCAAAGGAAGACGTGCGAAACTCGTGTCAGGGCACTGAAACTCCTTGAATATTACTACTAGGACTCAAAGGAAGGCCTTGTCACCACCTTCTCCCCTTCTGGCACTTTCTGGCGCCTTTGGAGCCAAGTTCTGGTTTTGGTATCGTTTGGTCCCCTTTTGATTACCAGCAAAGAAAGATGTGCGAAACTCGTCTTAGGCCACTGAAACTCGTTGAATATTACTCCTAGGACTCAAAGGAAGGCCTTGTCACCACCTTCTCCCCTTCAGGCACTTTCTGGCGCCTTTGGACCCATGTTCCAGTTTTCGTCTCTTTTGGTCCCCTTTTGTTTACCCGCAAAGGAAGTCGTTTGAAACTTGTCTCAGGCTACTAAAACATCTTGAATATCACTCCTAGGACTCAAAGGAAGGTTTTCACACTGCCTTATCTTCTTCTGGTACTTTCTGGCAACTTTGGACCCAAGTTCCAGTTTTGGTCTCTTTTGGTTCCCTTTTGCTTACGGGCAAAGGAAGACGTGCGAAACTCGTCTTAGGCCACTAAAACTCTTAGAATATCACAGCTAGGACTCAAAGGAAGGCTTTCTCACCACCTTCTCCTCTTCTGGCACTTTCTGGCGCCTTTGGACCCAAGTTCCAGTTTCAGTCTCTTTTCGTCCCCTTTTGCTTACCGCCAAAGGAAGACGTGCGAAACTCGTCTCAGGCCACTGAAACTCTTTGAATATTACTACTAGGACTCAAAGGAAGGCCTTGTCACCACCTTCTCCCCTTCAGGCACTTTCTGGCACCTTTGGACCCATGTTCCAGTTTTGGTCTCTTTTGGTCCCTTTTTGCTTACCGGCAAAGGAAGATGTTTGAAACTTGTCTCAGGCTACTGAAACTTCGTGAATATCACTTCTAGCACTCAAAGGAAGGCCTTGTCACCACCTTCTCCCCTTTTGGCACTTTCTGGCGCCTTTGGACCCAAGTTCCACTTTTGGTCTCTTTTGGTCCCCTTATGATTACCGGCAAAGAAAGACGTGCGAAACTCGTCTCAGGCCACTGAAACTCCTTGAATATTACTCCTAGGACTCAAAGGAAGGCCTTGTCACCGCCTTCTCCTCTTCTGGTACTTTCTGGCGACTTTGGACCTAGGTTTCTGTTTTGGTCTCTTTTTGTCCCCTTTTCCTTACGGGCAAAGGATGACGTGCGAAACTCATCTCTGGCCACTGAAACTCCTTAAATATCACTCCTAGGATTCAAAGGAAGGCCTTGTCACCACCTTCTCTCCTTTAGGCATTTTCTAGCGCCTTTGGACCCATGTTTCAGTTTCGGTCTCTTTTGGTCCCCTTTTGCTTTCTGGCAAAGGAAGACGTTTGAAAGTTGTCTCAGGCTACTGAAACTTCTTGAATATCACTTCTAGGACTCAAAGGAAGGCCCTGTCACCACCTTCTGCACTTCTGGCACTTTCTAGCGCCTTTGGACCCAAGTTTCAGTTTTGGTCTCTTCTGGTCCCCCTTCGCTTACCAGCAAATGAAGACATGAGAAACTCGTCTCTGGCCACTGAAACTCGCTGAATATCACTCATAGGACTCAAAGGAAGGTTTTCTCACCGCCTTCTCCTCTTCTGGTACTTTCTGGCGACCTTGGACCCAAGTTTTAGTTTTGGTAACTTTTGGTCCCCTTTTGCTTACGGGCAAAGGATGATGTTCGAAACTCGTCTCAGGCCACTAAAACTCCTTGAATATCACTCGTAGGACTCAAAGGAAGGCCTTGTCACCACCTTCTCCCCTTCAGGCACTCTCTGGTGCCTTTGGACCCATATTCCAGATTTGGTCTCTTTTGGTCCACTTTTGCTTACCAGCAAAGGAAGACGTTTGAAACTTGTCTCAGGCTACTGAAACTTCTTGAATATCACTTCTAGGACTCAAAGGAAGGACTTGTCATAACCTTCTCCTCTTCTGGCACTTTCTGGCGCCTTTGGATCCAAGTTCTAGTTTTGGTCTCTTTTGGTCCCCTTTTGCTTACCGCCAAAGGAAGACGTGCGAAACTCGTCTCAGGCCACTGAAACTCCTTGAATATTACTCCTAGGACTCAAAGGAAGGCCTTGTCTCCACCTTCTGCACTTCTGACACTTTCTAGCGCCTTTGGACCCAAGTTCCAGTTTTGGTCTCTTTTGGTCCCCCTTCGCTTACCAGCAAAGGAAGACATGCGAAACTCGTCTCCGGCCACTGAAACTCGCTGAATATCACTCCTTGGACTCAAAGGAAGGTTTTCTCACCGCCTTCTCCTCTTTGGTACTTTCTGGCGACATTGGACCCAACTTTCAGTTTTAGTCCCCTTTTGCTTACGGGCAAAAAGGATTACGTACGAAACTCGTCTCAGGTAACTGAAACTCCTTGAATATCAAGGAAGGCCTTGTCACCACCTTCTCCCCTTCAGGCATTTTCTGGCGCCTTTGTACCCATGTTCCAGTTTCGAGCTCTTTTGGTCCCCTTTGGCTTACCAGCAAAGGAAGACGTTTGAAAGTTGTCTCAGGGTACTGAAACTTCTTGAATATCACTTCTAGGACTGAAAGGAAGGCCTTGTCACCACCTTCTGCACTTCCGACACTTTCTAGCGCCTTTGGACCCAAGTTTCAGTTTTGGTCTCTTTTCGTCCCCCTTCGCTTACCAGCAAAGGAAGGCATGCGAAACTCGTCTCTGGCCACTGAAACTCGCTGAATATTACTCCTAGGACTCAGAGGAAGGTTTTCGCACCGCCTTCTTCTCTTCTGGTACTGTCTGGCGACCTTCGACCCAAGTTTCAGTTTTGGTCACTTTTGGTCCCCTTTTGCTTACGGGCAAAGGATGACGTGCGAAACTCGTCTCAGGCAACTGAAACTCCTTGAATATCAAGGAAGGCCTTGTCACCACCTTCTCCCCTTCAGGCACTTTCTGGCGCCTTTGTACCCATGTTCCAGTTTCGGTCTCTTTTGGTCCCCTTTGGCTTTCCAGCAAAGGAAGACGTTTGAAAGTTCTCTCAGGCTACTGAAACTTCTTGAATATCACTTGTAGGACTCAAAGGAAGGCCTTGTCACCACCTTCTCCTCTTCTGACACTTTCTGGCGCCTTTAGACACAACTTCCACTTTTGGTGTCTTTTGGTCCCCTTTTGATTATCGGCAAAGGAAGACGTGCGAAACTCGTCTCAGGCCACTGAAAATCCTTGAATATTACTCCTAGGACTCAAAGGAAGGCCTTGTCACCACCTTCTCCCCTTCAGGCACTTTCTGGCGCCTTTGGACCCATGTTCTAGTTTGGGTCTCTTTTGGTCCCTTTTTGCTTACCGGCAAAGGAAGACGTTTGAAACTTGTCTTAGCTATTGAAACTTCTTGAATATCACTTCTAGGACTCAAAGGAAGGCCTTGTCACCACCTTCTCCCCTTTTGGCACTTTCTGGCGCCTTTGGACCCAAGTTTCAGTTTTCGTCTCTTTTGTTCCCCTTTCGCTTACCAGCAAAGGAAGACATGCGAAACTCGTCTCCGGCCACTGAAACTCGCTGAATATCACTCCTAGGACTCAAAGGAAGGTTTTCTCACCGCCTTCTCTTCTTCTGGTACTTTCTGGCGACTTTGGACCCAAGTTCCAGTTTTGGTCTCTTTTGGTTCCCTTTTGCTTATGGGCAAAGGAAGACGTGCGAAACTCATCTCAGGCCCCTAAAACTCCTTGAATATCACAGCTAGGACTCAAAGGAAGGCTTTCTCACCACCTTCTCCTCTTCTGGAACTTTCTGGCGCCTTTGGACCTAAGTTCCAGTTTTAGTCTCTTTTGGTCCCCTTTTGCTTACCGTCAAAGGAAGACCTGCAAAACTCGTCTCAGGCCACTAAAACTCTTTGAGTGTTACTCCTAGGACTCAAAGGATGGCCTTCTCACCACCTTCTCCCCTTCAGGCACTTTCTGGCGCCTTTGGACACAAGTTTTAGTTTGGGTCTCTTTTGGTCCCCTTTTGCTTACTGGCAAAGGAAGACGTTTGAAACTTATCTCAGGCTACTGAAACTTCTTGAATATCACTTCTAGGACTCAAAGGAAGGCCTGGTCACCACCTTCTCCCCTTCTGGCACTTTCTGGCACCTTTGGACCCAAGTTCCACTTTTGGTCTCTTATGGTCCCCTTTTGATTACCGGCAAAGGAAGACGTGCGAAACTCGTCACAGGCCACTGAAACTCCTTGAATATCACTTCTAGGACTCAAAGGAAGGCCTTGTCACCACCTTCTCCCCTTCAGGCACTTTCTGGCGCCTTTGGACCTAAGTCCCACTTTTGGTCTCTTTTGGTCCCCTTTTGATTACCGGCAAAGGAAGACGTGCGAAACTCGTCTCAGGCCACTGAAACTCCTTGAATATTACTCCTAGGACTCAAAGGAAGGCCTTGTCACCGCCTTCTGCTCTTCTGGTTCTTTCTGGCGACTTTGGACCCAAGTTTCAGTTTTGGTCTCTTTTGTTCCCCCTTCGCTTACCAGCAAAGGAAGACATGCGAAACTCTCTCCGGCCACTGAAACTCGCTGAATATCACTCCTAGGACTCAAAGGAAGGTTTTCTCACCGCCTTCTTCTCTTCTGGTACTTTCTGGCGACTTTGGACCCATGTTCCAGTTTCGGTCTCTTTTTGTCCCCTTTTGCTTACCGGCAAAGGAAGAGGTTTGAAAGTTGTCTCAGGCTACTGAAACTTCTTGAATATCACTTCTAGGACTCAAAGGAAGGTCTTGTCACCACCTTCTCCCCTTCTGGAACTTTCTAGCGCCTTTGGACCCAAGTTCCAGTTTTGGTCTCTTTTGGTCCTCCTTCACTTACCAGCAAAGGAAGACATGCGAAACTCATCTCCTGCCACTGAAACTCGCTGAATATCACTCCTAGGACTCAAAGGAAGGTTTTCTCCCTGCCTTCTCCTCTTCTGGTACTTTCTGGCGACTTTGGACCCAAGTTCCACTTTTGGTCTCTTTTGGTCCCTTTTTGATTACCGGCAAAGGAAGATGTGCGAAACTCGTCTCAGGCCACTGAAACTCCATGAATATTACTCCTAGGACTCAAAGGAAGGCCTTGTCACCACCTTCTCCCCTTCAGGCATTTTCTAGCACATTTGGACCCAAGTTCCAGTTTTGGTCTCGTTTGGTCCCCTTTTGATTAACGACAAAGGAAGACGAGCAAAACTCGTCTCAGGCCACTGAAACTCCTTGAATATTACTCCTAGGACTCAAAGGAAGGCCTGGTCACCACCATCTCCTCTTCAGGCACTTTCTGGTGCCTTTGGACCCAAGTCCCACTTGTGGTCTCTTTTGGTCCCCTTTTAATTACCGGCAAAGGAAGACGTGCGAAACTCGTCTCAGGCAACTGAAACTCCATGAATATTACTCCTAGGACTCAAAGGAAGGCCTTGTCACCACCTTCTGTACTTCTGGCACTTGCTAGCGCCTTTAGACCCAGGTTCCAGTTTTGGTCTCTTTTGGTCCCCCTTCGCTTACCAACAAAGGAAGACATGCGAAACTCTCTCCGGCCACTGAAACTCGCTGAATATCACTCCTAGGACTCAAAGGAAGGTTTTCTCACCGCCTTCTCCTCTTCTGGTACTTTCTGGCAACTTTGGACCAAGTTCCAGTTTTGGTATCTTTTGGTCCACTTTTGCTTACCGCCAAAGGAAGACGTGCGAAACTCGTCTCAGGCCACAGAAACTCCTTGAATATTACTCCTAGGACTCAAAGGAAAACCTTGTCACCACCTTCGCCCCTTCGGGCTCTTTCTGCCGCCTTGGGACCCAAGTTCCACTTTTGGGCTGTTTTGGTCCCCTTTTGATTACCGGCAAAGGAAGACATGCGAAACTCGTCTCAGGCCACTGAAACTCCTTGAATATCACTCCTAGGACTCAAAGGAAGGCTTTCTCACCACCTTCTCCTCTTCTGATACTTTCTGGCGCCTTTGGACCCAAGTTCCAGTTTTAGTCTCTTTTAGTCCCCTTTTGCTTGCCGTCAAAGGAAGACGTACGAAACTCGTCTCAGGCCACTGAAACTCTTTGAGTATTACTACTAGGACTCAAAGGATGGCCTTGTCACCACCTTTTCCCCTTCAGGCACTTTCTGGCGCCTTTGGACCCATGTTCCAGTTTTGGTCTCTTTTGGTCCACTTTTGCTTACCGGTAAAGGAACACGTTTGAAACTTGTCTCAGGCTACTGAAACTTCTTGAATATCACTTCTAGGACTCAAGGGAAGGCCTTGTCACCACCTTCTCCCCTTCGGGGACTTTCTGGCGCCTTTGGACCCAAGTTCCACTTTTGGTCTCTTTTGGTCCCCTTTTGATTACCGGCAAAGGAAGACGTGCGAAACTCGTCTCAGGCCACTGAAACTCCTTGAATATTACTCCTAGGACTCAAACGAAGGCCTTGTCACCACCTTCTGTACTTCTGGCACTTTCAAGCGCCTTTGGACCCAAGTTCCAATTTTGGTCTCTTTTGGTACCCCTTCGCTTACCCACAAAGGAAGACATGCGAAACTCGTCTCCGGCCACTGAAACTTGCTGAACATCACTCCTATGACTCAAGGGATGGTTTTCTCACCGCCTTCTCCTCTTCTGGTACTTTCTGGCGACCTTGGACCCAACTTTCAGTTTTGGTCCCCTTTCGCTTACGGGCAAAGGATGTCGTGTGCAACTCGTCTCAGGCCACTGAAACTCCTTGAATATCACTCCTAGGACTCAAAGGAAGGCCTTGTCATGACCTTCTCCCCTTCATGCATTTTCTAGCGCCTTTGGACCCATTTTCCAATTTCGGTCTCTTTGGTCCCTTTTTGATTACTGGCAAAAGAAGACGTGCGAAACTTGTCTCAGGCCGCTGAAACTCCTTAAATACTACTCCTAGGACTGAGAGGGGAAGACCTGGTCACCACCTTCTCCTCTTCACGCACTTTCTGGCGCCTTTGGACCCATGTTCCAGTTTTGGTCTCTTTTGGTCCCCTTTTGCTTACCGGCAAAGGAAGAGATTTGAAACTTGTCTCAAGCTACTGAAACTTCTTCAATATCACTTCTAGGACTCAAAGGAAGGCCTTGTCACCACCTTCTCCCCTTCTGGCACATTCTAGCGCCTTTGGACCCAAGTTCCACTTTTGGTCTCTTTTGTTCCCTTTTTAATACCGGCAAAGGAAGACGTGCGAAATCCGTCTCAGGCCACTGAAACTCCTTGAATATTACTCCTAGGACTCAAAGGAAAACCTTGTCACCACCTTCTCCCCTTCGGGCACTTTCTGCCGCCTTGGGACCCAAGTTCCACTTTTGGTCTCTTTTGGTCCCCTTTTTAATACCGGCAACGGAAGACATGCGAAACTCATCTCAGGCCACTGAAACTCCTTGAATATCACTCCTAGGACTCAAAGGAAGGCTTTCTCACCACCTTCTCCTTTTCAGGCACTTTCTGGCGCCTTTGGACCCAAGTTCCAGTTTTAGTCTCTTTCAGTCCCCTTTTGCTTACCGTCAAAGGAAGACGTACGAAACTCGTCTCAGGCCACTGAAACTCTTTGAGTATTACTCCTAGGACTCAAAGGATGGCCTTGTCACCACCTTTTCCCCTTCAGGCACTTTCTGGCGCCTTTGGACCCATGTTCCAGTTTTGGTCTCTTTTGGTCCACTTTTGCTTACCGGCAAAGGAAGACGTTTGAAAATTGTCTCAGGCTACTGAAACTTCTTGAATATCACTTCTAGGACTCAAGAGAAGGCCTTGTCACCACCTTCTCCCCTTCGGGCACTTTCTGGCGCCTTTGGACCCAAGTTCGACTTTTGGTCTCTTTTGGTCCCCTTTTGATTACCGACAAAGGAAGACGTGCAAAACTCGTCTCAGGCCACTGAAACTCCTTGAATATTACTTCTAGGACTCAACGAAGGCCTTGTCACCATCTTCTGTACTTCTGGCACTTTCTAGCGCCTTTGGACCCAAGTTCCAATTTTGGTCTCTTTTGGTACCCCTTCGCTTACCCGCAAAGGAAGACATGCGACACTCGTCTCCGGCCACTGAAACTCGCTAAACATCACTCCTATGACTCAAAGGAAGGTTTTCTCACCGCCTTCTCCTCTTCTGGTACTTTCTGGCGACCTTGGACCCAACTTTCAGTTTTGGTCCCCTTTCGCTTACGGGCAAAGGATGACGTGCGCAACTCGTCTCAGGCCACTGAAACTCCTTGAATATCACTCCTAGGACTCAAAGGAAGGCCTTGTCATGACCTTCTCCCCTTCATGCATTTTCTAGCGCCTTTGGACCCATTTTCCAATTTCGGTCTCTTTGGTCCCCTTTTGATTACTGGCAAAAGAAGACGTGCGAAACTCGTCTCAGGCCACTGAAACTCCTTAAATATTACTCCTAGGACTCAAAGGAAGGCCTTGTCACCACCTTCTGCACTTCTGGCACTTTCTGGCGCCTTTGAATCCAAGTTCCAGTTTTGGTCCCTTTTGGTCCCCCTTCGCTTACCAGCAAAGGAAGACATGCGAAACTCTCTCCAGCCACTGAGACTCGCTGAATATCACTCCGAGGACTCAAAGGAAGGTTTTCTCACCGCCTTCTCCTCTTCTGGTACTTTCTGGCGACTTTGGACCAAAGTTTCAGTTTTGGTCTCTTTTGGTCCCCTTTTGCTTACGGGCAAAGGAAGACGTGCGAAACTCGTCTCAGGCCACTAAAACTCCTTGAATATCACAGCTAGGACTCAAAGGAAGGCTTTCTCACCACCTTCTCATTTTCTGGCACATTCTAGCGCGTTTGGACCCTTGTTCCAGTTTTAGTCTCTTTTGGTCCCCTTTTCCTTACCGCCAAAGGAAGACAAGCGAAACTCGTCTCAGGCCACTGAAACTCCTTGAATATCACTCCTAGAACTCAAAGGAAGGCCTTGTCACCACCTTCTCCCCTTCAGGCATTTTCTAGCGCCTTTGGACCCATGTTTCAGTTTCGGTCTCTTTTGGTCCCCTTTTGTTTACCGGCAAAGGAAGACGTTTGAAAGTTGTCTCAGGCTACTGAAACTTCTTGAATATTACTCCTAGGACTCAAAGGAAGGCCTTGTCACCACCTTCTCCCCTTCTGGCACTTTCTGGCGCCTTTGGACCCAAGTTCTAGTTTTGGTCTCGTTTGGTCCCCTTTTAATTACCGGCAAAGGAAGACGTGCGAAACTCGTCTCAGGCCACTGAAACTCCTTAAATACTACTCCTAGGACTGAGAGGGGAAGACCTGGTCACCACCTTCTCCTCTTCAGGCACTTTCTGGCGCCTTTGGACCCATGTTCCAGTTTTGGTCTCTTTTGGTCCCCTTTTGCTTACCGGCAAAGGAAGAGATTTGAAACTTGTCTCAAGCTACTGAAACTTCTTCAATATCACTTCTAGGACTCAAAGGAAGGCCTTGTCACCACCTTCTCCCCTTTTGGCACTTTCTAGCGCCTTTGGACCCAAGTTCTAGTTGTGGTCTCGTTTGGTCCCCTTTTGATTACCGGCAAAGGAAGACATGCGAAACTCATCTCAGGCCACTGAAACTCATTAAATATTACTCCTAGGACTCAAAGGAAGGCCTGGTCACCACCTGCTCCTCTTCAGGCACTTTCTGGCGCCTTTGGACCCATGTTTCAGTTTTGGTCTCTGTTGGTCCCCTTTTGCTTACCGGCAAAGGAAGACGTTTGAAAGTTGTCTCAGGCTACTGAAACTTCTTGAATATTATTCCTAGGACTCAAAGGAAGGCCTTGTCACCACCTTCTCCCCTTCTGGCACTTTCTGGCGCCTTTGGACCCAAGTTCTAGTTTTGGTCTCGTTTGGTCCCCTTTTAATTACCGGCAAAGGAAGACGTGCGAAACTCGTCTCAGGCCACTGAAACTCCTTGAATATTACTCCTAGGACTCAAAGGAAGGCCTTGTCCCCACCTTCTGCCCTTTAGGAACTTTTTGGCACCTTTGGACCCATGTTCCAATTTTTGTCTCTTTTGGTCCCCTTTTGCTTACCGGCAAAGGAAGACATTTGAAGCTTATCTCAGGCTACTGAAACTTCTTGAATATCACTTCTAGGACTCAAAGGAAGGCTTTCTCACCACCTTCTCCTTTTCTGGCACATTCTGGCGCGTTTGGACCCTAGTTCCAGTTTTAGTCTCTATTGGTCCCCTTTTCCTTACCGCCAAAGGAAGACAAGCGAAACTCGTCTCAAGCCACTGAAACTCCTTGAATATCACTCCTAGGACTCAAAGGAAGGCCTTGTCACCACCTTCACCCCTTCAGGCATTTTCTAGCCCCTTTGGACCCATATTCCAGTTTCGGTCTCTTTTGGTCCCCTTTTGCTTACCGGCAAAGGAAGACGTTTGAAAGTTGTCTCAGGCTACTGAAACTTCTTGAATATCACTTCTAGTACTCAAAGGAAGGCCTTGTCACCACCTTCTCCCCTTCTGGCACTTTCTGGCGCCGTTGGACCAAGTTCCAGTTTTGGTCTCGTTTGGTCCCCTTTTGATTACCGGCATAGGAAGACGTGCGAAACTTGTCTCAAGCCACTGAAACTCCTTGAATATTACTCCTAGGACTCAAAGGAAGGCCTTGTCCCCACCTTCTGCCCTTTAGGAACTTTTTGGCACCTTTGGACCCATGTTCCAATTTTTGTCTCTTTTGGTCCCCTTTTGCTTACCGGCAAAGGAAGACATTTGAAGCTTATCTCAGGCTACTGAAACTTCTTGAATATCACTTCTAGGACTCAAAGGAAGGCTTTCTCACCACCTTCTCCTTTTCTGGCACATTCTGGCGCGTTTGGACCCTAGTTCCAGTTTTAGTCTCTATTGGTCCCCTTTTCCTTACCGCCAAAGGAAGACAAGCGAAACTCGTCTCAAGCCACTGAAACTCCTTGAATATCACTCCTAGGACTCAAAGGAAGGCCTTGTCACCACCTTCACCCCTTCAGGCATTTTCTAGCCCCTTTGGACCCATATTCCAGTTTCGGTCTCTTTTGGTCCCCTTTTGCTTACCGGCAAAGGAAGACATTTGAAAGTTGTCTCAGGCTACTGAAACTTCTTGAATATCACTTCTAGGACTCAGAGGAAGGCCTTGACACCACCTTCTCCCCTTCAGGCACTTTCTGGCGCCTTTGGACCCAAGTCCAACTTGTGGTCTCTTTTGGTCCCCTTTTAATTACGGGCAAAGGAAGATGTGCGAAACTCGTCTCAGGCCACTAAAACTCCTTGAATATCACAGCTAGGACTCAAAGGAAGGCTTTCTCACCACCTTTCTCACCACCTTCTCATTTCTCACCATCTTCACAGCTAGGACTCCAGAATTTCAGAACAATCCTAGAGTAAACAGAACACCTACATCTTTGAGACAACTAAATTCAGAAATAGAGATGACAGAACAAAATAGAATTAGAACATTAGGGGACTATGCAATTCCTAACATGCAAGGTTTTAACTCTTCTATAATTAGGCCAACTATTCAAGCCAACCATTTTGAGATTAAACCTGCCCTACTACATTTAGTCCAATAGGATCAGTTTTCTGGAGGAAATTCTGACGATCCTAACCTGCATATTTCAAATTTTCTGCAGCTATGTGACACTATAAGAATGAATGGAGTTAGTGAAGAAGCTATCAGATTAAGACTATTTCCTTTTTCCTTGAGAGATAGAGCAAAATGCTGGTTACAAGCTCAACCACAAGGAAGCATCACAACCTGGACAGAACTTGTGAATAAGTTTTTAACTAAGTACTTCCCTCCATCCAAAGCTGCTAAGTTGAGAGGAGAAATTACATCCTTTGTGCAGCAAGATGGAGAATCATTGTATGAAGCTTGGGAAAGATATAAAGAATTGCTTAGGAGGTGTCCACATCATTGTATTCCAGATTGGATGCAATTGGAAACTTTTTATAATGGGATGAATGCAGTAACAAGAACAATGGTTGATGCTGCTGCGGGAGGTTCATTAAATACAAAGTCCTTAGAAGAAGCTCACAGGATTATTGACATGATGGCATCTTCAATGTATCAGAATTCAAGCTCAAGGAATCAAGGAAGAAATTCTGGTCATGAAGCTAAGGTTCTGGAAACTTTTCTTGCACAAAATCAGCTACAAAATCAAATGTTTTCAGAACAATTAGCTGCCTTAACACAACAAATCAACAATCTGCAAACAGGGAGTATGGCTACCAGTCAGCTAAGTTGTGATTTTTGTGGAGGAAACCATGCAAATGGTGCATGTGAGGCATCCACAAGTGAACCACAAGAGCAAGTGAATTATATGAATAATTTTCAGAGACAACAGCCATCATATCCCCCTGGATTTCAATTTTCAAATAATAGAACTCAGCAGTATTCTAATTGGAATAATCAATATTCTGCTGCAAAGAATTCTAACTCAAATTTGCCTTTTTCTAATGCAGGTCCAGCAACACAACAGCCTTATTTTCAGAGGAATTCATCCACTCAACCTCAAGGAAATCAAAAATTTTCCAGACCTATGAATGAGAAGTTGACCGAGATGGAAGAGACTATGCTGCAATTCATGAAGGTGACTCAAACAAGCTTCAAAAACCAAGAAGCCTCCATGAAGAAACTAGAGACACAGATCAGACAATTAGTTGAACAATTATCTAGCAGGGATGAAGGAAGATTTCCAAGCAATACAGTAATCAATCCTAAAGAGCAATGTCAAGCCATAACTACAAGGAGTGGAGCTGTAGTTGCAAGCCCTAAACCAGCAGAAAAGAAAGTGAATGCTGCAGCAGAAAGAAATATTGAACAAGATCTGCAACAAGGAAATTTTAAGCTATTGATGAAAGACCATTCAGAAGAAAAAGTAGATGTTCCTATGAATTCTGAAAGGAAAACCAAAAAGTAACTCTTTGAGGAAGCTTGTAAGCCAATAGACCCAGAAAAATACAAGAGGCTGCCCTATCCTCAAAGAGTCCAAAATCCTAAACAAGAGGAACAATTTGAAAGGTTTATGAATGTCTTTAAGAAATTACAAATTAACATTCCTTTTGCAGAAGCTTCGGAGCAAATGCCCTCATATGCAAAGTTTATGAAAGAACTACTTTCTAGAAAAAGAAAGCTAGAGCATGATAAAACAGTACCTTTGACAGAGGAGTGCAGTGCCATTCTCAAGAGAAAACTTCCTCAAAAGCTGAAAGATCCTGGATCATTTAGCATTCCTTGTGAAATAGGAAACTGCACTGTGGGAAGAGCATTGTGTGACTTGGGAGCAAGCATAAATCTGATGCCATTGGCTGTTCTGCGAAACTTGGCATAGAGGAAGTGAAGCCCACCAACATTACACTGCAGACTAGCTGATAGATCATACACTTATCCATATGGAGTTGTTGAAGATTTATTAGTTAAAGTTGACAAGTTCATTTTTCCCTGCAGATTTTGTAATTCTGGACATGGAGGTGGATTCTAACATTCCTTTGATCCTAGGGAGACCATTTCTTGCAACAGGGAGAGCTTTAATAGATGTGCAAAAAGGTGAACTCATGCTTCGAGTTCAAGATGAGAAGGTAGTATTTAATGTGTTTGAAGCTTTAAAATATCCAATTGAAGATAGCACATGTATGAAGGTAGATATCTTGGATGCTTTCATTATACAACACCATATTAATGAAACTGATGAACTTGCGGTGTTAGAAGAAATAATATCTCATAGGAGCAATAAATCTGAACTTCGCATGGAGAATACGGTATGGAAGTGCAGCAGCAACTAGAAGCTCGCCAATTCAAAAATCTGCAAAAAATTCGGTGAAGGAGAAGCTAGAAAAGGATGATAAAGAAGAGGAAAAGCAAAGGCTAGAAGCTGAAACAACTTCCTTCACACCTGAGGTATGCATTTCTGGATGAGAAACATGAAAATCCAGTTATCATCAATAATGAACTTAAGGAAGAACAAGAGGAAAAATTGCTCAGAATTTTGAGAAAACACAAATCTGCA
The DNA here is from genome assembly GCA_024086825.1 of Abrus pulchellus subsp. cantoniensis. Classification (NCBI taxonomy): domain Eukaryota; kingdom Viridiplantae; phylum Streptophyta; class Magnoliopsida; order Fabales; family Fabaceae; genus Abrus; species Abrus pulchellus. The sequence continues at coordinate 18,785,019 of CM044053.1, read as the reverse complement.
ATTGGATGGAGTATTGCAGACCTGAAAGGTATAAATCCTTCATTTTGTAAGCACAGATTTTATTTGAAGAGAATTTCAAACCTGTTGTGCAGCCACAAAGGAGGTTAAATCCAGCCATGAAAGAGGTAGTAAAAAAAGAGGTTATAAAGCTATTAGATGCAGGAATAATATACCCAATTTCTGACAGCAATTGGGTAAGTACAGTCCAAGTTGTTCCAAAGAAAGGTGGTATGACAGTGGTACCTAATGAAAAGAATGAACTTGTCCCTACTAGGACTGTGACTGGATGGAGAATGTGCATAGACTATAGAAAATTAAATGATGCAACCAGAAAAGACCATTTCCCACTACCATTTGCCGATCAAATGTTAGAAAGACTTGCTGGACATTCATTTTATTGTTTTCTTGATGGGTATTCAGGATATAATCAAATAGCTGTAGATCCTTTAGATCAAGAGAAAACTGCATTTACATGTCCATTTGGAGTCTTTGCATATAGGAGAATGCCATTTGGTCTATGTAATGCCCCTGCCACTTTCCAAAGATGCATGCTTTCCATTTTTTCTGATTTGGTAGAAGACATCATAGAAGTATTCATGGATGATTTCTCTGTTTTTGGTGATTCTTTTGATGATTGTTTAGCTAATCTATCCACTGTTTTGCAGAGATGTCAAGACACTAATCTTGTGTTAAATTGGGAAAAGTGCCATTTCATGGTACAAGAAGGCATTGTCCTTGGTCACAAAATTTCAGAGAAAGGAATGGAGGTGGACCAAGCTAAAATAGAAGTCATTAATAAATTGCCTCCACCTATCAATGTTAAAGGAGTTAGAAGTTTTTTAGGACATGCTGGTTTTTATAGAAGATTCATAAAAGATTTTTCCAAAATTGCTAAACCCTTGAGTAATTTACTTGTAAAAGATGCAGATTTCATATTTGATGATAATTGTTTGCATGCATTTTCTGTTTTAAAAGAGAAACTGATTTACGCACCTATTCTTGCAAAACCAGATTGGACACTACCTTTTGAACTCATGTGTGATGCAAGTGATAGTGCAGTGGGTGCTGTGTTAGGACAGAGGAAAGATAGGAAATTACATGCTATCTATTATTCAAGCAAAGTGTTAAATCCTGCACAAGTGAATTACACAACAACAGAAAAAGAACTTTTAGCTGTTGTACATGCTTTTGATAAGTTCAGATCATATTTAATGGGTTCAAAAGTAATTGTATACACTGATCATGCTGCTCTTAAATATCTTTTGACAAAGCAGGATGCAAAGCCCAGATTTTTAAGATGGATTCTACTCCTCCAAGAATTTGAGCTAGAGATCAAAGACAAAAAAAGGAAAGAAAACAGTGTTGCTGACCACTTGTCAAGATTACCACTTGAAGTCATACCATTTGGAGTGGAACAAATTAAAGAAGAATTTCCAGATGAAAGCCTATTCAAGATTGAATCACAGCCCTGGTTTGCTGATATAGCCAACTTTAAAGCTACACACCATGTTCCAATTTTGGTCTCTTTTGGTCCCATTTTGCTTACTGGCAAAGGAAGACGTTTGAGACACTTCTCAGGCTACTGAAACTTCTTGAATATCACTTCTAGGACTCAAAGGAAGGCCTTGTCACCACCTTCTCCCCTTCTGGCACTTTCTGGCGCCTTTGGACCCAAGTTCCACTTTTGGTCTCTTTTGGTCCCCTTTTGATTACCGGCAAAGGAAGACGTGCGAAACTCGTCTCAGGCCACTGAAACTCCTTGAATATTACGCCTAGGACTCAAAGGAAGGCCTTTCCACCACCTTCTCCCCTTCAGGCACTTTCTGGCACCTTTGGACCCATGTTCCAATTTTGGTCTCTTTTGGTCCCGTTTTGTTTACTGGCAAAGGAAGACGTTTGAAACACTTCTCAGGCTACTGAAACTTCTTGAATATCACTTCTAGGACTCAAAGGAAGGCCTTGTCACCACCTTCTCCCCTTCTGGCACTTTCTGGCGCCTTTGGACCCAAGTTCCACTTTTGGTCTCTTTTGGTCCCCTTTTGATTACCGGCAAAGGAAGACGTGCAAAACTCGTCTCAGGCCACTGAAACTCGTTGAATATTACTCCTAGGGCTCAAAGGAAGGCCTTGTCACCACCTTCTGCACTTCTGGCACTTTCTGGCGCCTTTGGACCCAAGTTCCAGTTTTGGTCTCTTTTGGTCCCCCTTCAATTACCAGCAAAGGGAGACATGCGAAACTCTCTCCGGCCACTGAAAATCGCTGAATATCACTCCTAGGACTCAAAGGAAGGTTTTCTCACCGGCTTCTCCTCTTCTAGTACTTTCTGGCGACTTTGGACCCAAGTTTCAGTTTTGGTCTCTTTTGGTCCCTTTTTGCTTATAGGCAAAGGAAGACGTGCGAAACTCGTCTCAGGCCACTAAAACTCCTTGAATATCACAGCTAGGACTCAAAGGAAGGCTTTCTCACCACCTTCTCCTTTTCTGGCACTTTCTGGTGCGTTTGGACCCTAGTTCTAGTTTTAGTCTCTTTTGGTCCCCTTTTCCTTACCGCCAAAGGAAGACGTGCGAAACTCGTCTCAGGCCACTGAAACTCCTTGAATATTACGCCTAGGACTCAAAGGAAGGCCTTGTCACCACCTTCTCCCCTTCAGGCATTTTCTAGCGCCTTTGGACCCATGTTTCCGTTTAGGTCTCTTTTGGTCCCCTTTTGTTTATCGGCAAAGGAAGGCGTTTGAAAGTTGTCTCAGGCTACTGAAACTTCTTGAATATCACTTCTAGGACTCAAAGGAAGGCCTTGTCACCGCCTTCTCCCCTTCTGGCACTTTCTGGCGCCTTTGGACCCAAGTTCTAGTTTTGGTCTCGTTTGGTCCCCTTTTTATTACCGACAAAGGCAGAAGTGCGAAACTTGTCTCAGGCCACTGAAACTACTTAAATAATACTCCTAGTACTCAAAGGAAGGCCTGGTCACCACCTTCTCCTCTTCAGGCACTTTCTGGTACCTTTGGACCCATGTTCCAATTTTGGTCTCTTTTGGTCCCCTTTTGCTTACGGGCAAAGGAAGACATTCGAAACTTGTCTCAGGCTACTGAAACTTCTTGAATATCACTTCTATGACTCAAAGGAAGGCCTTGTCACCACCTTCTCCCCTTCTGGCACTTTCCGGTGTAACGCCTAAAAATAACAGGATTTTTTTTTCTTTTTAAAACAGGAGAAGCGGAAGGATAACACATTCTTTCAATTCACCTCTAGTGTACCACATTTCAGTTTAAAGGTTTATGATCTCATCATGTAATATCAACATTAAGTAAAACAACCACAACAATACTCCATCATACTGAATAACCTCATGCAATAAATATGGAAATGTTTGGTGATAATCTTAGAGTACTGCAACTTAATAAAGCGAAATAACATAATTAAAGTGCACAAAGATCAACATAGTTCAGAGATACATGGAACGAAATAGACTGACTCCCTAAGAGCAGTTCCCTAAAAACCACAACAGATAAACTATCCCAATCAATCGAGAGGAGAATAATCCTCGATGGGATCGGTCTCCTCAGAAGATGTCGGGGAAGCGGAACTAGAAGAAGCAGCGTCTTCTGTGTCCTCTATAATCCATCCAGCAGTGCGAGGTGGTGAATGAACTGTGGTAAAGGGCGAGTAAGTGTTTGGGTAGGTAGGGAGCATATGGGGTAGTACATCATCATTCCTCACATCTCTCTCAGTGGTCACAGGGGGCGGAGTAGGTTCCTCAGCAGGGAATGGTACAGGCATAGGTGCGGGTCTAGAGCGGGAGTACGGGGATCAGAGACATGGGAGAAGGGGTAGGCTGCAAGTGCAGGATAAGGTAGGTGAGAGTCTCCAGGTGGGGTAGAGAAAACAAGCTCAATAGGGGTATCAACCACAAAGTGGGTGGTCCAAGAGTGTCCGACATCTTGTCCATGGATCACCCGTGCCATTCCAAGGAAGATGCTTTGCTGTGCTGCCGCGTCGAACACCCAGACATCCTCCTCAGATGGCAGGATCCATACCTTCACTCGGAAGCTGGTCATCTGTATAGGGCATATACAAAGGTACAACAACACACACAAACAGGGGTGAGTTCTCCAAACACAAGCAAGCATTCAATAGCCGTACCCCAAGGAAGGTGGCTTTTCACACCATCACTCAAGTCACATCAACATCCACTCTCAGAACAAACATCATTACAATATAAGTCAGTTCATACTTTTCACAGATAATTCCTAGGTTCATCAAACTAATAATGCACATGATGCATGAATGCAAGTTTCATTCCTCACTATCCATCCCTCAAGTTTTCGTATTAATGTATATGGTATGCATGGGGATCCCTTACTCTACTGCCAGCGACTTGCCCAACATTTAGTGTAGAGTTCACAATTTCATATCCAAGTCGTGTGGCGATCGGAGGACTCCATTCCCTGCATCACAATTGCACAGAAAAGATTTCATATCATTATTCAAAAACACCCAAACTGGTGCTGGCCCCAAACTGGGTCTCTTCGGGAATGGACCTCAACGACCCTAGGATGTGGAGTTCTTGTTGGGCTTGGCTAAGGCTTGCAAGTAGGGTCACGACCCAGCCACAGAGAGCTCTGCTGCGCCATCTAGGTCGACTGTTCCCCCTTTCACCACCCCCGTAGGTCTACTCGGGACCGAACCTCCAATACCTACATCTGTGCCTCTGTTATGCCATCAAGTCGTTCCAAAGAAATGTTATGATGCATGAAGTGTGATTCTTCTTTCTCTCCTCAATGTTTTCTCAATCTTGGGTCACACGGAATTCAAGCACAGAAACAAAGCCCTCACAAGGCTTGCTCAATCACTATTCACTTTCTCTTCTAGCATAGGTTTGCCAAGCAATAAAGTTTAAGGATCACACACAAGCTTCCAATCCCACCAATGCACATCCACTGTTTTCCAACACATAATTCTCAATGATTTTGACACAACCCTCTCAGATTTTCTCACTCAAATCCTATTACATTAACTTACTATATTAACACTACTCGCTTTATCATTTCCATTATTATTAACTATACTACCTCCTACTTTAAATATGACTTATCTCCACTTTTCTCTATCTCTCTGGTTTTTCCTTTTAGTCATTCTCTAATTGCGTGTATTGATTCCCGACTACCTATTTAATTCAAGGTTACTTAGTTTCGTTCTAATTCTTTTTAAGTTCATTAATATTAGCCCTCACGTGATAGGTTCCATTAGGCTAATAGTGAGATCTTTCTAAGGATGGCCTTTATTAACTAACTACTATATTCAGTCCCTTAATTACCATCTCCATACCTTTAATTAATATCCTTTTCGTTTAGATAAACTTTCCATCAAAAAGGGCTGCGCTTGATTCTCTCCTTTTTATTCCTTGTACAATGTAATGAACATGATGCATGATTCATCTTAGTGCTCACGGATTCAAGTGCAAACAGCAAACACACTCTATCATTATGCAGTCCATATCACACATATTTCATCAAAATTATCACAATTTTAAGTACAACTTTTAGGATTTCTCATCATCAAAACCGAGAGTGAATAGTCCTCACTTTCTTGTCTACCACAATTTTCCAAAACACCACATGCATAAGGCTTTTCAAACCAAGTAAACACATCCATCACAATCAATTCAATCATCCATCATCCAAACTAACAAGCAACCATTTTCATGTAAATCACACAAAGTCCAACACGGTTTTCAATTTCTAAGTGTAGTTCAATATTCTAGGCTTTCTCCATGCAAGATCAAATCTGTCCAGCTTCTCCACTAGATTTTTATCAAACTAAAAATTATATAACACAAAGGAAATCAACATGCAATGACATAGTTTCATCATCCAAGTGGAGGGGCAACATTTCCAAGTGACATTCGAATTTTTTTAAGGGAGAACCGAAACACTTAGGGGCTGAAATCAACATGCAATGGCTTCCATTTCACATGCAATCCAAGGTTTATTGGTTACAAGGATAGATCTACATTTTAAACAAAGAATCCAGCCAAACAAAGGTGAAACCGAGGCATGCACAAAGAGATCCAAAGCATTTCATGGTTAAAAATTAACATGCAATGGAAAGAATATGTTGATCAAGTTCACGGTTCATGGTTTCAAGAAGAAAATGTCATTAGTTCAAAGGTTCTACCAAGGGAACATAAAAACCGAGACATGCACAAAGAAAGATCCATATCCACACATCAAAGTTTCAAGCTTTTTAGGAATTAAAGTTGATTGAAGGTGAAATCAAACTCTTTGGGAGATAGCCGAGACATGCACAAAGGAAGATCCACATCCACACATCAAAGATTCAAACTTTTTAGGAATTAAAGTTGATTGAGAGTGAAATCAAACTCTTTAGAAGGTAACCGAGACATGCACAAAGGAAATCCATACACTTTTTGGATAAAACTTAACATGCAAGTTCAGATTTGAAGTTCTTTCAACATGCAGTCCAACACACACTAATTTTTCAAGGAAAAAAGTGTAAAAACAGCCAAGAGATGGACATGCAAACACATCAATTGTGAGAACTCCCCCTTGCCTTGATTGTGACGAAAATTTAGGAGCAAAAGGAGTTGATCTTGGCTGGTTCCTCCAAGGAAAGTTGCTGGACCGAGAGGATGAATCTCAAACTTCAAACTTTCTCCTCTTGGTTAGGTTGTCTTCCTCGGTTCTTTGAAGAGAAAAGAGGGGAAAAAGCTTCAAATGGTTAGGATCAAGTGAAAAAGGAAGTTCTTTAGGAGTCCTTGGTGTTAGGCTTCCATGGATCTTCAAATCAAAGAAGGAAAAAGGATGAGAAAGCTTACCTCTTTGAAGAAAGGGTCACGGTTTTGAAGAATCAAGCAAGAGAATGCAAGAGTGAAAGCTTGGAGCTCCTTGGCTTGTCTTGGAAGGTTGAAAGGATGAGAAAAATTTGAGAGATTTAGGGAGGAAGGGTCTCGGTTTCTTTGAAGAAAAAGAGAGAATGGAACTTGAAAGGAATTTTGAGAGGGAGGGTGGAGAGCTCACGGTTTTTGAGTGAAAAAAGAGAGAAATGAGGTAGTTTGATCTATTTATATGGAGGGTTTAACCTTTAAGTGACCAATTGCCACTTAACATGTTCATTTTGGCTTGCTTAGCAAGACTTCCAAACTGAAAACTGCACACGGTTTTCATTGAGTAAAAGCTGAAGTGAATTTGGTAAATTGGTGCAAGGAAAGAGGTGTTACGGTTTTTAGTGCATGAATAGTGAATTTTGGGAAAGCTTGTAGGCAAAGTTAGTAAAATTCAGGAAGTTAAGTGCATGAAATACCCTAGGCTGCATGCACACGGTTTGGACATCACAATTTCCGAAATTCTGCACAAAAATCCAAAGGTAAGATTTTGGACAGCAATTGCATGAAATTTGGTTGGCCGAGAAAATGCGACATGACTAGGTTGTCACTTGGACGAGACTTTTGATGTGGTGCTAAGTTCAAGAGAATGTGATTGGTTAGAATAATTATGATGTCAGCAATTTGGAAGACATGAAAAGAAAGTTCCGAAATGACTTTGCCGACAAATCGGGAGACAAAATCCCGTGCATGGAATTCTAGTGGTCAATACTAGATTTCGGAATATCGGGGCAATCATGATGTTTATAAAATAGGGGACAAGGTTTGTTTGCATGAAAATCTAGTGGCCGATACTAGATTTGGAAATCTCCGGGTAATGATTGCTAGATCTCACGGAATTTTATGCAATGATTTTGACGGCTAAGAAATCATTACTAAATCTTTGTAATGATTAGAAAATCTTTACAATAATGATTTCTAGATTTCGTGAGATTCCGTGTAAAATTTTGACGGCTAAGGAATGATTACAAAATCTTAGTAATGATTACAAAATCTCACGTTTTCCAAGGCAAATATCTTTGATTTGTCAATTTTAAATAAGATAAAATTTTAACTTTCGGGATAGATTATCAGGGGCATTTGTGAACAGCACAATTGAACATACTCAGGAAAGTCCTTGGACGATATTGAAACTATCTATTTGCATACAGTTACCTTAAAATACCTAATTCAAAAATAATTCAATATTCTAAAAATAAAATGCAGCATCTATCTAATTATTCCGACGCTAGCAAGCCGGAATAAGCTAATAATTGGAATTTAAAGACTACTAGCTAATTCTCAAAAATTGGGGCGTTACATCCGGCGCCTATGAACCCAAGTTCTAGTTTTGGTCTCGTTTGGTCCCCTTTTGATTACCGGCAAAGAAAGACGTGCGAAACTCGTCTCAGGCCACTGAAACTCCTTAAATATTACTCCTAGGACTCAAAGGAAGGCCTGGTCACTACCTTCTCCTCTTCAGGCACTTTCTGGCGCCTTTGGACCCATGTTCCAGTTTTGGTCCCTTTTTGCTTACCGGCAAAGGAAGACATTTGAAACTTGTCTCAGGCTACTGGAACTTCTTGAATAACACTTCTAGGATTCAAAGGAAGGCCTTGTCACCACCTTCTCCCCTTCTGGCACTTTCTGGCGCCTTTGGACCCAAGTTCCAGTTTTCGTCTTGTTTGGTCCCGTTTTAATTACCGGCATAGGAAGACGTGCGAAACCAGTGTCAGGCCACTTAAACTCCTTGAATATTACTCCTAGGACTTAATGGAAGGCCTTGTCACCACCTTCGCCCCTTTAGGCACTTTCTGGCACCTTTGGAACCATGTTCCAGTTTTGGTCTCTTTTTGGTCCCTTTTTGCTTATAGGCAAAGGAAGACGTGCGAAACTCGTCTCAGGCCACTAAAACTCCTTGAATATCACAGCTAGGACTCAAAGGAAGGCTTTCTCACCACCTTCTCCTTTTCTGGCACTTTCTGGTGCGTTTGGACGCTAGTTCCAGTTTTAGTCTCTTTTGGTCCCCTTTTCCTTACCGCCAAAGGAAGACGTGCGAAACTCGTCTCAGGCCACTGAAACTCCTTGAATATTATGCCTAGGACTCAAAGGAAGGCCTTTCCACCACCTTCTCCCCTTCAGGCACTTTCTGGCACCCTTGGACCCATGTTCCAATTTTGGTCTCTTTTGGTCCCGTTTTGCTTACTGGCAAAGGAAGACGTTTTAAACACTTCTCAGGCTACTGAAACTTCTTGAATATCAATTCTAGGAGTCAAAGGAAGGCCTTGTCACCACCTTCTCCCCTTCTGGCACTTTCTGGCGCCTTTGGACCCAAGTTCCACTTTTGGTCTCTTTTGGTCCCCTTTTGATTACCGGCAAAGGAAGACGTGCGAAACTCGTCTCAGGCCACTGAACCTCCTTGAATATTACGCCTAGGACTCAAAGGAAGGCCTTTCCACCACCTTCTCCCCTTCAGGCACTTTCTGGCACCTTTGGACCCATGTTCCAATTTTGGTCTCTTTTGGTCCCGTTTTGCTTACTGGCAAAGGAAGACGTTTGAAACACTTCTCAGGCTACTGAAACTTCTTGAATATCACTTCTAGGACTCAAAGGAAGGCCTTGTCACCACCTTCTCCCCTTCTGGCACTTTCTGGCGCCTTTGGACCCAAGTTCCACTTTTGGTCTCTTTTGGTCCCCTTTTGATTACCGGCAAAGGAAGACGTGCGAAACTCGTCTCAGGCCACTAAAACTCGTTGAATATTACTCCTAGGGCTCAAAGGAAGGCCTTGTCACCACCTTCTGCACTTCTGTCACTTTCTGGCGCATTTGGACCCAAGTTCCAGTTTTGGTCTCCTTTGGTCCCCCTTCAATTACCAGCAAAGGGAGACATGTGAAACTCTCTCCGACCACTGAAAATCGCTGAATATCACTCCTAGGACTCAAAGGAAGGTTTTCTCACCGGCTTCTCCCCTTCTGGCACTTTCTGGCGCCTTTGGACCCAAGTTCTAGTTTTGGTCTCGTTTGGTCCCCTTTTTATTACCGACAAAGGCAGAAGTGCGAAACTTGTCTCAGGCCACTGAAACTACTTAAATAATACTCCTAGTACTCAAAGGAAGGCCTGGTCACCACATTCTCCTCTTCAGGCACTTTCTGGTACCTTTGGACCCATGTTCCAATTTTGGTCTCTTTTGGTCCCCTTTTGCTTACGGGCAAAGGAAGACATTCGAAACTTGTCTCAGGCTACTGAAACTTCTTGAATATCACTTCTACGACTCAAAGGAAGGCCTTGTCACCACCTTCTCCCCTTCTGGCACTTTCCGGCGCCTATGAACCCAAGTTCTAGTTTTGGTCTCGTTTGGTCCCCTTTTGATTACCGGCAAAGAAAGACGTGCGAAACTCGTCTCAGGGCACTGAAACTCCTTAAATATTACTCCTAGGACTCAAAGGAAGGCCTGGTCACTACCTTCTCCTCTTCAGGCACTTTCTGGCGCCTTTGGACCCATGTTCCAGTTTTGGTCCCTTTTTGCTTACCGGCAAAGGAAGACATTTGAAACTTGTCTCAGGCTACTGGAACTTCTTGAATATCACTTCTAGGATTCAAAGGAAGGCCTTGTCACCACCTTTTCCCCTTCTGGCACTTTCTGGCGCCTTTGGACCCAAGTTCCAGTTTTCGTCTTGTTTGGTCCCCTTTTAATTACCGGCATAGGAAGACGTGCGAAACTAGTGTCAGGCCACTTAAACTCCTTGAATATAGTACCTAGGACTTAATGGAAGGCCTTGTCACCACCTTCGCCCCTTTAGGCACTTTCTGGCACCTTTGGAACCATGTTCCAGTTTTGGTCTCTTTTTGGTCCCTTTTTGCTTATAGGCAAAGGAAGACGTGCGAAACTCCTCTCAGGCCACTAAAACTCCTTGAATATCACAGCTAGGACTCAAAGGAAGGCTTTCTCACCACCTTCTCCTTTTCTGGCACTTTCTGGTGCGTTTGGACCCTAGTTCTAGTTTTAGTCTCTTTTGGTCCCCTTTTCCTTACCGCCAAAGGAAGACGTGCGAAACTCGTCTCAGGCCACTAAAACTCCTTGAATATCACAGCTAGGACTCAAAGGAAGGCTTTCTCACCACCTTCTCCTTTTCTGGCACTTTCTGGTGCGTATGAACCCAAGTTCTAGTTTTGGTCTCGTTTGGTCCCCCTTTGATTACCGGCAAAGAAAGACGTGCGAAACTCGTCTCAGGCCACTGAAACTCCTTAAATATTACTCCGAGGACTCAAAGGAAGGCCTGGTCACCAGCTTCTCCTCTTCATGCACTTTCTGGCGCCTTTGGACCCATGTTCCAGTTTTGGTCCCTTTTTGCTTACCTGCAAAGGAAGACATTTGAAACTTGTCTCAGGCTACTGGAACTTCTTGAATATCACTTCTAGGATTCAAAGGAAGGCCTTGTCACCACCTTCTCCCCTTCTGGCACTTTCTGGCGCCTTTGGACCCAAGTTCCAGTTTTCGTCTTGTTTGGTCCCCTTTTAATTACCGGCATAGGAAGACATGCGAAACTAGTGTCAGGCCACTTAAACTCCTTGAATATTACTCCTAGGACTTAATGGAAGGCCTTGTCACCACCTTCGCCCCTTTAGCCACTTTCTAGCACCTTTGGAACCATGTTCCAGTTTTGGTCTCTTTTGGTCCCCTTTTGCTTACCGGCAAAGGAAGACGTTTGAAACTTGTCTCAGGCTACTGAAACTTCTTGAATATCACTTCTAGGATTCAAAGGAAAGCCTTGTCACCACCTTCTCCCTTCTGGCACTTTCTGGCGGCTTTGGACCCAAGTTCCAATTTTGGTCTGTTTTGGTCCGCTTTTAATTACCGGCAAAGGAAGACGTGCGAAACTCGTCTTAGGCCACTGAAACTCCTTGAATATTACTCCTAGGACTCAAAGGAAGGCCTTGTCACCACCTTCTGCACTTCTGGCACTTTCTAGCGCCTTTGGACCCAAGTTCCAATTTTGGTCTCTTTTGGCCCCCTTCGCTTACCAGAAAAGGAAGACATGCGAAACTCGTCTCAGGCCACAGACACTCTTTGAATATCACTCCTAGGACTCAGAGGAAGGCCTTGTCATCGCCTTCTCCCCTTCTAGCACTTTCTGGCGCCTTTGGACCCAAGTTCTAGTTTTGCTCTCTTTTGGTCCCCCTTCGCTTACCAGCAAAGGAAGACATGCAAAACTCATCTCCGGCCACTGAAACTCACTCAATATCACTCCTAGGACTCAAAGAAAGGTTTTCTCACCGCCTTCTCCTCTTCTAGTACTTTCTGGCGCCTTTGGACCCATGTTCCATTTTGGTCTCTTTTGGTCCACTTTTGCTTACCGATAAAGGAAGACGTTTGAAACTTGTCTCAGGCTACTGAAACTTCTTGAATATCACTTCTAGGACTCAAAGGAAGGCCTTGTCACCACCTTCTCCCCTTCTGGCACTGTCTGGCGGCTTTGGACCCAAGTTCCAATTTTGGTCTGTTTTGGTCTGCTTTTAATTACCGGCAAAGGAAGACATGCGAAACACGTCTCATGCCACTGAAACTCCTTGAATATTACTCCTAGGACTCAAAGGAAGGCCTTGTGACCTTTTGCACTTCTGGCACTTTCTAGCGCCTTTGGACCCAAGTTCCAATTTTGGTCTCTTTTGGCCCCCTTCGCTTACCAGAAAAGGAAGACATGCGAAACTCGTCTCAGGCCACAGACACTCCTTGAATATCACTCCTAGGACTCAGAGGAAGGCCTTGTCATCGCCTTCTCCCGTTCTAGCACTTTCTGGCTCCTTTGGACCCAAGTTCTAGTTTTGCTCTCTTTTGGTCCCCTTTTACTTACCGGCAAAGCAAGCTGTGCGAAACTCATCTTAGGCCCCTGAAATTCCTTGAATATCACTCCTATGACTCAAAGGAAGGCTTTGTCACCACCTTCTCCTCTTCTGGAACTTTCTGGCGCCTTTGGACCCAAGTTCTAGTTTTGGACTCTTTCGGTCCCCTTTTCCTTACCGGCAAAGGAAGACTTGCGAAACTCGTCTCAGGCCACTGAAACTCCTTTAATATCACTTCTAGGACTCAAAGGAAGGCTTTCTCACTACCTTATCCTCTTCTGGCACTTTCTGGCGCATTTGGACCCAAGTTCCAGTTTTGGTCCCCTTTTGCTTACGGGCAAAGGAAGACGTGTGAAACTTGTCTCAGGCCACTAAAACTCCTTGAATATCACAGCTAGGAGTCAAAGGAAGGCCTTGTCACCACCTTCTCCCCTTCTGGCACTTTCTGGCGCCTTTGGACCTAAGTTCCAGTTTTGGTCACTTTTGGTCCGCTTTTGCTTACTGGCAAAGGAAGACGTGCGAAACTCGTCTCAGGCCACTGTGATGAGGACATGACCATTTGCAAAGGCAAGGATCCTCTTGAAGGACTTAGAGGACCTATGACAAGGGATAGAGCAAGGAGAGCAAAGGAAGCTATTCAACAAGTGTTGTCCATATTAATTGAATACAAGCCCAAGTTTCAAGGAGAAAAGACCAAGGTTGTGAATTGCATTATGGCCCAAATGGAGGAGAACTAAGGCGCCACTTTGCTTCAGTTTTTAAGTTTTTAATTTGTTTTAAATAAGGGCCCAATCCTTTGTAAAGTTGGCTGACCAAATTATGTTTTGCGGTTAATCAACTAATGGGCTTTGGTTTGGTTTTATTTCAAGTTGTAATAAGGGCCCAATTGGCAACTTAGGCATCAGCCTTTGGGAGATCAAGAGGCGCATAGCTAGTGGCTATTGGTTGACTTTTTGGTTGCCACAATTTCAATTACAATTAGCCATCAAGTAGTTTTATTTCCTAGTTTAGTGGATCATTATCTAAGTGGAATGAATTTTCCGTTATGGAACCTTTGTAATTCTGATGGTAAAGCTTCTATATAAGCCGAACCATTCTTATCAATAAGACAAGTTAAGTTTGATTCAGAAATATTAGAGTTTATCTCTTTTATCTCAGTGAGAGTGATTCTCCTAAGTTCTTGAGTGATTCGAGAACACCTTGGCTGTATCAAAGGGCTTTCACATCCCTTTGTGTGTTGCCTTCCTTGGAAAGAGTGATTCTTTCCTTCCCCCATTCAATTCTTCACCAAAATTCCAAGAAAACTCAAATCTGCCCAGAATTATCTCGTTATCATAACTCTTGTTCTACTCAGCCAAATTGAGTGATTCTTGAGCCTAAATTGAATTTCAGAACGAGAACTTTCACCTCATTTTGGAATCACCTCAATTGGAGTTCTATAACTCGAGATACCGTCGTTTCTAAAATTCTGTCCAGCCACCACAAACCAGTGTTTTTGCTTCCTTTTTCACTCATTTTAACACCATGGACCAACACCTACTTTGCCCAGAAATTCATCACAAAATTTTCAAATTTTTCTACAAGGTTCTAATCCTAAAGATCCTAAGTCAGCCCTTGTGCAAATGGGGTTCATATCACACTGAAATTGTTTGAATATCACTCCTAGGTCTCAAAGGAAGGCCTTGTTACCACCTTCTCCCCTTCTGGAACTTTTTGACGCCTTTGGACGCAAGTTCAAGTTTTGGTCTCTTTTGGTCTTCCTTTACTTACCAGCAAAGGAAGACATGCGAAACTGCTCTCAGGCCACTGAAACTTGTTGAATATCACTCCTAGGACTCAAAGGAAGGTTTTCTCACCACCTTCTCCTCTTCTTGTACTTTCTGGCGACTTTGGACCCAAGTTCCAGTTTTGGTCTCTTTTGGTCCCCTTTCGCATACCGGCAAAGGAAGACGTTTGAAACTTGTCTCAGGGCACTAAAACTCCTTGAATATCACTCCTAGGACTCAAAGGAAAGCTTTCACACCACCTTCTCCTCTTCTGGCGCCCTTGGACCCAAGTTCTAGCATTGGTCTATTTTGGTCCCATTTTGCTTACGGGCAAAGGAAGACATGCAAAACTCGTCTCTGGCCACTGAAACTCCTTGAATATCACTCCTAGGACTCAATGGAATAATTTCTCACCACCTTCTCCCTTTCTGGCACTTTCTGGCGTCGTTGGACCCAAGTTCTAGTTTTGGTCTCTTTTGGTCCCCTTTTGCTTATGGGCAAAGGAAGACGTACGAAACTCGCCTCAGGCCACTGAAACTCCTTGAATATCACTCCTAGGAGTCAATGGAAGGATTTCTCACCACCTTCTCCAGTTCTGGCACTTTCTGGCGCCTTTGGACCCAAGTTCTAGTTTTAGTCTCTTTTGGTCTCTTTTTGCTTACCGGCAAAGGAACACGTGCGAAACTCGTCTTAGGCCACTGAAACTCCTTAAATATCACTCCGAGGACTCAAAGAATGGCCTTCTCACCACCTTCTCCCATTCTGGTACTTTTTTCCACCTTTGGACCCAAGTTCTAGTTTTGGTATCTTTTGGTCCCCTTTTGCTTACTGCCAAAGGAAGACGTTTGAAACTTGACTCAGGCTACTAAAACTGCTTGAATATCACTCCTAGCACTCAATGGAATGATTTCTCACCACCTTCTCCCCTTCTGGCACTTTCTGGCGCCTTTGGACCCAAGTTCCAGTTTTGGTCTCTTTTGGTCCATTTTGCTTACCAGCAAAGGAAGACGTGCCAAACTCGTCTCAAGTCACTGAAACTCCTTGAATATCACTCCTATGACTGAAAGGAAGGATTTCTCATCACCTTCTCCCCTTCTGTCACTTTCTGGCGCGTTTGGACCCAAGTTCCACTTTTGGTCTCTTTTGGTCCCTTTTTGCTTACCGGCAAAGAAGACGTGCGAAACTCCTCTCAGGCCACTGAACTCCTTGAATATCACTCCTAGGACTCAAAGGAAGGATTTCTCACCACCTTCTCCCTTTCTGGTACTTTCTGGCGCCTTTGGACCCAAGTTCTTGTTTTGGTCTCTTTTGGTCCCCTTTTGTTGACAGGTAAAGGAAGGCGTGCGAAACTCGTCTCAGGCTATTGAAACACCTTGAATATCACTCCTAGGACTCAGAGGAAGGCGTTGTCACTACCTTCTCCCCTTCTGGCACTTTCTGCCGCCTTTGGACCCAAGTTCCAGTTTTGATCTCTTTTGGTCCCCTTTTGCTTACCGGCAAAGGAAGACGTGCGAAACTCATCTCAGGCCGCTAAAACTCCTTGAATATTACACCTAGAACTCAAAGGAAGGCTTTTTCACCACCTTCTTCCCTTCTGTTACTTTCTGGCGCCTTTGGACCCAAGATCTAGTTTTGGTATCTTTTGGTCCCTTTTTGGTTACCGGCAAAGGAAGACGTTTAAAACTTGTCTCAGGCTACTGAAACTCCTTGAATATCACTCCTAGGACCCAAAGGAAGGCCTTGTCATCACCTTCTCCGCTTCTCGCACTTTCTTGCGCCTTTAGACCCAAGTTCCAGTTTTGGTCTCTTTTGGTCCCCTTTTGCTTACGGGCAAAGCAAGACGTGCGAAACTCGTCTCAGGCCGCTGAAACTCCTTGAATATCACTCCTAGGACTCAAAGGACGGATTTCTCACCAACTTCTCCCCTTCTGTTTCATCTATTTGATTTGTATTGATTCCAATCAATCTGAAATAATTAAAAAGCAACTATTATTCTTCCGATTACTATTTATGGATTTCAGATTCTTTTTATAATCCTGGTATCATATTAAAAAAAAGTAGGAATGGGGGTTACACGGTTCCTCATTTTCCATATACAATCTTGGTCAGAGTCAGTTCATCGAAATGGAAATTCTAGGAAAAATTCGGAATAGGAGATAATTTCTTATTATTTTGTATTCCTTTTTTTTTCAATTATTTTCAAAACACGAATATTGAATTATTCAAATATTTGTTTTATTGAAAGAGTATTTTTGGTTTCTATATTATCCATAGAAAGAGTATTTTTGATCTCTTTTGGTCCCTTTTTGCTTACCGGCAAAGGAAGACGTGCGAAACTCGTCTCAGGCCGCTGAAACTCCTTGAATATAACTTCCAGGACACAAAGGGAGGATTTCTCACCACTTCTTCCCTTCTGGCACTATCTAGTGCCTTTGGACTCAATTTCCAGTTTTGGTCCCTTTTGGTCCCCTTCTGCTTACCGGCAAAGGAAGACGTGCGAAACTCGTCTCAGGCCGCTGAAACTCCTTGAATATCACTTCTAGGACTCAAAGGAAGAATTTCTCACCACCTTCTCGCCTTCTGGCACTTTCTAGCGTCTTTGGACCCATGTTCCAGTTGTGGTCACTTTTGGTCCCCTTTTGCTTACCGGCAAAGGAAGACATGCAAAACTCATCTCAGGCCGCTGAAACTCTATGAATATCACTCCTAGGACTCAGAGGAAGGCTTTCTCACCACCATCTCCCTTTCTGTTACTTTCTGGCGCCTTTGGTCCCAAGTTCTAGTTTTGGTCTCTTTTGGTCCCTTTTTGCTTACCGGCAAAGGAAGACGTGCGAAACTTGTCTCAAGCCACTGAAACTCCTTGAATATAACTTCTAGGACTCAGAGGAAGTGTCATTACCTTCTCCCCTTCTGGTACTTTCTGGCGCCTTTGGACCCAAGTTCCAGTTTTGGTCTCTTTTGGTCCCCATTTGCTTACTGGCAAAGGAAGACGTGCGAAACTCATCTCAGGCTGCTGAAACTCCTTGAATATCACTCCTAGGACTCAAAGGAAGGCTTTCTCACCACCTTCTCCCCTTCTGGCACTTTCTGGCCACCTTGGACCCAAGTTCCAGTTTTGGTATCTTTTGGTCCTCTTTTGCTTACCGACAAAAGGTGAAGTTTGAAACATGTCTCAGGCTACTGAAACTCCTTGAATATCACTCCCAGGACTCAAAGGAAGGCTTTCTCACCACCTTCTCCTCTTCTGGAACTTTCTTGCACCTTTCGACCCAAGTTCCACTTTTGGTCCCCTTTAGTTTACAGCCAAAGAAAGACGTGCGTAACACATCTCAGGCCGCTGAAACTCTTTGAATATCAATCCTAGGACTCGAAGGAAGGCTTTCTCACCACCTTCTCCCCTTCTGGCACTTTCTGGTGCCTTTGGACCCAAGTTCCAGTTTTAGTCTCTTTTGGTCCCTTTTTCCTTACCGACAAAGGGAGACTTGTGAAACTTGTCTCATGCCAGTGAAACTCCTTGAATATCACTCCTAGGACTCAAAGGAAGGCCTTGTCACCACCTTTTCCCCTTCTAGTACTTTTTGGCACCTTTGGACCCAAGTTCTAGTTTTGGTCTCTTTTGGTCCCTTTTTGCTTACGGGCAAAGGGAGACGTGCGAAACTCATCTCAGGCCGCTAAAACTCCTTGAATATCACCCCTATGACTCAGGAAGGGTTTCTCACCACCTTCTCCCCTTCTGTCACTTTCTGGCGCCTTTGGCCCCAAGTTCCAGTTTTGGTCTCTTTTGGTCCCCTTTTGGTTACGGGCAAAGGAAGACGTGCGAAACTCGTCTCAGGCCGCTGAAACTCCTTGAATATCACTTCTAGGACTCAAAGGAAGGATTTCTCACCACCTTCTCCTCTTCTGGCACTTTCTGGCGCCTTTGGACCCAAGTTCCAGTTTTGTTATCTTTTAGTCCCCTTTTGCTTAGCAGCAATGGAAGACGTTTGAAACTTGTCTCAGGCTACTGAAACTCCTTGAATATCACTCCTAGGACTCAAAGGTAGGATTTCTCACCACCTTCTCCTCTTCTGGAAGTTCCAGTTTTGGTCTCTTTTGGTCCCTTTCTCCTTATCGAGAAAGGGAGACTTGTGAAACTTGTCTCATGACAATGAAACTCCTTGAATATCACTCCTAGGGCTCAAAGGAAGGCCTTATCACTACCTTCTCCCCTTCTGGCACTTTCTGGCGCCTTTGGACCCAAGTTCCAGTTTTGGTCTCTTTTGGTACCCATTTGCTTACCGGCAAAGGAAGATGTGCGAAACTCGTCTCAGGCCATTGAAATTCCTTGAATAACACTCCTAGGACTGAAAGGAAGGCTTTCTCACCACCTTCTCCCCTTCTGTCACTTTCTGGCGCTTTTGGACCCAAGATCCAGTGTTGGTCTCTTTTGGTCCCTTTTTCCTTAGCGGCAAAGGGAGACCTGCGAAACTTGTCTCAGGCCACTATAACTCCTTGAATATCATGCCGAGGACTCAAAGGAAGGCTTTCCCACCAACTTGTCTTGTTCTGGCACTTTCTGGAACCTTTGGACCCAAGTTCCAGTTTTGGTCTCGTTTGGTCCCTTTTTGATTACCGGCAAAGGAAGACGTGCAAAACCTGTCTCAAGCCACTGAAACTCCTTGAATATCACTTCTAGGACTCAGAGGAAGGCCTTGTCACTACTTTCTCCCCTTCTGGCACTTTCTGGCAACTTTGGACCCAAGTTCCAGTTTTGGTCTCTTTTGGTCCCCATTTGCTTACCGGCAAAGGAAGACGTGCGAAACTCACCTCAGGCCGCTGAAACTCCTTGAATATCACTCCTAGTACTCAAAGGAAGGCTTTCTCACCACCTTCTCCCCTTCTGGCACTTTCTTGCGCCCTTGGACCCAAGTTCCAGTTTTGGTCTCTTTTGGTCCCCTTTTGCTTACCGATAAAGGAAGACATGCGAAACTCGTCTCAGGCCACTGAAACTCCTTGTGATATGAACCCTATTTGCACAAGGGCTGACTTAGGATCTTTAGGGTCTAACCTTGTAGAAAAATTTGAAAATTTAGTGATGAATTTCTGGGCAAATTAGGTGTTGGTCCATGGTGTTAAAATGAGTGAAAAAGGAAGCAAAAACGCGGGTTTGGTGGTGGCTGGACAGAATTTTAGAAATGACAGTATCTCGAGTTATTGAACTCCAATTGAGGTGATTCCAAAACGAGGTGAAAGTTCTCGTTCTGAAATTCAATTTAGGCTCAAGAATCACTCAATTTGGCTGAGTAGAACGAGAGTTATGATAACGAGATAATTCTAGGCAGATTTGAGTTTTTTTGGAATTTTGGTGAAGAATTGAATGGGGGAAGGAAAGCCCTTTAATACAGCCAAGTTGTTCTTGAATCACTCAAGAACTTAGGAGAATCGCTCTCACTAAGATAAAAGAGATAAACTCGAATATTTCTGAATCAAACTTAACTTGTCTTATTGATAAGAATGGTTCAGCTTATATAGAAGCTTTACCATCAGAATTACAAAGGTTCCGTAACGAAAAATTCATTCCACTTAGATAATGATCCACTAAGCTAGGAAATAAAACTACTTGATGGCTGATTGTAACTGAAATTGTGGCAACCAAAAAGTCACCCAACAGCCACTAGCTATGCGACTCTTGGTCTCCCAAAGGCTGATGCCTAAGTTGCCAATTGGGCCCTTATTACAACTTGAAATAAAACCAAACCGACTGATCAACCGCAAAACATAATTTGGACAGCCAACTTTACAAAGGATTGGGCCATTATTTAAAACAAATTAAAAACTTAAAACCTGAAGCAAAGTGGCGCCTTAGTTCTCCTCCATTTGGGCCGTGATGCAATTCACAACCTTGGTCTTTTCTCCTTGAAACTTGGGCTTGTATTCAATTAATATGGACAACACTTGTTGAAGAGCTTCCTTTGCTCTCCTTACTCTAGCCCTTGTCATAGGTCCTCCAAGTCCTTCAAGAGGATCCTTGCCCTTGCTCATGGTCATGTCCTCATCACCTTGAATATCATTCCTAGGACTCAAAGGAAGGGTTTCTCACCACCTTCTCCTCCTCTAGAACTTTCTGGCACCTTTGGACCCAAGTTCCAGTTTTGGTCTCTTTTGGTCTCCTTTTGTTTACGGGCAAACGAAGACGTGCGAAACTCACCTCAGGCCGCTGAAACTCCTTGAATATCACTCCTAGGACTCAAAGGAAGGTTTTCTCACCGCCTTCTCCTCTTCTAGTACTTTCTGGCGCCTTTGGACCCATGTTCCATTTTGGTCTCTTTTGGTCCACTTTTGCTTACCGGCAAAGGAAGACGTTTGAAACTTGCCTCAGGCTACTGAAACTTCTTGAATATCACTCTTAGGACTCAAAGGAAGGCCTTGTCACCACCTTCTCCCCTTTAGGCATTTTCTAGAGCCTTTGGACCCATATTCCAGTTTCGGTCTCTTTTGGGACCCTTTTGCTTACCGGCAAAGGAAGACGTTTGAAAGTTGTCTCAGGCTACTGAAACTTCTTGAATATCACTTCTAGGACTCAAAGGAAGGCCTTGTCACCACCTTCTCCACTTCAGGCACTTTCTGGCGCCTTTGGACCCAAGTCCGACTTGTGGTCTCTTTTGGTCCCCTTTTAATTACTGGCAAAGGAAGACGTGCGAAACTTGTCTCAGGCCACTGAAACTCCTTGAATATTACTCCTAGGACTCAAAGGAAGGCCTTGTCACCAACTTCTGCACTTTTGGCACTTTCTAGCGCCTTTGGACCCAAGTTCCAGTTTTAGTCTCTTTTGGTCCCCCTTCGCTTACCAGCAAAGGAAGACATGCGAAACTCGTTTCCAGCCACTGAAACTCGCTGAATATCACTCATAGGACTCAAAGGAAGGTTTTCTCACCGCCTTCTCCTCTTCTAGTACTTTCTGGCGCCTTTGGACCCATGTTCCATTTTGGTCTCTTTTGGTCCACTTTTGCTTACCGGCAAAGGATGACGTTTGAAACTTGTCTCAGGCTACTGAAACTTCTTGAATATCACTTCTAGGACTCAAAGGAAGGCCTTGTAACCACCTTCTCCCCTTTAGGCACTTTCTGGCGCCTTTGGACCCAAGTTCCACTTTTGGTCACTTTAGGTCCCCTTTTGATTACCGGCAAAGGAAGACGTGCGAAACTCGTCTCAGGCCACTGAAACTCCTTGAATATTACTCCTAGGACTCAAAGGAAGGCCTTGTCACCACCTTCTGCACTTCTGGCACTTTCTAGCGCCTTTGGACCCAAGTTCCAGTTTTGGTCTCTTTTGGTCCCCTTCGCTTACCAGCAAAGGAAGACATGTGAAACTCTCTCCGGCCACTGAAACTCGCTGAATATCACTCGTAGGACTCAAAGGAAGCTTTTCTCACCGCCTTCTGCACTTCTGGCACCTTCTAGCGCCTTTGGACCCAAGTTCTAGTTTTGGTCTCGTTTGGTCCCCTTTTGCTTACCGGCAAAGGATGACCTTTGAAACTTGTCTCAGGCTACTGAAACTTCTTGAATATCACTTCTAGGACTCAAAGGAAGGCCTTGTCACCACCTTCTCCCCTTCTGGTACTTTCTGGCGCCTTTGGACCCAAGTTCCACTTTTGGTCTCTTTTGGTCCCTTTTTGATTACTGGCAAAGGAAGACGTGCGAAACTCGTCTCAGGCCACTGAAACTCCTTGAATATCACTCCTACGACTCAAAGGAAGGCCTTGAAACCACCTTCTCCCCTTCAGGCATTTTCTAGCGCCTTTGGACCCATGTTCCAGTTTCGGTCTCTTTTGTTCCCCTTTTGCTTACCGGCAAAGGAAGACTTTTGAAAGTTGTCTCAGGCTACTGAAACTTCTTGAATATCACTTCAAGGACTCAAAGGAAGGCCTTGTCACCACCTTCTCCCCTTCAGGCACTTTCTGGCGCCTTTGGACCCAAGTCCCACTTGTGGTCTCTTTTGGTCCCCTTTTAATTACCTGCAAAGGAGGACGTGCGAAACTCGTCTCAGGCCACTGAAACTCCTTGAATACTACTCCTAGGACTCAAAGGAAGGCCTTGTCACCACCTTCTGCACTTTTGGCACTTTCTAGCGCCTTTGGACCCAAGTTCCAGTTTTGGTCTCTTTTGGTCCCCTTTCGCTTACCAGGAAAGGAAGACATGCGAAACTCGTCTCCGGCCACTGAAACTCCTTGAATATTACTCCTAGGACTCAAACGAGGGCCTTGTCACCACCTTCTGCACTTCTAGCACTTTCTAGCGCCTTTGGACCCAAGTTCCAGTTTTGGTCTCTTTTGGTCCTCTTTTGCTTACGGGCAAAGGATGACGTGCCGAACGCGTCTCAGGCCACTGAAACTCCTTGAATATCACTCCTAGGACTAAAAGGAAGGCCTTGTCACCATCTTTTCCACCTCATGCATTTTCTAGCGCCTTTGGACCCATGTTCCAGTTTCGGTCTCTTTCGGTCCCCTTTTGCTTACCGGCAAAAGAAGACGTGAGAAACTCGTCTCAAGCCATTGAAACTCCTTGAATATTACTCCTAGGACTCAAAGGATGGCCTTGTCACCACCTTCTGCACTTCTGGCACTTTTTAGCGCCTTTGGATCCAAGTTCCAGTTTTGGTCTCTTTTGGTCCCTTTTTGCTTACCTGCAAAGGAAAACGTGAGAAACACATCTCAGGCCACTGAAACTCCTTGAATATTACTCCTAGGACTCAAAGGAAGGCCTTGTCACCACCTTCTGCACTTCTGGCACTGTCTAGCGATTTTGGACCCAAGTTCCAGTTTTGGTCTATTTTGGTCCCCCTTCGCTTACCAGCAAAGGAAGACATGCGAAACTTATCTCTGGCCACTGAAACTCGCTGATTATCACTCCTAGCACTCAAAGGAAGGTTTTCTCACTGCCTTCTCCTCTTCTGGTACTTTCTGGCGACTTGGGACCCAAGTTCCAGTTTTGGTCTCTTTTGGTCACCTTTTGCTTACAGGCAAAGGAAGACGTGCTAAACTCGTCTCAGGCCACTAAAACTCCTTGAATATCACAGGTAGGACTCAAAGGAAGGCCTTCTCACCATCTTCTCTTCTTGCACTTTCTGGCGCCTTTGGACCCATGTTCCAGTTTTGGTCTCTTATGGTCCACTTTTGCTTATCGGCAAAGCAAGACGTTTGAAACTTGTCTCAGGCTACTGAAACTTCTTGAATATCACTTCTAGGACTCAAAGGAAGGCCTTGTCACCACCTTCTACACTTCTGGTACTTTCTAGCGCCTTTGGACCCAAGTTCCAGTTTTGGCCTCTTTTGGTCCCCCTTCGCTTACCAGCGAAGGAAGACGTACGAAACTCTCTCCGGCCATTGAAACTCGCTGAATATCACTCCTAGGACTCAAAGGAAGGTTTTCTCACCGCCTTCTCCTCTTCTAGTACTTTCTGGCGCCTTTGGACTATGTTCCATTTTGGTCACTTTTGGTCCACTTTTGCTTACCAGCAAAGGAAGACGTTTGAAACTTGTCTCAGGCTACTGAAACTTCTTGAATATCACTTCTAGGACACAAAGGAAGGCCTTGTCACCACCTTCTCCCTTTCTGGCACTTTCTAGCGGCTTTGGACCCAAGTTCCAATTTTGGTTTGTTTTGGTCCGCTTTTAATTACCGGCAAAGGAAGACGTGCGAAACTCGTCTCAGGCCACTGAAACTCCTTGAATATTACTCCTATGACTCAAAAGAAGGCCTTGTCACCACCTTCTGCACTTCTAGCACTTTATAGCGCCTTTGGACCCAAGTTCCAGTTTTGGTCTCTTTTGGTCCCCCTTCGCTTACCAGCAAAGGAAGACATGCGAAACTCGTCTCCGGCCACTGAAACTGGGTGAATATCACTCCTAGGACTCAAAGGAAGGTTTTCTCACCGCCTTCTCCTCTTATTCTACTTTCTGGCGACTTTGGACCCAAGTTTCAGTTTTGGTCTCTTGTGGTCCCCTTTTGCTTACGAGCAAAGGATGACGTGCGAAACTTGTCTCAGGCCACTGAAACTCCCTGAATATCACTCCTAGGACTCAAAGCAAGGCCTTGTCAGCACCTTCTCCCCTTCTGGCACTTTCTGGCGCCTTTGGACCTAAGTTCCAGTTTTGGTCTCGTTTGGTCCCCTTTTGATTACCGGCATAGGAAGACGTGCGAAACTCGTCTCAGGCCACTGAAACTCCTTGAATATTACTCCTAGTACTCAAAGGAAGGCCTTGTCACCACCTTCTCCCCTTCAGGCACTTTCTGGCGCCTTTGGACCCAAGTTCGACTTTTGGTCTCTTTTGGTCCCCTTTTGATTACCTTCAAAGGAAAACGTTCGAAACTCGTCTCAGGCCACTGAAACTCCTTGAGTATTACTCCTAGGGCTCAAAGGAAGGCCTGGTCACCACCTTCCCCCCTTCAGGCACTTTCTGGCGCCTTTGGACCCATGTTCCAGTTTTGGTCTCTTTGCTCCCCTTTTGCTTACCGGCAAAGGAAGACATTTGAAACTTGTCTCAGGCTACTGAAACCTCTTGAATATCACTTCTAGGGCTCAAAGGAAGGCCTTGTAACCACCTTCTCCCCTTCAGGCACTTTCTGGCGCCTTTGGACCCAAGTTCTAGTTTTGGTCTCGTTTGGACCCCTTTTGATTACAGGCAAAGGAAGACGTGCGAAGCTCGTCTCAGGCCACTAAAACTCCTTAAATATTACTCCTAGGACTCAAAGGAAGGCCTGGTCAGCACCTTCTCCTCTTCAGGCATCTTCTGGCGCCTTTGGACCCATGTTCCAGTTTTGGTCTCTTTTGCTCCCCTTTTGCTTACCGGCAAAGGAAGACGTGCGAAACTCGTCTCAGGCCACTGAAACTCCTTGAATATTACTCCTGGGACTCAAAGGAAGGCCTTGTCACCACCTTCTCCCCTTCAGGCACTTTCTGGAGCCTTTGGACCCATGTTCCAGTTTTGGTCTCTTCTGGTCCCCTTTTGCTTACCGGCAAAGGAAGACGTTTGAAAGTTGTCTCAGGCTACTGAAACTTCTTGAATATCACTTCTAGGACTCAAAGGAAGGCCTTGTCACCACCTTCTCCCCTTCTGGCACTTTTTGGCGCCTTTGGACCCAAGTTCCAGTTTTGGTCTCTTTTGGTCCCCCTTCGCTTACCAGCATAGGAAGACATGCGAAACTCGTCTCCGGCCACTGAAAGTCGGTGAATATCACTCCTATGACTCAAAGGAAGGTTTTCTCACCGCCTTCTCCTCTTTTGGTACTTTCTGGCGACTTTGGACACAAGTTTCAGTTTTGGTCTCTTTTGGTCCCCTTTTGCTTACGGGCAAAGGATGACGTGCGAAACTCATCTCAAACCACTGAAACTCCTTGAATATTACTCCTAGGACTCAAAGGAAGGCCTTGTCACCACCTTCTCCCCTACAGGCACTTTCTGGCACCTTTGGATCCATGTTCCAGTTTTGGTCTCTTTTGGTCCCGTTTTGCTTACCGGCAAAGGAAGACATTTGAAACTTGTCTCAGGCTACTGAAACTTCTTGAATATCACTTCTAGGACTCAAAGGAAGGTTTTCTCACCGCCTTCTCCTCTTCTAGTACTTTCTGGCGCCTTTGGACTATGTTCCATTTTGGTCACTTTTGGTCCACTTTTGCTTACCAGCAAAGGAAGACGTTTGAAACTTGTCTCAGGCTACTGAAACTTCTTGAATATCACTTCTAGGACACAAAGGAAGGCCTTGTCACCACCTTCTCCCTTTCTGGCACTTTCTAGCGGCTTTGGACCCAAGTTCCAATTTTGGTTTGTTTTGGTCTGCTTTTAATTACCGGCAAAGGAAGACGTGCGAAACTCATCTCAGGCCACTGAAACTCGTTGAATATTACTCCTATGACTCAAAAGAAGGCCTTGTCACCACCTTCTGCACTTCTAGAACTTTATAGCGCCTTTGGACTCAAGTTCCAGTTTTGGTCTCTTTTGGTCCCCCTTCGCTTACCAGCAAAGGAAGACATGCGAAACTCGTCTCCGGCCACTGAAACTCGGTGAATATCACTCCTAGGACTCAAAGGAAGGTTTTCTCACCGCCTTCTCCTCTTCTTCTACTTTCTGGCGACTTTGGACCCAAGTTTCAGTTTTGGTCTCTTGTGGTCCCCTTTTGCTTACGGGCAAAGGATGACGTGCGAAACTTGTCTCAGGCCACTGAAACTCCTTGAATATCACTCCTAGGACTCAAAGCAAGGCCTTGTCAGCACCTTCTCCCCTTCTGGCACTTTCTGGCACCTTTGGACGTAAGTTCCAGTTTTGGTCTCGTTTGGTCCCCTTTTGATTACCGGCATAGGAAGACGTGCGAAACTCGTTTCAGGCCACTGAAACTCCTTGAATATTACTCCTAGGGCTCAAAGGAAGGCCTTGTCACCACCTTCTCCCCTTCAGGCACTTTCTGGCGCCTTTGGATCCAAGTTCTAGTTTTGGTCTCGTTTGGTCCCCTTTTGATTACAGGCAAAGGAAGACGTGCGAAGCTCGTCTCAGGCCACTAAAACTCCTTAAATATTACTCCTAGGACTCAAAGGAAGGCCTGGTCACCACCTTCTCCTCTTCAGGCATCTTCTGGCGCCTTTGGACCCATGTTCCAGTTTTGGTCTCTTTTGCTCCCCTTTTCCTTACCGGCAAAGGAAGACGTGCGAAACTCGTCTCAGGCCACTGAAACTCCTTGAATATTACTCCTGGGACTCAAAGGAAGGCCTTGTCACCACCTTCTCCCCTTCAGGCACTTTCTGGAGCCTTTGGACCCATGTTCCAGTTTTTGTCTCTTCTGGTCCCCTTTTGCTTACCGGCAAAGGAAGACGTTTGAAAGTTGTCTCAGGCTACTGAAACTTCTTGAATATCACTTCTAGGACTCAAAGGAAGGCCTTGTCACCACCTTCTCCCCTTCTGGCACTTTTTGGCGCCTTTGGACCCAAGTTCCAGTTTTGGTCTCTTTTGGTCCCCCTTCGCTTACCAGCATAGGAAGACATGCGAAACTTGTCTCCGGCCACTGAAAGTCGGTGAATATCACTCCTATGACTCAAAGGAAGGTTTTCTCACCGCCTTCTCCTCTTCGGGTACTTTCTGGCGACTTTGGACCTAAGTTTCAGTTTTGGTCTCTTTTGGTCCCCTTTTGCTTATGGGCAAAGGAAGAGGTGCGAAACTCGTCTCAAGCCACTAAAACTCCTTGAATAACACAGCTAGGACTCAATGGAAGGCTTTCTCACCACCTTCTCTTCTTCTGGCACTTTCAGGCGCCTTTGGACCAAAGTTCTAGTTTTGGTCCCCTTTTGCTTACGGGCAAAGGAAGACGTGCGAAACTCGTCTCAGGAAACTGAAATTCCTTGAATATCACCTCTAGGACTCAAAGGAATTTGGCACTTTCTGGCGCCATTGGACCCAAGTTCTAGTTTTAGTCTCTTTTGATCGCTTTTTGCTTACGGACAAAGGAAGACGTGCGAAACTCATCTCAGGCCGCTGAAACTCCTTGAATATCACTCCTAGGACTCAAAGAAAGGCTTTCTCACCACCTTCTCCCCTTCTGGCACTTGCTGGCGCCCGTGGACCTATGTTCCAGTTTTCATATCTTTTGGTCCTCTTTTGCTTACCGGCAAAAGAAGACGTTTGAAACATGTCTCAGGCTACTGAAACTCCTTGAATATCACTCCTAGGACTCAAAGGAAGGCTTTCTCACCACCTTCTCCTCTTCTGGCACTTTTTGGCGATTTGGACCCAAGTTCCAGTTTTGGTGTCTTTTGGTTCCCTTTTGCTTACCGGCAAAGGAAGACGTGCGAAACTCGTCTCAGGCCACTGAAACTCCTTGAATATCACTCCTTCTGGCACTTTCCGGCACTTTTGGACCAAAGTTCCAGTATTTGTATCTTTTGGTCCCCTTTTGCTTACCAGCAAAGGAAGATGTGCGAAACTCGTCTTAGGCCACTGAAACTCCATGAATATCACTCCGAGGACTCAAAGGGAGACTTTCTCACCACCTTCTCCTCTTCTGTCACTTTCTGGCGCCTTTGGACCGAAGTTCCAGATTTGGTCTCTTTTGGTCCCCTTCTGCTTACCGGCAAAGGAAGACGTTTGAAACTTGTCTCAGGCTACTAAAACTTCTGCAATATCACTCCTAGGATTCAAAGGAAGGCCTTGTCACCACCTTCTCCCCTTATTGCACTTTCTGGCGCCTTTGGACCCAAGTTCCACTTTTGGTCTCTTTTGATCCCCTTTTGCTTACTGCAAAGGAAGACGTGCGAAACTCGTCTCGGGCCTCTGAAACTCCTTGAATATCACTCCTAGGACTCAAAGGAAGGCCTTGTCACCACCTTCTCCCCTTCTGGCACTTTTTAGCGCCTTTGGACGCAAGTTCCAGTTTTGGTCTCTTTTGATCCCTTTTTGCCTACCGGAAAAGGAAGACGTGCGAAAACTCGTCTCAAGCAGCTGAAACTCCCTGAATATCACTCCTAGGACTCAAAGAATGGCCTTCTCACCACCTTCTCCCATTCTGGCACTTTTTTGCACCTTTGGACCCAAGTTCTAATTTTGGTCTCTTGTGGTCCCTATTTGCTTACCGTCAAAGGAAGACATTTGAAACTTGTCTCAGGCTACTAAAACTCCTTGAATATCATTCCTAGGACTCAAAGGAAGGCCTTGTCAGCACCTTCTCCCTTTCTGGCACTTTCTGGCACATTTGGATCCATGTTCCAGTTTTGGTTTCTTTTCGTCCCCTTTTGCCTACCGGCAAAGCAATACATGCGAAACTCGTCTCAGGCCACTGAAACTCCTTGAATATCACTTCTAGGACTCAAAGGAAGGCTTTCTCACCACCTTCTCCTCTTCTGGCGCTTTCTGGCGCCTTCGGACCCAAGTTCTAGTTATGGTCTCTTTTGATCCCCTTTTGCTTACCGGCAAAGAAAGATGTACGAAACTCGTCTCAAGCTACCGACAATCCATGACTATCACTCTTGCGGCTCAAAGGAAGGCTTTCTCATCACCTTCTCCTCTTCTTGCACTTTCTGACGCCTTTGGACCCAAGTTCTAGTATTTGTATCTTTTGGTCCCCTTTTGCTTAGCAGCAAAGGGAGACGTGCGAAACTCCTTCAATATTACTCCTAGGACTCAAAGGAAGGCCTTGTCACCACCTTCTCCCTTTCTGGCACTTTCTCGCGCCTTTGGACCCAAGTTCCAGTTTTGGTCTCTTTTGGTCCCCTTTTGCTTACCGGTAAAGGAAGACGTTTGAAACTTCTCTCAGGCTACTGAAAGTCCTTGATTATCCCTCCTTGGAGTCAAAGGAAGGCCTTGTCAAAACCTTCTCCCCTTCTGGCACTTTCTGGCGCCTTTCGACCGAAGTTTCCAATTTTGGTCTCTTTTGGTCCCTTTTTGCTTACTGGCAAAGGAAAACATGCGAAACTCGTCTCAAGCCACTGAAACTCCTTGAATGTCACTCCTAGGACTCAAAGGAAGGCTTTCTCACCACCTTCTCCCTTTCTGGCACTTTTTGGTGCCTTTGAACCCGAGTTCCAGCGTTGGTCTCTTTTGGTCCCCTTTTGCTTACTAGCAAAGGAAGACGTGCGAAACTCATCTCAGGCCACTGAAACTTCTTGAATATCACTCCGAGGACTCAATGAAAGGCTTTCTCACCAACTTCTCCCCTTCTGGCACTTTTGTGCACCTTTGGACCTAAGTTCTAGTTTTGATCTCTTTTGGTAGCTTACCAACAATGGAAGACGTTCGAAACCTGTGTCAGGCTTTCTCTTCACCTTCTCCCCTACTTGCATTTTCTGGCGCCTTTGGACCCAAGTTCCAGTTTTGGTCTCTTTTGATCCCCTTTTGCTTACCAACAATGAAAGACGTGTAAAACTCGTCTTAAGCCATTGACACTCCTTAAATATCACTCCTACGACTCAAAGGAAGGCTTTCTCACCATCTTTTCCTCTTCTGCCGCTTTCTGGCGCCTTTGGACCCAATTTCTAGTTTTGGTCTCTTTTGGTCCACTTTTGCTAACCAGCAAAGGAATATGTACGAAACTCGTCTCAGGACATTGAAACTACTTGAATATCACTCCTACAACTCAAAGGAAGGCTTTCTCACCACCTTCTCCCCTTGTTGCACTTTCTGGCGCCGTTGGACCCAGGTTGCAGTTTTGGTCTCTTCTGATCCCTTTTTGCTTACCGGCAAAGGAAGACGTGCGAAACTCGTCTCAGGCCACTGAAACTCCTTGAAAATCACTCCTACAACTCAAAGGAAGGCCTTGTCACCACCTTCTCCCCTTCTCGCTCCTTTGGACCCAAGTTCCAGTTTTGGTCTCCTTTGGTCCCGTTTTGCTTACCGGCAATGGAAGTCGTGCGAAACTCGTCTGAGGCCACTGAAACTCCTTGACTATCTGTCCTAGGACTCAAAGGAAGTCTTTCTCACACCCTTCTCCCCTTCTTTCAATTTCTGGCACCTTTGGACCTAAGTTCCAGTTTTGGTCTCCTTTGGTCCCCTTTTGCTTACCGGCAATGGAAGACATGCGAAACTCGTCTCAGGCAACTGAAACTCCTTGAATATCACTCCTACAACTCAAAGGATTTCTCAGCACCTTCTCCCATTCTAGCACTTTCTGGCGCCTTTGGACCCAAGTTCCAATTTTGGTCTCTTTTGGTCCCCTTTTGATTGCTGGCAAAGGAAGGTGTGCGAAACTCATCTCAGGCCACTGAAACTCCTTCAATATTACTCCTAGGACTCAAAGGAAGGCCTTGTCACCACCTTCTACCCTTCTGACACTTTCTGCCGTCTTTGGACCCAATTTTGGTCTCTTTTGATTCCCTTTTGCTTACCAGCAAATGAAGACGTGCGAAACTCATCTTAGGCCACTGAAACTCCTTAAATATCACTCCTACGACTCAAAGGAAGGCTTTCTCACCACCTTCTCCCTTTCTGGCACTTTCTGGCGCCTTTGGAACCAAGTTCTAGTTTTGGTCCCCTTTTGCTTACCGGCAAAGGAAGACGTGCGAAACTTGTCTCAGCCAACTGAAAGTCCTTGAATATCACTCCTAGGACTCAAAGGGAGGCTCTCTCACCACCTTCTCTGTTTCTGGCACTTTCTAGCACCTTTGGACCCAAGTTCCAGTTTTGGTCTCCTTTGATACCCTTTTGCTTACCGGCAAAGGGAGACGTTCGAAACCCATCTCAGGCCAGTGAAACTCTTTGAATATCACCGCTAGGACTCAAAGGAAGGCTTTCTCTCCACCCTCCCCTTCTGGCACTTTTCGGCGCTTTTGGACCCAAGTTTTAGTTTTGGTCTCTTTTGATCCGCTTTTGCTTACCGGCAATGGAAGACGTGCAAAACTCGTCTCAGGCAACTGAAACTCGTTGAATATCACTCCTAGAACTCAAAGGAAGTCCTTGTCACCACCTTCTCCCCTTCTTGCCCTTTCTGGCGCCTTTGGACCCAAGTTCCAGTTTTAGTCTCTTTTGGTCCCCTTTTTCTTACAGGAAAAGGAAGACGTGCGAAACTCGTCTCAGGCCACTGAAACTCGTTGAATATCACTCTTAGGACTGAAAGGAAGGCCTTGTCACCACCTTCTCCCCTTCTGGCACTTTCTAGCGACTTTGGATGCAAGTTCCAGTTTTGGTCTCTTTTGGTCCCCCTTCACTTACCAACAAAGGAAGACGTGCGAAACTCGTCTTAGGCCACGGAAACTCCTTGAATATCACTCTTAGGACTCAAAGGAAGTCTTTCTCACCACCTTCTCCCCTTCTTCCACTTTCTGGCACCTTTTGACCCAAGTTCCAGTTTTGGTCTCTTTTGATCCCCTTTTGCTTACCGGCAATGGAAGACGTTCGAAACTTGTCTCAGGCCACTGAAAATCCTTGAATATCACTCCTGGGACTCAAAGGAAGCCTTTCTCACCACCCTATCCCTTTTTGGCACTTTCTGGCGCCTTTGGACCCAAGTTCCAGTTTTGGCCACCTTTGGTCCCCTTTTGCTTACAGGCAAAGGAAAACGTGCGAAACTCGTCTCAGGCCACTGAAACTCCTTGAATATCACTCCTAAGACTCAAACAAGGCCTTGTCACCACCTTCTCTCCTTCTGGCACTTTCTGGCGCCTTTGGACACAAGTTCTAGTTTTGGCCTCTTTTGGTCCCCTTTTGATTACTGGCAAAGGAAGACGTGCGAAACTCATCTCAGGTCACTGAAACTCCTTCAACATTACTCCTAGGACTCAAAGGAAGGCCTTGTCACCACCTTCTACCCTTCTGGCACTTTCTGCCGCCTTTGGACCCAATTTTGGTCTCTTTTGATTCCTTTTTGCTAACCGGCAAAGGAAGACGTGCGAAACTCGTCTCAGGACACTGAAATTACTTGAATATCACTCCTACAACTCAAAGGAAGGCTTTCTCACCACCTTCTCCCTTTCTGGCACTTTCTGGCACCTTTGGACCCAAGTTCCAGTTTTGGTCTCTTTTCGTCCCCTTTTGCTTACTGTCAAAGGAAGACGTTTGAAACTTGTCTCAGGCTACCGAAACTCCTTGAATATCACTCTTAGGACTGAAAGGAAGGCCTTGTTACCACCTTCTCCCCTTCTGGCACTTTCTAGCGCCTTTGGACTGAAGTTCCAGTTTTGGTCTCTTTTGGTCCCCTTTTGCTTACCAGCAAAGGAAGATGTGTGAAACTCATCTCAAGCCACTGAAACTCCTTGAATATCTCTCCTAGGACTCAAAGGAAGGCTTTCTCACCACCTTCTCCCTCTCTGGCACTTTCTGGCACCTTTTGACCCAAGTTCCAGTTTTTGTCTCTTTTGGTCCCTTTTTGTTTACTGGCAAAGGAAGACGTGCGAAACTCGTCTCAGCCCGCTGAAAGTCCCTGAATATTATTCCTAGCACTCAAAGGAAGACTTTCTCACCACCTTCTCCCCTTCTGGCACTTTCTGGCGTCTTTGGACCTAAGTTCCAGCTTTGGTCTCTTTTGGACCCCTTTTGCTTACTAGCAAAGGAAGACGTTTGAAACTTGTCTCAGGCTATTGAAACTTCTTCAATATCACTCCTAGCACTCAAAGGAAGGCCTTGTCAGCACCTTTTCCCTTTCTGGAACTTTCTGGCGTCTTTGGCCCAAGTTCCAATTTTGGTCTCTTTTGGTCCCCTTTTGCGTACCGGCAAAGGAAGACGTGTGAAACTTGTCTCAAGCCACTGAAACTCCTTGAATATCTCTCCTAGGACTCAAAGGAAGGCCTTGTCAGCACCTTCTCCCTTTCTGGAACTTTCTGGCGTCTTTGGCCCAAGTTCCAATTTTGGTCTCTTTTGGTCCCCTTTTGCTTACCGGCAAAGGAAGACGTGTGAAACTTGTCTCAAGCCACTGAAACTCCTTGAATATCTCTCCTAGGACTCAAAGGAAGGCTTTCTCACCACCTTCTCCCTTTCTGGCACTTTCTGGCACATTTGGACCCAACTTCCAGTTTTTGTCTCTTTTGGTCCCCTTTTGCTTACTGGCAAAGGAAGACGTGCGAAACTCGTCTCAACCCACTGAAAGTCCTTGAATATTACTCCTAGCACTTAAGGGAAGACTTTCTCACCACCTTCTCCCCTTCTGGAACTTTCTGGCGTCTTTGGGCCCAAGTTCC
The DNA here is from genome assembly GCA_024086825.1 of Abrus pulchellus subsp. cantoniensis. Taxonomy (NCBI): domain Eukaryota; kingdom Viridiplantae; phylum Streptophyta; class Magnoliopsida; order Fabales; family Fabaceae; genus Abrus; species Abrus pulchellus. The sequence goes on along the minus strand of CM044053.1, from coordinate 18,750,910 downwards.
AATTTTGGTCTCTTTTGTTCCCCTTTTGCTTACCGGCAAAGGAAGACGTGTGAAACTCATCTCAAGCCACTGAAACTCCTTGAATATCTCTCCTAGGACTCAAAGGAAGGCTTTCTCACCACCTTCTCCCTTTCTGGCACTTTCTGGCACCTTTGGACCCAAGTTCCAGTTTTTGTCTCTTTTGGTCCCCTTTTGCTTACTGGCAAAGGAAGACGTGCGAAACTCGTCTCAACCCACTGAAAGTCCTTGAATATTACTCCTAGCACTTAAGGGAAGACTTTCTCACCACCTTCTCCCCTTCTGGAACTTTCTGGCGTCTTTGGGCCCAAGTTCCAATTTTGGTCTCTTTTGTTCCCCTTTTGCTTACCGGCAAAGGAAGACGTGTGAAACTCATCTCAAGCCACTGAAACTCCTTGAATATCTCTCCTAGGACTCAAAGGAAGGCTTTCTCACCACCTTCTCCCTCTCGGGCACTTTCTGGCACCTTTGGACCCAAGTTCTAGTTTTGGTCTCTTTTGGTCCCCTTTTGCTTACTGACAAAGGAAGACGTGCAAAACTTGTCTCAGGCCACTGAAACTCCTTGAATATCACTCCTAGGACTCAAACGAAGGCTTTCTCACCACCTTCGCTCTTTTTGGCACTTTCTGGCATCTTTGGACCCAAGTTCCAGTTTTGGTCTCTTTTGGTCCCCTTTTGCTTACCAGCAAAGGGAGACGTGTGAAACTCGTCTCAAGCCACTGAAACTCCTTGAATATCACTGCTAGGACTCAAAGGAAGGCATTCTCACCACCTTCTCCCCTTCTGGAACTTTTCGGCGCTTTTGGACCCAAGTTCTAGTTTTGGTCTCATTTGGTCCCCTTTTGCTTACCAGCAAACGAAGACATGTGAAACTCGTCTCAAGCCACTGAGACTCCTTGAATATCACTCCCAGGACTCAAAGGAAGTCTTTCTAACCACCTTCTCCCCTTCTGGCACTTTCTGGTACCTTTGCACCCAAGTTCATGTTTTGGTCTCTTGTGATCCCTTTTTGCTTACCTACAAACGAAGACGTACGAAACTCGTCTCAGGCCCTTAAAACTCGTTGATTTTCACTCTTAGGACTCAAAGTAAGGCCTTCTCACCACCTTCTCCCCTTCTAGCACTTTCTACATCTTTGGACCCAAGATCCAATTTTGGTCTCTTTTCGTCCCTTTTTGCTTACCGGCAAAGGAAGACGTGCGAAACTCATCTCAGGCCACTGAAACTCCTTGAACATCACTCCTAGGACTCAAAGGAAGGCTTTCTCACAACCTTCTTCCTTTCTGGCCCTTTCTGGCACCTTTGGACCCAAGTTCCAGTTTTGGTCTCTTTTGGTCCTCTTTTGCTTACCAACAATGGAAGACGTGCGAAACTCGTCTCAGGCCACTAACACTCCTTGAATATCACTCTTAGGACTCAAAGAAGGCCTTCTCACCACCTTATCCCCTTCAAGCACTTTCTGACGTCTTTCGACCCAAGTTCCAGTTTTGGTCACTTTTGGTACCCTTTTGCTTACCGGCAAAGGAAGACGTGCGAAATATGTCTTAGGCCAGTGAAACTCCTTGAGTATCATTGCTAAGACTCAAAGGAAGACTTTCTCACCACCTTCTCCCCTTCTGGCACTTTCTCGTGCCTTTGGATCCAAGTTCTAGTTTTGGTCTCTTTTGGTCTTTTTTTGCATACCGGCAAAGGAAGACGTGCAAAACTGGTCTCAGGGCACTGAAACTCCTTACCTATCATTCTTAGGACTCAAAGGAAGGCTTTTTCACCACTTTCTCTCCTTCTTGCACTTTCTCGTGCCTTTGGACCCAAGTTCCAGTTTTGGTCTGGCAAAGGAAAACGTGCGAAACTCGTCTCAGGCGACTGACACTCTTTGAATATCACTCCTAGGACTCAACGAAAGGCTTTCTCACCAGCTTCTCCCCTTCTGGCACTTTTTGGCGCCTTTGGACCCAAGTTCTAGTTTTCTTCTCTTCAGGTCCCCTTTTGCTTACTAGGAAAGGAAAATGTGCGAAACTCGTCTCAGGCCACTGAAATTCCTTGAATATCACTCCTAGGACTGAAAGGAAGGCTTTCTCACCACCTTCTCCCCTTCTGGCACTTTCAAGCACCTTTGGACCCAAGTTCCAGTTTTGGTCTCTTTTGGTCCCCTTTCGCTTACCGGCAAAGGAAGATGAGCGAAACGCGTCTCAGGCCACTGAGGCTCCTTGACTATCGCTCGCAGGACTCAAAGGAAGTCTTTCTCACCACCTTCTCCCCTTCTGGCACTTTCTGGCACCTTTAGACCCAAGTTCAAGTTTTGGTCTCTTTTGGTCCCTTTTTGCTTACCTGCAAACGAAGACGTGCGAAACTCGTCTCAGGCCACTGAAACTCCTTGAATATCACTCCTAGGACTCAAAGGAAGGCTTTCTCACCACCTTCTCCCTTTCTGGCACTTTCTGGCACCTTTGGACCCAAGTTCCAGTTTTTGTCTCTTTTGGTCCCCTTTTGCTTACCGGCAAAGGAAGACGTGCGAAACTCGTCTTAGCCCACTGAAAGTCCTTGAATATTACTCCGACGACTCAAAGGAAGACTTTCTCACCACCTTCTCCTCTTCTGGCACTTTCTGGCGTCTTTGGACCTAAGTTCCAGCTTTGGTCTCTTTTGGACCCCTTTTGCTTACTGGCAAAGGAAGACGTTTGAAACTTGTCTCAGGCTATTGAAACTCCTTGAATATCACTCCTAGGACTCAAAGGAAGGCCTTGTCAGCACCTTCTCCCCTTCTGGAACTTTCTGGCGCCTTTGGACCCAAGTTCCAGTTTTGGTCTCTTTTGGTCCCCTTTTGCTTACCGGCAAAGGAAGAAGCGGGACACTCGTCTCAGGCCCCTGAAACTCGTTGCATATGACTCCTAGGATTCAAAGGAAGGCTTTCTCACCACCTTCTCCCCTTCTGGCACTTGCTGGCGCCTTTGGACCTAAGTTCCAGTTTTGGTGTCTTTTGGTCCCCTTTTGCTTACTGGCGAAGGAAGTCACGGGAAACTCGTCTCGGGCCACTGAAACTCCTTGCATATGACTCCTAGGATTCAAAGGAAGGCTTTCTCACCCCCTTCTCCCCTTCTGGCCCTTTCTAGTGCCTTTGGACCCAAGTTCCGGTTTTAAGCTCTTTTGGTCCCTTTTTGCTTACCGACAATGGAAAACGTGCGAAACTCATCTCAGGCCACTGAAAGTCCTTGAATATCTCTCCTAGGACTCAGAGGAAGGCCTTGTCACCACCTTCCCCCCTTCTGGCACTTTCTAGCGCCTTTGGACCCAAGTTCCAGTTTTGGTCTCTTTTGGTCCCCTTTTGCTTACCAGCAAAGGGAGACGTGCGAAACTCCTCTTAGGCCACTGAAACTCCTTCAATAGCACTCCTAGGACTCAACGGAAACCTTTCTCACCGCCTTCTCCCTTTTTGGCACTTTCTGGCTCCTTTGGACTCAAGTTCCAGTTTTGGTCTCTTTTGGTCCCTTTTTGCTTACCGGCAAAGGGTGATGTGCGAAACTCGTCTCAGGCCGCTTAAACTTCTTAAATATAACTCCTGGGACTCAGAGGAACACTTTCTCACCAACTTCTCCCCTTCTGGCATTTTTCGGCGCCTTTGGACCCAAGGTCTAGTTTTGGTCTGTTGTGGTCCCCTTTTGCTTACCGGCAAAGGAAAAAGTGTGAAACTCGTCTCAAACCGCAGAAACTCCTTGAATATCACTCCTAGGACTCAAAGGAAGGCCTTCTCACCACCTTCTCCCCTTCTGGCACTTGCTAGCTAGCACCTTTGGACCCAAGTTCCAGTTTTGGTCTCCTTTGGTACCCTTTTGCTTACCAACAATGGAAGACGTGTGAAACTTATCTCACCCCATGAAACTTATTGAATATCACTCCTATGACTCAAAGGAAGGCTTCCTTACCACCTTCTCCCCTTCGACGCCTTTGCACCCAAATTTCAGTTTTAGTCTCTTCTGGCTCCCTTTTACTTAATGGCAAAGGAAGATGTGCGAAACTCATCTCAGAGCATTGAAACTAGTCGAATATCACTCCAAGGACTCAAAGTGATGTGGACATAAGGAGTGAAGCCCAAGCCCAAACCCAAGTCCAAGACCAACCACGGGCCCAAGCAGTCCAAGATCCATTACAAGGCTTAGGAGGGCCCATGACAAGAGCTAGATCAAGGAAGGCCCAAGAATCTCTACAACACATGCTGAGCACCATGCTAGAAGCCCAACCCCAATGTGAGGCCCAACACCCAGATGAAGTACAACACTTGAATTCTAAAGTGTACACATGCATAGCCCACTTATAATGAAGGAAGAGTCCAAAGTTTCAATCTGAGTTTTGAAGACTTTTTATTCATTTTGGAAGACTTTTTATTTATTTTGGTACTTTGTGTAAAAAAAAACATGTTATTATGCTTTATTTTCTATTATAGGATTTGAACCCTTGCACCTTAGGATGTAATATGCTCGCTTAACCACTAGAACATATACATCATGTTTGTGCTAAAGGGATTAGTTTTTGTTTTTATATGTCGAAGTCCATGTGGACAAACTCCAAAACTGAATTGTACTAAAACACTTGAAAATCATTTTGAGGATATACATGATTGAAATCAGATTATAGTGAGAATTATTCTCTGTTAGGGTTCTTCCTTGCAACCTCCAATCTTATCAAGAATTCATTCGTTCTTATGGCGATCTTGTTGGCTTATCAAACATCCTTGTTTGTGGCGCCTTCCCTATCATATTTCCTTCCTTTATTCTCTTTACAAGGCATGAATTTCAATTTTATTTTTTTTCCCAATTCTGAATTTTAAGGATCATAGCATTCTCTTCCAAACAAACCCCAAATTAAGCCCAGAATAAATTTTATCCATATCTTGCGTTATACAAATCCAACTTAAGTGATTCTTGAGTCAAATGTAAGGTTCACAACGTGAATATTCCTCTCGTTTTTGAATCACCCATTTTCGAGTTTTGTAGCTCGAGATACGTCCTAGTCCTAGTAGGTCCAAAATTGAAGAGGCTTAGGGAAATCCTCATCACAAAGGAAGGCTTTCTCACCATCTTCTCCCCTTCTGGCACTTTCTTGGGTCTTTGGGTTTTTGTCTCTTTTGGTCCCCTTTTGCTTACCGGAAAAGGGAGACGTGCGAAACTTGTCTCAGGCCATTGAAACTCCTTGGATATCACTCCTAGGACTCAAAGGAAGACTTTCTCACCACCTTCTCCCCTTCTGGCACTTTCTCGTGCCTTTGGACCCAAGTTCCAGTTTTGGTCTTTTTTGGTCCCCTTTCGCTTACCAACAATGGAAGACGTGCGAAACTCGTCTCAGACCACTGAAACTCCTTCAATATCACTCTTAGGACTCAAAGTAAGGCTTCTTCACCACCTTCTCCCCTTCTAGCACTTTCTCATGCCTTTGGAGCCAAGTTCTAGTTTTGGTCTCTTTTGGTCCCATTCTGCTTACCGGCAAAGGAAGACGTGCGAAACTCATCTTCGGCCACTGAAACTGCTTATCACTCCTAGGACACAAAGAAAGGCTTTCTCACCACCTTCTCCCCTTCTGGCACTTGCTGGCGCCTTTGGACCTAAGTTCCAGTTTTGGTCTCTTTTGGTCCCCTTTTGCTTACCCAAAGGAAGACGCGCGAAACTCGTCTCAGGCTACTGAAACTCCTTAAATATCACTCCTAGGACTCAAAGAAAGGCCTTCTCACCACCTGCTCCCCTTCAAGCACTTTCTTCATCTTTAGACTCACGTTCTAGTTTTGGTCTCTTTTGGTCCCCTTTTGCTTACCAACAATGGAAGACGTGCGAAACTCGTCTCAGACCACTGAAACTCCTTCAATATCACTCTTAGGACTCAAAGTAAGGCTTTCTCACCACCTTCTCCCCTTCTAGCACTTTCTGATGCCTTTGGAGCCAAGTTCTAGTTTTGGTCTCTTTTGGTCCCATTCTGCTTACCGGCAAAGGAAGACGTGCGAAACTCGTCTCTGGCCACTGAAACTGCTTATCACTCCTAGGACCTAAAGAAAGGCTTTCTCACCACCTTTTCCCCTTCTGGCACATGCTGGCGCCTTTTTGCTTACCGGCAAAGGAAGACGCGCGAAACTCGTCTCAGGCTACTGAAACTCCTTGCATATGACTCCTAGGATTCAAAGGAAGGCTTTCTTACCACCTTCTCCCCTTCTGGCACTTTCTGGTGCCTTTGGACCCAAGTTCCGACTTTAAGCTCTTTTGGTCCCTTTTTGCTTACCAACAATGGAAAACATGCGAAACTTATCTCAGGCCACTGACACTCCTTGAATATCACTCCCAGGACTCAAAGAAAGGCCTTGTCACCACCTTCTCCCCTTCTGGCACTTTCTAGAGCTTTTGGACTCAAGTTCCTGTTTTGGTCTCTTTTCGTCCCCTTTTGCTTACCGGTAAAGGAAGACGTGCAAAACTCATCTCAGGCCACTAAAACTCCTTGACTATCTCTCCTAGGACTCAAAGGAAGCCTTTCTCACCACCTTCTCCCCTTCTGGCATTTTCTCGTGCTTTTGGACCCAAGTTCCAGTTTTGGTCTCCTTTGGTACCCTTTTGCTTACCGACAATAGAAGACGTGCAAAACTTATCTCAGGCCACTGAAACTCGTTGAATATCACTCCTAGGACTCAAAGGAAGGCTTGCTCACCACCTTCTCCTCTTCTGGCGCCTTTACACCCAAGTTTCAGTTTTGGTCTCTTCTGGTCCCCTTTTGCTTAATGGCAAAGGAAGACGTGCGAAACTCGTCTCAGGCCATTGAAACTAATCGAATATCACTCCAAGGACTCAAAGGAAGGCTTTCTCACCACCCTCTCCCCTTTTGGCACTTTCTGGGGCCTTTGGACCCAAGTTCCAGTTTTGGTCTCTTTTGGTCCCCTTCTGCTTACTGGCAAAGGAAGAAATGCGAAACTTGTCTCAGCCCACTTAAACTCCTTAGATATCACTCCTAGGACTCAAAGGAAAGCTTTCTCACCACCTTCTTCCCTTTTTGCACTTTCTGGCGCCTTTCGACTCAAGTTCCAGTTTTGGTCACTTTTGGTCCCTTTTTGCTTACTGGCAAAGGAAGAAATGCGAAACTTGTCTCAGCCCACATAAACTCCTTGAATATCACTCCTAAGACTCAAAGGAAGGCTTGCTCACCACCTTCTCCTCTTCTGGCGCCTTTACACCCAAGTTTCAGTTTTGGTCTCTTCTGGTCCCCTTTTTCTTAATGGCAAAAGAAGACGTGCGAAACTCGTCTCAGGCCATTGAAACTGCTTCAATATTACGCCAAGTACTCAAAGGAAGGCTTTCTCACCACCTCATCCCCTTCTGGCACTTTCTAGCGCCTTTGGAACCAAGTTCCAGTTTTGGTCTCTTTTTCTCCCCTTTTGCTTACCGGCAAAGGAAGACATGCGAAACTCATCTTAGGCCACTGAAAGTCCTTCAATATGACTCCTAGGACTCAAAGGAAGGCTTTCACACCACCTTCTCCCTTTCTGGAACTTTTCGGCGCCTTTGGACCCAAGTCCTAGTTTTGTTCTCTTTTGGTCCCCTTTTGCTTACTGGCAAAGGAAGACTCGCGAAACTTGTCTCAGGCCACTGAAACTCCTTGAATATCACTCCAAGGACTCAAAGGAAAGCTTTCTCACCACATTCTCCCCTTCTGGAACTTTTTGGCGCCTTTGGCCCTTTTTTGCTTACTGGCAAAGGAAGAAATGTGAAACTCGTCTCAGGCCGCTTATACTGCTTGAATATCCCACCTAGGACTCAAAGGAAGGCTTTCTAACCACCTTCTCCCCTTCTAGCACTTTCTCGTGCCTTTGGAGCCAAGTTCCAGTTTTTGTCTCTTTTGGTCCCCTTGTGCTTACCGGTGAAGGAAGATGTGCGAAACTCGTGTCAGGCCACTGAAAGTCCTTGGATATCACTCCTAGGACTCAAAGGAAGACTTTCTTACCACCTCTTCCCCTTCTGGCACTTTCTCGTGCCTTTGGACCCAAGTTCCAGTTTTGGTATCTTTTGGTCCCCTTTTGCTTACCGACGAAGGAAGACGTGCGAAACTCGTCTCAGGCCACTGACACTCCTTGAATATCACTCCAAGGACTCAAAGCAAAGCTTTCTCACCACATTCTCCCCTTCTGGAACTTTTTGGCGCCTTTGGCCCTTTCTTGCTTACTGGCAAAGGAAGAAATGTGAAACTCGTCTCAGGCCGCTTATACTGCTTGAATATCCCACCTAGGACTCAAAGGAAGGCTTTCTCACCACCTTCTCCTCTTCTAGCACTTTCTCGTGCCTTTGGAGTGAAGTTCCAGTTTTTGTCTCTTTTGGTCCCCTTTTGCTTACCGGCGAAGGAAGATGTGCGAAACTCGTGTCAGGCCTCTGAAATTCCTTGGATATCACTCCTAGGACTCAAAGGAAGACTTTCTTACCACCTCTTCCCCTTCTGGCACTTTCTCGTGCCTTTGGACCCAAGTTCCAGTTTTGGTATCTTTTGGTCCCCTTTTGCTTACCGACGAAGGAAGACGTGCGAAACTCGTCTCAGGCCACTGAAACTCCTTGAATATCACTCCAAGGACTCAAAGGAAAGCTTTCTCACCACATTCTCCCCTTCTGGAACTTTTTGGCGCCTTTGGCCCTTTTTTGCTTACTGGCAAAGGAAGAAATGTGAAACTCGTCTCAGGCCGCTTATACTGCTTGAATATCCCACCTAGGACTCAAAGGAAGGCTTTCTAACCACCTTCTCCCCTTCTAGCACTTTCTCGTGCCTTTGGAGCCAAGTTCCAGTTTTTGTCTCTTTTGGTCCCCTTGTGCTTACCGGTGAAGGAAGATATGCGAAACTCGTGTCAGGCCACTGAAAGTCCTTGGATATCACTCCTAGGACTCAAAGGAAGACTTTCTTACCACCTCTTCCCCTTCTGGCACTTTCTCGTGCCTTTGGACCCAAGTTCCAGTTTTGGTATCTTTTGGTCCCCTTTTGCTTACCGACGAAGGAAGACGTGCGAAACTCGTCTCAGGCCACTAACACTCCTTGAATATCACTCCAAGGACTCAAAGGAAAGCTTTCTCACCACATTCTCCCCTTCTGGAACTTTTTGGCGCCTTTGGCCCTTTTTGCTTACTGGCAAAGGAAGAAATGCGAAACTTGTCTCAGCCCACTTAAACTCCTTCAATATCACTCCTAAGACTCGAAGGCTTCCTCACCACCTTCTCCCCTTCTGGCACCTTTGTACCCAAGTTTCAATTTTGGTCTCTTTTGGTCCCCTTTTTCTTAATGGCAAAAGAAGACGTGCGAAACTCGTCTCAGGCCATTGAAACTGCTTCAATATCACTCCAAGGATTCAAAGGAAGGCTTTCTCACCACCTCCTCCCCTTCTGGCACTTTCTAGCGTCTTTGGACCCAAGTTCCAGTTTTGGTCTCTTTTTCTCCCATTTTGCTTACCAGCAAAGGAAGATGTGCGAAACTCATCTCAGGCCACTGAAAGTCCTTGAATATGACTCCTAGGACTCAAAGGAAGGCTTTCTCACCACCTTTTCCCCTTCTGGAACTTTTTGGTGCCTTTGGACCCAAGTTTTAGTTTTGGACTCTTTTGGCCCCTTTTTGCTTACTGGCAAAGGAAGAAATGTGAAACTCGTCTCAGGCCACTTAACTGCTTGAATATCCCACCTAGGACTCAAAGGAAGGCTTTCTCACCACCTTCTCCCCTTCTGGCACTTTCTCGTGCCTTTGGAGCCAAGTTCCAGTTTTTGTCTTTTTTGTTCCCTTTTTGCTTACCGACAAAGGAAGACGTGCGAAACTTGTCTCAGGCCACTGAAACTCCTTGGATATCACTCCTAGGACTCAAAGGAAAGCTTTCTCACCACCTTTTTCCCTTTTTGCACTTTCTGGCGCCTTTCGACTCAAGTTCCAGGTTTGGTCACTTTTGGTCCCTTTTTGCTTACTGGCAAAGGAAGAAATGCGAAACTTGTCTCAGGCCACTTAAACTGCTAGAATATTCCACCTAGGACTCAAAGGAAGGCTTTCTCACCACCTTCTCCCCTTCTGGCACTTTCTCGTGCCTTTGGAGCCAAGTTCCAGTTTTTGTCTCTTTTGGTCCCTTTTTGCTTACCGGCAAAGGAAGACGTGCGAAACTTGTCTCAAGGACACTGAAACTCCTTGGATATCACTCCTAGGATTCAAAGGAAAGCTTTCTCACCACCTTCTTCCCTTTTTGCACTTTCTGGCGCCTTTCGACTCAAGTTTAAGTTTTGGTCACTTTTGGTCCCGTTTTGCTTCCTGGCAAAGGAAGACTCGCGAAACTTGTCTCAGGCCACTGAAACTCCTTCAATATCACTCCAAGGACTCAAAGGAAGGCTTTCTCACCACATTCTCCCCTTCTGAAACTTTTTGGCGCCTTTGGACCCAAGTTTTAGTTTTGTACTCTTTTGGCCCCTTTTTGCTTAGTGGCAAAGGAAGAAATGTGAAACTAGTCTCAGGCCATTGAAACTACTTGAATATCACTCCAAGGACTCAAAGGAAGGCTTTCTCACCACCTTCTCCCCTTCTGGCACTTTCTAGCGCCTTTGGACTCAAGTTCCAGTTTTGGTCTCTTTTTCTCCCCTTTTGCTTACCGGCAAAGGAAGACGTGCGAAACTCATCTCAGGCCACTGAAAGTCCTTGAATATGACTCCTAGGACTCAAAGGAAGGCTTTCTCACCACCGTCTCCCCTTCTGGAACTTTTCGGCGCCTTTGGACCCAAGTCCTAGTTTTGTTCTCTTTTGGTCCCCTTTTGCTTACTGGCAAAGGAAGACTCGCGAAACTTGTCTCAGGCCACTGAAACTCCTTGAATATCACTCCAAGGACTCAGAGGAAGCCTTTGGACCCAAGTTTCAGTTTTGGGCTCTTTTGGCCCTTTTTTGCTTACTGGCAAAGGAAGAAATGTGAAACTCGTCTCAGGCCACTTAAACTGCTTGAATATCCCACCTAGGACCTAAAGGAAGGCTTTCGCACCACCTTCTCCCCTTCTGGCACTTTCTCGTGCCTTGGGAGCCAAGTTCCAGTTTTTGTCTCTTTTGGTACCCTTTTGCTTACCAGCAAAGGAAGACGTGCGAAACTTGTCTCAGACCACTGAAACTCCTTGGATATCACTCCTAGGACTCAAAGGAAGGCTTTCTCACCACCTTCTCCCCTTCTAGCACTTTCTCGTGCCTTTGGACCTAAGTTCTACTTTTGGTATCTTTTGGTCCCCTTTTGCTTACCGGCAAAGGAAGACCCACGAAACTTGTCTCAGGCCACTGAAACTCCTTGAGTATCAGTCCAAGGACTCAAAGGAACGTTTTCTCACCACATTCTCCCCTTCTAGAACTTTCTAGCTCATTTTGGACCCAAGTTCCAGTTTCGGTCTCCTTCGGTACCGTTTTGCTTACCAACAATGGAAGACGTGCGAAACCTTTTGGCACTTGTAGCCCCTTTTCGACCCAAGTTCCAATTTTGGTCTCTTTTGGTCCCCTTTTGCTTACCGGCAAGGGAAGGCATGCGAAACTCATCTTAGGCCACTGAAACTCCTTGTTGATCACTCCTAGGACTCAAAGGAAGGCTTTCTCACCTCCTTCTCCCCTTCTGGCACTTTCTGGCGCCTCTGGACCCGGGTTCCAACTTTGGTCTCTTTTGGTCCCCTTTTGCTTACCGGCAAACGAAGACGTTTGAAACTTGTCTCAAGCTACTGAAACTCCTTGAATATCACTCCTAGGACTCAAAGGAAGGATTTCTCACCACCTTCTCCCTTTCTGGAACTTTCTAGCGCATTTGGACCCAAGTTCCAGTTTTGGTCTCTTTTTGTCCCCTTTTACTTACCGGTAAAAGTAGATGTGAGAAACTCGTCTCACGCCACTGAAACTCCTTGAATATCACTCCTAGGACTCAAAGGAAGAATTTCTCACCACCTTCTCCCCTTCTGGCACTTTCTCGCGCCTTTGTACCCAAGTTCCAGTTTTGGCCACCTTTGGTACCCTTTTGCTTACCGACAATGGAAGACATGTGAAACTCGTCTCAAGCCACGGAAACTCCTTGAATATCAATCCTAGGACTCAAAGAAAGGCCTTCTCATTACCTTCTCCCCTTCTGGGGCTTTTTTGTATTTTTGAAACCAAGTTCCAGTTTTGCTCTCCTTTAGTTTTGGTCTCCTTTGGTACCCTTTTACTTACCAACAATGGAAGACGTGCGAAACTCGTCTCAGGCCACTGAAACTCCTTGAATATCACTCTTAGGACTCAAAGTAAGGCCTTCTCACCACCTTCTCCCCTTCTAGCACTTTCTGACATCTTTGGGCCCAAGTTCCAGTTTTAGTGTCTTTTGGTCCCCTTTTGCTTATCGGCAAACTAAGATGTGCGAAATTCGCCTCAGACCATTGAAACTCCTTGAATACCACTGCTAGGACTTAAAGGAAGGCTTTCTCACCACCTTCTTCCCTTCTGGTACTTTCTGCCGCCTTTGCTCCCAAGTTCCAATTTTGGTCTCTTTTGGTCCCTTTTTGCTTACCGTCAAAGGATGATATGTCTCAGGCCACTAATACTCCTTGAATATCACTCCTTGGACTCAAAGAAAGGCCTTCTCACCACCTTCTCCCCTTCTGGCACTTTTCTGCACCTTTGCACCCAAGTTCCAGTTTTGGTCTCTTTTGGTCCCTTTCGCTTACCAACAATGGAAGAAGTGCGAAACTCGTCTCAAGCCACTGAAAACTCCTTGAATATCACTCTTAGGACTCAAAGTAAGGCTTTCTCACCACCTTCTCCCCTTCTAGCACTTTCTGATGCCTTTGGAGCCAAGTTCCAGTTTTGGCCTCTTTTGGTCCCCTTTTGCTTACCGGCAAAGGAAGACGTGCGAAACTCGTCTCCGGCCACCGAAACTGCTTGAATATCACTCCTAGGACTCAAAGGAAGGCTTTCTCACCACCTTCTCCCCTTCTGGAACTTGCTTGTGCCTTTGGACCTAAGTTCCAGTTTTGGTCTCATTTGGACCCCTTTTGCTTACTGGCAAAGGAAGACGTTTGAAATTTGTCTCAGGCTACTGAAACTGCTTGAATATCACTCCTACAACTCAAAGGAAGGCCTTGTCACGACCTTCTCCCCTTCTAGAACTTTCTGGCGCCTTTGGATCCAAGTTCCAATTTTGTTCTCTTTTGGTCCCCTTTTGCTTACCGGCAAAGAAAGACGTGCGAAACTAGTCTCAGGCCGCTGAAAGTCCTTGAATATTACTCCTAGGACTCAAAGCAAGCTTTTCTCACCACCTTCTTCCTTTCTTGCACTTTCTGGCACCTTTGGACCCAAGTTCCAGTTTTGGTCTCTTTTGGTCTCCTTTTGCTTACTGGCAAAGGAAGACGTGCGAAACTCGTCTCAGGCTACTGAAAATTTTTGGATATCATTCCTAGGACTCAAAGGAAGACTTTCTCACCACCTTCTACCCTTCTAGTGTGACGCCTAAAAAATAACAGGATTTTTTTTTCTTTTTAAAACAGGAGAAGCGGAAGGATAACGCATCCTTTCAATTCACCTCTAGTGTACCACATTTCAGTTTAGAGGTTTATGATCTCATCATGTAATATCAACATTAAGTAAAACAACCACAACAATACTCCATCATAACTGAATAACATCATAACTGCAACAATATGGAAGATGGTCCATTCCACCATGATTCCTTCAGTTTCTAGTTGTTGGCAAGCAATCCGCCACCAATATTCAGCCTCTCCCACTAGCATAAAGGCTGCATAAGTTACCTTTTCCTCCTCGGTGCAAACCATTGCCTCATATATTTTCTCCAATTCTTCTATCCAAAGTTGAGCACCATCGTGGTTAACTGCTCGGAACTGCGAGGGTTTATTCTTACAGAATTCAGACAATCCACGGTTCAGAACTGGTTCATTCTGTCTTTCTAAGATATCTACTACTCTCCCCAATAGGGTTTCCATGACATCATCCCTAACTCTCCTAGCCATAACTCTCTGAAATACAAATAAGCACATCAATTCTCAAAAGTCAATCAGTCACAGCAAAGTAACAAGCATACTAACACACAAACCATAAGGGTTTCCAAACAATTCAGAGATTCACACAGAAGTTGGGCAGTTAGGCCATGACCCAAGGCCTCAATTGACCGAACTGCTCTGATACCACTTAATTGTGACGCCTAAAAAATAACAGGATTTTTTTTTCTTTTTAAAACAGGAGAAGCGGAAGGATAACGCATCCTTTCAATTCACCTCTAGTGTACCACATTTCAGTTTAGAGGTTTATGATCTCATCATGTAATATCAACATTAAGTAAAACAACCACAACAATACTCCATCATAACTGAATAACCTCATGCAATAGATATGGAATGTTTGGTAATAATCTCAGAGTACTGCAACTTAATAAAGTGAAATAACATAATTAAAGTGCACAAAGATCAACATAGTTCAGAGATACATGGAATGAAATAGACTGACTCCCTAAGAGCAGTTCCCTAAAAACCACAACAGATAAACTATCCCAATCAGTCGAGAGGAGAATAATCCTCAATGGGATCGGTCTCCTCAGAGGATGTCGAGGAAGCGGAGCTAGAAGAAGCAGCGTCTTCTGTGTCCTCTATAATCCATCCAGCAGTGCGAGGTGGTGAATAAACTGTGGTAAAGGGCGAGTAAGTGTTTGGGTAGGTAGGGAGCATATGGGGCAGTACATCATCATTCCTCATATCTCTCTCAGTGGTCACAGGGGGTGGAGTAAGATTCTCAGTAGGGAATGGTACAGGCGTAGGTGCTGGTCTAGAACTGGGAGTACGGGGATCAACAGACATGGGAGAAGGGGTAGCTGCAAGTGCAGGATAAGGTAGGTGAGAGTCTCCAGGTGGGGTAGAGAAAACAAGCTCAATGGGGGTATCAACCACAAAGTGGGTGGTCCATGAGTGTCCGACATCTTGTCCATGAATCACCCGTGCCATTCCATGGAAGATGCTTTGCTGTGCTGCCGTGTCGAACACCCAGACGTCCTCCTCAGATGGTAGGATCCATACCTTCACTCGGAAGCTGGTAATCTGTATAGGGCATATACAAAGGTACAACAACACACACAAACAGGGGTGAGTTCTCCAAACACAAGCAAGCATTCAATAGTCGTACCCCAAGGAAGGTGGCTTTTCACACCATCACTCAAGTCACATCAACATCCACTCTCAGAACAAACATCATTACAATATAAGTCAGTTCATACTTTTCACAGATAATTCCTAGGTTCATCAAACTAGTAATGCACATGATGCATGAATGCAAGTTTCATTCCTCACATCCATCCCTCTGGTTTTCGTATTAATGTATATGGTATGCATGGGGATCCCTTACTCTACCGCGCCGACTTGCCCAAAGATTTAGTGTAGAGTTCACAATTTCATATCCAAGTCGTGTGGCGATCGAAGGACTCCATTCCCTGCATCACAATTGCTGTAAAAGATTTCATATCATTATTCAAAAACACCCAAACTGGTGCTGGCCCCAAACTGGGTCTCTTCGGGAATGGACCTCAACGACCCTAGGATGTGGAGTTCTTGTTGGGCTTGGCTAAGGCTTGCAAGTAGGGTCACGACCCGGCCACAGAGAGCTCTGCTGCGCCATCTAGGTCGGCTGTTCCCCCTTTCACCACCCCCGTAGGTCTACTCAGGACCGAACCTCCAATACCTACACTTTGTGCCTCTGTTATGCCATCAAGTCGTTCCAAAGAAATGTTATGATGCATGAAGTGTGATTCTTCTTTCTCTCCTCAATGTTTTCTCAATCTTGAGTCACACGGAATTCAAGCACAGAAACAAAGCCCTCACAAGGCTTGCTCAATCACTATTCACTTTCTCTTCTAGCATAGATTTGCCAAGCAATAAAGTTTAGGGATTACGCACAAACTTCCAATCCCACCAATGCACATCCACTGTTTCTCAACACATAATTCTCAGTAATTTTGACACAACCCTCTCAGATTTTCCCACTCAAATCCTATTACATTAACTTGCTATATTAACACTACTCACTTTGTCATTTCCATTATTATTAACCATACTACCTCCTACTTTAAATATGACTTATCTCCACTTTTCTCTATCTCTCTAGTTTTTCCTTTTAGTTATTTTCTAATTACGTGTATTGACTCTCGACTACCTATTTAATTCAAGGTTACTTAATTTCGTTCTAATTCTTTTTAGGTTCATTAATATCAGTCCTCACACGATAGGTTCCATTAAGCTAATAGTGAGATCTTTCTAAGGATGACCTTTATTGATTAACTACTATATTCAGTCCCTTAATTACCATCTCCATACCTTTAATTAATATCCTTTTAGTTTAGGTACACTTTCCATCAAAAAGGGCTGCGCTTAATTCTCTCCTTTTTATTCCTTGTACAATGTAATGAACATGATGCATGATTCATCTTAGTGCTCACGGATTCAAGTGCAAACAGCAAACACACTCTATCATTATGCAGTCCTTATCACACATATTTCATCAAAATTATCACAATTTTAAGTACAACTTTTAGGATTTCTCATCATCAAAACCGAGAGTGAATAGTTCTCATTTTCTTGTCCACCACAATTTTCCAAAACACCACATGCATAAAGCTTTTCAAACCAAGTGAACACATCCATCACAATCAATTCAATCATCCATCATCCAAACTAACAAGCAACCATTTTCATGTAAATCACACAAAGTCCAACACGGTTTTCAATTTCTAAGTGTAGTTCAATATTCTAGGCTTTCTCCATGCAAGGTCAAATCTGTCCAGCTTTTCCACTAGATTTTTATCAAACTAAAAATTATATAACACAAAGGAAATCAACATGCAATGACATAGTTTCATCGTCCAAGTGGAGGGGCAACATTTCCAAGTGACATTCGAATTTCTAAGGGAAAACCGAAACACTTAGGGGCTGAAATCAACATGCAATGGCTTCCATTTCACATGCAATCCAAGGTTTATTGGTTACAAGGATAGATCTACATTTTAAACAAAGAATCCAGCCAAACAAAGGTGAAACCGAGGCATGCACAAAGAGATCCAAAGCATTTCATGGTTAAAAATTAACATGCAATGGAAAGAATATGTTGATCAAGTTCATGGTTCATGGTTTCAAGAGGAAAATGTCATTAGTTCAAAGGTTCTACCAAGGGAATACAAAAACTGAGACATGCACAAAGAAAGATCCACATCCACACATCAAAGTTTTAAGCTTTTTAGGAATTAAAGTTGATTGAAAGTGAAATCAAACTCTTTAGGAGGTAACCGAGACATGCAACAAGGAAATCCATACACTTTTTGGATAAAACTTAACATGCAAGTTCAGATCTGAAGTTCTTTCAACATGCAGTCCAACACACACTAATTTTTCAAGGAAAAATGTGTAAAAACAGCCAAGAGATGGACATGCAAACACGTCAAGTGTGAGAACTCCCCCTTGCCTTGATTGTGACGAAAATTTGTGAGCAAAAGGAGTTGATCTTGGCTGGTTCCTCAAAGGAAAGTTGCTGGACTGAGAGGATGAGTCTCAAACTTCAAACTTTCTCTTCTTGGTTAGGTTGTCTTCCTCGGTTCTTTGAAGAGAAAAAGGGGAAAAAGCTTCAAATGGTTAGGATCAAGTGAAAAAGGAGTTTCTTAGGAGTTTTTGGTGTTAGGCTTCCATGGATCTTCAAATCAAAGAAGGAAAAAGGATGAGAAAGCTTACCTCTTTGAAGAAAGGGTCACGGTTTTGAAGAACCAAGCAAGAGAATGCAAGAGTGAAAGCTTGGAGCTCCTTGGCTTGTCTTGGAAGGTTGAAAGGATGAGAATTTTTGGAGAGATTTAGGGAGGAAGGGTCTCGGTCTCTTTGAAGAAAAAGAGAGAATGGAACTTTGAAAGGAATTTTGAGAGAAAGGGTGGAGAGCTCACGGTTTTTGAGTGAAAAAAAGAGAGAAATGAGGTGGTTTGGTCTATTTATATGGAGGGTTTAACCTTTAAGTGACCAATTGCCACTTAACATGTTCATTTTGGCTTGCTTAGCAAGACTTCCAAACTGAAAACTGCACACGGTTTTCATTGAGTAAAAGCTGAAGTGAATTTGGTAAATTGATGCAAGGAAAGGGGTGCCACGGTTTTTTGTGCATGAATAGTGAATTTTGGGAAAGCTTGTAGGCAAAGTTAGTAAAATTCAGGAAGTTAAGTGCATGAAATACCCTAGGCTGCATGCACACGGTTTGGACATCACAAATTCTGAAATTCTGCACAAAAATCCAAAGGTAAGATTTTGGACAGCAATTGCATGAAATTTGGTTGGCCGAGAAAATGAGACATGACTAGGTTGTCACTTGGACGAGACTTTTGATGTGGTGCTAAGTTCAAGAGAATGTGATTAGTTAGGATAATTATGATGTCGGCAATTTGGAACACATGAAAAGAAAGTTCCGAAATGACTTTGCCGACAAATCGGGAGACAAAATCCCGTGCATGGAATTCTAGTGGTCAATACTAGATTTCAGAATTTCGGGGCAATCACGATGTTTGTAAAATAGGGGACAAGGTTTGTTTGCATGAAAATCTAGTGGCCGATACTAGATTTGGAAATCTCCGGGTAATGATTGCTAGATCTCACGGAATTTTATGCAATGATTTTGGCGGCTAAGAAATCATTACTAAATCTTTGTAATGATTAGGAAATCTTTACAATAATGATTTCTAGATTTCGTGAGATTCCGTGTAAAATTTTGACGGCTAAGGAATGATTACAAAATCTTAGCAATGATTACAAAATCTCACGTTTTTCAAGGCGAATATCTTTGATTTGACAATTTAAATAAGATAAAATTTTAACTTTCGGGATAGATTATCAGGGGCATTGTGAACAGCACAATTGAACATACTCAGGAAAATCCTTGGACGATATTGAAACTATCTATTTGCATGCAGTTACCTTAAAATACCGAATTCGGAAATGATTCAATATTCTAAAAATAAAATGCAGCATCTATCTAATTATTCCGACGCTAGCAAGCCGGAATAAGCTAATAATTGGAACCTAAAGACTACTAGCTAATTCTCAAAAATTGGGGCGTTACATCTAGCACTATCTCGCGCCTTGGGACCCAAGTTCCAGTTTTGGCAACCTTTGGTACCTTTTTGCTTACCGACAATGGAATACATGTGAAACTCATCTCAAACCACTGAAACTCCTTGAATATCACTCTTAGGACACAAAGAAAGGCCTTCTGACCACCTTCTCCCCTTCTGGGACTTTTTTGCACCTTTGCATCCAAGTTCCAGTTTTGGTCTCTTTTGGTCTCCTTTTGCTTAACTGGCAAAGGAAGACGTGCAAAACTCATCTCAGGCCGCTGAAACTCCTTGGATATCACTCTTAAGACTCAAAGGAAGGCTTTCTCACCACCTCCTCCCTTTCTAGCACTTTATGACGCCTTTGTAGCCAAGTTCCAGTTTTGTTCTCTTTTGGTCCCCTTTTGCTTACCGGCAATGGAAAACATGCGAAACTCGCCTTAGGGCACTGAAACTCCTTGAATATCACTCCTACGACTCAAAGGAAGGCTTTCCCACCACCTTCTCTCCTTCTTGCACTTTCTGGCACCATTGGACCCAAGTTTCAGTTTTGGTCTCTTTTGGTCCCCTTTTGCTTACCGGCAAAGGAAGACGTGCGAAACTCGTCTCAGGCCACTGAAACTCCTTAAATATCACTCCTACGACTCAAAGGAAGGCTTTCTCACCACCTTCTCTCCCTCTGCCACCTTCTGGCGCCTTTGGACCCAAGTTGTAGTTTTGGTCTCTTTTGGTCTCCTTTTGCTTACCGGCAAAGGGAGACGTGCGAAACTCATCTAAAACAACTGAGACTCCTTGAATATCTCTCCTACGACTCAAAGGAAAGCTTTCTCATCACCTTCTTCCCTTTTTGCACTTTCTGGCGCATTTCGACCTAAGTTCCAGTTTTGTTTACTTTTGGTCCCTTTTTGCTTACCGACAAAGGAAGAAACGCGAAACTCATCTCAGGCCACTTAAACTGCTTGAATATCCCACCTAGGACTCAAAGGAAAGCTTTCTCACCACCTTCTTCCCTTTTTGCACTTTCTGGCGCCTTTGGACTCAAGTTCCAGTTTTGGTCTCTTTTGGTCCCCTTTTGCTTACTGGCAAAGGAAGACGTGCGAAACTCGTCTCAGGCCACTGAAACTCCTTGAATATAATTCCAAGCACTCGAAGGAAGCCTTTCTCACCACCTTCTCCCCTATTGGCACTTTCTAGTGCCTTTGGACCTAAGTTCTAGTTTTGGTCTCTTTTGGTCCCTTTTTGCTTACCGGCAAAGGAAGACGTGCGAAACTCATCTAAGACAACTGAGACTGCTTGAATATCTCTCCTACGACTCAAAGGAAAGCTTTCTCATCACCTTCTTCCCTTTTTGCACTTTCTGGCGCATTTCGACCCAAGTTCCAGTTTTCGTCACTTTTGGTCCCTTTTTGCTTACTGGTAAAGGAAGAAATGCGAAACTCGTCTCAGGCCACTTAAACTGCTTGAATATCCCACCTAGGACTCAAAGGAAGGCTTTCTCACCACCTTCTCCCCTATTGGCACTTTCTGGTGCCTTTGGACCTAAGTTCTAGTTTTGGTCTCTTTTGGTCCCTTTTTGCTTACCGGCAAAGGAAGATGTGCGAAACTCATCTAAGACAATTGAAACTCCTTGAATATCTCTCCTACGACTCAAAGGAAAGCTTTCTCACCACCTTCTTCCCTTTTTGCACTTTCTAGCGCCTTTCGACTCAAGTTCCAGTTTTGGTCACTTTTGGTCCCTTTTTGCTTACCGGCAAAGGAAGACGTGCGAAACTAATCTCAGGCCACTGAAACTCCTTGAATATCACTCCTACGACTCAAAGGAAAGCTTTCTCACCACCTGATATGAACCCCATTTGCACAAAGGCTGACTTAGGATCTTTAGGGTTAGAACCTTGGAGAAAAATTTGAAAATTTAATGATGAATTTCTGGGCAAATTAGGTGTTGGTCCATGGTGTTAAAATGAGTGAAAAAGGAAGCAAAAACGCTGGTTTGGTGGTGGCTGAACAGAATTTTAGAAATGACGGTATCTCGAGTTATAGAACTCCAATTTAGGTGATTCCAAAACGAGGTGAAAGTTCTCGTTTTGAAATTCAATTTAGGCTCAAGAATCACTCAATTTGGCTGAGTAAAACTAGAGTTATGATAACGAGATAATTCTGGGCAGATTTGAGTTTTTTTTTGGAATTTTGGTGAAGAATTGAATGGGGGAAGGAAAGAATCACTCTTTCCAAGGAAGGCAACACACAAAGGAAGGTGAAAGCCCTTTGATACAGCCAAGGTGTTCTTGAATCACTCAAGAACTTAGGAGAATCACTCTCACTAAGATAAAAGAGATAAACTCTAATATTTCTGAATCAAACTTAACTTGTCTTATTGATAAGAATGGTTCAGCTTATATAGAAGCTTTACTATCAGAATTACAAAGGTTCCGTAACGGAAAATTCATTCCACTTAGATAATGATCCACTAAGCTAGGAAATAAAACTACTTGATGACTGATTGTAACTGAAATTGTGGCAACCAATAAGTCACCCAACAGCCACTAGCTATGCGCCTCTTGATCTCCCAAAGGCTGATGCCTAAGTTGCCAAGTGGGCCCTTATTACAACTTGAAATAAAACCAAACCAAAGCCCATTAGTTGATTAACCGCAAAACATAATTTGGTCAGCCAACTTTACAAATGATTGGGCCATTATTTAAAACAAATTAAAAACTTAAAAACTGAAGCAAAGTGGCGCCTTAGTTCTCCTCCATTTGGGCCATGATGCAATTCACAACCTTGGTCTTTTCTCCTTGAAACTTGGGCTTGTATTCAATTAATATGGACAACACTTGTTGAAGAGCTTCCTTTTCTCTCCTTGCTCTAGCCCTTGTCATAGGTCCTCCAAGTCCTTCAAGAGGATTCTTGCCTTTGCTCATGGTCATGTCCTCATCATTCTCTCCCTCTTGAGAAGGATTTGTCCTCAAATCGGATTCTCCATCTACATCAAAAAGAGATAAGTCAGACACATTAAAGGTGGAACTAACATTATACTCACCCGGCAGCTCAATTTTGTAAGCATTGTCATTGATTCTTTCAAGCACTTGGAATGGACCATCTCCCCTTGGTTGAAGCTTTGACTTCCTTTGTTCCGGAAACCTTTCCTTTCTCATGTGCACCCAAACCCAATCTTCGGGTTTGAAGATAACCTTCTTTCTCCCTTTGTTGGCTTGTTTAGCATGGCTTTCATTTCTCCTCTCAATTTGATTTTTGACTCTCTCATGAAGCTTCTTCACATAGTTCGCCTTTGCTTGACCTTCTTTATGCTTAAAAACTGAAACATTAGGCATAGGCAAAAGATCAAGAGGAGTTAGTGGGTTAAAACCATAAACAACCTCAAAAGGAGAACAATTAGTAGTGCTATGAACAGCCCTATTGTAAGCAAACTCAACATGGGGTAAACAAACTTCCCAAGTCTTTAAGTTCTTTCTTAAAACTGTCCTAAGCAATGTTCCCAACGTCCTATTAACAACTTCCGTTTGCCCATCGGTTTGTGGGTGACAAGTGGTTGAAAATAACAATTTAGTGCCTAACTTGCCCCACAAGGTCCTCCAAAAATGGCTTAGGAACTTAGAGTCCCTATCACTGACAATGCTCCTTGGCAAACCATGGAGTCTCACAATCTCCTTGAAAAACAAATCAGCCACATGAGAAGCATCATTCACCTTTTTACATGGAATAAAATGAGTCATTTTAGAAAAACTATCAATAACCACAAAAATTGAATCTTTGCCACTACTTGTGTTTGGCAGCCCCAAAACAAAATCCATGGATAAATCAATCCAAGGATACTCTAGAATTGGCAATGGAGTATACAATCCATGAGGCTTTACCTTTGACTTTGCCTTTTTACAAACAATGCAATGTTCACAAAATTTCTGCACATCCTTTTTCAAATGAGGCCAATAAAAATGTTCTTGTAATGTTTTTAGAGTCTTTTGGACCCCAAAATGCCCCATTAAACCTCCTTCATGTGCTTCACCAACAAGCAAGTTTCTTGTAGAACATTTAGGCACACACAATTTGTTTTCTTTGAAAAGAAAGCCTTCATGTCTAAAGAAACCATTTTCTGAAAATTTTTCACAATTTTTAAAAATTTCACCAAAAGTTTCATCACTTTCATACATGTTTTTCAAACATTCAAGACCAATCAATTTTGTTTCAAGCATAGAAAGCAAAGCATGACGCCGAGAAAGAGCATCAGCTACAACGTTACCTTTTCCTCTTTTATGTTTGATAACATAATGGAATTGCTCTAGAAATTCCACCCACTTGGCATGCCTCTTGTTAAGCTTGCCTTGTCCCTTGATATATTTGAGGGACTCATGGTCACTATGAATGACAAATTCCTTGGGATAAAGGTAGTGTTGCCATGTTTTCAAAGCTCTCACTAAGGCATACAACTCTTTATCATAAGTTGAATAGTTAAGGGTAAGACCACTTAGCCTTTCACAAAAATAAGCAATTGGATGGCCTTCTTGCAACAACACAGCCCCAATCCCAACATTTGAAGCATCACACTCAATTTCAAAAGATTTTTGAAAGTTTGGCAAAGCAAGTATGGGGGCATTAGTTAGCTTTTGCTTAAGAGCATTGAAAGCTTCTTCTTGTTTCTCTCCCCATTTGAAACCAACATTTTTCTTAAGCACTTCATTGAGAGGCGCTGCGAATGTGCTAAAATCCTTCACAAATCTCCTATAGAAACTTGCTAAACCATGAAAACTTCTCACTTCGGTCACGGACTTAGGTGTAGGCCATTCTTGAATAGCCCTAACCTTTTCCTCATCCACTTGTACTCCTTTTGAACTTACAACAAAACCAAGAAACACAACATGGTTAGTACAAAAGATGCATTTTTCAAAATTGGCATACAATTGTTCTTCTCTAAGCACACACAAGACAAATTTTAAATGATCAACATGCAATTCAAGTGAAGTGCTATAGATAAGAATATCATCAAAGTACACCACAACAAATTTTCCTATGAATTTTCTCAAAACATGGTTCATTAATCTCATGAAAGTGCTAGGAGTATTAGTTAAGCCAAAAGGCATAACCAACCATTCATACAAACCATATTTTGTTTTGAAAGCAGTTTTCCATTCGTCCCCTTCTCTAACCCTAATTTGATTGTATCCACTTTTTAAATAAATTTTAGAGAAGTAACATGCACCATGCAATTCATCAAGCAAATCATCAAGCCTAGGTATAGGATGCCTATATTTAATGGTGATGTTATTAAGGGCTCTACAATCAGAACACATGCGCCATGTCCCATCCTTTTTAGGAACCAAAATTACCGGGACAGTGCAAGGACTCATGCTATCTCTCACCCATCACTTACCAATGAGTTCATCCACTTGTCTTTGGATCTCCTTGGTCTCTTGAGGGTTGCTTCTATAGGCTGGCCTATTAGGCAAAGAAGCTCCTGGAATGAGATCAATTTGATGCTCAATACCTCTTAATGGTGGCAACCCACTTGGTACACTTGCTGGAAACACATCTCCAAATTCCTACAAAAGAGACTTCACTCTAGAAGGCAAATCAAGGTTATCAAAAGTGTTAGTGGTCAAAACATAGTTTTTGCAAATTAACAAAAATAGGGGCTGTTTAGATAGAAACAACCTCTTGACCTCACTTTTTGTAGCTAAAAAGCTCTCCTTCACCTCAAGAGTTTCACTCTTCTTTTTCCTTTCATGTGTTTCTCTCTTTTTGTCCTCACTTTTTGAGCTCTCAAGTGTTTGGCTTTCTTTTTCTTTCTTTTCTTGGACAATCTTTTCTCTCATTTTACTTTGATCCTCACACACCTCTTGCGGACTCAAAGGTTTGAGCACTATCTTCTTGTCCTGGTGCATGAATGAGATTTTGTTGGTGAAACCATCATGATTGGCTCTTTTATCAAATTGCCATGGTCTCCTCAAGAGTAAGTGGCTGGCCTCCATAGGAACAACATCACAAAGCATCTTATCATTGTATCTTCCAATGGAAATATCCAACTCTACTTGCTTCCTTACTTGCACCTCTCCATCCTCACTAAGCCATTGAAGCCTATATGGCCTAGGATGTGGCTTTGTAACTAAATTCAATTTAGACACAAGTCTTGCACTCGCCACATTGGTGCAACTCCCTCCATCAATGATCACCATGCAAAGTTTACCATTGATCAAACATCTAGTATGGAAGATGTTTTCTCTTTGGCTCTCCTCCAAAGGCTTCAATTGGCTACCAAGTAACTGCCTTATGATGAACAAGTCTCCCTCTGGTGTTTTCTTCACCTCCTCCTCCACGTCCTCATTCTCCTATCCCTCTTCAATTTCGGACTCACTTATATACTCTCCATCTCTAAGAATCATGGTTTTTTTGTTAGGGCACTCATATGCATAGTGTCCTAAGCCTTGGCACTTAAAGCACTTCACATCCCGACTCCTTTTAGAGGGTTGCTCTTGTGTTTTTAGAGGAGTTTTTGTTGGTGTAGGCGCTGTACTAGAAGTGGCAGCCCCTTTTCCCTTATCCTTCCAACTAGAAAAACCAAAATTAGTGGAGCTCCTTTTGGCCACACCTTTCCTTTTCAATTGTTGCTCCACTTGGATTGCTTTGTGAAGCAAGTCCTCCATTTCAACAAATTCCTGCAGTTCAACAATATCACGAATATCATTATTCAAACCACTAAGAAATCTAGCCATAGTTACCTCCTCATCCTCTTCTATCTTGGCTTGAATCATGAGCACCTCCATTTCCTTGTAGTACTCCTCAACGCCTTTGCTACCTTGGAACAATTTTTGAAGTTTGAATTTTAAGTCCCTAGAATAGCTTGCCGGCACATATCTCTTCCTCATGATCCTTTTCATTTCAACCCATGTATCCACCAATGGCTCCTCATTCCTAGCTCTCTCTTTTTGCAATTTGTTCCACCACACAAAAGCGTAATCGAAAAACTCCATAGCTGCAAGCTTTACCTTTTGGGCCTCTTCATAGGTATTACAAGTGAAAATATGCTCTATTTTGATCTCCCACTCCAAATAAGCTTCCGGGTCACTTCTTCCTTTGAATGGAGGAATAGAAATTTTGACTCCATCAATTCGGTTTTGTCTAGGAGCACCATCATTACCTCTTCTCCTCCTTTCTTCTTCATCATGACCTCTATTCTCTAATTGGTCCAATCTTTCATGGAGCTCATCATTTTGTTGCCTCATCAATCTCTCCAAATGTTGTGTCAAGGCTTGCATTTGGAAAGGAGAAAGTCCTCCTCCTTGATTAGGATTTCCTTCAGCCATCACAAACAAACAAATTCAAACGTAACAAGCAAATAGAAAGTAGAATTTGAAACCTCACCACACTCAAGTGTATCACATAATTATGGCTTTTTCTCTAATGAAAACACTCTTGCCTTTGACCACTCAAATTCTCCTTGGGTTCTTAGGCAATTCAAGATATTATGGCCACAACAAAGAACAATCCACCAATATGTGCAAGGTAAGGCTAGGTAGACAAAGAAAAGGCTAACAAATCACAAAAACAAAGGGGTAAAGGAAAATTGGTAATTAAGAGAATTAGCAACAATCCTTTAAGAACACCAATATATTACTTTATAACAAATTGTTGAAAAGCATGAATCATTCAGCCCAAAATTTTCTTCTTCCTTTTTTTTGTTTTGTTTTTTTATAGATTTTTTTTTTTGAATTTTCACAAGGGCATAACTTTTGCAATGATTCAGTACAATCACAAATAATATGAACAATAAGGTAATCAATTGGCAAAAAGAGAATGCAGGAAGGATGTTACCAATTTGACGTTTAAACCCTTAAACCAGAGCTCTGATAACCAAATGATATGAACCCATTTGCACAAGGGCTGACTTAGGATCTTTAGGGTTAGAACCTTGTAGAAAAATTTGAAAATTTAGTGATGAATTTCTGGGCAAATTAGGTGTTGGTCCATGGTGTTAAAATGAGTGAAAAAGGAAGCAAAAACGCTGGTTTGGTAGTGGCTGGACAGAATTTTAGAAATAACGGTATCTCAAGTTATAGAACTCCAATTGAGGTGATTCCAAAATGAGGTGAAAGTTCTCGTTCTGAAATTCAATTTAAGCTAAAAAAATCACTCAATTTGGCTGAGTAGAACGAGAGTTATGATAACGAGATAATTCTGGGCAGATTTGAGTTTTTTCGTAATTTTGGTGAAGAATTGAATGGGGGAAGGAAAGAATCACTCTTTCCAAGGAAGGCAACACACAAAGAAAGGTGAAAACCCTTTGATACAGCCAAGGTGTTCTTGAATCATTCAAGAACTTAGGAGAATCACTCTCACTAAGATAAAAGAGATAAACTCTAATATTTCTGAATCAAACTTAACTTGTCTTATTGATAAGAATGGTTTAGCTTAGATAGAAGCTTTACCATCAGAATTACAAAGGTTCCGTAACAGAAAATTCATTCCACTTAGATAATGATCCACTAGGAAATGAAACTACTTGATGGCTGATTGTAACTGAAATTGTGGCAACCAAAAAGTCACCCAACAGCCACTAGCTATGCGCCTCTTGGTCTCCCAAAGAATGATGCCTAAGTTGCCAATTGGGCCCTTATTACAACTTAAAATAAAACCAAACCAAAGCCCATTAGTTGATTAACCGCAAAACATAATTTGGTTAGCCAACTTTACAAAGGATTGGGCCATTATTTAAAACAAACTAAAAACTTAAAAACTGAAGCAAAGTAGCGCCTTAGTTCTCCTCCATTTGGGCCATGATGCAATTCACAACCTTGGTCTTTCTCCTTGAAACTTGGGCTTGTATTCAATTAATATGGACAACACTTGTTGAAGAGCTTCCTTTGCTCTCCTTGCTCTAGCCCTTGTCATAGGTCCTCCAAGTCCTCATGCTATCTCTCACCCATCACTTACCAATGAGTTCATCCACTTGTCTTTGGATCTCCTTGGTCTCTTGAGGGTTGCTTCTATAGGCTGGCCTATTAGGCAAAGAAGCTCCTGGAATGAGATCAATTTGATGCTCAATACCTCTTAATGGTGGCAACCCACTTGGTACACTTGCTGGAAACACATCTCCAAATTCCTACAAAAGAGACTTCACTCTAGAAGGCAAATCAAGGTTATCAAAAGTGTTAGTGGTCAAAACATAGTTTTTGCAAATTAACAAAAATAGGGGCTGTTTAGATAGAAACAACCTCTTGACCTCACTTTTTGTAGCTAAAAAGCTCTCCTTCACCTCAAGAGTTTCACTCTTCTTTTTCCTTTCATGTGTTTCTCTCTTTTTGTCCTCACTTTTTGAGCTCTCAAGTGTTTGGCTTTCTTTTTCTTTCTTTTCTTGGACAATCTTTTCTCTCATTTTACTTTGATCCTCACACACCTCTTGCGGACTCAAAGGTTTGAGCACTATCTTCTTGTCCTGGTGCATGAATGAGATTTTGTTGGTGAAACCATCATGATTGGCTCTTTTATCAAATTGCCATGGTCTCCTCAAGAGTAAGTGGCTGGCCTCCATAGGAACAACATCACAAAGCATCTTATCATTGTATCTTCCAATGGAAATATCCAACTCTACTTGCTTCCTTACTTGCACCTCTCCATCCTCACTAAGCCATTGAAGCCTATATGGCCTAGGATGTGGCTTTGTAACTAAATTCAATTTAGACACAAGTCTTGCACTCGCCACATTGGTGCAACTCCCTCCATCAATGATCACCATGCAAAGTTTACCATTGATCAAACATCTAGTATGGAAGATGTTTTCTCTTTGGCTCTCCTCCAAAGGCTTCAATTGGCTACCAAGTAACTGCCTTATGATGAACAAGTCTCCCTCTGGTGTTTTCTTCACCTCCTCCTCCACGTCCTCATTCTCCTATCCCTCTTCAATTTCGGACTCACTTATATACTCTCCATCTCTAAGAATCATGGTTTTTTTGTTAGGGCACTCATATGCATAGTGTCCTAAGCCTTGGCACTTAAAGCACTTCACATCCCGACTCCTTTTAGAGGGTTGCTCTTGTGTTTTTAGAGGAGTTTTTGTTGGTGTAGGCGCTGTACTAGAAGTGGCAGCCCCTTTTCCCTTATCCTTCCAACTAGAAAAACCAAAATTAGTGGAGCTCCTTTTGGCCACACCTTTCCTTTTCAATTGTTGCTCCACTTGGATTGCTTTGTGAAGCAAGTCCTCCATTTCAACAAATTCCTGCAGTTCAACAATATCACGAATATCATTATTCAAACCACTAAGAAATCTAGCCATAGTTACCTCCTCATCCTCTTCTATCTTGGCTTGAATCATGAGCACCTCCATTTCCTTGTAGTACTCCTCAACGCCTTTGCTACCTTGGAACAATTTTTGAAGTTTGAATTTTAAGTCCCTAGAATAGCTTGCCGGCACATATCTCTTCCTCATGATCCTTTTCATTTCAACCCATGTATCCACCAATGGCTCCTCATTCCTAGCTCTCTCTTTTTGCAATTTGTTCCACCACACAAAAGCGTAATCGAAAAACTCCATAGCTGCAAGCTTTACCTTTTGGGCCTCTTCATAGGTATTACAAGTGAAAATATGCTCTATTTTGATCTCCCACTCCAAATAAGCTTCCGGGTCACTTCTTCCTTTGAATGGAGGAATAGAAATTTTGACTCCATCAATTCGGTTTTGTCTAGGAGCACCATCATTACCTCTTCTCCTCCTTTCTTCTTCATCATGACCTCTATTCTCTAATTGGTCCAATCTTTCATGGAGCTCATCATTTTGTTGCCTCATCAATCTCTCCAAATGTTGTGTCAAGGCTTGCATTTGGAAAGGAGAAAGTCCTCCTCCTTGATTAGGATTTCCTTCACCATCACAAACAAACAAATTCAAACGTAACAAGCAAATAGAAAGTAGAATTTGAAACCTCACCACACTCAAGTGTATCACATAATTATGGCTTTTTCTCTAATGAAAACACTCTTGCCTTTGACCACTCAAATTCTCCTTGGGTTCTTAGGCAATTCAAGATATTATGGCCACAACAAAGAACAATCCACCAATATGTGCAAGGTAAGGCTAGGTAGACAAAGAAAAGGCTAACAAATCACAAAAACAAAGGGGTAAAGGAAAATTGGTAATTAAGAGAATTAGCAACAATCCTTTAAGAACACCAATATATTACTTTATAACAAATTGTTGAAAAGCATGAATCATTCAGCCCAAAATTTTCTTCTTCCTTTTTTTTGTTTTGTTTTTTTATAGATTTTTTTTGAATTTTCACAAGGGCATAACTTTTGCAATGATTCAGTACAATCACAAATAATATGAACAATAAGGTAATCAATTGGCAAAAAGAGAATGCAGGAAGGATGTTACCAATTTGACGTTTAAACCCTTAAACCAGAGCTCTGATAACCAAATGATATGAACCCATTTGCACAAGGGCTGACTTAGGATCTTTAGGGTTAGAACCTTGTAGAAAAATTTGAAAATTTAGTGATGAATTTCTGGGCAAATTAGGTGTTGGTCCATGGTGTTAAAATGAGTGAAAAAGGAAGCAAAAACGCTGGTTTGGTAGTGGCTGGACAGAATTTTAGAAATAACGGTATCTCAAGTTATAGAACTCCAATTGAGGTGATTCCAAAATGAGGTGAAAGTTCTCGTTCTGAAATTCAATTTAAGCTAAAAAAATCACTCAATTTGGCTGAGTAGAACGAGAGTTATGATAACGAGATAATTCTGGGCAGATTTGAGTTTTTTCGTAATTTTGGTGAAGAATTGAATGGGGGAAGGAAAGAATCACTCTTTCCAAGGAAGGCAACACACAAAGAAAGGTGAAAACCCTTTGATACAGCCAAGGTGTTCTTGAATCATTCAAGAACTTAGGAGAATCACTCTCACTAAGATAAAAGAGATAAACTCTAATATTTCTGAATCAAACTTAACTTGTCTTATTGATAAGAATGGTTTAGCTTAGATAGAAGCTTTACCATCAGAATTACAAAGGTTCCGTAACAGAAAATTCATTCCACTTAGATAATGATCCACTAGGAAATGAAACTACTTGATGGCTGATTGTAACTGAAATTGTGGCAACCAAAAAGTCACCCAACAGCCACTAGCTATGCGCCTCTTGGTCTCCCAAAGAATGATGCCTAAGTTGCCAATTGGGCCCTTATTACAACTTAAAATAAAACCAAACCAAAGCCCATTAGTTGATTAACCGCAAAACATAATTTGGTTAGCCAACTTTACAAAGGATTGGGCCATTATTTAAAACAAACTAAAAACTTAAAAACTGAAGCAAAGTAGCGCCTTAGTTCTCCTCCATTTGGGCCATGATGCAATTCACAACCTTGGTCTTTCTCCTTGAAACTTGGGCTTGTATTCAATTAATATGGACAACACTTGTTGAAGAGCTTCCTTTGCTCTCCTTGCTCTAGCCCTTGTCATAGGTCCTCCAAGTCCTCATGCTATCTCTCACCCATCACTTACCAATGAGTTCATCCACTTGTCTTTGGATCTCCTTGGTCTCTTGAGGGTTGCTTCTATAGGCTGGCCTATTAGGCAAAGAAGCTCCTGGAATGAGATCAATTTGATGCTCAATACCTCTTAATGGTGGCAACCCACTTGGTACACTTGCTGGAAACACATCTCCAAATTCCTACAAAAGAGACTTCACTCTAGAAGGCAAATCAAGGTTATCAAAAGTGTTAGTGGTCAAAACATAGTTTTTGCAAATTAACAAAAATAGGGGCTGTTTAGATAGAAACAACCTCTTGACCTCACTTTTTGTAGCTAAAAAGCTCTCCTTCACCTCAAGAGTTTCACTCTTCTTTTTCCTTTCATGTGTTTCTCTCTTTTTGTCCTCACTTTTTGAGCTCTCAAGTGTTTGGCTTTCTGTTTCTTTCTTTTCTTGGACAATCTTTTCTCTCATTTTACTTTGATCCTCACACACCTCTTGCGGACTCAAAGGTTTGAGCACTATCTTCTTGTCCTGGTGCATGAATGAGATTTTGTTGGTGAAACCATCATGATTGGCTCTTTTATCAAATTGCCATGGTCTCCTCAAGAGTAAGTGGCTGGCCTCCATAGGAACAACATCACAAAGCATCTTATCATTGTATCTTCCAATGGAAATATCCAACTCTACTTGCTTCCTTACTTGCACCTCTCCATCCTCACTAAGCCATTGAAGCCTATATGGCCTAGGATGTGGCTTTGTAACTAAATTCAATTTAGACACAAGTCTTGCACTCGCCACATTGGTGCAACTCCCTCCATCAATGATCACCATGCAAAGTTTACCATTGATCAAACATCTAGTATGGAAGATGTTTTCTCTTTGGCTCTCCTCCAAAGGCTTCAATTGGCTACCAAGTAACTGCCTTATGATGAACAAGTCTCCCTCTGGTGTTTTCTTCACCTCCTCCTCCACGTCCTCATTCTCCTATCCCTCTTCAATTTCGGACTCACTTATATACTCTCCATCTCTAAGAATCATGGTTTTTTTGTTAGGGCACTCATATGCATAGTGTCCTAAGCCTTGGCACTTAAAGCACTTCACATCCCGACTCCTTTTAGAGGGTTGCTCTTGTGTTTTTAGAGGAGTTTTTGTTGGTGTAGGCGCTGTACTAGAAGTGGCAGCCCCTTTTCCCTTATCCTTCCAACTAGAAAAACCAAAATTAGTGGAGCTCCTTTTGGCCACACCTTTCCTTTTCAATTGTTGCTCCACTTGGATTGCTTTGTGAAGCAAGTCCTCCATTTCAACAAATTCCTGCAGTTCAACAATATCACGAATATCATTATTCAAACCACTAAGAAATCTAGCCATAGTTACCTCCTCATCCTCTTCTATCTTGGCTTGAATCATGAGCACCTCCATTTCCTTGTAGTACTCCTCAACGCCTTTGCTACCTTGGAACAATTTTTGAAGTTTGAATTTTAAGTCCCTAGAATAGCTTGCCGGCACATATCTCTTCCTCATGATCCTTTTCATTTCAACCCATGTATCCACCAATGGCTCCTCATTCCTAGCTCTCTCTTTTTGCAATTTGTTCCACCACACAAAAGCGTAATCGAAAAACTCCATAGCTGCAAGCTTTACCTTTTGGGCCTCTTCATAGGTATTACAAGTGAAAATATGCTCTATTTTGATCTCCCACTCCAAATAAGCTTCCGGGTCACTTCTTCCTTTGAATGGAGGAATAGAAATTTTGACTCCATCAATTCGGTTTTGTCTAGGAGCACCATCATTACCTCTTCTCCTCCTTTCTTCTTCATCATGACCTCTATTCTCTAATTGGTCCAATCTTTCATGGAGCTCATCATTTTGTTGCCTCATCAATCTCTCCAAATGTTGTGTCAAGGCTTGCATTTGGAAAGGAGAAAGTCCTCCTCCTTGATTAGGATTTCCTTCACCATCACAAACAAACAAATTCAAACGTAACAAGCAAATAGAAAGTAGAATTTGAAACCTCACCACACTCAAGTGTATCACATAATTATGGCTTTTTCTCTAATGAAAACACTCTTGCCTTTGACCACTCAAATTCTCCTTGGGTTCTTAGGCAATTCAAGATATTATGGCCACAACAAAGAACAATCCACCAATATGTGCAAGGTAAGGCTAGGTAGACAAAGAAAAGGCTAACAAATCACAAAAACAAAGGGGTAAAGGAAAATTGGTAATTAAGAGAATTAGCAACAATCCTTTAAGAACACCAATATATTACTTTATAACAAATTGTTGAAAAGCATGAATCATTCAGCCCAAAATTTTCTTCTTCCTTTTTTTTGTTTTGTTTTTTTATAGATTTTTTTTTGAATTTTCACAAGGGCATAACTTTTGCAATGATTCAGTACAATCACAAATAATATGAACAATAAGGTAATCAATTGGCAAAAAGAGAATGCAGGAAGGATGTTACCAATTTGACGTTTAAACCCTTAAACCAGAGCTCTGATAACCAAATGATATGAACCCATTTGCACAAGGGCTGACTTAGGATCTTTAGGGTTAGAACCTTGTAGAAAAATTTGAAAATTTAGTGATGAATTTCTGGGCAAATTAGGTGTTGGTCCATGGTGTTAAAATGAGTGAAAAAGGAAGCAAAAACGCTGGTTTGGTAGTGGCTGGACAGAATTTTAGAAATAACGGTATCTCAAGTTATAGAACTCCAATTGAGGTGATTCCAAAATGAGGTGAAAGTTCTCGTTCTGAAATTCAATTTAAGCTAAAAAAATCACTCAATTTGGCTGAGTAGAACGAGAGTTATGATAACGAGATAATTCTGGGCAGATTTGAGTTTTTTCGTAATTTTGGTGAAGAATTGAATGGGGGAAGGAAAGAATCACTCTTTCCAAGGAAGGCAACACACAAAGAAAGGTGAAAACCCTTTGATACAGCCAAGGTGTTCTTGAATCATTCAAGAACTTAGGAGAATCACTCTCACTAAGATAAAAGAGATAAACTCTAATATTTCTGAATCAAACTTAACTTGTCTTATTGATAAGAATGGTTTAGCTTAGATAGAAGCTTTACCATCAGAATTACAAAGGTTCCGTAACAGAAAATTCATTCCACTTAGATAATGATCCACTAGGAAATGAAACTACTTGATGGCTGATTGTAACTGAAATTGTGGCAACCAAAAAGTCACCCAACAGCCACTAGCTATGCGCCTCTTGGTCTCCCAAAGAATGATGCCTAAGTTGCCAATTGGGCCCTTATTACAACTTAAAATAAAACCAAACCAAAGCCCATTAGTTGATTAACCGCAAAACATAATTTGGTTAGCCAACTTTACAAAGGATTGGGCCATTATTTAAAACAAACTAAAAACTTAAAAACTGAAGCAAAGTAGCGCCTTAGTTCTCCTCCATTTGGGCCATGATGCAATTCACAACCTTGGTCTTTCTCCTTGAAACTTGGGCTTGTATTCAATTAATATGGACAACACTTGTTGAAGAGCTTCCTTTGCTCTCCTTGCTCTAGCCCTTGTCATAGGTCCTCCAAGTCCTTCAAGAGAATCCTTGCCCTTGCTCATGGTCATTTCCTCATCAGACTCAAAGGATGGGTTTCTCACCACCTTCTCCCCTTTTGGCACTTTCTGGCGACTTTGGACCCATGTTCCAGTTTTGGACTCTTTTGGTCCCTTTTTGCTTAACGACAAAGTAAGACGTGCGAAACTCCTCTCAGGCCACTGAAACTCCTTGAATATCACTCCAAGGACTCAAAGGAAGGCTTTTACACCACCTTCTCCCCTTCAGGCACTTTCAGGCGCCTTTGGACCCAAGTTGCAGTTTTGGTTTCTTTTGGTCCCCTTTTGCTTACCGGCAATGGAAGACGTGCGAAACTCGTCTCAGGCCACTGAAACTCCTTGAATATCACTCCTAGGACTCAAAGAAGGCTTTATGACCACCTTCTCCCATTCTGTCACTTTCTGGTGCCTTTGTACACAAGTTCCAGTTTTGGCTTCTTTTGGTCCCTTTTTGCTTACCGCCAAAGGAAAACGTGCGAAACTCATCGCAGACCACTGAAACTCCTTGAATATAACTTCTAGGACTCAAAGGAACGCTTTCTCTCCACCTTCTCCCCTTCTGGCACTTTCTGGTGCCTTTGGACCCAAGTTCCACTTTTGGTCTCTTTTGCTTACCGACAAAGGAAAACGTGCGAAACTTGTCTCAGGCCACTAAAACTCGTTCAATATTACTCCTACGACTGAAAGGATTGCTTTCTCTCCAGCTTCTCCCCTTCTGGCACTTTCTGGTGCCTTTGGACCCAAGTTCCACTTTTGGTCTCTTCTGCTCCTTTTTTGCTTACCGGTAAAGGTAGATGTGAGAAACTCGTCTCAGGCCACTGAAACTCCTTGAATATCACTCCTAGGACTCAAAGGAAGAATTTCTCACCACCTTCCCCCGTTCTGGCACTTTCTCGCGCCTTTGGACTTAAGTTCTAGTTTTGGTCTCTTTTGGTCCCTTTTTGCTTACCGGAAAAGGAATACGTGCGAAACTCGTCTCAGTTCACTGAAACTCCTTGAATATCACTCCAAGGA
Source organism: Abrus pulchellus subsp. cantoniensis (assembly GCA_024086825.1). NCBI lineage: Eukaryota > Viridiplantae > Streptophyta > Magnoliopsida > Fabales > Fabaceae > Abrus > Abrus pulchellus. The sequence goes on along the minus strand of CM044053.1, from coordinate 18,714,747 downwards.
CTCAAAGGAATGCTTTCTCTCCACCTTCTCCCCTTCTGGTACTTTCTGGCGCCTTTGGACCCATGTTCCAGTTTTGCTCTTTTTTGGTCCCCTTTTGCTTACCAGCAAAGGAAGACGTGCGAAACTCCTCTCACTTCACTGAAACTCCTTGAATATCACTCCAAGGAGTCAAACGATGGCTTTCTCACCAACTTCTCCTCTTCTAGCACTTTCTGCCGCATTTGGACCCAATTCCAGTTTTAGTGTCTTTTGGTCCCGTTTTGCTCACCGGCCAAGAAAGACGTGCGAAACTCGACTTCGGCCACAGAAACTGTTTAATATCACTCCGAAGACTCAAAGGAAGGCTTTACCGCCACCTTCTCCCATTCTGACACTTTCTGGTGCTTTTGGAACCAAGTTCTAGTTTTGGTCTCTTTTGGTCCCTTTTTGCTTACCGACAAAGGAAAACGTGCAAAACTCATCTCAGGCTACTGAAACTCCTTGAATATGACTTCTAGGACTCAAAGGAATGCTTTCTCACCACCTTCTTCCCTTTTGCCACTTTCTGGCGCCTTTGGACCGAAGTTCCTCTTTTGGTCTCTTTTGGTCCCCTATTCCTTAGTGGCAAAGGAGGACGTGCGAAACTATTTTAGGCCACTGAAACTCCTTGAATATGACTTCTAAGGCTCAAAGGAATGCTTTCTCACCCTTCTCCCCTTCTGGCACTTTTTCGCCCTGTTCGACCCAAGCTCTAGTTTTGGTCTCTTTTGGTCCCTTTTTGCTTACCAGAAAAGGAATACGTGCGAAACTCGTCTCAGGCCACTGAAACTCCTTGAATATTACTCCAAGGACTCAAAAGATGAGTTGCTCACCACCTTCTCCCATTTTGGCACTTTCTGGCTCCTTTGGACCCAAGTTCCAATTTTGGTCTCTTGTTGTCCCCCTTTTGCTTACCGGCAAAGGAAGACATGCAAAACTCGTCTCAGGCCATTGAAACTCCTTGAATATCACTCCAAGGACTCAAAGGAATGATTTCTGACAACCTTCTCCCCTTCTGGCACTTTCTAGCGCCTTTGGACCCAAGTTCCAGTTTTGGTCTCTTTTGGTCCCCTATTGCTTACTGGCAAAGGAAGACTTGCGAAACTCGTCTCAGTTCACTGACAGTCCTTGAATATCACTCCAAGGACTCAAAGGAATGCTTTCTCTTAACCTTCTCCCCTTCTAGCACTTTCTGGCGCCTCTGGACCCATGTTCCAGTTTTGGTCCCCTTTTGCTTACCGGCAAAGGAAGACGTGCGAAACTCCTCTCACTTCACTGAAACTCCTTGAATATCACTCCAAGGAGTCAAAGGATGGCTTTCTCACCACCTTCTCCCCTTCTAGCACTTTCTGCCGCATTTGGACCCAATTCCAATTTTAATGTCCTTTGATTCCCGTTTTGCTTACCAGCAAAGGAAAACGTGCCAAACTCGTCTCAGGCCACTAAAACTCCTTGAATATGACTTCTAGGACTCAAAGCAATGCTTTCTTATCCTTCTCCCCTTCTGGCACTTTCTGGCGCCTTTGGACCCAAGTTCCAGTTTTGTTCTCTTTCGGTCTCTTTTTGGTTGCCAGCAAAGGAAAACGTGCAAAACTCGTCTCAGGCAACTAAAACTCTTTGAATATGGCTTCTAGGACTCAAAGGAATGCTTTCTCACTACCTTCTCCCCTTCGAGCACTTTGTCTCGCCTTTTGACCCAAGTTCCATTTTTGGTCTCTTTTGTTCCCCTTTTGCTTACCGGCAAAGGAAGACGTACGAAACTCATTTCAGGCCACTGAAACTCCTTGAATATTACTCAAAGGATGGCTTTCACACCACCTTCTCCCCTTCTGGCACTTTCTCGCGTGTTTGAACTCAACTTCCAATTTTGGTCTCTTTTGGTCTCCTATTGCCTACCGGCAAAGCAAGACGTGCGAAACTCGTCTCAGGCCAATGAAACTCCTTGAATATCATTCCAAGGTCTAAAACGAAGGCTTTCCCGCCACCTTCTCCCGTTCTGGCACTTTCTGGCACCTTTGGACCCAAGTTCCAGTTGTCGTCTCTTTTGGTCCCTTTTTGCTTACCGGCAAAGGAAAACGTGCGAAACTCATCTCAGGCCCATGAAACTGCTTGAATATGACTTCTAAGACTCAAAGAAATGCTTTCTCACCACCTTCTCCCCTTCTGGCACTTTCTGGCGCCTTTGGACCCAAGTTCCAGTTTTGTTCTCTTTCGGTCTCTTTTTGGTTGCCGGCAAAGGAAAACGTGCAAAACTCGTCTCAGGCAACTAAAACTCTTTGAATATGGCTTCTAGGACTCAAAGGAATGCTTTCTCACTACCTTCTCCCCTTCGAGCACTTTGTCGCGCCTTTTGACCCAAGTTCCATTTTTGGTCTCTTTTGTTCCCCTTTTGCTTACCGGCAAAGGAAGACGTGCGAAACTCATTTCAGGCCACTGAAACTCCTTGAATATTACTCAAAGGATGGCTTTCACACCACCTTCTCCCCTTCTGGCACTTTCTCGCGTGTTTGAACTCAACTTCCAATTTTGGTCTCTTTTGGTCTCCTATTGCTTACCGGCAAAGCAAGACGTGCGAAACTCGTCTCAGGCCAATGAAACTCCTTGAATATCATTCCAAGGTCTAAAACGAAGGCTTTCCCACCACCTTCTCCCGTTCTGGCACTTTCTGGCACCTTTGGACCCAAGTTCCAGTTGTCGTCTCTTTTGGTCCCTTTTTGCTTACCGGCAAAGGAAAACGTGCGAAACTCATCTCAGGCCCATGAAACTGCTTGAATATGACTTCTAAGACTCAAAGAAATGCTTTCTCACCACCTTCTCCCCTTCTGGCACTTTCTGGCACCTTTCGACGCAAGTTCCAGTTTTGGTCTCTTTTGGTCCTCTTTTGCTTACTAGCAAAGGAAGACATGCGAAACTTGTCTAACGCCACTGAAACTCCTTGAATATCAGTCATAGGACACAAAGGAATGATTTCTCACCACTTTCTCCCCTTCCTGAACTTTCTGGCGCCTTTGCACACAAGTTCCAATTTTGGGCTCTTTTGGTGCCCTTTTGCTTACCGGGAAAGGAAGACATGCGAAACTCATCTCAAGCCACTGAAACTCCTTAAATATTACTCCAAGGAGTCAAAGGAAGACCTTCTCACCACCTTCTCCCCTTCTGGCACTTTCTGGCACTTTTGGACCTAAGTTCCAGTTTTCGTCTCTTTTAGTCCCTTTTTGCTTACCGGCAAAGGAAGATGTGCGAAACTCTTCTCAGGTCACTGAAACTCCTTGAATATCACTCCTGGGACACAAAGGAAGGCTTTCTCACCACCTTCTCCTTTTCTGGCACTTTCTGGCGCCTTTGGACCCAAGTTCCAGTTTTTGTCTCTTTTGGTCCCCTTTTACTTACCGGGAAAGGAAGACGTGCGAAACTCATCTCAGGCCACTGAAACTCTTTTAATATTGCTCCTAGGACTCAAAGGAAGGTTCTTTCACCACTTTCTCCCCTTATGGCACTTTTTGGCGCCTTTGGAACCAAGTTCCAGTTTTAGTCTCTTTTGGTCCCCTTTTGCTGACTGGCAAAGGTAGGCGTGGGAAACTCGTCTCAAGCCACTGAAACTCCTTAGGTATCACTCCTAGGACTCAAAGGAAGAATTTCTCACCTCTTTCTATCCTTCCTGGAACTTTCTGGTGACTTTGGACTCAAGTTCTACTTTTGGGCTTTTTTGGTCCCCTTTTGCTTACCAGGAAAGAAAGACGTGCAAAACTCGTCTCAGGCCACTGAAATTCATTTAATATCACTCCTAGGACACAAAGGAAGGCTCTTTCACCACTTTCTCCCCTTCTGGCACTTTCTGGCGCCTTCGGAACCAAACTCTAGTTTTGGTCTCTTTTGATCCCCTTTTGCTTACTGGCAAAGGTAGACGTGCGAAACTCGTCTCAGGCCACTGAAACTCTTTAAATATCACTCCTACGACTCAAAGGAAGGCTTTCTCACCGCCTTCTCCCCTTCTCGCACTTTCTGGCGCCGTTCGACCCAACTTCCAGTGTTGGTCTCTTTTTGTCCTGTTTTCCTTACCGGCAAAGGAAGACGTGCGGAACTCGTCTAAGGCCACTGGAACTACTTGAATATCACTCTGAGGACTCACAGGAAGGCTTTCTCACCACCTTTTCCCCTTCTAGTACTTTCTGGCGCCTTTGGACCCAAGTTTTAGTTTTGGACTCTTTTGGTCCATTTTTTCTTACTGGTAAAGGAAGACGTGCAAAATTCATCTCAGGCCACTAAAACTCCTTGAATATCACTCCTAGCACTCAAAGGAAGGCTTTCTCACCACCTTCTCCCCTTTTAGCACATTCTGGCACATTTGGACCCAAGTTCCAGTTTTGGTCTCTTTTTGTCCCTTTTTACTTACCGACAAAGGAAGACATGCGAAACTCATCTCAGGCCACCGCAACTCCTTGAATATCACTCATAGGACTCAAAGGAAGGCTTTCTCACCACCTTCTCCCCTTCTGGCACTTTCTGGCGTCTTTGGACCAAAGTTCTAGTTTTGGTCTCTTTTGGTGCCCTGTTGCTTACCAGAATAGGAAGACGTGCAAAACTCGTCTCAGGCCACTGAAACTCCTTGAATATCACTCCAAGGACTCAAAGGAAGGCTTTCTCACAAAGTTCTCCCCTTCTGGCACTTTCTGGCGCCTTTGGACCCAAGTTCCAGTTTGGGTCTCTTTTAGTCCCCTTTTGCTTATTGACAAAGGAAGACGTGCGAACCTCGTCTCAGACCACCGAAACTCCTTGAATATCACTCCAAGGACTCAAAGGAAGGCTTTCTCCCCACCTTCTCCCGTTTTGGAACTTTTTGGCGCCATTGGACCCAAGTTCTAAGTATCATCTCTTTTGGTCCCCTTTTGCTTATCAGGAAAGGAAGACATGCGAAACTCGTCTCAGGCCATTGAAAGTCCTTGAATATCACTCCTAGGACTCACAGGAAAGCTTTCTCATCACCTTCTCCCCTTCTGGCACTTTCTGGTGCCTTTGAACCCAAGTTCCAGTTCTGGTCTCTTTTGGTCCCCTTTTGCTTACTAACAAAGGAAGACGTGTGTATCTCGTCTCGGGCCACTGAAACTCCTTGAATATCACTCCTAGGACTCAAACGAAGGCTTTCTCGCCACCTTCTCCCCTTTTGGAACTTTCTGGTGCCTTTGGACCCAAGTTCTAGTTATCATCTCTTTTGGTCCCCTTTTGCTTATCGGCAAAGGAAGACATGCGAAACTCGTGTTAGGCCATTGAAACTCCTTGAATATCACTCCAAGGACTCAAAGGAAGGCTTTCTCATCACCTTCTCCCCATCCTGGCACTTTCTGGCGCCTTTGGACCCAAGTTTCACTTTTGGTGTCTTTTGGTCCCTTTTGGCTTACCAACAAAGGAAGACGTGCGAAACTCGTCTAAGGCCACTGAAACTCCTTGAATATCACTCCTAGGACTCAAAGGAAGGCTTTCTCCCCACCTTCTCCCCTTTTGGAACTTTTTGGCGCCTTTGGACCCAAGTTCCAATTATCAACTCTTTTGGTCCCCTTTTGCTTATCGGCAAAGGAAGACGTGCGAAACTCGTCTCAGGCCACTGAAACTCCTTGAATATCACTCCTAGGATTCAAAGGAAGTCTTTCTCATCACCTTCTCCCCCTCCTGGCATTTCTGGCGCCTTTAGACGCAAGTTCCAGTTTTGGTCTCTTTTGGTCCATTTTGCTTACCGGCAAAGGAAGACCTGCGAAACTCGGCTCAGGCTACTGAAACTCCTTGAATATCACTCGAAGGACTCAGAGGAAGGCTTTCTCACCACCTTCTCCCCTTCTGGAACTTTCTAGCGACTTTGGACTCAAGTTGCAGTTTTGGTCTCTTTTGGTCCCTTTTTACTTACTGGTAAAGGAAGACGTGCAAAACTCGTCTCAAGCCCCTGAAACTCCTTGAATATCACTCCTAGGACTCAAAGGAAGGCTTCCTTACCACCTTCTCCTCTTCTGGCACTTTCTGACCCCTTTAGGCCCTAGTTCCAGTTTTGGTCTTTTTGGGTCCCTTTTTGCTTACCGGCAACGGTAGACGTGGGAAACTCGTCTCAGGCCAAAGAAACTCCTTGAATATCACTCGTAGGAGTCAAAGGAAAGCATTTTCCCCACCTTTTCCCCTTTTGGCACTTTCTGGCGCCTATGGACCCAAGTTCTAGTTTTGGTCTCTTTTGGTCCCCTTTTGCTTACCGGCAAAGGAAGATGTGCGAAACTCGTGTCAGGCCACTGAAACTCCTTGAATATCACTCCTAGCACTTACAGGTAGGCTTTCTCACCACCTTCCCCCTTCTGGCACTTTCTAGCGCCTTTGGACTTAAGTTCCAGTTTTGGTCTCTGTTGGACTCCTTTTGCTTACCGGCAAAGGAAGACGTGAGAAACTCATATCATGCCATTGAAAATCCTTGAATATCACTCCTAGGTTTCAAAGAAAGGCTTTCTCACCACCTTCTCCGCTTCTGGCACTTTCTTGCGCCTTTGGACCCAAGTTATAGTTTCGGTCTCTTTTGGTCCCCTTTTGCTGACCGGCACAGAAAGATGTGCGAAACTCGTCTCGGGCCACTAAAACCCCTTGGAAGTCACTGCTAGGATTAATAGGAAGAGTTCCCTGTCTCTCTCTCGCCTTTTGGCACCTTTGGGCCCAAATTCCAAATTGGGTCTCCCTTGGGTCCTCTTTTGCTTATTAGTTAAGGAACGCGTGCAAAACTCATCTTGAGCCACTGAAACACCTTAGAAATGACTGTAAGGACTAATAGGAAGAGTTCCCTGTCTCTCCCTCGCCTACTGGCACCTTTGGGCCCAAATTTCAATTTGGGTCTCGCTTGGGTCCTCTTTAGATTAGTCGCTAAGGAACGCGTGCAAAACTTATCTCGGGCCAGTGAAAAACCTTGGAAGTGACTGCTAGGACTAATAGGAAGAGTTCCCTGTCTCTCTCTCGCTTCCTGGCGCCTTTGGGCCCAAATTGCAAATTGGGTCTCGCTTGGGTCATCTTTTGCTTAGTCGCTAAGGAACGCGTGCAAAAGTCATCTCGGGCCACTGAAAAACCTTGGAAGTGACTGCTAGGACTAACAGGAAGAGCTCCCTGCCTCTCTCTCACCTCCTGGCGCCTTTCGGCTCAAATTCCAATTTGGGGCTCGCCCGGTCCTCTTTTGCTTAGTCGCTAAGAAACGCGTGCAAAACTCATCTCGAGCCACTGAAACACCTTGGAAGTGACTGCTAGGACTAACAGGAAGAGTTCCCTGCCTCTGTCACGCCGCCTGGCACCTTTGGACCCAAATTTCGATTTGGGTCTCGCCTGAGCCCTCTTTTTCCTAGTCGCTAAGAAACGCGTGCAAAACACATCTCCAACCAATAGGACAAATACAAAGAGTTCCCTGTCTCTCTCTCGCCTCCTCACGCATTTGGGTTCAAATTACAATTAAGGCCTCGCCTGGGTCCTCTTCGGCTTAGTCGCTAAGGAACCCGTGCAAAAATCATCTCAGGACACTGAAACACCTTCGAAGTGACTGCTCGGACTAATAGGAAGAGCTCCCTGTCTCTCTCTCGGCTACTGGCGCCTTTCGGACCAAATTCCAATTTCGTCACGCTAGGGTCCTCTTCTGCTTAGTCGCTAAGGAACGCGTACAAAACTCAACTCGGGCCACTGCAACACAACGGAAGTGACTGCCTGGACTAATCGGCAGAGCTCTATGTCTCTCTCTCGCCTCTTGGCGCCTTTGGTCCTAAATTATAATTTGGTCTCGCTTGGGTCCTCTTCTGCTTAGTCACTAAGGAACGCGTGCAAAACACATCTCGGGCCACTAAAACTCCTTAGACGTGACTGCTAGGACTAATAGGAAGAGTTCCCTGTCTCTCTCTCGCCTCCTAGCGCCTTTGGGCCCAAATTTCAATTTGGATCTCACCTGCGTCCTCTTCTGCTTAGTCGCTAAGGAATGCGTTCAAAACTCAACTCGGGCCACTGACACACATTGGAAGTGATTGCTAGGACTAATCAGAAGAGCTCTCTGTTTCTCTCCCGCCTCCTGGCGCCTTTGGGTCTCGCCTGGGTCCTCTTCTGCTTAGTCGCTAAGGAACGCGTGCAAAACTCATCTCGGGCCACTGAAACACCTTGGAAGTGACCGCTAGGACAAATAGGAAGAGTTCCCTGTCTCTCTCTCGCCTCCTGACATATTGGGTCCAAATTACAATTTGTGTCTCGTCTGGGTCCTCTTTTGCTTAGTCGCTAAGGAACACATGCAAAACTCATCTCAGGCCTTTGAAACACCTTGGAAGTGACTACTAGGACTAATAGGAAGAGTTCCCTGCGTCTCTCTCGCCTCCTGGCACCTCTTGGCCCAAATTCTAATTTGGGTCTCGCCTGGGTACTCTTCGGCTTAGTTGCTAATGAACATGTGCAAAACTCATCTCGAGCCACTGAAACACCTCATCTCTCTCTTGCCTCCTGGCGCCTTTGGTCCCAAATTCCAATTTACTTTATCGCTAAGGAACGCATGCAAAACTCACTCGAGCCACTGAAGCACATTGGAAGTGACTGCTAGGACAAATAGGAAGTGTTCTCTGTCTCTCTCTTGCCTCTTGGTGCCATTGGGACTAAATTCCAATTTGGGTCTTGCTTGGGTCCTCTTTTGCTTAGTCATTAAGGAACGCATCCAAAACACATGTCGGCCAACTGAAACACCCTGGAAGTGACCGCTAGGATCAATAGGAAGAGTCCCATGTCTCTCTCTTGCCACTTGGCGCCTTTGGCCCAAATTACAATTTGGGTCTCGCCTCGGTCCTCTTTTGCTTAGTAGCTAAGGAACGCGTGCAAAACCCATTCGGGCCACTGGAACACCTTGGAAGTGACTGCTAGGACCTATAGGAAGAGTTCGTTGTCTCTCTCTCGCCTCCTGGTGCCTTTGGGACCAAATTGCAATTTAGGTCTTGCCTGGGTCCTCTTTTGCATAGTCACTGAGGAACTCGTGCAAAATTCAACTCGGACCATTGAAACACCTTGAAAGTGACTGCTAGGACCAATAGGAATAGTTCCTTGTCTCTCTCTCGCCTCATGGCGCCTTTGGGCCCAAATTCCAATTTGGGTCTCGCAAGGGTCTTCTTTTGCTTAGTTGCCAAGGAACACATGCAAACTCATCTCGGGCCACTGAAACACCTTGGAAGTAACTGCTAGGGCTAATAGGAAGAGTTCCTTGTCTCTCTCTCGCTTCCGAGCGCCATTGGACCTAAATTCCAATTTGGGTGTCGCCTGGGTCCTCTTTTGCTTAGTCGCCAAGGAACGCTTTCAAACTCATCTCGGGCCACTAAAACACCTTCAAAATGACTGCTAGGACTAATAGAAAGAATTCCTTGTCTCTCTCTCATATCCTGGCATCATTGGGCCTAAATTACAATTTGGGTCTCGCCTTGGTCCTCTTTTGCTTAGTCGCTAAGGAATGGTGCAAAACTCATCTCGGGCCACTGAAACACCTTGGAAGTGACTGCTAGGACCAATAGGAAGAGTCCCATGTCTCTCTCTCGCCTCTTGACGAATTTGCACCCAAATTACAATTTAGGTCTTGCCTGGGTCCTCTTTTGCTTAGTCGCTAAGGAACGCGTGTAAAACTCATCTCGGCCACTTAAACACCTTGGAAGTGACTGCTAGGACCCATAGGAAGAGTTCCCTATCTCTCTCTCGCCTCCTGGCGCCGTTGGTCATAAATTCCAATTTGGGTCTCGCCTGGGTCCTCTTTTACTTAGTCGCTAAGGAACGCGTGCAAAACTCATCTCAGGCCACTGAAACACCTTGGAAGTGACTGCTAGGACTAATAGGAAGAGTCCCACGTCTCTCTCTCTCCTACTGGCGCCTTTGGACCCAAATTCCAATTTGGGTCTCGCCTATGTCCTCCTTTGCTTAATCGCTGAGGAACTTGTGCAAAACTCAACTCGGGCCACTGCAGCACCTTGGAAGTGACTGCTAGGACCAAGAGGAAGAGTTCCCTGTCTCTCTCTCGCCTCCTGGCGCCACTGGGCCTAAATTCCAATTTGGGTCTTGCCTGGGTCCTCTTTTGCTTAGTCGCTAAGGAACGCATGCAAAACTCATGTCGGGCCACTAGAACACCTTGGAAGTGACTGCTTGGACCTATAGGAAGAGTTCGCTATCTCTCTCTCGCCTCATGGCGCCTTTAGGCCAAATTCCAATTTGGGTCTCGCGTGGGTCTTCTTTTGCTTAGATGCCAAGGAACGCGTGAAAACTCATCTCGGGCCACTGAAGCACCTTGGAAGTGACTGCTAGGACTAATATGAAGAGTTCCCTGTGTCTCTCTCGCCTCCTGGAGCCATTGGGCCTAAATTCCAATTTGGGTCTCGCTTGGGTCCTTTTTGGCTGAGTCGTAAGAAACGCGTGCAAAACTTCTCTCGGGCCACTGAAACACCTTAGAAGTAACTACTAGGATCAATACGAAAAGTCCCATGTCTCTCTCTCGCCTGTTGGCGCCTTTGGGCCCAAATTACAATTTGGGTCTCGCCTCGGTCCTCTTTAGCTAAGTCGCTAAGGAACGCGTGCAAAACTCATCTCGGGCCACTGGAACACCTTGGAAGTGACTGTTAGGACCTATAGGAAGAGTTCACTGTCTCTCTCTCGCCTCCTAGCGCCTTTGGTCCTAAATTCCAATTTTGGTCTCGCCTTGGTCCTCTTTTGCTTAGTCCCTAAAAAACTCGTGCAAAACTCATCTTGGGCCACTGAAACACCTTGGAAGTGACTGCTAGGACTAATAGGAAGAATTCCCTGTCTTTCTCTTGGCTCCTGGTGCCTTTTGTCCCAAATTGCAATTTGGGTCTTGCCTGGGTCCTCTTTTGCATAGTCACTGAAGAACTCGTGCAAAACTCAACTCGGGCCACTGAAACACCTTGAAAGTGACTGCTAGGACCAATAGGAATAGTTCCTTGTCTCTCTCTCGCCTCATGGCGCCTTTGGGCCCAAATTCCAATTTGGATCTCGCAAGCGTCTTCTTTTGCTTAGTTACCAAGGAATACGTGCAAACTCATCTGGGGCCACTGAAACACCTTGGAAGTGACTGCTAGGACTAATAGGAAAAGTTCCTTGTCTCTCTCACGCATCCTGGTGCCATTGGGCCGAAATTCCAATTTGGGTCTCGGCTGGGTCCTCTTTTGTTTAATTGCTAAGGAAGGTGTGCAAAACTCATCTCGGGCCACTAGAACACCTTGGAAGTGATTGCTAAGACCCATAGGCAGAGTTCGCTGTCTCTCTTACGCCTCCTGGCGCCTTTGGTCCTAAATTCCAATTTTGGGTCTTGCCTGGGTCCTCTTTTGCTTAGTAGCTAAGGAACGCATGCATAACTCATCTCGGGCCACTGAAACACCTTGGAAGTGACTGCTAGGACCAATAGGAAGAGTCCCACGTCTCTCTGTCGCCTCCTGGCGCCTTTGGGCCCAAATTCCAATTTGGGTCTCGCCTAGGTCCTCTTTTGCTTAGTCTCGAAGGAAGGTGTGCAGAACACATCTCGGGCCACTGCAACACCTTGGAAGTGACTGCTAGGACCAATAGGAAGAGTTCCCTGTCTCTTTCTGCCTCCTAGTGCCTTTAGTCCTAAATTCCAAATTGGGTCTCGTCTGGGTCCTCTTTTGCTTAGTCGATAAGGAACCCTTGCAAAACTCATCTTGGGCTACCGAAACACCTTGGAAGTGACTGCTAGGACCAATAGGAAGAGTCCCACGTCTATCTCTCGCCTTCTGGCATCTTTGGGCTCAATTTCCAATTTAGGTCTCGACTAGGTCCTCTTTTGCATAGTCGCTGAGCAACTCGTGCAAAACTCAACTCGGGCCACTGAAACACCTTGAAAGTGACCGCCTGGACCAATAAGAATAGTTCTTTGTCTCTCTCTCGCCTCATGGCGCCTTTGGGCCCAAATTACAATTTGGGACTCGTCTGGGTCATCTTTTGCTTAGTTGCTAAGGAACGCATGCAACACTCATCTCGGGCTACTGGAACACCTTGGAAGTGACTACTAGGACCTATAGGAAGAGTTTGCTATCTCTCTCTCGCCTCCTGGCGCCTTTGGTCCTAAATTCCAATTTGGGTCTCGCCTGGGTCCTCTATTGCTTAGTCGCTAAGGAACGCGTGCAAAACTCATCTCCGGCCACTGGAACACCTTGGAAGTGACTGGTAGAACCTATAGGAATAGTTCGCTGTCTCTCTCTCGCCTCCTGGTGCCTTTGGGCCCAGATTGCAATTTAGGTCTTGCCTGGGTCCTCTTTTGCATAGTCACTGAAGAACTCGTGGAAAACTCATCTGGGCCACTGAAACACGTTAGAAGTGACTGCTAGGACTAATAGGAAAAGTTCCTTGTCTCTCTCACGCATCCTGGTGCCATTGGGCCGAAATTCCAATTTGGGTCTCGCCTGGGTCCTCTTTTACTTAGTCGCTGAGGAACGCATGCAAAACTCATGTCGGGCCACTAGAACACCTTGGAAGTGACTGCTTGGACCTATAGGAAGAGTTCACTGTCTCTCTCTCGCCTCTTGGCGCCTTTGGCCCTGATTCCAATTTGGGTCTCGCTTGGGTCTTCTTTTGCTTAGATGCCAAGGAACGCGTGCAAAACTTCTCTCGGGCCACTGAAACACCTTGGAAGTGACTGGTAGGATCAATACGAAAAGTCCGATGTCTCTCTCTCACCTCTTGGCGCCTTTGGGCCCAAATTACACTTTGGGTCTCGCCTGGGTCCTCTTTTCCTAAGTCACTAAGGAACGCGTACAAAACTCATCTCGGGCCACTGAAACACCTTGGAAGTGACTGCTACGACCTATAGGAAGAGTTCACTATCTCTCTCTCGCCTCCTGGCGCCTTTGGTCCTAAATTCCAATTTTGGTCTCGCCTTGGTCCTCTTTTGCTTAGTCGCTAAAAAACTCGTGCAAAACTCATCTTGGGCCGCTGAAACACCTTGGAAGTGACTGCTAGGACTAATAGGAAGAATTTCCTGTCTCTCTCTTGCCTCCTGGTGCCTTTGGGCCCAAATTGCAATATGAGTCTTACCTGGGTCCTCTTTTGCATAATCACTGAGGAACTTGTGCAAAACTCAACTCGGACCACTGAAACACCTTGAAAGTGACTGCTAGGACCAATAGGAATAGTTCCTTGACTCTCTCTCTCGCCTCATGGCCCCTTTTGGCCCAAATTCCAATTTGGATCTTGCAAGGGTCTTCTTTTGCTTAGTTGCCAAGGAACGCGTACAAACTCATCTGGGCCACTGAAACACGTTGGAAGTGACTGCTAGGACTAATAGGAAAAGTTCCTTGTCTCTCTCACGCATCCTGGCGCCGTTGGGCCGAAATTCCAATTTGGGTCTCGCCTGGGTCCTCTTTTGTTTAATCGCTAGGGAATGTGTGCAAAATTCATGTCGGGCCACTGAAAACACATTGGAAGTGACTGATAGGAAAAGTCCCATGTCTCTCTCTCGCCTCTTGACCCCTTTGGGCCCAAATTACAATTTAGGTCTTGCTTGGGTCCTTTTTTGCTTACTCGCTAAGGAACGCGTGTAAAACTCATCTCGGCCACTGGAACACCTTGGAAGTGACTACTAGGACCTATAGGAAGAGTTCGCTGTCTCTCTCTCGCCTCCTGGCGCCTTTGGGCCCAGATTGCAATTTGGGTCTTGCCTGGGTCCTCTTTTGCATAGTCACTGAGGAACTCATGGAAAACTCAACTTGGGCCACTGAAACACCTTGAAAGTGACTGCTAGGACTAACAGGAAGAGTTCCTTGTCTCTCTCTCGCCTCTTGCCGCCCTTGGGCCTAAATTCCAATTTGGGTCTCGCCTGGTCCTCTTTTGCTTAGTCGATAAGGAACGCGTGCAAAACTCATCTCGGGCCACTGAAACACCTTGGAAGTGACTGCTAGGACCAATAGGAAGAGTCCCATGTCTCTCTCTCGCCTCTTGACCCCTTTGGGCTGAAATTACGATTTGGGTCTTGCCTTGGTCTACTTTTGCTTAGTCGCTAACGAAAGCGTGCAAAACACATCTCGGGCCACTGAAACACCTTGGAAGTGACTGCTAGGACTAATAGGAAGAATTTCCTGTCTCTCTCTTGCCTCCTGGTGCCTTTGGGCCCAAATTGCAATATGAGTCTTACCTGGGTCCTCTTTTGCATAGTCACTGAGGAACTTGTGCAAAACTCAACTCGGACCACTGAAACACCTTGAAAGTGACTGCTAGGACCAATAGGAATAGTTCCTTCTCTCTCTCTCTCGCCTCATGGCCCCTTTTGGCCCAAATTCCAATTTGGATCTCGCAAGGGTCTTCTTTTGCTTAGTTGCCAAGGAACGCGTACAAACTCATCTAGGCCACTGAAACACGTTGGAAGTGACTGCTAGGACTAATAGGAAAAGTTCCTTGTCTCTCTCACGCATCCTGGCGCCGTTGGGCCGAAATTCCAATTTGGGTCTCGCCTGGGTCCTCTTTTGTTTAATCGCTAAGGAATGCGTGCAAAATTCATGTCGGGCCACTGAAAACACATTGGAAGTGACTGATAGGAAGAGTCCCATGTCTCTCTCTTGCCTCTTGACCCCTTTGGGCTGAAATTACGATTTGGGTCTTGCCTGGGTCTTCTTTTGCTTAGTCGCTAACGAAAGCGTGCAAAACACATCTCGGGCCACTGAAACACGTTGGAAGTGACTGCTAGGACTAATAGGAAGAATTTCCTGTCTCTCTCTTGCCTCCTGGTGCCTTTGGGCCCAAATTGCAATATGAGTCTTACCTGGGTCCTCTTTTGCATAGTCCCTGAGGAACTTGTGCAAAACTCAACTCGGACTACTGAAACACCTTGAAAGTGACTGCTAGGACCAATAGGAATAGTTCCTTCTCTCTCTCTCACGCCTCATGGCCCCTTTTGGCCCAAATTCCAATTTGGATCTCGCAAGGGTCTTCTTTTGCTTAGTTGCCAAGGAACGCGTACAAACTCATCTGGGCCACTGAAACACGTTGGAAGTGACTGCTAGGACTAATAGGAAAAGTTCCTTGTCTCTCTCACGCATCCTGGCGCCGTTGGGCCGAAATTCCAATTTGGGTCTCGCCTGGGTCCTCTTTTGTTTAATCGCTAAGGAATGCGTGCAAAATTCATGTCCCATGTCTCTCTCTCGCCTCTTGACCCCTTTGGGCTGAAATTACGATTTGGGTCTTGCCTGGGTCTTCTTTTGCTTAGTCGCTAATGAAAGTGTGCAAAACACATCTCGGGCCACTGAAACACCTTGGAAGTGACTGCTAGGACTAAGAGGAAGAGTTCCTTGTCTCTCTCTCGCCTCTTGGCGCCATTGGGCCTAAATTCCAATTTGGGTCTCGCAAGGGTCTTCTTTTCCTTAGTGCCCAAGGAACGCATGCAAACTCATCTCGAGCCACCGGAACACCTTGAAAGTGACTGCTAGGACTAAGCGGAAGAGTTCCTTGTCTCTCTCTCCCCTCTTGGCGCCATTGGGCCTAAATTCCAATTTGGGTCTCGCCTGGTCCTCTTTTGCTTACTCGCTAAGGAAGGCGTGCAAAACACATCTCGGGCCACTGAAACACCTTGGAAGTGACAGGTAGGATCAATAGGAAGAGTCCCATGTCTCTCTCTCGCCTCTTGGCGCCTTCGCACCCAAATTACAATTTGGGTCTCGCCTGGGTCCTCTTTTGCTTAGTCGCTAAGGAACGCTTGCAAAACTCATCTCGGGCCACCGGAACACCTTGAAAGTGACTGCTAGGACCAATAGGAATAGTTCTTTCTCTCTCTCTCGCCTCATGGCACCTTTGGGCCCAAATTCCAATTTGGGTCTCGCATGGGTCTTCTTTTGCTTAGTTGCCAAGGAACGCGTGCGAACTCATCTCAGGCCACTAGAACACGTTCGAAGTGACTGCTAGGACTCATAAGAATAGTTCCCTGTTTCTCTCTCGCCTCCTGTGCCTTTGGGCCCAGATTGCAATTTGGGTCTTGCCTGGGTCCTCTTTTGCATAGTCACTGAGGAACTTGTGCAAAACTCAACTTGGGCCACTGAAACACCTTGAAAGTGACTGCTAAGACCAATAGGAATAGTTCCATCTCTCTTTCTCGCCTCATGGCACCTTTGGGCCCAAATTCTAATTTTGGTCTCGCATGGGTCTTGTTTTGTTTAGTTGCAAAGGAACGCGTGCGAACTCATCTCGGGCCTCGAAACATCTTGAAAGTGACTGCTAAGACCAACAGGAAGAGTTCCCTGTCTCTCTCTCGCCTCCTGGCGCCTTTGGTCCTAAATTCCAATTTGGGTCTTGCTTAGGTCCTCTTTTGCTTAGTCGCTAAGGAACACGTGCAAAACTCATCTCGGGCCACTGAAACAACTTGGAAGTGACTGCTAGGGCCAATAGGAAGAGTTCTGTATCTCTCTCTCGCCTACTGGTGCCTTTGGGCCCAAATTCTAATTTCCGTCTCGCCTGGGTCCTTTTTTGCATAGTCGCTAAGGAACGCGTGCAAAACTTAGCTTGGGCCACTGAAACGCTTTCGAAGTGTGTGATATGACTAATAGGAACAGTTCCCTGTCTCTCTCTCGCCTCCTCGCAAGCCCAAATTCCAATTTGGGTCTCGCCTAGGTCCTCTTTTGCTTAATCGCTAAGGAACGTGTGCAAAACTCATCTTGGGCCACTACAACACCTTGGAAGTGATTGGTAGGATTAATGGGAAGAGTTCCCTGTCCCTCTCTCACCTCCTAGCGCCTTTGGGCCCATATTCCAATTTGGGTCTCGCGTGGGTCCTCTTTTGCATAGTCGCTAAGGAACGCGTGCAAAACTCATCTTAGGCCACTGAAACACTTTGGAAGTGATTGCTGAGACTAGGAAGAGTTCGCGGTCTCTCTCTAACCTCCTGGCATCTTTGGGCCCAAATTCCAATTTGGGTCTCGCCTCGGTCCTCTTTTGCTTTGTCGCTAAGGAACGCTTGCAAAACTCATCTCGGGCCACTGGAACACCTTGGAAGTAATTGCTAGGATCAATAGCAAGAGTTGCCTGTCTCTCTCTTGGCTCCTGGCGCCATTGGCCTAAATTCCAATTTGCGTCTCGCCTGAGTCCTCTTTTGCTTAGTCGCCAAGGAGCGCGTGCAAAACGCATCTCGGGCCACTTAAACACCTTGAAAGTGACTGCTAGGACCCATAGGAAGAGTACCCTGTCTCTCTCTCGCCTCCTGGCGCCGTTGGTCGTAAATTCCAATTTGGGTCTCGCCTGGGTCCTCTTTTGCTTAGTCGCCAACGAACGCGCGCAAAACTCATCTCAGGCCACTCAAACACCTTGGAAGTGACTACTAGGACAAGTAGGAAGAGTTCCCCGTCTCTCTCCTGCCTCTGGTGCCTTTGGTCCTAAATTCCAATTTGGGTCTCGCATGGGTCCTCTTTTGCTTAGTCGCTACGGAAGACGTGCAAAACTCAGCTCGGGCAACTGAAACACCTTGGTAGTGACTGCTAAGACCAGTAGTAATAGTCCCATGTCTCTCTCTCGCCTCTTGGCGCCTTTGGGCCCAAATTACAATTTAGGTCTCGCCGGTGTTCTCTTTTGCTTAGTTGCTAAGGAACGCATGCAAAACTCATCTCGGGTCACTGAAACACCTTGGAAGTGACTGCTAGGACTAATAGGAAGAGTCTCACATCTCTCTCTCGCCACCTGGCGCCTTTGGGACCAAATTTTTTTTGTGCCTCGCCTAGGTCCTCTTTTGCTTAGTCGTTAAGGAACGCATGCAAAACTAATCTCGGGCCACTGAAACACTGTGGAAGGGACTGCTAGGACTAACACGAAGAGTTCCCCATCTCTTTCCCGCCTCCTGGCGCCTTTGGGCCCAAATTCTAATTTGCGTCTCGCCTGGGTCCTCCTTTGCATAGTCACTAAGGAACGCGACCAAAACTCATCTTGGGCCACTGAAACACCTTGGAAGTGACTGTTGGGAATAGTAGGAAGCGTTCCCTGTCTCTCTCTCAGCTCCTGGTGTCTTTGGGCCTAAATTCCAATTTGGGTCACGCCTGGGTCTTTTTTTGCATAGTAGCTAAGGAACGCGTGCAAAACTCATCTTGGGCCACTGAAACACCTTGGAAGTTACTACTAGGACTAATAGGAAGAGTCCCACGTCTCTCTCTCGCCTCCTGGCGCCATTGGGACCAAATTCCAATTTGGGTCTCGTCTAGGTCCTCTTTTGCTTAGTCTCTAAGGAACGTGTGCAAACTCATCTCAGGCCACTGAAACACCTTGGAAGTGAGTGCTACGACTAATAGGAAGAGTTCCCTGTCTCTCTCTCGCCTCCTAGCACCTTTGAGCCCAAATTCCAATTTGGGTCTCGCCTAGGTCCTATTTTGCTTAGTCGCTTACGAACGCGTGCTAAACTCATCTCGGGCCACTGAAATACCTTGGAAGTGACTTCTAGGACCAATAGGAAGAGTCCCACGTCTCTCTCTCGCCTCCTGGTGCTTTTGGGCCCAAATTCCAATTTGGGTCTCGCCTAGGTCCTCTTTTGCTTAGTCGCTAAGAAACGTGTGCAAAACAAATCTCGGGCTACTGAAACACCTTGGAAGTAACTGTGAGGACTATAAGGAAGAGTTCCCTGTCTCTCTCTTGCCTCCTGGCGCCTTTGGGCCCAAAATACAATTTGGGTCTCGCCTGGGTTCTCTTTTGCTTAGTTGCTAAGAAACGGGTGCAAAACTCATCTCGAGCCACTGGATCACCTTGGAAGTGACTGCTAGGACCCATAGGAAGAGTTCCCTATCTTTCTCTCACCTCCTGGCACCTTTGGTCCTAAATTCTAATTTGGGTCTCGCCTGGGTCCTCTTTTGCTTAGTCGCTAAGGAACGCATTCAATACTCATATCAGGCCACGGAAATACCTTGGAAGTGACTGCTAGGACCAATAGGAAGAGTCCCACCTCTCTCTCTCGCCTCCTGGCGCCATTGGAACCAAATTCCAATTTGGGTCTCGCCTACGTCCTCTTTTGCTTAGTCGCTAAGGAACATGTGCAAAACTCATCTCAGGCCACTGAAACACCTTGGAAGTGAGTGCTATGACTAATAGGAAGAATTCCCTGTCTCTCTCTCGACTCCAGGCACCTTTGAGCCCAAATTCCAATTTGGGTCTCACCTGGGTCCTATTTTGCTTAGTCGCTTACGAACGCTTGCTAAACTCATATCGGGCCACTGAAACACCTTGGAAGTGACTTCTAGGACCAATAGGAAGAGTCCCACGTCTCTCTCTCGCCTCCTGGTGCCTTTGGGCCCAAATTCCAATTTAGGTCTCGCCTAGGTCCTCTTTTGCTTAGTCGCTAAGAAACGTGTGCAAAATTGATCGCAGGCCATTGGAACACCATGGAAGTGATTGCTAGGACCAATAGGAAGAGTTCCCTGTCTCTCTCTCGCCTCCAGGCGCCTTTGGTCCTAAATTCTAATTTGGGTCTCGCCTGGGTCCACTTTTGCTTAGTCGCTAAGGAACGCGTGCAAAACTCATCTCGGGCCACTGAAACACCTTGGAAGTGACAGGTGGGTCCAATAGAAAGAGTCCCACGTCTCTCTCTCGCCTCCTGGCGCCATTGGGACCAAATTCCAATTTGGGTCTCGCCTAGATCCTCTTTTGCTTAGTCGCTAAGGAACGTGTGTGAAAGTCATCTCAGGCCACTAGAACACCTTGGAAGTGACTGCTAGGACCAGTAGGAAGAGTCCCACGTCTCTCTCTCGCCACCTGGCGCCTTTGGGACCAAATTTATATTTGGGTCTCGCCTAGGTCCCCTTTTGCTTAGTCGCTAAGGAACGCGTTCAAAACTCATCTCGGGCCACTGAAACACCTTGGAAGTGACTGCTATGACCAATAGGAAGAGTCCCACGTCTCTCTCTCGCCTCCTAGCGCCGTTAGGACCAAATTCCAATTTGGATCTCGCCTAGGTCCTCTTTTGCTCAGTCGCTAAGGAACGTGTGCAAAACTAATCTCGAGCCACTAGAACACCTTGGAAGTGACTACTAGGACCTATAGGAAGCATTCTCTGTCTCTCTGTCGCCTCTTGGCGCCTTTGGCCCTAAATTCCAATTTGGGTCTCGCCTGAGTCATCTTTTGCTTAGCCCTAAGGAACGCATTCAAAACACATCTTGGGCCATTGAAACACCTTAGAAGTAACTGCTAGGACTAATAGGAAGAGTTCCCTACCTCTCGCTTGCCTCCTAGGCCTTTGGGCCCAAATTCCAATCTGGGTCTCGCTTGGGTCCTCTTTTGCTTAGTCGCTAAGGAACGTGTACAAAACTCATCTCGGGCCACTAAAACACTGTGGAAGGGACTGCTAGGACTAATAGGAGGAGTCCCACGTCTCTCTCTCGCCTCCTGGCGCCTTTAGGACCAAATTCCAATTTGGGTGTCGCCTGGGTCCTCTTTTGCTTAGTCAATAAGGAACGCGTGCAAAACTCATCTTGGGCCAGTGAAACAACTTGGAAGTGACTTCTAGAATTAATAGGAAAAGTTACCTCTCTCTCTCGCGCCTCCTGGGGTCTTTGGGCCCAAATTCCAATTTGGGTGTCGCCTGGGTCCTCTTTTGCTTAGTCAATAAGGAACACGTGCAAAACTCATCTTGGGCCATTAAAACACCTTGGAAGTGACTACAAGGACCAATAGGAAGAGTTCCCTGTCTCTCTCTTGCCTCCTGGCGCCTTTGGTCCTAAATTCTAATTTGGCTCTCGCCTGGGTCCTCTTTTGCATAGTCGCTAAAGAACGCGTGAAAAACTCAGCTTAGGCCACTGAAACGCTTTCGAACTGACTGCTATGACTAATAGGAAGAGTTCCCTGTCCCTCTTTCGCCTCCTAGCGCCTTTGGGCCCAAATTCCAATTTGGGTGTCGCGTGGGTCCTCTTTTGCATTGTCGCTAAGGAACGCATGCAAAACTCATCTTGGGCCACAGAAACATCTTGGAAGTGACTGCTAGGACCAGTCGGAAGAGTTCCCTGTCTCTCTCTCACCTCCTGGTGTCTTTGGGCCCAAATTCCAATTTGGGTCTCGCCTCGGTCCACTTTTGCATAGTCGCTAAGGAACGTGTGCAAAACTCATCTCGGGCCACTGAAACACCTTGGATGTGACTGCTAGGACCTATAGGAAGAGTTCTCTGTCTCTCTCTCGCCTCTTGGCGCCTTTGGCCCTAAATTCCAATTTGGGTCTCGCCTGGGTCATCTTTTGCTTAGCCCTAAGGAACGCATTCAAAACACATCTTGGGCCATTGAAACACCTTAGGAGTAACTGCTAGGACTAATAGGAAGAGTTCCCTGCCTCTCGCTTGCCTCCTGGGCCTTTGGTACCAAATTCCAATTTGGGTCTCGCCTAGGTCCTCTTTTGCTTAGTCGCTAAGGAACGTGTGCAAAACTCATCTCAGACCGCTGGAACACCTTGGAAGTGACTGCTAGGACTAGTAGGAAGAGTTCCCTTTCTCTCTCGCCTCCTGGCGCCTTTGGTCCTTAATTCCAATTTGGGTCTCACCTGGATCCCTTTTGCTTACTCGCTAAAGAACGCGTGCAAAACTCATCTTGGATCACTGAAACAGCTTGGAAGTGACTACTAGGACTACTAGGAAGAGTTCCATGTCTCTCTCTCGCCTCGTGGGGCCTTTGGGCCCAAATTCCAATTTAGGTCTCGCCCGGGTCCTGTTTTGCTTAGTCGCTAAGGAACGCGTGCTAAACTCATCTCAGACCACTGAAACACCTTGGAAGTGACTGCTAGGACCAATAGTTAGAGTCCCACGTCTCTCTCTCGCCTCCTGGCACCTTTGGGCCCAAATTTCAATTTGGGTCTCGCCTAGGTCCTCTTTTGCTTAGTCAATAAGGAACACGTGCAAAACTCATCTTGGGCCATTAAAACACCTTGGAAGTGACTACTAGGACCAATAGGAAGAGTTCCCTGTCTCTCTCTTGCCTCCTGGCGCCTTTGGTCCTAAATTCTAATTTGGCTCTCGCCTGGGTCCTCTTTTGCATAGTCGCTAAAGAACGCGTGAAAAACTCAGCTTAGGCCACTGAAACGCTTTCGAACTGACTGCTATGACTAATAGGAAGAGTTCCCTGTCCCTCTTTCGCCTCCTAGCGCCTTTGGGCCCAAATTCCAATTTAGGTCTCGCCCGGGTCCTGTTTTGCTTAGTCGCTAAGGAACGCGTGCTAAACTCATCTCAGACCACTGAAACACCTTGGAAGTGACTTCTAGGACCAATAGGAAGAGTCCCACGTCTCTCTCTCGCCTCCTGGAACCTTTGGGCCCAAATTTCAATTTGGGTCTCGCCTAGGTCCTCTTTTGCTTAGTCGCTAAGAAACGTGTGCAAAACTGATCTCGGGCCACTGGAACACCTTGGAAGTGACTGCTAGGACTAATAGGAAGAGTACCCTGTCTCTCTCTTGCCTCCTGGAGCCTTTGGTCCTAAATTCTAATTTGGGTCTCACCTGGGTCCTCTTTTGCTTAGTCGCTAAGGAACGCGTGAAAAACTCAGCTTAGGCCACTGAAACGCTTTCGAACTGACTGCTATGACTAATAGGAAGAGTTCCCTGTCCCTCTTTCGCCTCCTAGCGCCTTTGGGCCCAAATTCCAATTTAGGTCTCGCCCGGGTCCTGTTTTGCTTAGTCGCTAAGGAACGCGTGCTAAACTCATCTCAGACCACTGAAACACCTTGGAAGTGACTTCTAGGACCAATAGGAAGAGTCCCACGTCTCTCTCTCGCCTCCTGGCACCTTTGGGCCCAAATTTCAATTTGGGTCTCGCCTAGGTCCTCTTTTGCTTAGTCGCTAAGAAACGTGTGCAAAACTGATCTCGGGCCACTGGAACACCTTGGAAGTGACTGCTAGGACTAATAGGAAGAGTACCCTGTCTCTCTCTTGCCTCCTGGAGCCTTTGGTCCTAAATTCTAATTTGGGTCTCACCTGGGTCCTCTTTTGCTTAGTCGCTAAGGAACGCGTGCAAAAGTCATCTTGGGCCACTGAAGCAACTTGGAAGTGACTGCTAGGACTAATAGGATGAGTTCCCTATCTCTCTATCGCCTCCTGCCACCCTTTAGCCAAAATTCCAATTTGGGTCTCGCCTGGGTCCTCATTTGCTTAGTCACTAAGGAACGCGTGCAAAACTCATCTCGGGCCACTGTACACCTTGGAAGTGATTGCTAGGATTAATAGGAAGAGTTCCCTATCCCTCTCTCGCCTCCTGGTACCTTTGAGCCGAAATTCCAATTTGGGTCTCGCTTGGGTCCTCTTTTGCTTAGTCGCTAAGCAACGCGTGCAAAACTCATATCGGGTCACTAGAACACCTTGGAAGTGACTGCTAGAGTTCCCTGTCTCTCTCTCGCCTCCTGGGGCCTTTGGGCCCAATTTCCAATTTGGGTCTCGCCTGGGTCCTCTTTTGCTTAGTCGCTAAGGAACGGCTGCAAAACTCATCTTCGGCCACTGAAACACCTTGGAAGTGACTTTTGCGACTAGTAGGAAGCGTTCGCTGTCTCTCTCTCACCTCCTGGTGCCATTGGGCCTAAATTCCAATTTGGGTCTTGCCTGCGTCCTCTCTTGCTTAATCGCTAAGGAACGCCTGCAAAACTCATCTCGGGCCACTGGAACACCTTGGAAGTGACTGCTAGGACCAATAAGAAGAGTCCCATGTCTCTCTCTCGCCTCTTGGCGCCTTCGGGCCTTAACTACAATTTGGGTCTCGCCTTGGTCCTCTTTTTCTTTGTCGCTAAGGAACGCGTGCAAAACTCATCTCGGGCCACAGTAAGACCTTGGAAGTGACCAATAGGAAGAGTTCCCTGTCTTTCTCTCGCCTACTAGCGCCTTTGGTCCTAAATTTCAATTTGGGTCTCGCCTGGGTCCTCTTTTGCTTAGTCGCTAAGAAACGCGTGCAAAACACATCTCAAGCCACTGAAACAACTTGGAAGTGACTGCTAGAACTAATAGCAAGAGTTCCCTCTCTCTCTCTCTCGCCTCCTAGCGCCTTTGGGCCCAAATTCTAAATTTGCGTCTCGCCTGGGTCCTGTTTTGCATAGTCGCTAAGGAATGCGTGCAAAACTCATCTTAGGTCACTAAAACACCTTCGAAGTGAATGCTATGACTAATAGGAAAAGTTCCCTGTCTCTTTCTCGCCTCCTGGCATCTTTGAGCTGAAATTCCAATTTGGGTCTCGCCTGAGTCCTCTTTTGCATAGTCGCTAAGGAACGCGTGCAAAACTCATCTTGGGTCACTGAAACAACTTGGAAGTAACTTCTAGAACTAATAGGAAGAGTTACCTGTCTCTCTCTCGCCTCCTGGAGTCTTTGGGCCCAAATTCTAATTTCAGTCTCGTCTGGGTCCTCTTTTGCTTAGTCGCTAAGAAACGCATGCAAAACCTATCTCGGGCCACTGAAACAACTTGGAAGTGACTTCTAGAACTAATAGGAAAAGTTACCTGCTTCTCTCTCGCCTCTTGGGGTCTTTGGACCCAAATTCCAATTTGGGTGTCGCGTGGGTCCTCTTTTGCTTAGTCGATAAGGAACGCGTGCAAAACTCATCTTGGGCCATTAAAACACCTTGGAAGTGACTACTAGGACCAATAGGAAGAGTTCCCTGTCTCTCTCTTGCCTCCTGGCACCTTTGGTCCTAAATTCTAATTTGGCTCTCGCCTGGGTCCTCTTTTGCATAGTCACTAAAGAACGCGTGAAAAACTCAGCTTGGGCCACTGAAAGGCTTTCGAAGTGACTGCTATGACTAAAAGGAAGAGTTCCCTGTTTCTCTCTCGCCTCCTGGCACCTTTGAGCCGAAATTCCAATTTGGGTCTCGCCTGGGTCCTCTTTTGCTTAGTCGCTAAGGAACGCGTGCAAAACTCATCTCGGGCCACTGCAACACCTTGGAAGTGATTGCTAGGATTTTTAGGAAGAGTTCCCTGTCCCTCTCTCGCCTCCTAGCGCCTTTGGGCCCAAATTCCAATTTGGGTGTCGCGTGGTCCTCTTTTCCATAGTCGCTAAGGAACGCATGCAAAACTCATCTTGGGCCACAGAAACATCTTGGAAGTGAATGCTAGGACCAGTAGCAAGAGTTCCCTGTCTCTCTCTCACCTCCTGGCATCTTTGGGCCCAAATTCCAATTTGGGTCTCGCCTCGGTCCTCTTTTGCATAGTCGCTGAGGAACGCGAGCAAAACTCATCTCGGGCCACTGAAACACCTTGGAAGTGACTGCAAGGACAAATAGCAAGAGTCCCACCTCTCTCTCTCGCCTCCTAGCGCCTTTGGGCCCAAATTCTAATTTGGGTCTCGCCAAAGTCCTCTTTTGCTTAGTCGCTAAGGAACGTGTGCGAAACTCATCTCGGGCCACTGGAACACCTTGTTAGTGACTGGTAGGACCATTAGGAAGAGTTCCCTGTCTTTCTCTCGCCTCCTGGCGTCTTTGGGCCCACATTCCAATTTGGGTCTCGCCTGGGTCCTCTTTTGCATTGTCGATAAGGAACGCATGCAAAACTCATCTTGGGCCACTAAAACACCGTGGAAGTGACTGCTACGATTAATAGAAAGAGTTCCCTGTCTCTCTCTCGCCTCTTGGCGCCTTTGAGCCCAAATTCCAATTTGGGTCTCGTCTAGGTCTTCTTTTGCTTAGTCGCTAAGGAACGCGTGCAAAACTCTTCTCGAGCCACTGTAACACCTTGAAAGTGATTGCTAGGACTAATAAGAAGAGTCCCTTGTCCCTCTTTCGCCTCCTAGCGCCTTTGGGCTCAAATTCCAATTTGGGTCTCGCCTGGGTCCTCTTTGCATAGTCACTAAGGAACGCGTGCAAAACTGATCTTGGGCCACTGAAACAACTTGGAAGTGACTGGTAGGACTAATAGGAAGAGTTCCCTATCTCCCTCTCGCCTCCTGGCGCCTTTGGGCCCAAATTCTAATTTGCGTCACGCCTGGGTCCTCTTTTGCATTGTCGCTAAGGAACGCGTGCAAAACTCCTCTTGGGCCACTGAAACATCTTCGGAGTGACTGCTATGACTAATAGGAAAAGTTCCCTGTCTCTTTCTCGCCTCCTGGCACCTTTGAGCCCAAATTCTAATTTCGGTCTCGTGTGGGTCCTCTTTTGCTTAGTCGCTAAGAAACGCGTGCAAAACTCTTCTCGGGCCACTGAAACACCTTGGAAGTGACTGGTAAGACTCAACTGAAGGGTTCCCTACCACTCTCTTACCTCCTGGCGCCATTGGTCCCAAGTTCCGGTTTGGGTCTCGTTTGGGTCTTCCTTTGCTTAGTTGTTAAGGAACCTGTGCAGAACTCAGCTCGAGCCACTGAAACTCCTTTGAAGTAACTCTAGAATTCAAAGAAAGAGTTCCCCACCACTCTCTCGCCTCCTGGCACATTTGGCCACAAGTTTCAGTTTTGGTCTAGCTTTGGTCACCTTTTCTTTAGCAGCTAAGGAACAGGTCCCAAACACATCTCAGGGCACTGAAACTCCATGCAAGTGACTCCTATGACTCAAAGGAAGGATTTCCCACCACTCTCTCTCGCCTTCTGGTGCCTTTGGGCACAAATTCCGATTTGGGTTTCGCTTGGGTCCTCTTTTGCTTAGCTGTTAAGGAACACGTGCAAAACTCAGCTTGAGCCACTGAAACTCCTTTGAAGTAACTCTAGGACTCAAAGGAAGAGTTCCTCACTGCTCTCTCGCCTCCTGGCGCATTTAGGCGCAAATTCCGGTTTGGGTCTCGCTTGGGTTCTTTTTTGCTTAACTGTTAAGAAACGCGTGCAAAACTTGTCTTGGGCCTCTGAAACTCCTTTGAAATAACTCTAGGACTCAAAGGAAGTGTTCCCCACCACTCTTTCGCCTCCTGGCATCATTGGGCCCAGGATCCAATTTGAGTTTCGCTTGGGTCATCCTTTGCTTAGCTGTAAAGGAACGCATGCAAAACTCGGCTCGAGCCACTAAAACCACTTTGAAGTAACTCTAGGACTCAAAGGAAGAGTTCCCCATTGCTCTTTCGCCTCCCAGCGCATTTGGGCACAAGTTCCAGTTTGGGTCTCGCTTTGGTCATCTTTTACTTAGCGGCTAAGGAATTGGTTGCCAAACTCGTCTCAGGACACTGAAACTCCTTGCAAGTGACTCCAATGACTCAAAGGAAGGATTTCCCACCACTCTCTCGCCTTCTGGCGCCTTTGGGCACAAATTCCAGTTTGGGTTTCGATTGAGTCCTCTTTTGCTTAGCTATTAAGGAACGCGTGCAAAACATGTCTTGGGCCACTGAAACTCCTTTGAAGTGACTCTAGGACTCAAAGGAAGGATCCCCCACCGCTCTCTCGCCTCCTGGCGTCTTTGGGCCCAAGTTCAAATTTGGGTCTCGTTTGGGTCCTCCTTTGCTTAGCTATTAAGGAACGCGTGCAAAACTCGGCTCGAGCCACTGAAACTCCTATGAAGTAACTCTAGGACTCAAAGGAAGAGTTCCCCACTACTCTCTCGCCTCCTGCCGCATTTAGGCACAAGTTCCAGTTTCGGTCTCGCTTTGGTCACCTTTTGCTTAGCGGCTAAGGAACGGGTGCCAAACTCATCTTAGGGCATTGAAACTCCTTGCAAGTGACTCCTATGACTCAATGCAAGGATTTCCCACCACTCTTTCGCCTTCTGTCGCCTTTGGGCGCAAATTCTGGTTTGGGTTTCACTTGGGTCCTCTTTTGCTTAGCTGTTAAGAAACATGTGCAAAACTCGTCTTGGACCACTGAAACTCCTTTGATGTGGCTCTAGGACTCAAAGGAAGGATTCCCCACCGCTCTCTCGCCTAGTGGCGCCTTTGGGCCCAAGTTCCAATTTGGGTCTCCCTTTGGTCCTCTTTTGCTTATTGGCTAACGAACGCGTGCAAAACTCATCTCGGGCCACTGAAACACCTTGGAAGTGACTGCTAGGACTAATAGGAAGAATTCCCTGTCTCTCTCTCGCGTCCTTGTGCCTTTGGGCCCAAATTCCAATCTGGGTCTCACCTGGGTCCTCTTTTGCTTAAGGAACGTGCATAAAAATCCACTCAAGATATTGAAACTACTTGAAAGTGACTCTACGACACAAAGGAAGGGTTCGCCACCGCTCTCTCGCCTCCTGGCGCCTTTGGGCCCAAGTTCCAAATTGGGTCTCGCTTTGGTCCTCTTTTCCTTAGCGGCTAAGGAACGCGTGCAAAACTCTTTTCTAGCCACTGAAATGCCTTGGAAGTGACTGCTAGGACTAAAAGCAAGAGTTCCCCATCGCTCTCTCGCTTCCTGGCCCCCTTGGGCCCAAGTTCCAATTTGGGTCTCGCTTTGGTCCTCTTTTGCTTATTGGCTATCAAACGCTGGCAAAACTCATCTCGGGACACTGATACTCCTTAGAAGTGACTGTAGGACTCAACAGAAGGGTTCCCTACCACTCTCTTGCCTCCTGGCACCAATTGGCCCAAGTTCTGGTTTGGGTCTCGTTTGGGTCCTCTTTTGCTTAGCTGTTAAGGAACACGTGCAAAACTTGGCTCGAGTTATTGAAACTCCTTTGAAGTAACTCTAGAACTCAAAGGAAGAGTTCCCCACTGCTCTGTCGTCGCTGGCGTATTTGGGCACAAGTTCCAGTTTGGGTCTCGCTTTGGTCACCTTTTGCTTAGCGGCATAGGAACGGGTGCCAAACTCGTCTTAAGGCACTGAAACTCCTTGCAAGTGACTCCTATGACTCAAAGGAAGGATTTTCCACCACTCTCTCTCCTTCTGGCTCCTTTTGCTTAGCTGTTAAGGAACGTGTGCAAAACTCAGCTCGAGCCACTGAAAGTCCTTTGAAGTAACTCTAGGTCTCAAAAGAAGAGTTCCCTACCACTCTCTCGCTTCCTGGCAAATTTGGGCACAAGTTCCAGTTTGGGTCTCGCTTTGATCATGTTTTGCTTAGTGGCTAAGGAACGGGTGCCAAACTTGTGTCAGGGCACTGAAACTCCTTGCAAGTGACTTTAATGACTTCTCGCCTTCTAGCGCCTTTGGGCGTAAATTCATCTTTTGCTTAATCGCTTGGGTCCTTTTCTGCTTAGCTGTTAAGGAACGCGTGCAAAACTCATCACGGGCCACTGACACACCTTAAAAGTGACTGCTAGGACTAAGAGGAAAAGTTCTCTATCTCTCTCTCGCCTCTTGGGCCTTTGGGCCCAAATTCCAATTTGTGTCTTGCCTGGGTCCTTATTTGCTTAGTCGCTAAGGAACGCGCCCAAAACTCCACTCAAAATATTGAAATTACTTGAATAGTTCACCACCGCTCTCTCACCTCCTGGCGCCTTTGGGCCCAAGTTCCAAATTGGGTCTCGCTTTGGTCCTCTTTTGCTTAGCGGCTAAGGAACGTGTATAAAACTCATTTTCTGGCCACTGAAACTCCTTTTCATTTACTGCTAGGACTAAAAGGAAGAGTTCCCCAACGCATTCTCGCTTCCTGGCCCCATTGGGCCCAAGTTCCGGTTTGGGTCTCGTTTTGGTCCTCTTTTGCTAACTGCTAAGGATTGCGTGCAAAACTCGTCTTGGGCCACTGATTCTCCTTGGAAGTGACTCTAGGACTCAACAGAAGGGTTCCTTACCACTCTCTTGCCTCCTGGCGCCATTGGGCCCAACTTTTGGTTTGGGACTCGTTTGCGTCCTCCTTTGCTTAGTTGTTAAGGAACGCATGCAAAACTCAGCTCAAGCCACTGAAACTCCTTTGAAGTAACTCTAGGACTCAAAGAAAGAGTTCACCACCACTCTCTCGCCTCCTGGCGCATTTGGGGACAAGTTCCAGTTTGGGTCTCACTTTGGTCACCTTTTGCTTAGCGGCTAAGGAACGGGTGCCAAACTTGTCTTAAGGCACTGAAACTCCTTCCAAGTGACTCCTATGACTCAAAGGAAGGATTTTCCACCACTCTCTCTCCTTCTGGCTCCTTTTGCTTAGCTGTTAAGAAACGTGTGCAAAACTCAGCTCGAGCCACTAAAAGTCCTTTAAAGTAACTCTAGGTCTCAAAAGAAGAGTTCCCTACCACTCTCTCGCCTCCGGGCAAATTTGGGCACAAGTTCCAGTTTGGGTCTCGCTTTGATCACGTTTTGCTTAGTGGCTAAGGAACGGGTGCCAAACTTGTGTCAGGGCACTGAAACTCCTTGCAAGTGACTCCAATGACTTCTCGCCTTCTAGCGCCTTTGGGTGCAAATTCCTCTTTTGCTTAATCGCTTGGGTCCTTTTCTGCTTAGCTGTTAAGGAACGCGTGCAAAACTCATCACGGGCCACTGAAACACCTTAAAAGTGACTGCTAGGACTAATAGGAAAAGTTCTCTATCTCTCTCTCGCCTCTTGGGCCTTTGGGCCCAAATTCCAATTTGTGTCTTGCCTGGGTCCTTATTTGCTTAGTCGCTAAGGAACGCGCCCAAAACTCCACTCAAAATATTGAAACTACTTGAATAGTTCACCACCGCTCCCTCGCCTCCTGGCGCCTTTGGGCCCAAGTTCCAAATTGGGTCTCGCTTTGGTCCTCTTTTGCTTAGCTGCTAAGGAACGCGTATAAAACTCATTTTCTGGCCACTGAAACTCCTTTTAATTGACTGCTAGGACTAAAAGGAAGAGTTCTCCGTCGCATTCTCGCTTCCTGGCCCCATTGGGCCCAAGTTCCGGTTTGGGTCTCGTTTTGGTCCTCTTTTGCTAACTGCTAAGGATTGCGTGCAAAACTCGTCTTGGGCCACTGATTCTCCTTGGAAGTGACTCTAGTACTCAACAGAACGGTTCCTTACCACTCTCTTGCCTCCTGGCGCCATTGGGCCCAAGTTCTGGTTTGGGACTCGTTTGCGTCCTCCTTTGCTTAGTTGTTAAGGAACGCATGCAAAACTCAGCTCAAGCCACTGAAACTCCTTTGAAGTAACTCTAGGACTAAAAGAAAGAGTTCACCACCACTCTCTCGCCTCCTGGCGCATTTGGGGACAAGTTCCAGTTTGGGTCTCACTTTGGTCACCTTTTGCTTAGCGGCTAAGGAACGGGTGCCAAACTTGTCTCAGTGCACTGAAACTCCCTGCAAGTGACTCCTATGACTCAAAGGAAGGATTTCCCACCACTCTCACGCCTTCTGGCGCCTTTGGGCGTAAATTCCAATTTAGTTTTTGCTTAGGGTCCTCTTTTGCTTAGCTGTTAAGGAACGCGTGCAAAAATCAGCTCGAGCCACTGACACTTATTTGAACTAACTACAGGACTCAAAGGAAGAGTTCCCTACCGCTCTCTCGCCTCCTGGCACATTTGGGCACAAGTTCCAGTTTCGGTCTCACTTTGGTCACCTTTTGCTTAGCTGTTAAGGAACGCGTGCAAAAGTCAGCTCGAGCCACTGAAACTCATTTGAACTACCTACAGAACTCAAAGGAAGAGTTCCCTACCGCTCTCTCGCCTTCTGGCACATTTGGGCACAAGTTCCAGTTTAGGTCTCGCTTTGGTCACCTTTTGCTTAGCTGTTAAGGAACGCGTGCAAAACACAGCTCGAGCCACTGAAACTCCTTTGAAGTAACTCTAGAACTCAAAGGAAGAGTTCCCCACCATTCTCTCGCCTCCTGGCGCATTTGGCTGCAAGTTCCGGTTTGGGTCTCGTTTGGGTCCTCCTTTGCTTAGCAGTTAAGGAACACGTGCAAAACTTGGCTCGAGTTACTGAAACTCCTTTGATGTAACTCTAGAACTCAAAGGAAGAGTTCCCTACCACTCTTTCGTCGCTGGCGCATTTGGGCACTAGTTCCAGTTTGGGTCTTGCTTTGGTCACCTTTTGCTTAGCGGCTAAGGAACGGGTGCCAAAGTCGCCTCAGGGCACTAAAACTCCTTGCAAGTGACTCCTATGACTCAAAGGAAGGATTTCCCACCACTCTCTCACCTTTTGGCATCATTGGGCGCAAATTCTGGTTTGGGTTTCACTTAGGTCCTCTTTTGCTTAGCTGTTAAGGAACGTGTGCAAAACTCGTCTTGGGCCACTGAAACTGCTTCGAAGTGACTCTAGGACTAAAAGGAAGGATTCCCCACCGCTCTCTCGCCTCCTAGCGCCTTTGGGCCCAAGTTCCAATTTAGGTCTCCCTTTGGTCCTCTTTTGCTTATTGGCTAAGAAACACATGCAAAACTCATCTCGGGCCACTAAAACACCTTGGAAAGGACTGCTAGGACTAATAGGAAGAGTTCCCTATGTCTCTCTTGCCTCCTCGCACCTTTGGGCCCAAGATCCAAACTAGGTCTCGCTTTGGTCCTCTTTTGCTTAAGGGCTAAGGAACCCGTGCAAAACTCTTTTCTGGCCACTGAAACTCCTTGGAAGTAACTGCTAGGACTAAAAGGAAAAGTTCCCCGTCGCTCTCTCGCCTCGTAGCCCCTTTGGGCCCAAGTTCCAGTTTGGGTCTCGTTTGGGTCCTCTTTTGCTTAACTGCTAAGGATTGCGTGCAAAACTGGTCTCGGGTCACTGATACTCCATGAAAGTGACTCTAGGACTAAACAGAAGGGTTCCCTACAACTCTCTTGCCTCCTGGCGCTTTTGGGCCCATGTTCTGGTTTAGGTCTCGTTTGGGTCCTCCTTTGCTTAGCTGTTAAGGAACGCGTGTAAAACTCGGCTCGAGCCATTGAAACTCCTTTGAATTAACTCTAGGACTCAAAGGAAGAGTTCTCTACGACTCTCTCGCCTCCTGGAACATTTGGGCACAAGTTCCAGTTTGGGTCTCGCTTTGGTCACCTTTTGCTTAGTGGCTAAGGAATGGGTGCCAAACTCGTCTCATGGCACCGACACTCCTTGCAAGTGACTCCTATGACTCAAAGGAAGGACTTCCCACCACTCTCTCGCCTTCTGGCCCCTTTGTGCGCAAATTCCTCTTTTGCTTAATCGCTTCGGTACTCTTTTGCTTAGCTGTTAAGGAACGTGTGTAAAACATGGTTTGAACCACTGAAACTCCTTTGAAGTAACTCTAGGACTCAAAGGAAGTGTTCCCTACCGCTCTCTCGCCTCTTGGCACATTTGGGGACAAGTTCAAGTTTAGGTCTCGCTTTGGTCACATTTTGCTTAGCGGCTAAGGAACGAGTGCCAAACTCGTCTCAGGGCACTGAAACTCCTTGCAAGTGACTCCTATGACTCAAACGAAGGATATTCCACCACTCTGTCGCCTTCTGGCGTCTTTAGGCGCAAATTCCGGTTTAGGTTTCGCTTGGGTTCTTTTTTGCTTTGCTGTTAAGGAACACGTGCAAAACTCGTCTTGGACCACTTAAACTTCTTTGATGTGACTCTAGGACTCAAAGGAAGGATTCCCCACCGCTGTCTCGCCTTCTGGCGCCTTTGGGCCCAAGTTCCAATTTGGGTCTCGCTTTAGTCCTCCTTTGCTTTTTGGCTAAGGAACGTGACTGCAAGGACTAATAGGGAGAGTTCCCTGTCTCTCTTTCCTCCTAGCGCCTTTGGGCCCAAATTCCAATTTGGGTCTCGCTTGGGTCCTCTTTTGCTTAGTTGCTAAGGAACGTGCACAAAACTCTGCTTAAGATATTGAAACTACTTAAAAGTCACTCTACGACACACAGGAAGGGTTCCCCACCGCTCTCTCGCTTCCTGGCGGCTTTTGGCCCAAGTTCCAAATTGGGTCTTGCTTTGGTCCTCTTTCTCTTAGCTGCTAAGGAACGCGTACAAAACTTTTTTTTGGCCACTGAAACTCCTTGGAAGTGACTGCTAGGACTAAAAGGAAGAGTTCCCCGTCGCTCTCTCGCCTCGTGGCCCCTTTGGGTCCAAGTTCCGGTTTGGGTCTCGTTTGGGTCCTCTTTTGCTTAGCTGTTAAGGAACGCGTACAAAACTCAACTTGGGCCACTGAAACTCCTTTGAAGTGACTGTAGGACTCAGAGGAAGGGTTCGCCACTGCTCTCTCCCCTCCTGGCGGCTTTGGGCCCATGTTCCAATTTAGGTCTCGCTTTGGTCCTCTTTTGATTATTGGCTAAGGAAAGCGTGCAAAACTCATCTCGGGCCACTGAAACACCTTGGAAATGACTGCTAGGACTAATAAGAAGAGTACCCTCTCTCTCTCTCGCCTCCTGGCACCTTTAGGCCCAAATTCGAATTTGGGTCTTGCTTGGGTCCTCTTTTGCTTAGTCGCTAAGGAACATGCACAAAACTCCGCTCAAGATATTGAAACTACTTAAAAGTGACTCTACGACACAAAGGAAGGGTTCACCACCGCTCTTTCGCCTTCTGGCACTTTTGGGCACAATTTTCAGTTTGGATTTCACTTGGTTCCTTTTTTGCTTAGCTGTTAAGAACGGGTGCCAAACTCGTCTTGGGCCACTGAAACTCCTTTGAAGTGACTCTAGGACTCAATGGAAGGATTCCCTACCGCTCTCTCGCCTCCTGGCGTATTTGGGCACAAGTTCCAGTTTGGGTCTCGCTTTGGTCACCTTTTGCTTAGTGGCTAAGGATTGGGTGCCAAACTTGTCTTAGGGCATTGAAACACCTGGCAAGTGACTTCTATGACTCAAAGGAAGGGTTCCCCACCATTCTCTCGCCTCCTGGCGCTTTTGGGCCTAAGTTCCAATTTGGGTCTCGCGTTGGTCCTCTTTTGCTTATTGGCTAAGGAACACGTGCAAAACTCTTTTCTGGCCACTGAAACTCCTTGGAACTGACTGCTAGGACTAAAAGGAAGAGTTCCCCGTCGCTCTATCGCCTCCTGGCCCCTTTGGGCCCAAGTTCCAGTTTGGGCCTCGTTTGGGTACTCTTTTGCTTAACTGCTAAAGATTGCATGCAAAACTCGCCTCAAGACACTGATACTCCTTGGAAGTGACTCTAGGACTCAACAGAAGGATTCCCTACCACTCTCTTACCTCCTGGCGCCATTGGGCCCAAGTTCTGGTTTGGGTCCTCCTTTGCTTAGCTGTTAAGGAACACGTGCAAAACTTGGCTTGAGCCACTGAAACTCCTTTAAAGTAAATCTAGGAGTCAATGGAAGAGTTCCCTACCGCTCTCTCGCCTCCTAGCGCATTTGGGTACAAGTTCCAGTTTGGGTCTCGCTTTGGTCACCTTTTGCTTAGCGGCTAAGGAACGGGTGCCAAACTCATCTCAGGGCACTAAAACTGCTTGCGACTGACTCCTATGACTCAAAGGAAGGATTTACCACCACTATCTCGCCTTCTGGCACATTTGGGTATAACGACCCTTGTAATACTAAAGCTCTGATACCACTTTATGACATGATAATTCAGAAAACACCAGAATGTGGTCTTTTATTTTCTTTCACATACATATACAGTTTGCAATAATAGTTCTCTTTCAAGAAGAGAGTTAACATGCATATATCTTCTCATTTTATCAATCCACAACTCACTATCAATAATATACTCATATCAATCATCACAACTCATCATCAGAAATTACCTCAAATATATTAAACATAATTTGCGGAAACGATAGATTCATAGTTCAACAGTATGGTCATCATAATTCGAATACAGCATAGGTAAAATAGAAATAGACCCAACTCCCTAAGAGCAGTTCCACTACAACATAAATAAAAACAACATCAATCAAGAGGCGAATAATCCTCAATAGGGTTAGACTCCTCAGATGATGTCGGGGAAGCAGAACTTGGAGTTGCAGCCACAGAATCTCCACTATCCTCCTCTATCCATCTAGCAGGATGAGGGGATGAACGAGTAGCAGCAGGTGGAACTAAAGTAGATGGGTGTGCAGGATGCATGTAAAAGGGCATGGTGGTATACCTAATGGAGGATTCCACCACATGAATATCCCTCTCCATTGGCACAGGTGGAGAAATGGGGGACATGAAAGAGAATGGTGCAGATGCAGGAATAGATCTAGCAGTAGGTGTACGGGGGTCTACAGACATGGGTGTGGGAGAAGCAAACAAGGCGGGGTAAGGTAACTGAGTGTCACCAGGAGGTACAGAGAAGACAATCTCAATGGGTGTATCAGCAGTATACTGGGTAATCCATGAGCCTCCACTATCGACTCCATGAATCACCTGGGCAAATCCGCGAAAGACGCTCTGCTGGGCCGCAGAATCAAACACCCATATGTCATCATCAGAAGGAAGGATGAACACCTTCTCCTTGTTCCTGTTCATTTATATAAATAAAAGAAAAGCGATACGCACAACACAAATAGAGGGGTGATTTCTCCAAACACAAACATCAATCATAGTCATACCCTAAGGAAGGCGGCATCACAGTCACAAATCCATTCAACCATTCTCACTCAGCATCATACAAAGTTCAAGCATATAATAGGGAGATAAATGTAATCACAATCATAGTCAATTTCACAAGTAATCAACCATCCCTAATAATAATGCGTATGATGCATGAATGCAAGTTTCCACCTCTCTCATATAGTCACTCATGTGTTATTAGCATGCAAATGATGCATGGGGATCCCATTTCTCTATGACTGGCGACTTGCCCAGCATTTACAATAGAGATAGATAGATAGATTCAAGTCGTGTGGCGATCAGAGGACTCCATTCCCTACTCTGCATAGATATAATAGATAGAAAAAATAATAGTAGCACATCATTGATGTGTAGTGCCATACGGCACGTTCAGGAATGCACCTCTACGACCCTAGTATTATGGAGTTCACGTCAGGTTTGGCTAAGGTCTTGCAAGTGAGTCACGACTCGGCTATAGGGAGCTCAGCTGCCATGTGCCACTAAGGTTGGATGTTCCCCCTTTGCCCATCCCCAGAAGATCTACTTTGGACCGAACTTCCAATACCTACAGCTGTGCCTCTGTAATGCCATCAAGTCATTTCACAAGATTATATATGATGCATGAATAGCATTTTCAGTTTTCTTGTGATTGTTTTCTCAATTCATATCATCCAGCCACTCGGGCTGTTGCACAGATATAATAGAACTCACAACGGACTTAAAATCATAGCATATAGCATCAAGCTAAAAGTCATCATAGACTTTTAGCAACATGGATAGATAATCTCTATCAGTCACACAATAAATCTCACTGAGTTCATAATAATAATCTCAAGATAATATAATTCACGAACTCAGGACATAACATATAATTTCTCATCAAAATTCATAATCTCATGGTTTTATAATTTCATACTCATGGAAAACTTTAGTGCAGCATATTACATCTTTGGACCTTAACTTAGGCAAATCATTCAAGCCTTCATAATTCATTTCTCTTTCTCACTTCATTCTCTTTTAAAATTCAGCACCATCCCATTTCTCAATCCTTGTAATTTCACCATTCAAATTCATCCTATTCATTTCATTATTCTCATTAACCTCTATCCCCTGATTATCCGTAATTCTCTTAATTCAAACTCTTATTTTCTCCATCTCTTCCTCACGGTTTTTCTTTCCATAAATGGACAATTTATTAAACTTATCGCCTACCTAAACCATCAACAAAACAATTTAACTTACTCTAGCTTTGATGACATTATCTCTCAATTTTCTCATCTGTATTTAGAGGAAACAAATCAAGCTTACATCCTTGTTATGCTACTAACTTAAATCAATTCATTCCACCAACTTTCTAAGTTCCATTTTCTCGGGTTTTCACACTTTTTCTTATAAGTTACATGTAGGTTCTTTACTCTCCTTATTCAACCACTCAATATATGTCAAATTCACGATATTCCCAATAATTCCATTTAGGTCCAAGGTCCTTTTTTGATAGTTCAGCCCCAAGGGCACTAGATTAACATCAATATATCATTGTATAATTATTTTTCGCTGCACAATCGCTTAGTTCATCAAGTCTTTTGTAATAAGATGCAAATGATGCATGTAGCACTATCAATATAGACATTTCTTGGCATAATCATAACAAATAGTAAGTCATTTAAATTTTCCAGCCAAGTGTCAGTTCAACCTCTTCACGGTTTTTCAAGGAATAATGCAATTCATGAATATTACACCATTTCACATCACTTCCATTTTTCCAATAACTCATTCAAGCAAACATCACCAATTTCAAGCACTAATACCAAGCAACATCAAGGTTAGTCACAACCAATTTCACAATCAATCATTCAATCACACACTCAACCAAGTCCCACACGGTTCAAGGCATTTAAATTAATACAACACACTTTCAAATTCAATTTTAGTTTCCTTAAAATGCAAGGTCCACACAAAATATTTTTCTGAATTTTGTAACACTTTTTGGATGTCAAAACCAAGACCATCCAAGTCCATTTCCACTTTTCTTTTATAGCCTTTTCTCTCATTACTCTTAATAAACTTTTCAAAATTATTTCAAGGTTCCAAATCAATTAATTTCAACCTTTTTCCTCAAAATTTTTAGAACTGTCCAGCCTCCAAAATCTCATCAATTGTCAAGTCACTAACAAGAAAATTAGGGAAAATCAACATGCAAACACAAGGTTCCATTATCCAAGTGCAGTATTTTAATTTTCAGCAAAGGACTATGTTTAAAAAGTGTAAACCGAGATAACATAGGGCAATTTAGTATTCAAACTCTCAAAATTACTAAAGGAGTTCTTCTTATGAAATTAGGTTTGGTAATAAAATGTTCAAGTCATGCAAATTCACAGTTCCAAGGTCTCAAGGGCAGATTTTTTGTTTATTCAAGAGATTTAGCAAGAAAACCCCTAAACTGAAACTTGTACAAAAGGTTTCCAACATATCTTCAACTCAAAATTTCGTACAAAGGGTGGATGTTACATGCAAGGGTTAAAAATTCAAACTTTCTAAAGAATCTTTTCTCACAAAACCAAAACTGAGACTTTGAAAGTGAATCAAGTAATTTTCAAGTGAAAATCCAACATGCAAGTGAAGGAATACAACATGCAAACTCATGGATCATGGCTTTGAAGGTGGATCATCATAGAAGTCAAGGATTTCAAACATGCAAAGACAAAACCGAAACATTTTCAAGGAAGAAATTGTAAGCACTTAGTAAAGTTCCAAGCTTTGAGAGAAATCAACACATCCAAGCATGAAACCGAAAATTTCAAAGACATCAAATGGAGTACAAGACAAATACTCAACATGCAAATGAAGGATATTGTCATCCAAGCTCATGGTTACTTAATATCAAGGGTGGATCATCATTGGAACAACAAACTCATTCAAAGAAGTGAAAAACCAAGACATACAAAAGGAGTAAACAACATGCAAATGTTCAAAATGCAAGCTTTTTTAGAGAGATTAACTCCTTTACACATAAACCGCAAGCTTAGATGCAAATAAAGTGAAGAAATCAAGTAGAATTTAACATGCAAATGGTACAATGAGCTTGATCAAAGTTATTGGAATTAAAGATGGAACCTCTACAAGATTTTACATAGTTTTCAACCAAGGGAAGCAAACAAAGGATGAGAACTCCCCTTTGCCTTGAGTTTTAGGTGTGAAATGAAATGAAGAAGGGCTGGAATAGATGGATCTCCAAGGAAAGCTTTGCTGGACCGAAAAAACAGCAGCCAAGTTCTTCAAAGTTCTCCTCCAAAGTTAGTTCCTTCCACACGAAAATCAAACAGATGAAGGAGGAAGAAGTTTGTGATGGTGAGGTAAGGTGTTTCAGTGATTTTGATGAAGAAGTGATGGTGTTTGAGGGGTTGCAAGCTCTCAGTTTGCTTGAGAGAAATTGAGAGAGTTAGGAACTTTGAGAGAATGAAATGTGTGAGAGAAAGGTGGAGAGAAAAGAGAGAGAGATTCTCAATTTTTGGCTTCCAAAAGGCTTAATCTCATTTAGCAAATCTATTTATATGGAGGGTTTAAGTTTTAAGTGACCAATTGCCACTTAACATTTGCATTTTGGCTTGCTTGGCAAGACTTCCAAACTGAAAAACTGCACACGGTTTTAATTGAGTAAAAGCTGAAGTGAATTTGGTAAATTGGTGCAAGGAAAGAGGTGTAAGGGTTTTTAGTGCATGAATAGTGAGTTTTGGGAAAGCTTGTAGGCAAAGTTAGCATAATTCAGCAAGCAAAATGCATGGAACACCCTAGGTTGAATGCACACAGTTTGGATATCACAAATCCCAAAATCGGCACAAAATACCAAGGCTAAGATTTTGGGACAGCAATGCATGAAATTTGGTAGGCCGAGAAGAATGCGATATGACTAGGTTGTCATTTGGACGAGACTTTTGATGTGGTGCTAAGTTCGAGAGAATGTGATTGGTTAGAATACTTATGATGTCGGCAATTCGGGAGACATGAAAAGAAAGTTCAAAAATGACTTTGATGGCAAATCGGGAGACAAAATCCCGTGCATGGAATTATAGTGGTCAATACTAGATTTCAGAATATTTGGGCAATCACGATGTTTATAAAATGGGGGACAAGGTTTGTTTGCATGAAAATCTAGTGGCCGATACTAGATTTGGAAATCTCCGAGAAATGATTGCTAGATCTCACAAAATTTTATGCAATGATTTTGATGGCTAAGAAATCATTACTAAATCCTTATAATGATTAGGAAATCTCACGTTTTTCGAGACAGATACTTATGATTTGACAATTATTTAAATAAGACGGAATTTGACTTTTCAGATAAATCTCTCAGGGATATTCTAGTCAATATTCCTGAATAATATCAGGGAATTTCTTGGATGATATTGGAACCAAATATTTTGCATGCAGTTACCCTAAAATGCCGAATTCAGAAATAAATCAATATTCTAAAAATAAAATCTAAGAACTACTAGCTAATTTATGAAAATTAGGGTGTTACATTGGGCGCAAATTTCGGTTTGGGTTTCGCTTGGGTCCTCTTTTGCTTAACTGCTAAGGATTGTGTTCAAAACTCGTCTCGGGCCACTGATACTCCTTAGAAGTGACTCTAGGACTCAACAGAAGGGTTCCCTACCACTCACTTGCCTCCTGGTGCCATTGGGCCCAAGTTTTAGTTTGGGTCTCGTTTGGGTCCGTTGATTAACTGTTAAGGAACGCGTGCAAAACTCGGCTCAAGCCACTAAAACTCCTTGCAAGTGACTCCTATGACTCAAAGGAAGGATTTCCCACCACTCCCTCGCCATCTAGTGCCTTTGGGCGTAAATTCCGGTTTGGGTTTCGTTTGGGTCCTCTTTTGCTTAGCTATTAAGGAACGCATGCAAAACTCGTCTTGGGCCACTGAAACACCTTAGAAGTGAATGCTAGGACTAATAGGAAGAGTTCCATGTCTCTTTCTCGCCTCCTGGCGCCTTTGGGCCCAAATTCGAATTTGGGTCTTGCCTGGGTGTTCTTTTGCTTAGTCGCTAAGGAATGCGCACAAAACTCCGCTCAAGATATTGAAACTACTTGAAAAAGTGACTCTGTGACACAAAGGATGGGTTTGCCACCGCTCTCTCGCCTCCTGCGCCTTTGGGCCCAAGTTCCAAATTGGGTCTCGCTTTGGTCCTCTTTTGCTTCACGGCTAAGGAATGCGTGCAAAACTCTTTTTTGGCCACTGAAACTCCTTGGAAGTGACTACTAGGACTAAAAGGAAGAGTTTCCCGTCGCTTTCTCGCCTTCTAGCCCCTTTGGGCCCAAGTTCTAGTTTGGGTCTCGTTTTGGTCCTCTTTTGCTTAATTGCTAAGGATTGCGTGCAAAACTCGTCTCGGGCCACTGATACTCCTTGGAAGTGACTCTAGGACTTAACAGAAGGGTTCCCTACCACTTTATTGCCTCATGGCGCCATTGGGCCCAAGTTCAGGTATGGGTCTCGTTTGGGTCCTCCTTTGCTTAGCTGTTAAGGAACGCGTGCAAAACTCGGCTCGAGTGATTGAAACTCCTTTGAAGTAACTCTAGGACTCAAAGGAAGAGTTTCCCACCACTCTCTCGCCTTCTAGCGCATTTGGGCACAAGTTCCAGTTTGGGTCTCGTTTTGGTCACCTTATGCTTAGCAGGTATGGAACGGGTGCCATACTCGTCTCAAGACACTGAAACTCCTTGCAAGTGACGCCTATGACTCAAAGGAAGGATTTCCCACCACTCTCTCGCCTTCTAGCGCATTTGGGCACAAGTTCCAGTTTGGGTCTCGTTTTGGTCACCTTATGCTTAGCAGGTATGGAACGGGTGCCATACTCGTCTCAAGACACTGAAACTCCTTGCAAGTGACTCCTATGACTCAAAGGAAGGATTTCCCACCACTCTCTCGCCTTTTGGCACCTTTGGGCTCAAATTTTGGTTTGGATTTCGCTTGGGTCCTCTTTTGCTTAGCTGTTAAGGAACGCATGCAAAACTTGTCTTGGGAAACTGAAACTCCTTTGAAGTGACTCTAGGACTCAATGGAAGGATTCCCCACCGCTCTCTCACCTCTTGGCGCCTTTGGGCCCAAGTTCCAATTTGGGTCTCGCCTAGGTCCTCTTTTGCTTATTGGCTAAGGAACACATGCAACACTCATCTCGGGCCACTGAAACACCTTGGAAGTGAATGCTATGACTAATAGGAAGAGTTCCCTGTCTCTCTCTTACATCTGGCGCCTTGGGGCCCAAATTCCAATTTGGGTCTCGCCTGGGTCCTCTTTTGCTTACTCGCTAAGGAATGCGCACAAAACTCCGCTCAAGATATTGAAACTATTTGAAAAAGTGACACTACGGCATAAAGGAAGGGTTCGCCACCACTCTCTCGCCTGCTGGCGCCTTTGGGCCTAAGTTCCAAATTGGGTCTCGCTTTAGTCCTCTTTTGCTTAGCGGCTAAGGAACGCGTGCAAATCTCTTTTCTGGCCACTGAAACTCCTTGGAAGTGATTGCTGGGACTAAAAGGAAGAGTTCCTCATCG
This sequence comes from Abrus pulchellus subsp. cantoniensis, assembly GCA_024086825.1. NCBI lineage: Eukaryota > Viridiplantae > Streptophyta > Magnoliopsida > Fabales > Fabaceae > Abrus > Abrus pulchellus. The sequence goes on along the minus strand of CM044053.1, from coordinate 18,672,065 downwards.
CTCTCTCACCTCCTGGCCCCTTTGGGCTCATGTTCCGGTTTGAGTCTCGTTTGGGTCCTCTTTTGCTTAAGAGTTAAGAATTGCGTACAAAACTCTTCTTGAGCCACTGATACTCCTTGGAAGTGACTCTAGGACTCAACAGAAGGGTTCCCTACTGATGAGGACATGACCATGAGCAAAGGCAAGGATCCTCTTGAAGGACTTGGAGGACCTATGACAAGGGCTAGAGCAAGGAGAGCAAAGGAAGCTCTTCAACAAGTGTTGTCCATATTAATTGAATACAAGCCCAAGTTTCAAGGAGAAAAGACCAAGGTTGTGAATTGCATCATGGCCCAAATGGAGGAGAACTAAGGCGCCACTTTGCTTCAGTTTTTAAGTTTTTAATTTGTTTTAAATAATGGCCCAATCCTTTGTAAAGTTGGCTGACCAAATTATGTTTTGCGGTTAATCAACTAATGGGCTTTGGTTTGGTTTTATTTCAAGTTGTAATAAGGGCCCAATTGGCAACTTAGGCATCAGCCTTTGGGAGACCAAGAGGCGCATAGCTAGTGGCTGTTGGGTGACTTTTTGGTTGCCACAATTTCAGTTACAATCAGCCATCAAGTAGCTTTATTTCCTAGCTTAGTGGATCATTATCTAAGTGGAATAAATTTTCTGTTACGGAACCTTTGTAATTCTGATGGTAAAGCTTCTATATAAGCTGAACCATTCTTATCAAGAAGTTAAGTTTGATTCAGAAATATTAGAGTTTATCTCTTTTATCTTAGTGAGAGTGATTCTCCTAAGTTCTTGAGTGATTCAAGAACAACTTGGCTGTATCAAAGGGCTTTACATCCCTTTGTGTGTTGCCTTCCTTGGAAAGAGTGATTCTTTCCTTCCCCATTCAATTCTTCACCAAAATTCAAAAAAAAAACTCAAATCTACTCAGAATTATCTCGTTATCATAACTCTCATTCTACTCAGCCAAATTGAGTGATTCTTGAGCCTAAATTGAATTTCAGAATGAGAACTTTCACCTCGTTTTGGAATCACCTCAATTGGAGTTCTATAACTCGAGATACCATCATTTCTAAAATTCTGTCCAGCCACCACCAAACCAGCGTTTTTGCTTCCTTTTTCGCTCATTTTAACACCATGGACCAACACCTAATTTGCCCAGAAATTCATCACTAAATCTTCAAATTTTTATACAAGGTTCTAACCCTAAAGATCCTAAGTCAGCCCTTTGAAGTGACTCTCAGCCTCAAAGGAAGGCTTCCCCACTGCTCTCTCGCCTCCTGGCGCCTTTGGGCCCAAGTTCTAATTTGGGTCTCGCTTTAGTCACCTTTTGCTTAGCAGCTATGGAACCGGTGCCAAACTCGTCTCAGGACACTGAAACTACTTGCAAGTGACTCCTATGACTTAAAGGAAGGATTTTCCACCACTCTCTCGCCTGCTGGCACCTTTGGGCTCAAATTCTGGTTTGGATTTTGCTTGGGTCCTCTTTTGGTTAGCTGTTAAGGAACGCGTGCAAAACTCGTTTTGGGACACTGAAACTCCTTTTAAGTGACTCTAGGACTCAATGGAAGGATTCCCCACCGTTCTCTCACCTCCTGGCGCCATTGGGCCCAAGTTCCAATTTGGGTCTCGCTTTGGTCTTCTTTTGCTTATTGGCTAAGGAACGCATGCAAAACTCATCTCGGGCCACTGAAACACCTTTGAAGTGAATGCTAGGACTAATAGGAAGAGTTCCCTGTCTCTCTCTCACATCTGGCGCCTTTGGGCCCAAACTCCAATTTGGGTCTCGCCTGGGTCCTCTTTTGCTTAGTCGCAAAGAAATGCGTACAAAACTCTGCTCAAGATATTGAAAATACTTGAAAGTGACTCTACGAGACAAAGGAAGGGTTCGCCGCTGCTCTCTCGCCTCCTGGCGCCTCTGGGCCCAAGTTCCAAATTGGGTCTCGCTTTGGTTCTCTTTTGCTTAGCGGCTGAGTAACGCATGTAAAACTCTTTTTCGGCCACTGAAACCCCTTGGAAGTGACTGCTAGGACTAATAGGAAGAGTTGCCAGTCACTCTCTCGCCTCTTGGCGCCTTTGGGCCCAAATTCCAATTTGGGTCTCGCCTGGGTCCTCTTTTGCTTAGTCACTATGGAACGTGAAAAAAACTCCTCTCAAGATATTGAAACTACTTGAAAGTGACTCCATGACACAAAGGAAGGTTTCGCCACCGCTCTCTCGCCTCCTGGTGCCTTTGAGCCCAAGTTCCAAATTGGGTCTCGTTTGGGTCCTCCTTTGCTTAGCTGTTCAGGAACACGTGCAAAACTCACCTCGAGCCACTGAAACTCCTTTGAGGTAACTCTAGGACTCAAAGAAAGAGTTCCCCACCGCTCTCTTGCCTCCTGGAGCATTTGGGCACAAGTTCCAGTTTGGGTCTCGCTTTGGTCACCTTTTGCTAAGCGACTAAGGAACGCGTGGAAAACTATTTTCTGGACCCTGAAAGTCCTTGGAAGTGACTACTAGGACTAATAGGAAGAGTTCTCTGTCTCTCTCTCGCCTCTTGGTGCCTTTGGGTCCAAATTCCAATTTGGGTCTCGCCTGAGTCCTCTTTTGCTTAGTCGCTAAGGAACGCGCACAAAACTCCGCTTAAGATATTGAAACTACTTTAAAGTGACTCTACGACACAAAGAAAGTGTTCCCCGTCGCTCTCTCGCCTCCTTGGCCCTTTGGGCCCAAGTTCCGGTTTGGGTCTCGTTTGGGTCCGCTTTTGCTTAACTGCTAGGGTTTGCGTGCAAAACTCGTCTCAGGCCACTGATACTCCTTGGAAGTGACTCTAGGACTCAACAGAAGGGTTCCCTACCACTCTCTTGCCTCCTGGCGCCATTGGGCTCAAGTTTGGTTGGGGTCTCGTTTGGGTCCTCCTTTGCTTACCTGTTGAGGAACGCGTGCAAAACTCAGCTCGAGCCACTGAAACTCCTTTGAAGTAACTCTAGGACTCAAAGGATGAGCTCCCCACTGCTCTCTCGTCTCCTGGCGCATTTGGGCACAAGTTCTAGTTTGGATCTCGCTTTGGTCACCTTTTGCTTAGTAGCAAAGGAACGAGTGCCAAACTCATTTCAGGGCACTGAAACTCCATGCAAGTGGCCCCTATGACTCAAAGGAAGGATTTCCCACCACTCTTTCGCCTTCTGGCACCTTTGGGCAGAAATTCTGGTTTGGATTTCGTTTGGGTCCTCTTTTGCTTAACTGTTAAGGACCGCGTGCAAAACACGTCTTGGGCCACTGAAACTCCTTTGAAGTGATTCTAGAATTCAAAGGAAAGATTCCCCTCCACTCTCTCGCCTCCTGGCGCATTTAGGCACAAGTTCCAGTTCGGGTTTCGCTTTGGTCACTAAAAGTCCTTGGAAGTGACTGCTACGACTAATAGGAGGACTTCTCTGTCTCTCTCTTGCCTCTTGGTGCCTTTTAGCCTAAATTCCAATTTAGGTCTCGAGTGGGTTCTCTTTTGCTTAATCGCCAAGGAATGCGCACAAAACTCCTCTCAAGATATTGAAACTATTTGAAAGTGACTCTACGACACTAAGGAAGGGTTTGCCACCGCTCTTTCGCCACCTCGTGCCTTTGAGACCAAGTTCCAAATTGGGTCTCGCTTTGGTCCTCTTTTGCTTAGCTGCTAAGGAACACGTGCAAAACTCTTTTCTGGCCACTAAAACTCCTTGGAAGTTACTGCTAGGATTAAAAGGAAGAGTTCCCCGTCACTCTCTCGCCCCCTGGCCTGTTTGGGCGCAAGTTCCAATTTGGGTTTCGCTTTGGTCCTGTTTTGCTTATTGGCTAAGGAACGCGTGTAAAACTCATCTCAGGCTGGTGAAACACCTTGGAAGTGATTGTCAGGACCAATAGGAAGAGGAAGAGTCCCCTGTCTTTCTCTCGCCTCCAGGCACCTTTGGGCCCAAATTCCAAATTGGGTCTCGCCTGGGTCCTCTTTTACTTTGTCGCTAAGGAACGCGCACAAAGTAACGCGTTAAGGAATGCGTGCAAAACTCTTCTTGGGCTACTGAAACTCCTTTGAAGTGACTCTCGGACTCAAAGGAAGGCTTCCCCACTGCTATCTCGCCTCCTGGCACTTTTGGGCCCAGGTTCCAAATTGGGTCCCACTTTGGTCCTCTTTTGCTTATTGGCTAAGGAACGCGTGCAAAACTCATCTCGGGCAACTGAAACACCTTGGAAGTGACTTCTAGGACTAAAAGGAAGCGTTCCCCGTCACTCTCCCGCCTCCTGGCGCCTTTGGGCCCAAGTTCCAATTCAGGTCTCGCCTGGGTCCTCTTTTACTTAGTCGCTAAGGAACGCGCGCAAAACTCTGCTCAAGATATTGAAACTACTTGACTCTACGACACAAAGGAAGTGTTTGCCATTGCTTTCTCGCCTCCTGGCACTTTTGGGCCCAAGTTCCAAAATGGGTCTCGCTTTGCTCCTCTTTTGCTTAACGGCTAAGGAAGACGTTCAAAACTCTTTTCTGGTAACTAAAACTCCTTGGAAGTGACTGCTAGGATTAAAAGGAAGAATTCCCCGTCGCTTTCTCGCCTGCTGTCCCGTTTGGGCGCAAGTTCCAATTTGGGTTTCGCTTTTGTCCTCTTTTGCTTATTGGCTAAGGAACGCATGCAAAACTCATCTCAGGCCACTGAAACACCTTGGAAGTGATTGCTAGGACCAATAGGAAGAGTTCCCTGTCTCTCTCGCCTCCTGGGGCCTTTGGGCCCAAATTCCAGGGTCTCGCCTGGGTTCTCTTTTGCTTAGTCATTATGGAATGCGCACAAAACTCCGCTCAACATATTGAAACTTCTTGAAAGTGACTCTACGACACAAAGGAAGGCTTGGCCACCGCTCTCTCGGCTTCTGGCGCCTCTAGGCCCAAGCGCCAAATTAGGTCTCGCTTTGGTCCTCTTTTGCTTAACGGCTAAGGAACGGGTGCAAAACCCTTTTCTGGCCACTGAAACTCCTTGTAAGTGACTGCTAGGACTACTAGGAAGAGTTCCCTCTCTCTCTCTCGCCTCCTGGCGCCTTTGGGCCCAAATTCCAATTCTGTCTCGCCTGGGTCCTCTTTTGCTAAGTCGCTAATGAATGCGAACAAAACTCCGCTCAAGATGTTGAAACTACATGAAAGTGACTCTGCCACACAAAGGAAGGGTTCGCCACCGCTCAGTCGCCTCCTGGCGCCTTTGGGCCCAGGTTCCAAATTGGGTCTCGCTTTGGTCCTCTTTTGCTTAGCGGCTAAGGAACGCGTGCAAAACTCTTTTCAGGTCACTGAAACTCCTTGGAAGTGACTGCTAGGATTAAAAGGATGAGTTCCCCGTCGATCTCTCGCGTCCTGGCCCCTTTGGGCACAAGTTCCAATTTGGGTTTCGCTTTGGTCCTCTTTTGCTTATTAGCTAAGGAACGCGTGCAAAACTCATCTCAGGCCACTGAAACACCTTGGAAGTGACTGCTAGGACCAATAGGAAGAGTTCCCTCTCTCTCTCACTCTCGCCTACTGCCACCTTTGGGCCAAAATTCCAATTTGGGTCGTGCCTGGGTCCTCTTTTGCTTTGTCGCTAAGGAACGCGCACAAAACTCTGCTCAAGATATTAAAACTACTTGAAAGTCACTCTGCGACACAGAGGATGGGTTCGCCACCACTCTCTCGCCTCCTGGCGCCATTGGGCCGAGGTTCCAAATTGGGTCTCGCTTTGGTCCTCTTTTGCTTATTGGCTAAGGAATGCGTGGAAAACTCATCTCAGGCCACTGAAACTCCTTGTAAGTGACTGCTAGGACTACTAGGAAGAGTTCCCTCTCTCTCTCTCGCCTCCTGGCGCCTTTGGGGCCAAGTTCCAATTGGGGTCTCGCCTGGGTCCTCTTTTGCTTAGTCGCTAAGGAACGCACACAAAACTCTGCTCAAGATACTGAAACTACATGAAAGTGACTCTATCACACAAGGGAAGGGTTCGCCATCGCTCGGTCGCCTCCTCGCGCTTTTGGGCCCAGGTTCCAAATTGGGTCTCGCTTTGGTCCTCTTTTGCTTAGCGGCTAAGGAACGCGTGCAAAACTCTTTTCTGGTCACTGAAACTCCTTGGAAGTGACTGCTAGGACTAAAAGGAAGAGTTCCCCGTCGCTCTCTCGCCTCCTGGCCCCTTTGGGCGCAAGTTCCAATTTGGGTTTCGCTTTGGTCCTCTTTTGCTTATTAGCTAAGGAACGCGTGCAAAACTCATCTCAGGCCACTGAAACACCTTGGAAGTGACTGCTAGGAGCAATAGGAAGAGTTCACTCTCTCTCTCTCTCGCCTACTGCCACCTGTTGGCCCAAATTCCAATTTGGGTCTCGCCTGGGTCCTCTTTTGCTTAGTCGCTAAGGAACGCACACAAAACTCTGCTCAAGATACTGAAACTACATGAAAGTGACTCTATCACACAAGGGAAGGGTTCGCCATCGCTCGGTCGCCTCCTGGCGCTTTTGGGCCCAGGTTCCAAATTGGGTCTCGCTTTGGTCCTCTTTTGCTTAGCGGCTAAGGAACGCGTGCAAAACTCTTTTCTGGTCACTGAAACACCTTGAAAATGACTTCTAGGACTAATAGGAAGAGTTCCCCATCGCTCTCTCGCCTCCTGGCGCCTTTGGGCCTAAGTTCCAATTTGCGTCTCGCATGGGTCCTCTTTTGCTTAGTCGCTAAGGAACGCACACAAAACTCTGCTCAAGATACTGAAACTACATGAATGTGACTCTGCCACACACAGGAAGTGTTCGCCACCGCTCGGTCTCCTCCTGGCGCTTTTGGGCCCAGGTTCCAAACTGGGTCTCGCTTTGGTCCTCTTTTGCTTAGCAGCTAAGGAACGCGTGCAAAACTCTTTTCTGGTCACTGAAACACCTTGAAAGTGACTTCTAGGACTAATAGGAAGAGTTCCCTATCGCTCTCTCGCCTCTTGGCGCCTTTGGGCCCAAGTTCCAATTTGGGTCTCGCCTGGGTCCTCTTTTGCTTAGTCGCTAAGGAACGCACACAAAACTCTGCTCAAGATATTGAAACTACTTGACTCTACGACACAAAGGAAGGGTTCGCCACCGCTCTCTCGCCTCCAGGCACATTTGGGCCCAAGTTCCAAAATGGGTCTCGCTTTGGTCCTCTTTTGCTTAGCGGCTAAGGAACACATGCAAAACTCTTTTCTGGCCAGTAAAACTCCTTAGAGGTGACTGCTAGGAGTAAAAGGAAGAGTTCCCCGTCGCTCTCTTGCCTCCTGGCCCGTTTGGGCGCAAGTCCCAGTTTGGATTTCGCTTTGGTTCTCTTTTGCTTATTGGCTAAGGAACGCATGTAAAACTCATCTCAGGCCACTGAAATACCTTGGAAGTGACTGCTAGGACCAATAGGAAGACTTCCCTGTCTTTCTCTCGCCTCCTGGCGCCTTTGGGCCCAAATTCCAATTTGGGTCTCACTTGGGTCCTCTTTTGCTTTGTCGCTAAGGAACACGCACAAAACTCTGCTCAAGATATTGAAACTACTTGACTCTATGGCACAAAGGAAGGGTTCGCCACTGCTCTCTCGCCTCCGGGCACATTTGAGCCGAAGTTCCAAAATGGGTCTCGCTTTGGTCCTCTTTTGCTTAGCGGCTAAGGAACACGTGCAAAACTCTTTTCTAACCACTGAAACTCCTTAGAAGTGACAGCTAGGACTAAAAGGAAGAGTTCCCCATCGCTCTCTCGCCTCCTGGCCCCTTTTGGCCCAAGTTCCGATTTGGGTCTAGTTTGGGTCCTCTTTTGCTTAACTACTAAGGATTGCGTGCAAAACTCGTCTCGAGCCACTAATACTCCTTGGAAGTGACTCTAGGACTCAACAGAAGGGTTCCCTACCACTCTCTTTTCTCTTGGGAGCATTGGGCCCAAGTTACGGTTTGGGTCTCATTTGGGTCCTCCTTTGCTTTGTTGTTAAGGAACGCGTGCAAAAAGGAAGGATTCTCCATCGCTCTTTCGCCTCCTGGCACCTTTGGGCCCAAGTTCCAATTTGGGTCTCGCTTTGGACCTCTTTCGCTTATTGGCTAAGGAACGAGTGCAAAACTCATCTCAAGCCACTGAAACACCTTCGAAGTGACTGCTAGGACTAATAGGAAGTGTTCCTGACTCTCTCTCGCCTCCTGGCGCCTTTGGGCCCAAATTCCAATTTGACTCTCGCCTGGGTCCTCTTTTGCTTAGTCGCTAAGGAACGCGTACAAAATTCCGCTCAAGATATTGAAACTACTTGAAAGTGACTCTATGACACAAAGGAAGGGTTCGCCACCGCTCTCTCGCCTTCTAGTGCCTTTGGGCCCAATTTCCAAATTGGGTCTCGCTTTGGTCCACCTTTGCTTAGCGGCTAAGGAACGAGTGCAAAACTCTTTTCTGGCCACTAAAACTCCTTGGAAGTGACTGCTAAGACTAAAAAGAAGAGTTCCTCGTCGTTCTCTCGCCTCCTGCCCCCTTTGGGGCCAAGTTTTGATTTGGGTCTCGTTTGGGTCCTCTTTTGCTTAACTGCTAAGGATTGGGTGCAAAACTCGTCTTGGGCCACTTATACTCCTTCGAAGTGACTCTAGGACTCAACAGAAGGGTTCCCTACCACTATCCTGGCGCCTTTGGGCGCAAATTCTGGTTTGGGTTTTGCTTGGGTCTTTTTTTGCTTACTTGTTAAAGAACGCGTGCAAAACTCGTCTTGGGCCACTGAAACTCCTTTGAAGTGACTCTAGCACTAAAAGGAAGGATTGCCCACCGCTCTCTCGCCTCCTGGCACCTTTGGGCCAAAGTTCCAATTTGGGTCTTGCGTTGGTCCTCTTTTTCTTTTTGGCTAAGGAACGCACACAAAACTCTGCTCAAGATATTGAAACTACTTGAAAGTGACTCTATAACACAAAGGAAGGGTTCGCCACCACTCTCTCTCCTCCTGGTGCCTTTGGGCCAAAGTTCAAATTGGGTATCGTATTGGTCCTCTTTTGCTTAACGGCTAAGGAACGCGTGCAAAACTCTTTTCTGGCCACTGAAACTCCTTGGAAGTGACTGCTAGGACTAAAATGAAGAGTTCCCTGTTGCTCTCTCGCCTCCTGGCCTCTTTCGGCCCATGTTCTAGTATGGGTCTCGTTTGGGTTCTCTTTTACTTAACTGCTAAGGATTGCGTGCAAAACTTGTCTCGGGCAACTGATACTCCTTCGAAGTGACTCTAGGACTCAACAGAAGGGTTCCTTACCACTCTCTTGCCTCCTGGCGCAATTGGGCCCAAGTTCCGATTTGGGTCTCGTTTGGGTGCTCCTTTGCTTAGTCGCTAAGGAACACGTACAAAACACCGCTCAAGATATTGAAATTGAAACTACTTGAAAGTTACTCTATGACACAAAGGAAGGGTTCGCCACCGCTCTCTCACCTCCTGGCGCCTTTGGGCCCAGGTTCCAAATTGGGTCTCGCTTTTGTCCTCTTTTGCTTATTGGCTAAGGAACGCGTGTAAATCTCATCTCGGGCCACTGAAACACCTTGGAGGTGGCTGCTAGGACTAATAGGAAGAATTCCTTGTCTCTCTCTCGCCTCATGGCGCCTTTCGGCCCAAATTCCAATTTGGGTCTTGCTTGGGTCCTCTTTAGCTTAGTCGCTAAGAAACGCACACAAATCTTCGCTCAAGATAATGAAACTAATTGAAAGTGAATCTACGACACAAAGGAAGGATTCCCCACCGCTCTCTCGCCTCCTGGCGCCTTTGGGGCCAAGTTCCAATTTGGGTCTTACTTTGGTCCTCTTTTGCTTATCGGCTAAGGAACGCGTGCAAAACTCATCTCGGGCCACTGAAACACCATGGAAGTGGCGCCTTTCTGCCCAAGTTCCAATTTGGGTCTCGCTTGGGTCCTCTTTAGCTTAGTCACTAAGAAACGCGCACAAATCTCTGCTCAAGATAATGAAACTACTTGAAAGTGAATCTACGACACAAAGGAAGGGTTCGCCACTGCTCTCTCGCCTCCTGGCGCCTTTGGCTCCAAGTTCCAAAATGGGTCTCGCTTTCGCCCTCTTTTTCTTAACTGCTAAGGATTGCATGCAAAACTCGCCTCAAGCCACTGATACTCCTTGGAAGTGACTCCTATGACTCAAAGGAAGGATTTCTCACCACTCTCTCCCCATCTTGCGCCTTTGGGCGCAAATTCTGGTTCTGGTTTCGCTTTGGTCCTCTTTTGCATAGCTGTTAAGGAACGCGTGCAGAACTTGTCTTTGGCCACTAAAACTCCTTTGAAGTGACTCTAGGACTCAAATAAAGGATTCCCCACCGCTCTCTCGCCACCTAGCGCCTTTGGGTCCAAGTTCAAATTTGGGTCTCGCTTTCGTCCTCTTTTGCTTATTGGCTAAGGAACGCGTGGAAAACTAATCTCGGGCCACGGAAACACCTTGGAAGTGACTGCTAGGGCTAATAGGAAGAGTTCCCTGTCTCTCTTTCGCCTCCTGGCGCCTTTGGGCCCAAATTTAAATTTCAGTCCCGCCTGGGCCTTCTTTTGCTTAGTCGCTAAGGAACGCGCTCAAAACTCCGCTCATGATATTGACATAACATGAAAGTGACTCTACGACACAAAGGAAGGGTTCGCCACCGCTCTCTCGCCTCCTGGCGCATTTCGGCCCAGGTTCAAAATTGGGTCTCGCTTTGGTCCTCTTTTGCTTATCGGCTAAGGAACGCGTGCAAAACATATATCAGGCCACTGAAACACCATGGAAGTGACTGCTAGGACTAATAGGAAAAGTTCACTGTCTCCCTCTCGCCTCCTGGTGCCGTTGAGCCCAAATTCCTATTTGGGTCTCGCGTGGGTCCTCTTTTTTTTAGTCGCTAAGGAATGCGTGCAAAACTCATCTCGGGCCACTGAAACACCTTGGAAGTGAGTGCTAGGACTAATAGGAGTAGTTCCCTGTCTCTCTCTCGCCTGCTGGCGACTTTGGGCCCAAATTCCAATTTGGGTCTCACCTGGGTCCTCTTTTGCTTAGTCGCTAAGGAACGCGTGCAAAACTTATCTTAGGCCACTGAAACACCTTGGAAGTGACTGCTCGGACTAATAGGAAGAGTTCCCTCCCTCGCTCTCGCTTCCTGGCGCCTTTAGGACCAAATTCCAATTTGGGTCTCTCTTGGGTCCTCTTTTGCTTAGTCGCTAATGAATACGTGCAAAACTCATCTCGGGCCACTGAAACACCTTGAAAGTGACTACTGGGACTAATAGAAGGAGTTCCCTATCTCTCGCTCGCCTCCTGACGCCTTTGGGCCCTACTACGAATTTGAGTCTCGCTTGGGTCCTCTTTTTCTTAGTCGCTATGGAACGCATGCAAAATTCTTCTCGGCCCACTGAAACACCTTGGAAATGACTGGTAGGATCAATAGAAAGACTTCCCTGTCTGTCTCTCTTCTCCTGGCGTCTTTCCGCCCGAAATCCAGATTGGGCCTCGCCTGGGTCCTCTTTTGCTTAGTCATAAGAAACGCGTGCAAAACTCATCTCGGGCCACTGGAACACCTTGGAAGTGACTGCTAGGACTAATAGGAAAGTTCCTTGTCTCTCTCTCGCCTCCTAGCGCCTTTGCGGCCAAATTTTAATTTGGGTCTCGCCTGGGTCCTCCTTTGCTTAGACATTAAGGATCACGTGCAAAACACATCTCGGGCCATTGAAACACCTTAGAAGTGACTGCAAGGACTAATACGAAGAATTCCCTGTCTCTTTCTCGCCTCCTTGAGGCTTTGGGTCCAATTTCCAATTTGGGTCTCGCTTGAGTCCTCTTTTGCTTAGTCGCTAAGGAACGCGTGCAAAACTCATCTCGGGCCACTGAAACACCTTGGAAATGACTGGTAGGACTAATAGGAAGAGTTCCCTGTCTCTCTCTCCTCCTGGCGTCTTTCGGCCCAAATTCCAAATTGGGTCTCGCTTGGGTCCTCTTTTGCTTAGTCGTAAGAAACCCGTGCAAAACTCATCTCAGGCCACTGGAACACCTTGGAAGTGACTGCTAGGACTAATAGTAAGAGTTCCCTGTCTCTCTCTCGCATCCTGGTGCCGTTGAGCCCAAATTCCAAATTGGGTCTCGCCTGGGTCCTCTTTTGCTTAGTCGCTAAGAAACGCGTGCAAAACTCATCTTGGGCCACTGAAGTACCTTGGAAGTGACTGCTAAGACTAATAGGAAAAGTTCCCTGTCTCTTTCTCGCCTCCTTGAGGCTTTGGATCCAATTTCCAATTTGGGTCTCGGTTGGGTCCTCTTTTGCTTAGTCGCTAAGGAACGCGTGCAAAACTCATGTCGGGCCACTAAAACACCTTGGAAATGACTGGTAGGACTAATAGGAAGAGTTCCCTGTCTCTCTCTCGCCTCCTGGCGCCTTTGGGCTCAAATTCCAATTTGGGTCTCGCCTGGGTCCTCTTTTGCTTTGCCGCTAAGGAACGTGTGCAAAACTCATCTCGGGCCACTAAAACACCTTGGAAGTGACTCCTAGGATTAATAGGAAGAGTTCCCTATCTCGTTCTCGCCTCTTGGAGCCTTTGGGGCCAAATTCCAATTTGGGTCTTGCATGGGTCCACTTTTGCTTAGACGCTAACGATCGCGTGCAAAACTCATCTTGGGCCAATGAAACACCTTGGAAGTGACTACTCGGACTAATAAGAAGAGTTCCCTGTCTCTCTCTCGCCTCCTGGCGCCTTTGGGCTCAAATTCCAATTTGGGTCTCGCCTGGGTCCTCTTTTGCTTTGCCGCTAAGGAACGTGTGCAAAACTCATCTCGGGCCACTATAACACCTTGGATGTGACTCCTAGGATTAATAGGAAGAGTTCCCTGTCTCGTTCTCGCCTCTTGGAGCCTTTGGGCCCAAATTCTAATTTGGGTCTCGCCTGGGCCCTCTTTTGCTTTGTCGCTAAGGAACGCGTGCAAAACTCATCTCGGGCCACTGAAACACCTTGGAAGTGACTGCAAGGACTAATAGGAAGGTTCCCTGTCTCTCTCTCGTCTCCTGGCGCCATTGGGCCCAAATTCCAATATGGGTCTCGCCTGGGTCATCTTTTGCTTAGTCACTTTGCAAAACTCATCTCGGGGCACTGAAACACCTTAAAAGTGACTGCTTGGACTAATAGAAAGAGTTACATGTCTCTCTGAGGCGCCTTTAGGCCCAAATTCCAAAATGGGTCTCGCTTGGGCCCTCTTTTGCTTAGTCGCTTTGCAAAACTCATCTCGGGCCACTGAAACACCTTGGATGTGACTGCTAGGACTAATAGGAAGAGTTTCCTGTCTCACTCTCTCCTCCTGGCACCTTTGGGGCCAAATTCCAATTTGGGTCTCGCCTGTGTCCTCTTTTCCTTAGTCGCTAAGGAACGCGTTCAAAAATCATCTCGGGCCATTGAAACTCCTCGGAAGTGACTGCTAGGAGTAATAGGAAGAGTTCATTGTTTCTCTCTCGCGTCCTGGCGCCGTTGGGTCCAAATTCCAATTTGGGTCTCGCCTGGGTCCTCTTTTGCTTAGTCACTAAAGAATGCGTGCAAAACTCATCTTAGGCCACTGAAACACCTTGGGAGTGACTACTAGGACTAATAGGAAGAGTTCTCCGTCTCTCTCTCGCAACCTGGTGCCTTTGGGCTCAAATTTCAAATTGGGTCTCACCTGGGCCCTGTTTTGCTTAGTCGCTAAGGAACGCGTGCAAAACCCATCTCGGGCCACTGAATCACCTTGGAAGTCACTGGTAGGATTAATAAGAAGAGTTCCCTGTCTCTCTCTCGGCTCCTGGCGCCATTCGGCCCAAATTCCAATTTGGGTCTCGCTTGGGTCCTCTTTTGCTTAGTCGCTTTGCAAAACTCATCTCGGGCCACTGAAACACCTTGGAAGTGACTGCTCGGACTAATAAGAAAAGTTCCCTGTCTCTCTCTCGCATCTTGGGGCCATTGGGCCCAAATTACAATATGGGTCTCGCTTGGGTCCTTTTTTGCTTAGTCACTAAGGAACGCGCGCAAAACTCATCTCGGGCCACTAAAACACCTTCGAAGTGACTGCTAGGACTATTAGAAAGAGTTCCCTGTCTCTCTCTCGCCTCCTGGCGCCTTTCCGCCCAAATTCCAATTTGGCTCTTGCCTGCTTCCTCTTTCGCTTAGTCGCTAAGAACGCATGCAAAACTCATCTCTGCGCATTGAATTAGGGCCCAAATTCCAATCTGTGACTCGCCTACGTCCTCTTTTGCTTAGCTGCTAAGGAACGCGTACAAAACTCATCTCGGGCCACAGAAACACGTTGGAAGTGACTGCTAGCACTAATAGGAAGAGTTCCATGTCTCTCTATTGCCTCCTTATCTGTTTCTCGCCTCCTGGCACCATTGAGCCCAAATTCTAATTTTGGGTCTCGCTCGGGTCCTCTTTTACACATCTCGGCCCATTAAAACACCTTGGAAGTGAATGCTAGGACAAATAGAAAGTGTTCCCTGTCTCTTTTTTTTGCTTAGTCAGAAAGAAACGCGTGCAAAACTCATCTTGGGCCACTGAAACACCTTCGAAGTGACTGCTAAGACTAATAGGAAAAGTTCCCTGTCCCTTTCCCGCCTCCTTGAGGCTTTGGGTCCAATTTCCAATTTGGGTCTCGCTTGGGTCCTTTTTTGCTTAGTCGCTAAGGAACTCGTGCAAAACTCATCTCGGGCCACTGAAACACCTTGGAAGTGACTGCTAGGACTAGTAGGAAGAGTTCCCTATCTCTCTCTCGCCTCCTGGAGCCTTTGGGCCCAAATTCCAATTTGGGTCTCGCCCGGGTCCTCTTTTACTTAGTCGCTAAGGAACGCGTGCAAAACTCATCTCGGGCCACTGAAAAACCTTGGAATTGAATGCTAGGACAAATAGAAAGAGTTCCCTGTCTGTCTTTTGCCTCCAAGCACCTTTGGGCCCAAAGTCGAATTTGGGTCTCGCCTGGATCCTCTTTTGCTAAGTCGCTAAGGAACGCGTACAAAACTCATCTCGGGCCACTGAAACACCTTGGAAGTGACTGCTAGGACTAATAGGACGGTTCCCTATCTCTCTCTCCCCACTTGGCGCCTGTGGGCTTAAATTGAAATATGGGTCTTGCCTAGGTCCTCTTTTGCTAAGTCGCTAAGAAACACGTGCAAAACTCATCTTGGGCCACTTAAACACCTTGGAAGTGACTGCTAAGGCTAATAGGAAAAGTTCCATGTCCCTTTCTCGCCTCCTTTAGGCTTTGGGTCCAATTTCAAATTTGGGTCTCGCTTGGGTCCTTTTTTCCTTAGTCACTAAGGAACGCGTGCAAAACTCATCTCGGGCCACTGAAACACCTTGGAAGTGACTGCTAGGACTAATAGCAAGAGTTCCGTATCTCTCTCGCCTCCTTGAGGCTTTGGGTCCAATTTCCAATTTGGGTCTCGCTTGGGTCCTTTTTTGCTTAGTCGCTAAGGAACGCGTGCAAAACTCATCTCAGGCCACTGAAATAGCTTGGAGTTGAATGTAGGACAAATAGAAAGAGTTCCATGTCTCTCTTTTGCCTCCTAGCACCTTTGGGCCCAAATTCCAATTTGGGCCTCGCCTAGGTCCTGTTTTGCTTAGTCGCTAAGCAACGCGTGCAAAACTCATCTCGTGCCACCGAAACACACAGGTATTGATTGCTAGGACTAATATGAAGAGCTCCCTGTCTCTTTTTCGCTTCCTAGCTCCTTTGGGCCCAAATTCCAATTTGGGTCTCGCCTGGGTCCTCTTTTGCTAAGTCGATAAGAAACGCTTGTAAAACTCATCTCGGGAAACTGAAACACCTTGGAAGTGACTGCTAGGACTAATACGAAGAGTTCCTTTTTTCTCACTCGCCTCCTTATCTGTCTCTCGCCTCCTGGCGCCATTGAGCCCAAATTCTAATTTTGGGTCTCGCTCGGGTCCTCTTTTGCTTAGTCACTAAGGAACGCGTGTAAAACTCATCTCGGGCCACTGAAACACCTTGGAATTGAATGCTAGGACAAATAGAAAGAGTTCCCTGTCTGTCTATTGCCTCTAGCACCTTTGGGCCCAAATTCCAATTTGGGTCTTGCCTAGGTCCTTTTTTCCTAAGTCTCTAAGGAACGCTTGCAAAACTCATCTTGGGCCACTGAAACACCTACGAAGTGACTGCTATGACTAATCGGTAGAGCTCCTTGTCTCTCTGTCACCACCTGGTGCCTTTGGGCGCAAATTCTGATTTGGGTCACGCCTGGGTCCTCTTTTGCTTAGTCGCTCAGGAACGGGTACAAAACTCATCTCGGACCACTGAAAAACCTTGGAAGTGACTGCTAGGACTAATACGAAGAGTTCCCTGTTTCTCTCTCCATTCCTGTAGGCTTTGGGTCCAATTTCCAATTTGGGTCTTTCTTGGGGCTTCTTTTGCTTAGTCGGTAAGGATCGCAAGCAAAAATTTTCATGGGCCACTGAAACACCTTGGAAGTGACTGCTAAGACTAATAGCAACAGTTCCCTGTCTCACTCTCGCCTCCTGGCGCCTTTGGGGCCAAATTCCAATTTGGGTCTTGCCCGAGTCCTCTTTTACTTTGTCGCTAAGGAACGCGTGCAAAACTCATCTCGGGCCACTGAAACACCTTGGAATTGAATGCTAGGACAAATAGAAAGAGTTCCCTGTCTGTCTTTTGCCTCCAAGCACCTTTGGGCCCAAAGTCGAATTTGGGTCTTGCCTGGATCCTCTTTTGCTAAGTCGCTAAGGAACACGTACAAAACTCATCTCGGGCCACTGAAACACCTTGGAAGTGACTGCTAGGACTAATAGGAAGAGTTCCCTATCTCTCTCTCGCCTCCAGGTGCCTTTAGGCCCAAATTCCAATTTGGGTCTCGCCTAGGTCCTCTTTTCCTCAGTCGCTAAGGAACGCGTGTAAAACTCATCTCGGGAACCTGAAACACCTTGGGAGTGACTGCTAGGACTAATAGGAAGAGTTCCCTGTCTCTCTCTCGCCTCCTAGCGCCTTTGGGGTCAAATTTCAATTTGGGTCTCGCCTGTTTCCTCGTTAGCTTAGTCGCTAAGGAACGCGTGCAATACTCATCTTGAGTCACTGAAACACCTTGGAAGTGACTGCTAGGTCTAATAGGAGGAGTTCACTGTCTCTCTCTTGCCTGTTGGCGAATTTGGGCGCAAATTTCTATTTGATTATCGCGTGGGTCCTCTTTTTCTTAGTCGCCAAGGAACGCGTGGAAAACTCATCTCGGGCAACTGAAACACCTTGGAAGTGACTGGTAGGACTAATAGGAGGAGTTCCCCGGCCCTCTTTAACCTCCTGGTGCTTTTGGTTACAAATTCTAATTTGGGTCTCGCCCGGGTCCTCTTTTTTCTAGTGGCGAAGGAACGCGTGCAAAACTCATCTCGGGCCACTGAAACACCTTGGAAGCGACTGCTAGGACTAATGTGAAAAGTTCCCTGTCTCTCTCTCGCCTCCTTGCGCCTTTGGGCCCAAATTCCAATTTGGGTCTCATCTGGGTCCTCTTCTGCTTAGTCGCTATGGAACGCGTGCAATACTCATCTCGGGCCATTGAAACACCTTGGAAGTGACTGCTAGGACTAATAGGAAGAGTTCCTTATCTGTCTCTCACCTCCTGGCACCATTGGGCCCAAATTCTAATTTGGCTCTCGTCTGGGTCCTCTTTTGCTTAGTCGCTAAGGAACGCGTGTAAAGCTCATCTCGGGCCACTAAAACACCTTGGAAGATATTGCTAGGACTAATAGGAAGAGTTATCTGTCTCTCTCTCGCCTCCTGGCGCCTTTGGGCCCAAATTGTGATTTGGGTCTCGCTTGGGACGTCTTTTGCTTAGTCACTAAGGAACGCGTGCAAAAATCATCGCGGGCCACTGAAACACCTTGGAAGAGACTGCTAGGACTAATAGAAAGAGTTCCCTATCTCTCTCTCGCCTCCTAGCACCTTTGTCGCTAAGGATCGCGTGCAAAACACATCCTGGGCCATTGAAACACCTTGGAAGTGACTACTAGGACTCATAGGAAGACTTCCCTGTCCCTTTCTCGCCTCCTTGAGGCTTTGGGTCCAATTTCCAATTTGGGTCTCGCTTGGGTCCTTTTTTGCTTAGTCGCTACGGAACGCGTGCAAAACTCATCTCGGGCCACTGAAACACCTTGGAAGTGACTGCTAGGACTAATAGGAAGAGTTCCCCGTCTCTCTCTCGCATCCTGGTGCCTTTGGGGCCCAAATTCCAATTTGGGTCTCACCTGGGTCCTCTTCTGCTTAGTCGCTATGGAACGCGTGCAAAACTCATCTCAGGCCATTGAAACACCTTGGAAGTGGCTGCTAGGACTAATAGGAAGAGTTTCCCGTCTCTCTCTCGCCTCCTAGCGCCTTTGGGGCCTAATTTCAATTTGGGTCTCGCCTGTTTCCTCGTTAGCTTAGTCGCAGGAAAGCGTGCAATACTCATCTTGAGTCACTGAAACACCTGCGAAGTGACTGCTAGGACTAATAGGAGGAGTTCCCTGTCTCTCTCTCGCCTGCTGGCGACTTTGGGCCCAAATTCCTATTTGGGTCTCGCGTGGGGCCTCTTTTTCTTAGTCGCTAAGGAACGCGTGCAAAACTCATCTTGGGCCATTGAAACACCTTGGAAGTGACTGCTAGGACTAATAGGAAGAGTTCCCTGTCTCTCTCTCGCCTCCTAGCGCCTTTGGGGTCAAATTTCAATTTGGGTCTCGCCTGTTTCCTCGTTAGCTTAGTCGCTAAGGAACGCGTGCAATACTCATCTTGAGTCACTGAAACACCTTGGAAGTGACTGCTAGGTCTAATAGGAGGAGTTCACTGTCTCTCTCTTGCCTGTTGGCGAATTTGGGCGCAAATTTCTATTTGATTATCGCGTGGGTCCTCTTTTTCTTAGTCGCCAAGGAACGCGTGGAAAACTCATCTCGGGCAACTGAAACACCTTGGAAGTGACTGGTAGGACTAATAGGAGGAGTTCCCCGGCCCTCTTTAACCTCCTGGTGCTTTTGGTTCCAAATTCTAATTTGGGTCTCGCCCGGGTCCTCTTTTTTCTAGTGGCGAAGGAACGCGTGCAAAACTCATCTCGGGCCACTGAAACACCTTGGAAGCGACTGCTAGGACTAATGTGAAAAGTTCCCTGTCTCTCTCTCGCCTCCTTGCGCCTTTGGGCCCAAATTCCAATTTGGGTCTCATCTGGGTCCTCTTCTGCTTAGTCGCTATGGAACGCGTGCAATACTCATCTCGGGCCATTGAAACACCTTGGAAGTGACTGCTAGGACTAATAGGAAGAGTTCCTTATCTGTCTCTCACCTCCTGGCACCATTGGGCCCAAATTCTAATTTGGCTCTCGTCTGGGTCCTCTTTTGCTTAGTCGCTAAGGAACGCGTGTAAAGCTCATCTCGGGCCACTAAAACACCTTGGAAGATATTGCTAGGACTAATAGGAAGAGTTATCTGTCTCTCTCTCGCCTCCTGGCGCCTTTGGGCCCAAATTGTGATTTGGGTCTCGCTTGGGACGTCTTTTGCTTAGTCACTAAGGAACGCGTGCAAAAATCATCGCGGGCCACTGAAACACCTTGGAAGAGACTGCTAGGACTAATAGAAAGAGTTCCCTATCTCTCTCTCGCCTCCTAGCACCTTTGTCGCTAAGGATCGCGTGCAAAACACATCCTGGGCCATTGAAACACCTTGGAAGTGACTACTAGGACTCATAGGAAGACTTCCCTGTCCCTTTCTCGCCTCCTTGAGGCTTTGGGTCCAATTTCCAATTTGGGTCTCGCTTGGGTCCTTTTTTGCTTAGTCGCTATGGAACGCGTGCAAAACTCATCTCGGGCCACAGAAACACCTTGGAAGTGACTGCTAGGACTAATAGGAAGTGTTCCCTTTCTCTCTCTCGCCTCCTGGCGCCTTTGCGCCCAAATTACAATTTGGCTCTTGCCTGGGTCCTCTTTCGCTTAGTCGCTAAGAATGCATGCAAAACTTATCTCTGCGGATTGAATTAGGGCCCAAATTCCAATCTGGGACTCGCCTGGGTAGTCTTTTGCTTAGCTGCTAAAGAACGTGTGCAAAACTCATCTCGGGCCACAGAAACACCTTGGAAGTGACTGCTAGCACTAATAGGAAGAGTTCCATGTCTCTCTCTCGCCTCCTGGCGCCTTTGGGCCCAAATTCCAATTTGGATCTCGCCTGGGTCCTCTTTTGCTTAGTTGCTAAGGAACGCGTGCAAAACTCTTGTCGGGCCACTGAAACAGCTTGGAAGTGACGACTAGGACTAATAGGAAGAGTTCCCTGTCTCTCTCTCTTCCTGGCGCCTTTGGGCTCAAATTCCAATTATGGTCTTGCCTGGCTCCTCTTTTACTAAGTCGTAAAGGAACACGTGTAAAACTCATCTCGGGCCACGGAAACACCTTGGAAGTGAGTGCTACGACTAATAGGAAGTGTTCCCTGCCTCTCTCTCGCCTGCGGGCGCCTTTGGGCACAAATTCCAATTTGGGTCTCACAGGTCAACATTTGCTTAGTCGCTAATAAATGCATGCAAAACTCATCTTGGGCCATCGAAACACCTTCGAAGTGACTGCTCGGACTAGTAGGAAGAGTTTCCTGTCTCGCTCTCGCCTCCTGGTGCCTTTGGGCCCAAATTCGAATTTGGGTCTCGCCTAGGTCCTCTTTTGCTTTGTCGCTAAGGAACGCGTGCAAAACTCATCTTGGGCCACTGAAACACCTTGAAAGTGACAGCTAGGACTAATAGGAAGAGTTCCCTGTCTCTCTCTCGTCTCCTGGCGCCTTTGGGCCTAAATTCCAATATGGGTCTCGCCTGGGTGCTCTTTTGCTTAGCGCTTTGCAAAACTCATCTCGGACCACTGAAACACCTTGGAAGTGACTGGTAGGACTAATAGGAGGCGCCTTTGGGGCCAAATTCCAATTCGAATCTCGCCTAGGTCCTCTTTCGCTTACACGCTAAGGATCGCGTGCAAAACACATCTCGGGCCATTGAAACACCTTGGAAGTGACTACTTGAACTAATAAGAAGAGTTCCCTGTCTCTCCCTCGCCTCCTGGCGCCTTTGGGCCCAAATTCCAATTAGGGTCTCACCTAGGTCCTCTTTTGCTTAGTCGCTAAGAAACGCGTGCAAAACACATCTCGTACCACTAAAACACCTTGGAAGTGACTACTCGAACTAATAAGAATAGTTCCCTATCTCTCCCTCGCCTCCTGGCGCCTTTGGGCCCAAATTCGAATTTGGGTGTCGCCTCGGTCCTCTTTTGCTTTGTCGCAAAGGAACGCGTGCAAAACTCATCTCGAGCCACAGAAACACCTTCGAAGTGACTGCTAGGACTAATAGGAAGAGTTCTCTGTCTCTCTCTCGTCTCCAGGCGCCTATGGGCCTAAATTCCAATATGGGTCTCGCTTTGGTCCTCTTTTGCTTAGTCGGTTTGCAAAACTCATCTCGGGCCACTGAAACACCTTGGATGTGACCGCTAGGACTAATAGGAAGAGTTCCCTGGCTCTCTCTCGCCTTCTGGCGCCTTTGGGCCCAAAGTCCAATTTGGGTCTTGCCTGGGTGCTCTTTCTCTTAGTCGCTAAGGAACGCGTGCAAAACTTATCTCAGGCCACTGAAACACCATGGAAGTGACTGCTGGGACTAATAGGAAGAGTTCCCTGCCTCGCTCTCGCTTCCTGGTGCCTTTGGGACCAAATTCCAATTTGGGTCTCTCCTGGGTCCTCTTTTGCTTAGTCGCTAATGATTACGTGCAAAACTCATCTCGGGTCACTGAAACACCTTGAAAGTGACTACTGGGACTAATAGAAGGAGTTCCCTATCTCTCGCTCGCCTCCTGGTGGCTTTGGGCTCAAATACCAAATAAGGTCTCGCCTATGTCCTCTTTTGCTTAGTCGCTAAGGAACGCATGCAATACTCTTCTCGGCCCACTGAAACACCTTGGAAATGACTGGTAGGACTAATAGGAAGACTTCCCTGTCTATCTCTCACCTCCTGGCGTCTTTCAGCCCAAATTCCAAATTGGGTCTCGCCTGGGTCCTCTTTTGCTTAGTCATAAGAAACACGTGCAAAACTCATCTCCGGCCACTGGAACTCCTTGGAAGTGACTGCTAGGACTAATAGTAAGAGTTCCCTGTCTCTCTCTCGCATCCTGGTGCCGTTGAGCCCAAATTCCAAATTGGGTCTCGTCTGGGTCCTCTTTTGCTTAGTCGCTAAGAAACGCGTGCAAAACTCATCTTGGGCCACTGAAACACCATGCAAGTGACTGCTAAGACTAACAGGAAAAGTTCCCTGTCTCTTTCTCGCCTCCTGGAGGGTTTGGATCCAATTTCCAATTTGGGTCTCGCTTGGGTCCTCTTCTGCTTAGTCGCTAAGGAACGCGTGCAAAACTCATCTCGGGCCACTGAAACACCTTGGAAATGACTGGTAGGACTAATAGGAAGAGTTCCCTGTCTCTCTCTCGCCTCCTGGCGCCTTTGGGCCCAAATTCCAATATAGGTCTCGCCTGGGTCCTCTTTTGCTTAGTCGCTTTGCAACACTCATCTCGGGCCACTGAAACACCTTGGAAGTGACTGCTAGAACTAATAGGAAGAGTTCCCTGACTCTCTCTCGCCTCCTAGCGCCTTTGCAGCCAAATTTTAATTGTGGTCTCGCCTGGGTCCTCTTTTGCTTAGACATTTAGGATCACGTGCAAAAAACATCTTGGGCCGTTGAAACACCTTAGAAGTGACTGCTAGGACTAATATGAAGAGTTCCTTGTCTCTCTCCCGCCTCCTGGCACCTTTGGGCCCAAATTCCAATTTGGGTGTCGCTTAGGTCCTCTTTTGCTTAGTCGCTAAGAAACACGTGCAAAACTTATCTCGGGCCACTGAAACAACTTGGAAGTGACTACTCGGACTAATAAGAAGAGTTCCCTGTCTGTCTCTCGCCTCCTGGCGCCTTTGGGCTCAAATTCCAATTAAGGTCTCGCCTATGTCCTCTTTTGCTTAGTCGCTAAGGAACGCATGCATAACTCTTCTCGGCCCACTGAAACAACTTGGAAATGACTGGTAGGACTAATAGGAAGACTTGCCTGTCTGTCTCTCTCCTCCTGGCGTCTTTCGACCCAAATTCCAAATTGGGTCTCGCCTGGGTCCTCTTTTCCTTAGTCCTAAGAAACACGTGCAAAACTCATCTCGGGCCACTGGAACACCTTGGAAGTGACTGCTAGGACTAATAGTAAGAGTTCCCTGTCTCTCTCTCGCATCCTGGTGCCGTTGAGCCCAAATTCTAAAATGGGTCTCACCTGGGTCCTCTTTTGCTTAGTCGCTAAGAAACGCGTGCAAAACTCATCTTGGGCCACTCAAACACCTTGGAAGTGACTGCTAAGACTAATAGGAAAGTTCCCTGTCTCTTTCTCGCCTCCTTGAGGCTTTGGATCCAAATTCCAATTTGGGTCTCGCTTAGGTCCTCTTTTGCTTAGTCGCTAAGAAACACGTGCAAAACTTATCTCGGGCCACTGAAAAATCTTGGAAGTGACTGCTAGGGCTAATAGGAAGAGTTCCCTGTCTCTCTCTCGCCTCTTGGCGTCTTTGGCCAAAATTCCAATTTTGGTCTCGCCTAGGTCCTCTTTTGCTTAATCACTAAGGAACGCGTGCAAAACTCATCTCGGGCCACTGAAACATCTTGGAAGTTACTTCTAGGACTAATAGGAAGAGTTCCCTGTCTCTCCCTCTCCTCTTGGTGCCTTTGGGCCCAAATTCCAATTTGGGTCTTGCCTGGGTCCTCTTTTGCTTAGCCACTAAGGAACGCGTGCAAAATTCCTCTCGGGCCACTGAAACACCTTGGAAGTGACTGCTAGGACTAATAGGAAGAGTTCCCTATCTCTCTCTCGCCTCCTGGTGCTTCTCGGCTTAAATTCCAATTTGGGTCTCGCCCGGGTCCTCTCTGGCTTAGTTGCTAAGGAACGCGTACAAAACTCATCACCGGCCATTGAAACACCATGGAAGTTACTGCTAGAACTAATAGGAAGAGTTCTATCTCTCTCTCTCTCACGTGTTGGCGCCTTTGGGCCGAAATTCCAATTTGGGTCTCGCATGGGTCCTCTTTTGCTAAGTCGCGAAGGAACGTGTGGAAAACTCATCTCGGGCCACTGAAACACCTTGGAACTTACTGCTAGGACTAATAGGAAGTGTTGCTTGTCTATCTCTCGCCTCTTGGCGCCTTTGGGCCAAAATTCCAATTTGGGTCTCACCTGGGTCCTTTTTTGCTTAGTCGCTAAGGAACGCGTACAAAATTCATCTTGGCCCACTGAAACACCTTGGAAGTGAGTGCTAGGACTAATAGGAAGAGTTCCCTGTGTCTCTCTCGCCTCCTAGTGCCTTTGGGCTCGAATTCCAATTTTGGTGTCGCCTGGGTCCACTTTTGCTTAGTCGCTAAGGAATGCGTACAAAACTCATCTCCGCCCACTGAAACACCTTGGAAGTGACTGATAGGACTAATAGGAAGTGTTCCCTATGTCTCTCTCGCTTCCTAGTACCTTTGGGCTCAAATTTCAATTTGGGTCTCACCTGGGTCCTCTTTTGCTTAGTCGCTAAGGAACGAGTGCAGAACTCATCTTGGGCCACTAAAACACCTTGGAAGTTACTGCTTGGACTAATAGAAAGAGTTCCCTGTGTCTCTCTCACCTCCAGGAGCCTGTGGGCCCTAATTCCAATCTGGGTCTCGCTTGGGTCCTCTTTTGCTTAGTCGCTAAGGAACGCATGGAAAACTCATCTCGGGCCAATGAAACACGTTGGAAGTGACTGCTATGACAAATAGGAAAAGCTCCCTGTCCTTCTCTCACCTCCTGGCGCCTTTGGGCCCAAATTCCAATTTGGGTCTTGCCTGGGTCCTCTTTTGCTTTGTTGCTAAAGAACACATACAAAACCCATCTCGGGACACTGAAACACCTTGGAAGTGACTGCTACGACTAATAGGAAGAGTTCCCTGTCTCTCTCTCGCCTCCTGGCGCCTTTGGGCTGAAATTCCAGTTTGGGTCTCACCTGGGTTCTCTTTTGCTTTGTTGCTAAAGAACACGTACAAAACTCATCTCGGGCCGCTGAAAGACCTTGGAAGTGACTGCTAGGACTAATAGGAAGAGTGCCCTGTCTCTCTCTTCACTTCTGGTGCCTTTCGGTCCAAATTCCAATTTGGGTCTCGCTTGGGTCCTCTTTTGCTTAGTTGCTAAGGAACGCGTGCAAAACTCATCTCGGGCAACTGAAACACCTTGAAAGTGATTTCTAGGGCTAATAGGAGGAGTTCTCTGTCTCTCTCTCGCCTCCTGGCGCCTTTGGGCCGAAATTCCAATTTGGGTCTCGCCTGGTTCCTCTTTTGCTTAGCCACTAAGGAACGCGTGCAAAACTCCTCTCAGGCCACTGAAACACCTTGGCAGTGACTACTAGGACTAATAAGAAGAGTTCCCTGTCTCTCTTTACCCTCCTGGCGGCTTTCGATCCAAATTCCAATTTGGGTCTCGCCTGGGTCCTCTTTCGCTTAGTCGCTAAGGAACGCGTGCAAGACTCATCTTGGGCCACTGAAACACCATGGAAATTACTGCTAGGACTAATAGGAAGAGTTCCCTATCTCTCTCTCGCCTCTTGGCGCCTTTGGGTCTTGCCTGGGTCCTCTTTTGCTTTGTTGAGAAAACGTACAAAACAAATCTCGCGCCACTGAAACACCTTGGATGTGACTACTAGGACTAATAGGAGGGGTTCCCCGTCTCTCTCTCGCCTCTTGGAAAATTTGGGCCCAAAATCTAATTTGGGTTTCGCCTGTCTCCTCTTTTGCTTATTGGCAAAGGAACGCGTGCAAAACTCATCTCGGGCCACTGAAACACCTTGGAAGTGACTACTAGGACTAATAGGAAGAGTTCCTGTCTCTTTCTCGCCTCCTAGCGCCATTTGGCCCAAATTTCAATTTGGGTCTCGCATAGGTCCTCTTTTGCTTAGTCGCTAAGGAACGCGTGCAAAACTCATCTCGGGCTACTGAAACACCATCGAAGTGACTGCTAGGACTAATAGGAAGAGTTCTTTATCTCTCTCTCGTCTTTTGGAACCTTTGGGCCCAAATTCCAGATTGCGTCTCGCCTAGCTCCTCTTTTGCTTAGTCGCTAATGAACGCGTACAAAACTCATCTCGTGCCACTGAAACACCTTCGAACTGACTGCTAGGACTAATAGGAAGAGTTCCTTGTGTCTCTCTCGCCTCCTGGCGCCTTTGGGCCGAAATTCCAGTTTGGGTCTCGCCTGGGTCCTCTTTTGCTTAGTCGCGAGGGAACGCGTGCAAAACTCATGTCGGGCCACTGAAACACCTTGGAAGTGACTGCTAGGACTAATAGGAAGAGTTCCCTGTCTCTCTCTTCCCTCCTGGCGCATTTCGGTCCAATTTCCAATTTGGGTCTCGCTTGGGTCCTTTTTTGCTTAGTCGCTAATGAACGCGTGCAAAACTCATCTCGGGCAACTGAAACACCTAGAAAGTGACTGCTAGGACTAATAGGAGGAGTTCTCTGTCTATCTTTCGCCTCCTGGCGCCTTTGGGCCGAAATTCCAATTTGGGTCTCGCTTGTGTCCTTTTTTGCTTAGCCGCTAAGGAACGCGTGCAAAACTCCCCTCGGGCCACTGAAACACCTTGGAAGTGACTACTTGGACTAATAGGAAGAGTTCCCTATCTCTTTCTCGCCTCCTAGCGCCATTTGGCCCAAATTCCAATTTGGGTCTCGCATAGGTCCTCTTTTGCTTAGTCGCTAAGGAACGCGTGCAAAACTCATCTTTGCCACTGAAACACTTGGAAGTGACTGGTAGGACAAATAGTAAGAGTTCCCTGTCTCTCTCTCGCCCCCTGGTGCCTTTGGGCCCAAATTCCAATTTGGGTCTCGCCTAGGTCCTTTTTTACGTAGTCGCTAAGGAACGCGTGCAAAACTCATCTCGGGCCACTGAAACACCTTGGAAGTGACTGCTAGGACTAATAGGACGGTTCCCTATCTCTCTCTCCCCACTTGGCGCCTGTGGGCTTAAATTGAAATATGGGTCTTGCCTAGGTCCTCTTTTGCTAAGTCGCTAAGAAACACGTGCAAAACTCATCTTGGGCCACTTAAACACCTTGGAAGTGACTGCTAAGGCTAATAGGAAAAGTTCCATGTCCCTTTCTCGCCTCCTTTAGGCTTTGGGTCCAATTTCAAATTTGGGTCTCGCTTGGGTCCTTTTTTCCTTAGTCACTAAGGAACGCGTGCAAAACTCATCTCGGGCCACTGAAACACCTTGGAAGTGACTGCTAGGACTAATAGCAAGAGTTCCGTATCTCTCTCGCCTCCTTGAGGCTTTGGGTCCAATTTCCAATTTGGGTCTCGCTTGGGTCCTTTTTTGCTTAGTCGCTAAGGAACGCGTGCAAAACTCATCTCAGGCCACTGAAATAGCTTGGAGTTGAATGTAGGACAAATAGAAAGAGTTCCATGTCTCTCTTTTGCCTCCTAGCACCTTTGGGCCCAAATTCCAATTTGGGCCTCGCCTAGGTCCTGTTTTGCTTAGTCGCTAAGCAACGCGTGCAAAACTCATCTCAGGCCACTGAAACACCTGGGTATTGACTGCTAGGACTAATATGAAGAGCTCCCTGTCTCTTTTTCGCTTCCTAGCTCCTTTGGGCCCAAATTCCAATTTGGGTCTCGCCTGGGTCCTCTTTTGCTAAGTCGATAAGAAACGCTTGTAAAACTCATCTCGGGAAACTGAAACACCTTGGAAGTGACTGCTAGGACTAATACGAAGAGTTCCTTTTTTCTCACTCGCCTCCTTATCTGTCTCTCGCCTCCTGGCGCCATTGAGCCCAAATTCTAATTTTGGGTCTCGCTCGGGTCCTCTTTTGCTTAGTCACTAAGGAACGCGTGTAAAACTCATCTCGGGCCACTGAAACACCTTGGAATTGAATGCTAGGACAAATAGAAAGAGTTCCCTGTCTGTCTATTGCCTCTAGCACCTTTGGGCCCAAATTCCAATTTGGGTCTTGCCTAGGTCCTTTTTTCCTAAGTCTCTAAGGAACGCTTGCAAAACTCATCTTGGGCCACTGAAACACCTACGAAGTGACTGCTATGACTAATCGGTAGAGCTCCTTGTCTCTCTGTCACCACCTGGTGCCTTTGGGCGCAAATTCTGATTTGGGTCACGCCTGGGTCCTCTTTTGCTTAGTCGCTCAGGAACGGGTACAAAACTCATCTCGGACCACTGAAAAACCTTGGAAGTGACTGCTAGGACTAATACGAAGAGTTCCCTGTTTCTCTCTCCATTCCTGTAGGCTTTGGGTCCAATTTCCAATTTGGGTCTTTCTTGGGGCTTCTTTTGCTTAGTCGGTAAGGATCGCAAGCAAAAATTTTCATGGGCCACTGAAACACCTTGGAAGTGACTGCTAAGACTAATAGCAACAGTTCCCTGTCTCACTCTCGCCTCCTGGCGCCTTTGGGGCCAAATTCCAATTTGGGTCTTGCCCGAGTCCTCTTTTACTTTGTCGCTAAGGAACGCGTGCAAAACTCATCTCGGGCCACTGAAACACCTTGGAATTGAATGCTAGGACAAATAGAAAGAGTTCCCTGTCTGTCTTTTGCCTCCAAGCACCTTTGGGCCCAAAGTCGAATTTGGGTCTTGCCTGGATCCTCTTTTGCTAAGTCGCTAAGGAACACGTACAAAACTCATCTCGGGCCACTGAAACACCTTGGAAGTGACTGCTAGGACTAATAGGAAGAGTTCCCTATCTCTCTCTCGCCTCCAGGTGCCTTTAGGCCCAAATTCCAATTTGGGTCTCGCCTAGGTCCTCTTTTCCTCAGTCGCTAAGGAACGCGTGTAAAACTCATCTCGGGAACCTGAAACACCTTGGGAGTGACTGCTAGGACTAATAGGAAGAGTTCCCTGTCTCTCTCTCGCCTCCTAGCGCCTTTGGGGTCAAATTTCAATTTGGGTCTCGCCTGTTTCCTCGTTAGCTTAGTCGCTAAGGAACGCGTGCAATACTCATCTTGAGTCACTGAAACACCTTGGAAGTGACTGCTAGGTCTAATAGGAGGAGTTCACTGTCTCTCTCTTGCCTGTTGGCGAATTTGGGCGCAAATTTCTATTTGATTATCGCGTGGGTCCTCTTTTTCTTAGTCGCCAAGGAACGCGTGGAAAACTCATCTCGGGCAACTGAAACACCTTGGAAGTGACTGGTAGGACTAATAGGAGGAGTTCCCCGGCCCTCTTTAACCTCCTGGTGCTTTTGGTTCCAAATTCTAATTTGGGTCTTGCCCGGGTCCTCTTTTTTCTAGTGGCGAAGGAACGCGTGCAAAACTCATCTCGGGCCACTGAAACACCTTGGAAGCGACTGCTAGGACTAATGTGAAAAGTTCCCTGTCTCTCTCTCGCCTCCTTGCGCCTTTGGGCCCAAATTCCAATTTGGGTCTCATCTGGGTCCTCTTCTGCTTAGTCGCTATGGAACGCGTGCAATACTCATCTCGGGCCATTGAAACACCTTGGAAGTGACTGCTAGGACTAATAGGAAGAGTTCCTTATCTGTCTCTCACCTCCTGGCACCATTGGGCCCAAATTCTAATTTGGCTCTCGTCTGGGTCCTCTTTTGCTTAGTCGCTAAGGAACGCGTGTAAAGCTCATCTCGGGCCACTAAAACACCTTGGAAGATATTGCTAGGACTAATAGGAAGAGTTATCTGTCTCTCTCTCGCCTCCTGGCGCCTTTGGGCCCAAATTGTGATTTGGGTCTCGCTTGGGACGTCTTTTGCTTAGTCACTAAGGAACGCGTGCAAAAATCATCGCGGCCACCGAAACACCTTGGAAGAGACTGCTAGGACTAATAGAAAGAGTTCCCTATCTCTCTCTCGCCTCCTAGCACCTTTGTCGCTAAGGATCGCGTGCAAAACACATCCTGGGCCATTGAAACACCTTGGAAGTGACTACTAGGACTCATAGGAAGACTTCCCTGTCCCTTTCTCGCCTCCTTGAGGCTTTGGGTCCAATTTCCAATTTGGGTCTCGCTTGGGTCCTTTTTTGCTTAGTCGCTACGGAACGCGTGCAAAACTCATCTCGGGCCACTGAAACACCTTGGAAGTGACTGCTAGGACTAATAGGAAGAGTTCCCCGTCTCTCTCTCGCATCCTGGTGCCTTTGGGGCCCAAATTCCAATTTGGGTCTCACCTGGGTCCTCTTCTGCTTAGTCGCTATGGAACGCGTGCAAAACTCATCTCAGGCCATTGAAACACCTTGGAAGTGGCTGCTAGGACTAATAGGAAGAGTTTCCCGTCTCTCTCTCGCCTCCTAGCGCCTTTGGATCCTAATTTCAATTTGGGTCTCGCCTGTTTCCTCGTTAGCTTAGTCGCAGGAAAGCGTGCAATACTCATCTTGAGTCACTGAAACACCTGCGAAGTGACTGCTAGGACTAATAGGAGGAGTTCCCTGTCTCTCTCTCGCCTGCTGGCGACTTTGGGCCCAAATTCCTATTTGGGTCTCGCGTGGGGCCTCTTTTTCTTAGTCGCTAAGGAACGCGTGCAAAACTCATCTTGGGCCATTGAAACACCTTGGAAGTGACTGCTAGGACTAATAGGAAGAGTTCCCTGTCTCTCTCTCGCCTCCTAGCGCCTTTGGGGTCAAATTTCAATTTGGGTCTCGCCTGTTTCCTCGTTAGCTTAGTCGCTAAGGAACGCGTGCAATACTCATCTTGAGTCACTGAAACACCTTGGAAGTGACTGCTAGGTCTAATAGGAGGAGTTCACTGTCTCTCTCTTGCCTGTTGGCGAATTTGGGCGCAAATTTCTATTTGATTATCGCGTGGGTCCTCTTTTTCTTAGTCGCCAAGGAACGCGTGGAAAACTCATCTCGGGCAACTGAAACACCTTGGAAGTGACTGGTAGGACTAATAGGAGGAGTTCCCCGGCCCTCTTTAACCTCCTGGTGCTTTTGGTTCCAAATTCTAATTTGGGTCTTGCCCGGGTCCTCTTTTTTCTAGTGGCGAAGGAACGCGTGCAAAACTCATCTCGGGCCACTGAAACACCTTGGAAGCGACTGCTAGGACTAATGTGAAAAGTTCCCTGTCTCTCTCTCGCCTCCTTGCGCCTTTGGGCCCAAATTCCAATTTGGGTCTCATCTGGGTCCTCTTCTGCTTAGTCGCTATGGAACGCGTGCAATACTCATCTCGGGCCATTGAAACACCTTGGAAGTGACTGCTAGGACTAATAGGAAGAGTTCCTTATCTGTCTCTCACCTCCTGGCACCATTGGGCCCAAATTCTAATTTGGCTCTCGTCTGGGTCCTCTTTTGCTTAGTCGCTAAGGAACGCGTGTAAAGCTCATCTCGGGCCACTAAAACACCTTGGAAGATATTGCTAGGACTAATAGGAAGAGTTATCTGTCTCTCTCTCGCCTCCTGGCGCCTTTGGGCCCAAATTGTGATTTGGGTCTCGCTTGGGACGTCTTTTGCTTAGTCACTAAGGAACGCGTGCAAAAATCATCGCGGGCCACTGAAACACCTTGGAAGAGACTGCTAGGACTAATAGAAAGAGTTCCCTATCTCTCTCTCGCCTCCTAGCACCTTTGTCGCTAAGGATCGCGTGCAAAACACATCCTGGGCCATTGAAACACCTTGGAAGTGACTACTAGGACTCATAGGAAGACTTCCCTGTCCCTTTCTCGCCTCCTTGAGGCTTTGGGTCCAATTTCCAATTTGGGTCTCGCTTGGGTCCTTTTTTGCTTAGTCGCTACGGAACGCGTGCAAAACTCATCTCGGGCCACTGAAACACCTTGGAAGTGACTGCTAGGACTAATAGGAAGTGTTCCCTTTCTCTCTCTCGCCTCCTGGCGCCTTTGCGCCCAAATTACAATTTGGCTCTTGCCTGGGTCCTCTTTCGCTTAGTCGCTAAGAATGCATGCAAAACTTATCTCTGCGGATTGAATTAGGGCCCAAATTCCAATCTGGGACTCGCCTGGGTAGTCTTTTGCTTAGCTGCTAAAGAACGTGTGCAAAACTCATCTCGGGCCACAGAAACACCTTGGAAGTGACTGCTAGCACTAATAGGAAGAGTTCCATGTCTCTCTCTCGCCTCCTGGCGCCTTTGGGCCCAAATTCCAATTTGGATCTCGCCTGGGTCCTCTTTTGCTTAGTTGCTAAGGAACGCGTGCAAAACTCTTGTCGGGCCACTAAAACAGCTTGGAAGTGACGACTAGGACTAATAGGAAGAGTTCCCTGTCTCTCTCTCTCTTCCTGGCGCCTTTGGGCTCAAATTCCAATTATGGTCTTGCCTGGCTCCTCTTTTACTAAGTCGTAAAGGAACACGTGTAAAACTCATCTCGGGCCACGGAAACACCTTGGAAGTGAGTGCTACGACTAATAGGAAGTGTTCCCTGCCTCTCTCTCGCCTGCGGGCGCCTTTGGGCACAAATTCCAATTTGGGTCTCACCTGGGTCAACATTTGCTTAGTCGCTAATAAATGCATGCAAAACT
This sequence comes from Abrus pulchellus subsp. cantoniensis, assembly GCA_024086825.1. Lineage (NCBI taxonomy): Eukaryota > Viridiplantae > Streptophyta > Magnoliopsida > Fabales > Fabaceae > Abrus > Abrus pulchellus. Next base: position 18,639,665 of record CM044053.1, on the reverse strand, counting down.
CATCTTGGGCCATCGAAACACCTTCGAAGTGACTGCTCGGACTAGTAGGAAGAGTTTCCTGTCTCGCTCTCGCCTCCTGGTGCCTTTGGGCCCAAATTCGAATTTGGGTCTCGCCTAGGTCCTCTTTTGCTTTGTCGCTAAGGAACGCGTGCAAAACTCATCTTGGGCCACTGAAACACCTTGAAAGTGACAGCTAGGACTAATAGGAAGAGTTCCCTGTCTCTCTCTCGTCTCCTGGCGCCTTTGGGCCTAAATTCCAATATGGGTCTCGCCTGGGTGCTCTTTTGCTTAGCGCTTTGCAAAACTCATCTCGGACCACTGAAACACCTTGGAAGTGACTGGTACGACTAATAGGAGGCGCCTTTGGGGCCAAATTCCAATTCGAATCTCGCCTAGGTCCTCTTTCGCTTACACGCTAAGGATCGCGTGCAAAACACATCTCGGGCCATTGAAACACCTTGGAAGTGACTACTTGAACTAATAAGAAGAGTTCCCTGTCTCTCCCTCGCCTCCTGGCGCCTTTGGGCCCAAATTCCAATTAGGGTCTCACCTAGGTCCTCTTTTGCTTAGTCGCTAAGAAACGCGTGCAAAACACATCTCGTACCACTAAAACACCTTGGAAGTGACTACTCGAACTAATAAGAATAGTTCCCTATCTCTCCCTCGCCTCCTGGCGCCTTTGGGCCCAAATTCGAATTTGGGTGTCGCCTCGGTCCTCTTTTGCTTTGTCGCAAAGGAACGCGTGCAAAACTCATCTCGAGCCACAGAAACACCTTCGAAGTGACTGCTAGGACTAATAGGAAGAGTTCTCTGTCTCTCTCTCGTCTCCAGGCGCCTATGGGCCTAAATTCCAATATGGGTCTCGCTTTGGTCCTCTTTTGCTTAGTCGGTTTGCAAAACTCATCTCGGGCCACTGAAACACCTTGGATGTGACCGCTAGGACTAATAGGAAGAGTTCCCTGGCTCTCTCTCGCCTTCTGGCGCCTTTGGGCCCAAAGTCCAATTTGGGTCTTGCCTGGGTGCTCTTTCTCTTAGTCGCTAAGGAACGCGTGCAAAACTTATCTCAGGCCACTGAAACACCATGGAAGTGACTGCTGGGACTAATAGGAAGAGTTCCCTGCCTCGCTCTCGCTTCCTGGTGCCTTTGGGACCAAATTCCAATTTGGGTCTCTCCTGGGTCCTCTTTTGCTTAGTCGCTAATGATTACGTGCAAAACTCATCTCGGGTCACTGAAACACCTTGAAAGTGACTACTGGGACTAATAGAAGGAGTTCCCTATCTCTCGCTCGCCTCCTGGTGGCTTTGGGCTCAAATACCAAATAAGGTCTCGCCTATGTCCTCTTTTGCTTAGTCGCTAAGGAACGCATGCAATACTCTTCTCGGCCCACTGAAACACCTTGGAAATGACTGGTAGGACTAATAGGAAGACTTCCCTGTCTATCTCTCACCTCCTGGCGTCTTTCAGCCCAAATTCCAAATTGGGTCTCGCCTGGGTCCTCTTTTGCTTAGTCATAAGAAACACGTGCAAAACTCATCTCCGGCCACTGGAACTCCTTGGAAGTGACTGCTAGGACTAATAGTAAGAGTTCCCTGTCTCTCTCTCGCATCCTGGTGCCGTTGAGCCCAAATTCCAAATTGGGTCTCGTCTGGGTCCTCTTTTGCTTAGTCGCTAAGAAACGCGTGCAAAACTCATCTTGGGCCACTGAAACACCATGCAAGTGACTGCTAAGACTAACAGGAAAAGTTCCCTGTCTCTTTCTCGCCTCCTGGAGGGTTTGGATCCAATTTCCAATTTGGGTCTCGCTTGGGTCCTCTTCTGCTTAGTCGCTAAGGAACGCGTGCAAAACTCATCTCGGGCCACTGAAACACCTTGGAAATGACTGGTAGGACTAATAGGAAGAGTTCCCTGTCTCTCTCTCGCCTCCTGGCGCCTTTGGGCCCAAATTCCAATATAGGTCTCGCCTGGGTCCTCTTTTGCTTAGTCGCTTTGCAACACTCATCTCGGGCCACTGAAACACCTTGGAAGTGACTGCTAGAACTAATAGGAAGAGTTCCCTGACTCTCTCTCGCCTCCTAGCGCCTTTGCAGCCAAATTTTAATTGTGGTCTCGCGTGGGTCCTCTTTTGCTTAGACATTTAGGATCACGTGCAAAAAACATCTTGGGCCGTTGAAACACCTTAGAAGTGACTGCTAGGACTAATATGAAGAGTTCCTTGTCTCTCTCCCGCCTCCTGGCACCTTTGGGCCCAAATTCCAATTTGGGTGTCGCTTAGGTCCTCTTTTGCTTAGTCGCTAAGAAACACGTGCAAAACTTATCTCGGGCCACTGAAACAACTTGGAAGTGACTACTCGGACTAATAAGAAGAGTTCCCTGTCTGTCTCTCGCCTCCTGGCGCCTTTGGGCTCAAATTCCAATTAAGGTCTCGCCTATGTCCTCTTTTGCTTAGTCGCTAAGGAACGCATGCATAACTCTTCTCGGCCCACTGAAACAACTTGGAAATGACTGGTAGGACTAATAGGAAGACTTGCCTGTCTGTCTCTCACCTCCTGTCGTCTTTCGACCCAAATTCCAAATTGGGTCTCGCCTGGGTCCTCTTTTCCTTAGTCCTAAGAAACACGTGCAAAACTCATCTCGGGCCACTGGAACACCTTGGAAGTGACTGCTAGGACTAATAGTAAGAGTTCCCTGTCTCTCTCTCGCATCCTGGTGCCGTTGAGCCCAAATTCTAAAATGGGTCTCACCTGGGTCCTCTTTTGCTTAGTCGCTAAGAAACGCGTGCAAAACTCATCTTGGGCCACTCAAACACCTTGGAAGTGACTGCTAAGACTAATAGGAAAGTTCCCTGTCTCTTTCTCGCCTCCTTGAGGCTTTGGATCCAAATTCCAATTTGGGTCTCGCTTAGGTCCTCTTTTGCTTAGTCGCTAAGAAACACGTGCAAAACTTATCTCGGGCCACTGAAAAATCTTGGAAGTGACTGCTAGGGCTAATAGGAAGAGTTCCCTGTCTCTCTCTCGCCTCTTGGCGTCTTTGGCCAAAATTCCAATTTTGGTCTCGCCTAGGTCCTCTTTTGCTTAATCACTAAGGAACGCGTGCAAAACTCATCTCGGGCCACTGAAACATCTTGGAAGTTACTTCTAGGACTAATAGGAAGAGTTCCCTGTCTCTCCCTCTCCTCTTGGTGCCTTTGGGCCCAAATTCCAATTTGGGTCTTGCCTGGGTCCTCTTTTGCTTAGCCACTAAGGAACGCATGCAAAATTCCTCTCGGGCCACTGAAACACCTTGGAAGTGACTGCTAGGACTAATAGGAAGAGTTCCCTATCTCTCTCTCGCCTCCTGGTGCTTCTCGGCTTAAATTCCAATTTGGGTCTCGCCCGGGTCCTCTCTGGCTTAGTTGCTAAGGAACGCGTACAAAACTCATCACCGGCCATTGAAACACCATGGAAGTTACTGCTAGAACTAATAGGAAGAGTTCTATCTCTCTCTCTCTCACGTGTTGGCGCCTTTGGGCCGAAATTCCAATTTGGGTCTCGCATGGGTCCTCTTTTGCTAAGTCGCGAAGGAACGTGTGGAAAACTCATCTCGGGCCACTGAAACACCTTGGAACTTACTGCTAGGACTAATAGGAAGTGTTGCTTGTCTATCTCTCGCCTCTTGGCGCCTTTGGGCCAAAATTCCAATTTGGGTCTCACCTGGGTCCTTTTTTGCTTAGTCGCTAAGGAACGCGTACAAAATTCATCTTGGCCCACTGAAACACCTTGGAAGTGAGTGCTAGGACTAATAGGAAGAGTTCCCTGTGTCTCTCTCGCCTCCTAGTGCCTTTGGGCTCGAATTCCAATTTTGGTGTCGCCTGGGTCCACTTTTGCTTAGTCGCTAAGGAATGCGTACAAAACTCATCTCCGCCCACTGAAACACCTTGGAAGTGACTGATAGGACTAATAGGAAGTGTTCCCTATGTCTCTCTCGCTTCCTAGTACCTTTGGGCTCAAATTTCAATTTGGGTCTCACCTGGGTCCTCTTTTGCTTAGTCGCTAAGGAACGAGTGCAGAACTCATCTTGGGCCACTAAAACACCTTGGAAGTTACTGCTTGGACTAATAGAAAGAGTTCCCTGTGTCTCTCTCACCTCCAGGAGCCTGTGGGCCCTAATTCCAATCTGGGTCTCGCTTGGGTCCTCATTTGCTTAGTCGCTAAGGAACGCATGGAAAACTCATCTCGGGCCAATGAAACACGTTGGAAGTGACTGCTATGACAAATAGGAAAAGCTCCCTGTCCTTCTCTCACCTCCTGGCGCCTTTGGGCCCAAATTCCAATTTGGGTCTTGCCTGGGTCCTCTTTTGCTTTGTTGCTAAAGAACACATACAAAACCCATCTCGGGACACTGAAACACCTTGGAAGTGACTGCTACGACTAATAGGAAGAGTTCCCTGTCTCTCTCTCGCCTCCTGGCGCCTTTGGGCTGAAATTCCAGTTTGGGTCTCACCTGGGTTCTCTTTTGCTTTGTTGCTAAAGAACACGTACAAAACTCATCTCGGGCCGCTGAAAGACCTTGGAAGTGACTGCTAGGACTAATAGGAAGAGTGCCCTGTCTCTCTCTTCACTTCTGGTGCCTTTCGGTCCAAATTCCAATTTGGGTCTCGCTTGGGTCCTCTTTTGCTTAGTTGCTAAGGAACGCGTGCAAAACTCATCTCGGGCAACTGAAACACCTTGAAAGTGATTTCTAGGGCTAATAGGAGGAGTTCTCTGTCTCTCTCTCGCCTCCTGGCGCCTTTGGGCCGAAATTCCAATTTGGGTCTCGCCTGGTTCCTCTTTTGCTTAGCCACTAAGGAACGCGTGCAAAACTCCTCTCAGGCCACTGAAACACCTTGGCAGTGACTACTAGGACTAATAAGAAGAGTTCCCTGTCTCTCTTTACCCTCCTGGCGGCTTTCGATCCAAATTCCAATTTGGGTCTCGCCTGGGTCCTCTTTCGCTTAGTCGCTAAGGAACGCGTGCAAGACTCATCTTGGGCCACTGAAACACCATGGAAATTACTGCTAGGACTAATAGGAAGAGTTCCCTATCTCTCTCTCGCCTCTTGGCGCCTTTGGGTCTTGCCTGGGTCCTCTTTTGCTTTGTTGAGAAAACGTACAAAACAAATCTCGCGCCACTGAAACACCTTGGATGTGACTACTAGGACTAATAGGAGGGGTTCCCCGTCTCTCTCTCGCCTCTTGGAAAATTTGGGCCCAAAATCTAATTTGGGTTTCGCCTGTCTCCTCTTTTGCTTATTGGCAAAGGAACGCGTGCAAAACTCATCTCGGGCCACTGAAACACCTTGGAAGTGACTACTAGGACTAATAGGAAGAGTTCCTGTCTCTTTCTCGCCTCCTAGCGCCATTTGGCCCAAATTTCAATTTGGGTCTCGCATAGGTCCTCTTTTGCTTAGTCGCTAAGGAACGCGTGCAAAACTCATCTCGGGCTACTGAAACACCATCGAAGTGACTGCTAGGACTAATAGGAAGAGTTCTTTATCTCTCTCTCGTCTTTTGGAACCTTTGGGCCCAAATTCCAGATTGCGTCTCGCCTAGCTCCTCTTTTGCTTAGTCGCTAATGAACGCGTACAAAACTCATCTCGTGCCACTGAAACACCTTCGAACTGACTGCTAGGACTAATAGGAAGAGTTCCTTGTGTCTCTCTCGCCTCCTGGCGCCTTTGGGCCGAAATTCCAGTTTGGGTCTCGCCTGGGTCCTCTTTTGCTTAGTCGCGAGGGAACGCGTGCAAAACTCATGTCGGGCCACTGAAACACCTTGGAAGTGACTGCTAGGACTAATAGGAAGAGTTCCCTGTCTCTCTCTTCCCTCCTGGCGCATTTCGGTCCAATTTCCAATTTGGGTCTCGCTTGGGTCCTTTTTTGCTTAGTCGCTAATGAACGCGTGCAAAACTCATCTCGGGCAACTGAAACACCTAGAAAGTGACTGCTAGGACTAATAGGAGGAGTTCTCTGTCTATCTTTCGCCTCCTGGCGCCTTTGGGCCGAAATTCCAATTTGGGTCTCGCTTGTGTCCTTTTTTGCTTAGCCGCTAAGGAACGCGTGCAAAACTCCCCTCGGGCCACTGAAACACCTTGGAAGTGACTACTTGGACTAATAGGAAGAGTTCCCTATCTCTTTCTCGCCTCCTAGCGCCATTTGGCCCAAATTCCAATTTGGGTCTCGCATAGATCCTCTTTTGCTTAGTCGCTAAGGAACGCGTGCAAAACTCATCTTTGCCACTGAAACACTTGGAAGTGACTGGTAGGACAAATAGCAAGAGTTCCCTGTCTCTCTCTCGCCCCCTGGTGCCTTTGGGCCCAAATTCCAATTTGGGTCTCGCCTAGGTCCTTTTTTACGTAGTCGCTAAGGAACGCGTGCAAAACTCACCTCGGGCCACTGAAACACCTTGTAAGTGACTGCTAGGACTAATAGGAAGAGTTCTCTATCTCTCTCGCGCCTTTTGGCGCCTTTGGGCCCAAACTCCAATTTGGGTCTCGCATAGGTCCTCTTGTGCTTAGTCGCTAAGGAACGCGTGCAAAACTCATCTTTGCCACCGAAACACTTGGAAGTGACTGGTAGGACAAATAGCAAGAGTTCCCTGTCTCTCTCTCGCCCCCTGGTGCCTTTGGGCCCAAATTCCAATTTGGGTCTCGCCTGGGTCCTTTTTTACGTAGTCGTTAAGGAACGTGTGCAAAACTCACCTCGGGCCACTGAAACACCTTGTAAGTGACTGCTAGGACTAATAGGAAGAGTTCTCTATCTCTCTCGCGCCTTTTGGCGCCTTTGGGCCCAAATTCCAATTTGGGTCTCGCTTGGGTCCTCTTTTGCTTAGTCGTTAAGGAACGCGTACAAAACTCATGTCGGCCCACTGAAACACCTTGGAAGTGACTGCTAGGACTAAGAGGAAGAGTTCCTTGCCTCTTTCTCGCCGCTTGGCGCCTTTGGGCCCAAATTCCAATTTGGGTCTCGCCTGGGTCCTCTTTTGCTTAGTCGCTAAGGAACGCGTACAAAACTTATCTTGGGCCACTGAATCACCTTGGAAGTGACTGATAAGACTAATAGGAAGAGTTCCTTGTGTCTCTCTCGCTTCCTAGCGCATTTGGACCCAAATTCCTATTTGGGACTCGCCTGGGTCCTCTTTTGCTTAGTCGCTAAGGAACGCATGTAAAACTCATCTCGGGCCACGGATATACTTTGGAAGTTACATCTAGGACTAATAGGAAGAGTTCCCTGTGTCTCTCTCGCCTCCTGGAACCTGTGGGCCCAAATTCCAATTTGAGACTCGGCTGGGTCCTCTTTTGCTTAGTCGCGAAGGAACGCGTGCAAACCTCCTCTCGGGCCACTGAAACACCTTGGAAGTGACTGATAGGACTAAAAGGAAGGGTTCCTCGTCTCTCTCTCGCCTCTTGGTGCTTTTGAGCTCAAATTCCAATTTGGGTCTCGCCTGGGTCTTCTTTTGCTTAGTCACTAAGGAACGCGTTCAAAACTCATCTTTGCCACTGAAACACTTGGAAGTGACTGATGGGACAAATAGCAAGAGTTCCTTGTCTCTCTCTCGCCCCCTGGTGCCTTTGGGCCCAAATTCCAATTTGTGTCTCACCTGGGTCCACTTTTGCTTAGACGCTAAGGAATGCGTCCAAAACTCATCTCGGGCCACTTAAACACCTTGGAAGTGACTGCTAGGACTAATAGGAAGAGTTCCCTGTCTCTCTCTCGCCTACTGGCGCCTTAGGGCCCAAATTACAATTTAGGTCTCGCCTGGGTCCTCTTTTGCTTTGTCACTAAGGAAAGCGTGCAAAACTCATATCGGGCCACTGAAACACCTTGCAAGTGACTGGTAGGATAATAGGAAGAGTTCCCCAACTCTCTCTCGCCTCCTGGCACCTTTGGGCCCAAATTCTAATTTGGGTTTCGTCTGGCTCTTCTTTTGCTTAGTCGCTAAGGAACGCGTGCAAAACTCATCTCGGGCCACTAAAACACCTTGGAAGTGACTGCTAGGACTAGTAGGAAGAGTTCCCTGTCTCTCTCTCCCCTCCTAGCGCCTTTCAGTCCAAACTCCAGTTCGGGCCTCGCCTGGGTCCTCTTTCGCTTTATCGCTAAGGAACGCGTACAAAATTCATCTCAGGCCACTGAAACACCTTAGAAGTGACAGCTAGGACTAATAGGAAGAGTTCCTTGTGTCTCTCTCGCTTCCTAGCGCTTTTGGGCTCAAATTCCTATTTGGGTCTCAGCTGGGTCCTCTTTTTCTTAGTCGCTAAGGAACGCGTGTAAAACTCATCTCGGGCCACTAAAATACTTTGGAAGTTACATATAGGACTAATAGGAAGAGTTCCCTGTATCTCTCTTACCTCCTGGAACCTGTGGGCCCAAATTCCAATTTGGGACTCGGCTGGGTCCTCTTTTGCTTAGCCGCTAAGGAACGCGTGCAAAACTCCTCTTGGGCCACTGAAACACCTTGGATGTGACTGCTAGGACTAATAGGAAGAGTTCCCTGTCTCTTTCTCGCCTCCTGGCGCCTTTGGGCCCAAATTCCAATTTGGGTCTCGTCTGGGTCCTTTTTTGCTTAGGCGCTAAGGAATGCCTACAAAACTCATCTCGGGCCACTGAAACACCTTGGAAGTGACTGATAGGACTAAAAGGAAGGGTTCCTCGTCTCTCTCTCGCCTCTTGGTGCCTTTGAGCTCAAATTCCAATTTGGGTTTCGCCTGGGTCCTCTACGCGTGCGAAACTCATCTCGGGCCACTCAAGCATCTTGGAAGTTACTGCTAGGATGAACAGGAAGAGTTCCTTGTCTCTCTCTCGCCTCTTGGTGCCTTTGGGCCAAAATTCCAATTTGGGTCTCGCCTGGGTCCTCTTTTGCTTAGTCGCTAAGGAACGCGTGCAAAAGTCATCTCGGGCCACTGAAACACCTTAGAAGTGACTGCCAGGACTAATAGGAAGAGCTTCCTATCTCTCTCTCGCCTCTTTGCACCTTACGACCCAAATTCCGAATTGGGTCTCGCTTTGGTCCTCCTTTGCTTAGTCGCTAAGGAACGCCTACAAAACTCATCTCGGGCCAGTAAAAAACACCTTTTAAGTGACAGCTAGTACTAATAGGCAAATTTCCTTGTGTCTCTCTCGCGCCCTTGCGCATTTGGGCTCAAATTCCAATTTGGGTCTCGCCTGGGTCCCCTTCTGCTTAGTCACTAAGGAAAGCGTGCAAAGCGCATCTCGGGCCACTGAAACACGTTGGAAGTGACTGCTATGACAAATAGGAAGAGCTCTCTATCTCTCTCTCGTCTCCTGGCGCCTTTGGGCCCAAATTCCAATTTGGGTCTTGCTTGGGTCCTCTTTTGCTTAGTTGCTAAGAAAAGCGTGCAAAACTCATCTTGGGCCACTGAAACACCTTGGAAGTAACAGGTAGGACTAATAGGAAGAGCTCCCTGTGTCTCTCTCGCCTCTTGGTGCCGTTGGGCCAAAATTCCAATTTGGGTCTCGCTTGGGTCCTTTTTTGTTTAGGCGCTAAGGAATGCCTACAAAACTCATCTCGGGCCACCAAAACACCTTGGACGTGACTGGTAGGACTAATAGGAAGAGTTCCCCGTCTCTCTCTCGCCTCTTGGCGCCTTTGGGCCCAAATACCAATTTGGGTCTCGCCTGGGTCCTCTTTTGCTTAGTTGCTAAGGAACGTGTGCAAAACTCATCTTGGGCCACTTATACACCTTAGAAGTGAGTGCTAGGACTAATACTCTCTCTCCCCTCTTGGCGCCTTTCGGTCCAAATTCCAATTTGGGTCTCGCCTGGGTCCTCTTTTGCTTAGTTGCTAAGGAACGTGTGCAAAACTCATCTTGGGCCACTGATACACCTTAGAAGTAACAGCTAGGACTAATAGGAAGAGTTCCCTGTCTCTCTCTGGCCCCTGGTGCCTTGTGGCCCAAATTCCAAATTAGGTATCGACTGGGTCCTCTTTTGCTTAGTTGCTAAGGAAAGCTTGCAAAACTCATCTCGGGCCACTGAAAAAACTTGGAAGTGTCTGCTAGGACTAATAGGAAAAGTTCGTGGCCCAAATTTCAATTTGGGTCTCGCCTAGGTCCTCTTTTGCTTAGTCGCTAAGGAACGCCTACAAAACTCATCTCAGGCCACTGAAACACCTTGGAAGTGACTGCTAGCACTAATAGGCAGAGTTCCTTATGTCTCTATCGCCCCCTAGCACATTTGGGCACAAATTCCAATTTGGGTCTCGCCTGGGTCCTCTTTTGCTTAGTCACTAAGGAAAGCGTGCAAAACGCATCTCGGACCACTGAAACACGTTGAAAGTGACTGCTATGACAAAGAGGAAGAGCTCCTTATCTCTCTCTCACCTCCTGGAGTCTTTGGGTCCTCTTTTGCATAGTTTATAAGGAACGCGTGCAAAACTCATCTTGGGCCACTGAAACACCTTGGAAGTAATAGCTAGGACTAATAAGAAGAGCTCCCTCTCTCTCTCTCGCCTCCTGGCGCCTTACGGCCCAAATTCCAAATTATGTCTCGACTGGGTCCTCTTTTTCCTAGCTGTTAAGGAATGCGTGCAAAACTTATCTCGGGCCACTGAAAAAACTTGGTAGCGCCTTTGGGCCCAAATTCCAATTTGGGACTCGCCTAGGACCTCTTTTGCTTAGTCGCTAAGGAACGCCTACAAAACTCATCTCGGGCCACCGAAACACCTTTGAAGTGACACCTTGGAAGTGACTGCTACGACTAATAGGAAGAGTTCCTTGTCTCTCTCCCCTCCTGGCGTCTTTCGGTCCACATTCCAATTTGGATCTCGCCTGGGTCCTCTTTCGCTTAGTCGCTAAGGAACACGTACAAAACTCAGCTCAGGCCACTGAAACACCTTTGAAGTGAATGCTAGGACTAATAGGAAGAGTTCTCTGTCTCTCTCTCGCCTCTTGATGCCTTTGGGCTCAAATTCCAATTTGGGTCTCACCTGGGTCCTCTTTTGCAAAGTCGCTAAGGAACGCATGCAAAACTCATCTCGGTCCACTGAAACACCTTGGAAGTTACTGCTAGGACTAATAGGAACAGTTCCCTGTCTTTCTCTCGCCTCTTGGCGCCTTTAGGCCCAAATTCCAATTTGGGTCTTGCCTAGGTCCTCTTTTGCTTAGTCGCTAAGGAACGCCTACAAAACTCATCTCGGGCCACAGAAACACCTTGGAAGTGACAGCTAGGACTAATAGGCATAGTTCCATGTGTCTCTCTCGCCCCTAGCGCATTTGGGCTCAAATTCCAATTTGAGTCTTGCCTGGGTCTTCTTTTCCTTAATCACTAGGGAAAGCGTGCAAAACTCATCTCGGGCCACAGAAACACGTTGGAAGTGGCTGCTATGACAAATAAGAAGTGCTCCCTGTCTCTCTCTCGCCTCCTGGTGCCTTTGGGCCCAAATTTCAGTTTGGGTCTTGCCTGGGTCCTCTTTTTCTTAATTGCTAAGGAACGCGTGCAAAACTCATCTTGGGCCACTGAAACATCTTGGATGAAACAGCAAGGACCAATAGGAAGAGCTCCCTGTCTCTCTCTCGCCTCCTGGCGCCTTATGGCCCAAATTCCAAATTTAGGTCTCGACTGGCTCCTCTTTTGGTTAGTTGCTAAGGAACGTGTGCAAAACTCATCTCGGGCCATTGAAAAAACATGGAAGTGACTGCTAGGACTAATAGGAAGAGTTCCCTGCCTCTCTATCGCCTCGTGGTGCCTTTGGTCCCAAATTCCAATTTGGGTCTCACTTAGGTCCACATCTGCTTAGTCTCTAAGGAACGCGGGTAAAAATCATCTTGGGCCACTGAAACACTATGGAAGTGACTGCTAGGACTAATAGGAAGAGTTCCCTGTCTCTCTCTCGCCTTCTGGCGGCTTTGGGCCAAAATTCCAATTTCGGTCTCACCTGGGTCCTCTTTTCCTTAGTCGCTAAGGAACGCATGCAAAACTCATCTTGGGCCACTGAAACACCTTGGAAGTGACTGCTAGGACAAAAAGGAAGTGTTCTTTGTCTCTCTCTTGCCTCCTAGCGCCTTTGGGCCCAAATTCCAATTGGGGTCTCGCCTGCGTCCTCTTTGGCTTAGTCGCTAAGCAACACGTGCAAAACTCATCTCGGGCCACTGAAACACCTTGAAAGTGACTGCTAGGACTAATAGGAAGACTTTCGTGTCTCTTTCTCGCCTCCTGCCACCTTTGGGCCCAAATTCCAATTTGCGTCTCGCTAGGTCCCCTTTTCCTATGTTGGTAAGGAACGCATGTAAAACTCATCTCGGGCTACTGAAACACCTTGGAAGTGACTGCTAAGACTAATAGGAAGAGTTCCCTGTCTCTGTCTCGCCTTCTGGCGCCTTTGGGCCCAAATTCCAAATTGGGTCTCGCTTGGGTCCTCTTTTGTTTAGTTGCTAAGGAACGCGTTTAAAACTCATCTCGGGCTCCTGAAACACCATGGAAGTGACTGCTAGGACTAATAGGAAGAGTTCCCTATCTTTCTCTCGCCTCCTGGCGCCTTTGGGCCCATATTCCAATTTGGGTCTCGCCTGGGTCCTCTTTTGCTTAGTCGCTAAGGAACACGTGCAAAACTCATCTCAGGCCACTGAAACACCTTGGAAGTGACTGCTAGGACTAATAGGAAGAGTTCCCTCTCCCTCTCTCGTCTCCTGCGCCTTTGGGCCCAAATTCCAATTTGGGTCTTGCCTAGGTCCTCGTTTCCTTAGACGCTATGGAACGCGTGCAAAACTCATCTCGGGCCACTGAAACAGCTTGGAAGTGACTGCTAGGACTAATAGGAGGAGTTCTTTGTCTCTCTCTTGCTTCCTGGCGCCTTCGGGCCCAAATTCCAATTTGGGTCTCTTGTGGGTCCTCTTTTACTTAATTGCTAAGAAACGGGTGCAAGACTCATCTCGGGCCACTGAAACATCTTGGAAATGATTCCTAGGACTAATAGGAAGAGTTCCTTGGGTGTCTCTCGCCTGCTAGCGCATTTGGGTTCAAATTTCAATTTCGGTCTTGCCTAGGTCCTCTTTCGCCTAGTCACTAAGTAACGCGTAAAAAACACATCTTGGGCCACTGAAATACCCTGGAAGTTACATCTAGGACAAATAGGAAGAGTTCCCTGTCTCTCTCTCGCGTCCTGGAGCATGTGGGCCCAAATTCCAATTTGGGTCTCGTCTGGGTCCTCTTTCGCTTAGTCGCTAAGGAATGCGTGCAAACCTCATCTCGAGCCACTGAAACACCTTGGGAGTTACTGCTAGGACTAATAGGAAGAGTTCCTTGTCTCTCTCTCGCCTCTTGGCGCCTTTGGGCCCAAATTCTAATTTAGGTCTCGCTTTGGTCTTCTTTTGCTTAGTCGCTAAGGAACGCGTACATAACTCATCTCGGGCCACTGAAACACCTTGGAAGTGACTGCTAGCACTAATAGGCAGAGTTCCTTGTGTCTCTCTCGCCCCCTAGCACATTTGGGCACAAATTCCAATTTGGGCCTCGCCTGGGTCCCCTTTTGCTTAGTCATTAAGGAACGCATGCAAAACTCATGTCAGGCCACTGAAACACCTTGGAAGTGACTGTTAGGACTAATAGAAAGAGTTTCCTGTCTCTCTCTTACCTCCTAGCACCTTTGGGCATAAATTCCAATTTAATCTCGCCTCGGTCCTTTTTTGCTAAGTCGCTAAGGAACGCGTGCAAAACTCATCTCGGGCCACTGAAACACGTTGGAAGTGACGGCTAGGACTAATAGGAAGAGTTCCCTGTCTCTCTCTCGCCTCCTGGCGCCTTTCGGCCCAAATTCCAAATTACGTCTCGCCTGGGTCCTCTTTTGCTTAATCGCTAAGGAACACATGCAAAACTCATCTCGGCCCGTTGAAACAGCTTAGAAGTGACTGCTAGGACTAATAGAAAGAGTTCCCCGTCTTTCTCTCGCCTCCTGGCTCCTTTCGGCCCAAATTCCAGGTTAGGTCTCGCTTGGGTCCTCTTTTGCTTAGTTGCTAAGGAACACGTGCAAAACTCATCTCAGGCTACTAAAACACCCTGGAAGTGATAGCTAGGACTAATAGGAAGAGTTGCCTGTTTCTTTCTCGCCTCTTGGCACCTTTTGGCCCAAATTCCAATTTGGGTCTCGCCTAGCTCCTCTTTTGCTTAGTCGCTAAGGAACTCGTGCAAAACTCATCTCGGGCCACAAAAACACCTTGGAAGTGACGCTAGGACAAATAGAAAGAGTTCCCTGTCTCTCTCTCGCCTCCTGGCTCCTTTCGGCCCAAATTCATATTTGGGTCTCGTCTGGGTCCTCTTTTTCTTAGTCGCTAAGGAACACGTGCAAAGCTCATCTCAGGCCACTGAAACACCCTGGAAGTGACTGCTAGGACTAGTAGGAAGAGTTCCCTGTCTCTCTCTCGCCTTCTAGCCCCTTTTGGCCCAAATTCCAATTTGGGTCTCGCTTGGGTCCTCTTTTGCTTAGTCGCTAAGGAACGCGTTTAAAACTCATCTCAGGCCTTTGAAACACGTTGGAAGCGATTACTATGACAAAAAGGAAGAGCTCCCTGTCTCTCTCTCGCCTCCTGGCGCCTTCGGGCCCAAATTCCAATTTGGGACTCGCCTGGGTTCTCTTTTGCTTAGTCACTAAGGAACACTTGCAAAACACATCTCGGCCACTGAAACACCTTGGAAGTGACTGC